>CM051561.1:16506713-17106713 GCA_028022735.1 Gypaetus barbatus | reverse complement strand
CTCCATCTCCACTTCCCCTCCTCAGGAAGCTGTAGAGAGCAATGATGAGGACATTATAAAAAATAGACTGTATACCAGTTTCTGCTCGCTTGCATTTTAAATGCTTCTTCAATACCTGCTCCTGAAAGTTTATAACTAGACCAGGCTGGTTTTTCAATAGCAAAACCTAAATTACCATTTGTCACCGTGCCAGAGAAAAACCTTGAGTAGCAACATTATTTTAAGTGAGGCATCTTATGGCTAACTCATTAGCAGAACAGGCAGTTCCAATGTTGTAGTGGTCATCATCACAACCTGTGAGGGTTACCCGAACCACAGGTGTGCAAAGATCACGACCATGGTGTTCTCAGGATTCCTCAATACACAAGGACTTGGAGGTCTGGGTTTCTGAGAATTTCTTTATTACAAATTACTGCAAAACTACTATTGGTAAAAAACAACCTAAATGATTCTATGATTCTATTTGGTCTATGACTTTGGGCTCCAGCTGTTATGGTGATCACTCAGGATAGGAGAAGTGATGTGTTGCATGGACTTACTGGGCACCAAAACCAGCTCAGGTTGGGTCACTGCTGCACTTGCACTGCTTCTTTTGAGGCTCGTCCATCATTGGTTCAGGTGGTTTCTGCTGTAGTACTTCCTATAACATGCAACTCAAATCATGGGTTACAACAATTTAAAGGTATATCCTTTAAATTCTCTGCCTCTGGTCCCTTTGGACCAGGCCATAGGGTTTAACATTGTGATGAATTCCTCCTCTTGCTTCTAGCTTGGCTATCGGCAAGGGGTTCCTGCTATAACAACTTTTACATATGGCAGCCACAGCAGTGGTGACATACAGCATCATGTAACACTGCCATCATGCAACTCAAATCACAGGTTATTTTCACCCAGGATTAAATCACCTTGAGGTACACAGTGGACTCCCCCATCCTTCCGCATTGCCCACCAAGTGCACCCAGGTCCTTGAGCAAAAGCTATCACACAAATGGGTTTGCCTTTTCCTGCGGAAGGAATAACCCAGACTGTTTTTCCCAGCCAGTTCCTTATACGTACTACAGGGAACTTATCTCCTTCCACAGTGCGCAGGGGTTTTGATTGGGCAGGGCCAGGTCAACTGGCAGATCCTCTAGTGTTAACTAGCCAAGTGGCTTCTGCTAAATGTGTATCCCAATGCTTATATGTGCCAGCACCCATTCCTCTCAGTGTAGTTTTTAACAGTCCACTGTATTGTTCAACTTTCCCGGAGGCTGGTGCATGATAGGGGATGTGATACACTCAGCCAATGCCATGCTCCTTGGCCCAGGTGTCTATGAGGTTGTTCCAGAAATGAGTCCCATTGTCTGATTAAATTCTTTCAGGGGTGCCATGTTGCCATAAAACTTGATTTTCAAGGCCCAAGATAGTATTCCGGGCAGTGGCATGGGTCACAGGGTATGTTTCCAACCATCCAGTAGTCGCTTCCACCACTGTAAGCACATGGTGCTTGCCATGGCGGGTTCATGGTAGTGTGATATAATCGATCTACCAGGCTTCCCCATATTGATATTTCAGCCATCGTCCTCTATACCAACAAGGCTTTAGCCACTTGGCTTGCTTGATGGCGCACGTTTTACATTCATGGATAACCTGTGCAATGGCATCAATGGTCACGTCCACCCTCTGATCACGAGCCCATTTGTATGTTGCATCCCTTCCTAGATGTGTCATGGGCCCATCGAGCTATAAATAGCTCACCCTTATGTTCCCTGTACAGATCTACCTAAGCCACTTCAATTCTAGCTGCCTGGTCCATCTGCTCATTGTTTCAATGTTCTTCAGTGGCACGACTCTTGGGTATATGAACATCTACGTGACGTACTTTTACCACCAGGTTCTCTACTGTCGTGGTTTAACCCCAGCCAGCAACTAAGCACCACGCAGCCGCTCACCCACTCCCCCCCCACCCAGTGGGATGGGGGAGAAAATCGGGAAAAGAAGTAAAACTCGTGGGTTGAGATAAGAACAGTTTAATAGAACAGAAAAGAAGAAACTAATAATGATAATGATAACACTAATAAAATGACAACAGTAATGATAAAAGGATTGGAATGTACAAATGATGCGCAGTGCAATTGCTCACCACCCGCCGATCGACACCCAGTTGGTCCCTGAGCGGCAATCTCCTCACCCCCACTCCTCCCAGTTTATGTGACGTCCCATGGGATGGAATACCCCGTTGGCCACTTTGGGTCAGCTGCCCTGGCTGTGTCCTGTGCCAGCTTCTTGTGCCCCTCCAGCTTTCTCGCTGGCTGGGCTTGAGAAGCTGAAAAGTCCTTGACTTTAGACTAAACATTACTTAGCAACAACTGAAAACATCAGTGTGTTATCAACATTCTTCTCATACTGAACTCAAAACATAGCACCGTACCAGCTACTAGGAAGACAATTAACTCTATCCCAGCTGAAACCAGGACAGTATCCACCCCTTATTCTATACCATTGACGTCATGCTCAGTTCCCATACCTTTATTTACATCCTGGTCAATCATCATCACCTTTCCGTCTCTTTGGGACATATGAACAGTGATATATATATACATGTATATGTGTATACACACACAGAAATATCATTCCTTTAGTTTATGGGTCATGTTCAGAAAAAGTTCGTTGAGTTCATTTAGGTCCCGGCTCTGGGCTCCATCTGTCATACTGGTCTTTCTGGGCAGGAGGGATGGTGCGAAGTCCTCTCAGTCGGTAGAGCAGGATTGGGCTTCAGTGCGGTGTGGCGAGCAGGTGACATTGGACGCAGCAGGAGGATGGTGTGCACTGTTGGATTGTTGCATGCTGGAGTCAGTTCTGGTTCTATCACTACTGCGCTTCGCTCAGTTTTGTCACAGTTCATTCTTGCTTGATCTAAGTGATGCTTACTGTAGTACTATGGATATAGCATATAACAATTATAGTAATGATAACATACAGTAGCAGGGTTATATAGCAACTAATATCATACAGTTTAATTCTGGCTATTCTCACCTAAAATCAAATCCCCTTGAGGCACACATCGGACTTCCCCATCTTTTTGCATCTGTGGTGGGTTGACCCTGGCTGAACACCAGGTGCCCACCAAAGCCGTTCTATCACTCCCCCCTCCTCAGCTGGACGGGGGAGAGAAAATATAACAAAGGGCTTGTGGGTCGAGATAAGGACAGGAGAGATCACTCACCAATTACCATCACAGGCAAAACAGACTCAGCTTGGGGAAAATTAACTTGATTTATTACAAATCAACCACAGAAGGGTAGTGAGAAATAAAACCAAATCTCAGAACACCTTCCCTCCACCCCTCCCTTCTTCCCGGGCACAACTTCATTCCCGGATTCTCTACCTAACCCCCCCAGCGGCACAGGGGGACGGGGAATGGGGTTTACGGTCAGTTCATCACACGTTATTTCTGCCGCTTCATCCTCCTCAGGGGCAGGACTCATCACACTCTTCCCACTGCTCCAGCGTGGGGTCCCTCCCACGGGAAACAGTCCTCCACGAACTTCTCCATGTGGGTCCTTCCCACGGGCCGCAGTTCTTCACGAACTGCTCCAGCATGGGTCCTTTCCATGGCGTGCAGTCCTTCAGGAGCACACTGCTCCAGCGTGGGTCCCCCACGGGGTCACAAGTCCTGCCAGAAAACCTGCTCTGTGGGCTCCTCTCTCCACAGATCTGCAGGTCCTGCCAGGAACCTGCTCCAGCGCGGGCTTCCCACGGGGTCACAGCCTCCTTTGGGCATCCACCTGCTCCGACGTGGGGTCCTCCACGGGCTGCAGGTGGATATCTCCTCCACCATGGACCTCCATGGACTGCAGGGGGACAACCTGCCTCACCATGGTCTTCACCACGGGCCGCAGGGGAATCTCTGCTCCGGCGCCTGGAGCATCTCCTCCCCCTCCTTCTTCACTGACCTTGGTGTCTGCAGCGTTGTTTCTCTTACATGTTCTCACTCTCTCTCCGGCTGCCGTTTCCCTCCCCCTCTCCCAACTTTTTTTCCTTCTTAAAAATGTTATCACAGAGGCGTTACCACTATCGCTGATTGGCTCGGCCTTGGCCGGCGGCGGGTCCAACTTAGAGCCGGCTGGTATGGGCTCTGTCGAACACAGGGGAAGCTTCCAGCAGCTTCTTACAGAAGCCACCCCTGTAACCCCCCTGCCTCCAAAACCTTGCCACGCAAAGCCAATACAGCATCACCCACCAAGTGCACCCAGGCCCTTGAGCAAAAGCAATCCCACAAATGGGTTTACCTTTGCCTGAGGCAGGAGTAACTCAGACTGTCTTCCCTAACACATTTTTTATGTGCACTACAGGGACTTTATCCCCTTCTACGGTACGTAAGAATTCTGACTGGGCAGGGCCACCCCGATTGGCAGATCCTCTGGTGTTGACTAACCAGGTGGCTTTTGCTAAATGTGTATCCCAATGTTTGAAAGTTCCACCCCCCCATTGCTCTCAGTGTAGTCTTTAACAGTCCATTGTATCGCTCAATTTTCCCAGAGGCTGGTGCATGATAGGGGATATGATACACCCACTCAATGCCATGCTCTTTGGCCCAGGTGTCTATGAGGTTGTTTCGGAAATGAGTCCTGTTGTCTGACTCAATTCTTTCTGGGGTGCCATGTCGCCACAAGACCTGCTTTTCAAGGCCCAGGATAGTGTTCGGGGCAGTGGCATGTGGCACAGAATATGTTTCCAGCCATCCAGTGGTTGCTTCCACCATTGTAAGCACATGGCACTTGCCTTGGTGAGTTTGTGGGAGTGTGATATAGTCAATCTGCCAGGCCTCCCCATATTTATATTTCAGCCATCGCCCTCCATACGACAGGGGTTTTAGCCGCTTGGCTTGCTTAATTGCAGCACATGTTTCACATTCATGGATAACCTGTGCGATAGTGTCCATGGTCAAGTCCACCCCTCGATCACGAGCCCATCTATATGTTGCATCTCTTCCCTGATGGCCTGAAGTATCATGGGCCCACTGAGCCATAAATAGCTCACCCTTGTGTTGCCAGTCCAGGTCCACCTGAGCCACTTCAATCTTGGCAGCCTGATCCACCTGTTGGTTATTTTGATGTTCTTCAGTGGCCCAACTCTTGGGTACATGAGCATCTACATGACATACTTTTACCACTAGCTTCTCTATCCGAACAGCAATATCTTGCCAGAGTGCGACAGCCCATATGGGTTTACCTCTGCGCTGCCAGTTGCTCTTCTTCCATTGCTGTAGCCACCCCCATAGGGCATTTGCCACCATCCATGAGTCAGTATAGAGATAGAGCACTGGCCACTTTTCTCTTTCAGCAATGTCTAACGCTAGCTGGATGGCTTTCACTTCCGCAAATTGACTCGATTCACCTTTTCCTTCCGCAGTTTCTGTGACTTGTCGTGTAGGACTCCATACAGCAGCCTTCCACCTCCAATGCTTTCCCACAATACGACAGGACCCGTCAGTGAACAGGGCATATTGCCTCTCATTGTCTGGCAGTTTATTATACAGTGGGGCCTCTTCAGCACGTGTCACCTCCTCCTGTGGCGACATTCCAAAATCTTTGCCTTCTGGCCAGTCCATGATCACTTCTAAAATTCCTGGGCGACTGGGGTTTCCTATGCGAGCTCGTTGTGTGATCAGTGCGGCCCACTTACTCCATGTAGCATCAGTTGCGTGATGTGTAGAGGAGACCCTCCCTTTGAACATCCAGCCCAGCACTGGCAGTTGGGGTGCTAAGAGGAGCTGTGTTTCAGTACCAACCACTTCTGAGGCAGCTCGAACTCCTTCATATGCTGCCAATATCTCTTTCTCAGTTGGAGTATAGCGGGCCTCGGATCCTCTGTATCCCCGACTCCAAAACCCCAGGGGTCAGCCTCGGGTCTCCCCAGGTGCTTTCTGCCAGAGGCTCCAGGTAGGGCCATTCTCCCCGGCTGCAGTATAGAGCACATTTTTAACATCTTGTCCTGCCCGGACTGCTCCAAGGGCTACTGCATGAACAATCTCCCACTTAATTTGTTCAAAGTCTTGTTGTTGCTCAGGGCCCCAGTTAAAATCATTCTTCTTCCGGGTCACTTGATAGAGAGGGCTTACAATCAGACTGTAATTTGGAATATGCATTCTCCAGAAACCCACGACACCTAAGAAGGCCTGTGTTTCCTTTTTATTAGTCGGTGGAGACATAGCTGCTATTTTGTTGATCACATCCATTGGGAATATGACAACGCCTGTCTTGCCATTTTATTCCTAAGATCTGGATCTCCCATGCAGGTCCCTTGACCTTACTTTCTTTTATGGCAAAACCGGCTTTCAGAAGGATTTGGATTATTTTCTTTCCCTTCTCAAAGACTTCTTCTGCCGTGTTACCCCATACAATGATGTCATCGATGTATTGCAGATGTTCTGGAGCTTCACCTTTTTCCAGTGCAGCCTGGATTAGTCCATGGCAAATAGTGGGGCTGTGTTTCCACCCCTGGGGCAGTCGATTCCAGGTGTAATGGATGCCCCTCCAAGTAAAAGCAAACTGTGGCCTGCACTCTGCTGCCAGAGGGATTGAGAAGAACGCATTAGCAATGTCAATTGTGGCATACCACTTGGCTGCCTTTGACTCTAGTTCGTATTGAAGTTCTAGCATATCTGGCACAGCAGCACTCAGTGGTGGCGTGACTTCATTCAGGCCACGATAGTCTACTGTTAGTCTCCACTCCCCATTAGACTTTCGCACTGGCCATATGGGACTATTAAAGGGTGAGCAAGTTTTGCTGATCGCTCCTTGGCTCTCCAGTTGACGAATCAGCTTATGGATGGGATTCAGGGAGTCTCGGTTGGTGTGATATTGCCGCTGGTGCACCGTCGTGGTAGCAATTGGCACCTGTTGTTCTTCAGCCCTCAGCAACCCCACAAGCAAAGGGTCTTGAGTGAGACCAGGTAGGGTAGACAGCTGTTCAATGCCCTCTGTCTCCAAGGCAGCTATACCAAAGGCCCATCGATACCCCTTTGGGTCCTTAAAATACCCTCTCCTGAGATAGTCTATGCCAAGGATGCACGGGGCCTCTGGGCCAGTCACAATGGGGTGTTTCTGCCACTCATTCCCAGTTAGGCTTACTTCAGCTTCCAATACAGTTAACTCTTGGGATCCCCCTGTCACACCAGAGATACAGATGGGTTCTGCCCCTTTATAACTTGATGGCATTAGAGTACACTGTGCGCCGGTGTCTACTAGAGCCTTATACTCCTGTGGGTCTAACGTGCCGGGCCATCGAATCCACACAGTCCAATAGACCCGGTTATCCCTTTCCTCCACCTGGCTGGCGGCAGGGCCCCTCTAATTCTGGCCAGAGTATCCAGTACTCACTTCTCATAAAACTGGCTCAGAAGTCCCTTCAAGAGGATCAGAAAAGAGATCAGCCCTTCTACTCTGCTTGGACACTGGAGGGGCATTTTTCCTGGTAGAATCCCCTTTTGTGGTGGTTTTTCCTTGCAACTCATGTACCCGTGAATTTAGGACTGAGGTAGGTTTTCCATCCCATTTCCTCATGTCCTCTCCATGATCACATAGGTAAAACCACAGGGCACCTTGTGGCATGTACCTTCTATATTCTGTCTCTTGGGCAGAGGAACACTCACTCCTAATAGCTGAGACATTGGTCCTTACAAGTGGGGAGTAGGAAATATCTTCTTTGATTTGCTGGAGATCCTGCGACAGCTTCTCCACAGCCGAAATGCAAGCTTGTAGGGAGGAGGAAAGATTTTCTTCGTATTGCCAGAGTTGGCGAGCCACTTCGTCCACTGTCGGTGCCTCTTCGTCTTTCCAGGTCATTATCGCCAGTGAGTTGGCATAGGACGATGGTGTGCTCCGTACAAACTTCCGCCACATGGGTCGTGTGCATGGGACTTCATCTGGATCTTTGGGTAATTGTGGGTTGTCCGGGTCATAATGAATCATCTCTAGCATGGCTAATTCCCTCAGGTATTGGATACCTCTTTCCATGGTGGTCCACTTGCTTGATTGACATATAACATCTTCCTTGAAGGGGTACCTTTCCTTCATGCTTGACAGGAGTCACCTCCAGAGGCTGATGGCTTGTGTCTCTTTTCCAATTGCCTTGTCAATGCCACCTTCCCTGACAAGCGATCCCAGCTGCTTGGCTTCCCTACCTTCTAATTCCAAGCTATTAGCACCATTGTCCCAGCATTGGAGGAGCCAGGTGATAATATGCTCACCTATACGGCGGCCGAAATCTTTTCGCATATCCCGCAGCTCACTCAAGGATAGGGATCGGGTGATTACCTCTGGTTCTGCCTCTTCCTCCTGTTCCCATGATGACCCTGGCTCATCTTCATTCTTCGCTAAGTAAGTGAACTGATTTTTTTGTATATTTCTTCTTGTTTATGGGGGCAACTGATACTGGTGCAGGTTGGTCCACTGGTTCAGTTGCAGTACTGCTTGCCGAGGTTTGGGTAGCTGCCATGCTCGTTGCCGGGACTGGAGGGACCGCAGTGCCCGTTGCCGAGGTTTGGGTAGCCGCAGTGCCTGTCATCTTGTTGTTAGATCCAGAGACCTTCTCTTCCCCTTGAGGGTAGTGAGTGGTGTTGAACAGGGCTCAATAGGCATGGGCCAGGCCCCAGCACGTTGCAGGGATTTGTATCTCTCTGGAGTTGCCAGGGTGACAGCATACCTTTTCCAAATATTTTACTAGTTCTTCCAGATTCTGCACTTGTTCAGGGGTGAATTTCCAAAACATTGGAGGTGCCCACTTTTCTAGGTACTTGCCCATACTACCCCACACATCCTGCCACTCATAATTATCCAGCCTCAGGGCAGATCTCTGGGTGATCTTCTTAAATAGTTGTTTAACCTTAAACAAGAGCTGAATCACATTCAAGAGCGTGCTAATTCCTAGCAGTAGGGCTAGGACCGTGCTGGTCTCAACATCCCAAGGGTATTCAAATTTTCCAAAATTCTCAAACGCCATTGTAACTGGACTGAAGGAGAAGGGAAAAGGGAAGAAAGGTACCCCACCCATAGATTGGGTCTCCGAGGAGGAAAGGTAAATGGTGTAATCATTAATAGTTTCCCACAGGTGGCTTCCGAAGTATAGAGGTGACTATGCTGAGTGCAAATACCGGATTAATCCCACAACCGATAACTTTATCATACCATAAACCAGTGTTATACCATACATCAAAGCGAAAACCTTAATCCACGTCCCACAGATGATAAGCAGCAGCACAGGGACTACATACAGCAAGTGAGGTGATGATACATAACAGAACTTTAAAAACGAGAGCAACAACTCCAAGATCAACATAGTGACCAGCAACTATTAAACCAATATAATGAATACTTATAACAAATTTGTTTTAACAAGCTCTGGTCAGGTTTGTTGTTATCTCAACCCTTCGTGGGCACCACGTTGGGCGCCAGAAAGGACTGTCGTGGTTTAACCCCAGCCAGCAACTAAGCACCACGCAGCTGCTCGCTCACTTCCCCCCCACCCAGTGGGATGGGGGAGAAAATTGGGGAAAGAAGTAAAACTTGTGGGTTGAGATAAGAACGGTTTAATAGAACACAAAAGAAGCAGCTAATAATGATAATGATAACACTAATAAAATGACAACAGTAATAATAAAAGGATTGGAATATACAAATTATGTACAGTGCAATTGCTCACCACCCGATGATCGACACCCAGTTAGTCCCCGAGCGGCAATCCCCCTGCCCCCACTCCCCCCAGTTTATATACTAGATGTGATGTCACATGGTATGGAATACCCCATTGGCCACTTTGGGTCAGCTGCCCTGGCTGTGTCCTGTGCCAACTTCTTGTGCCCCCTCCAGCTTTCTTGCTGGCTGGGCATGAGAAGCTGAAAAGTCCTTGACTTTAGACTAAACACTACTTAGCAACAACTGAAAACATCAGTGTTATCCACATTCTTCTCATACCCAACTCAAAAACATAGCACTGTACCAGCTACTAGGAAGACAATTAACTCTATCCCAGCTGAAACGCAGACAGATAGTATCACTAACACTGAAAAACAAACAATTCCATGAAATCCATAATTTCAAGAGAGATCTCTCTCTGCATGCTGTACTTTTTTTTCAGAAGAGATCTGAGTGTTGAAATCAGCTCTTGCTCATGAGTAACAAAGAGTAAAATGCCTTTTGACTTGCATTAATGAATGAATTCAAAATTAAGTTTGAGTAAAAAATGATTTGGCATTTCTTTGAGTACAAGAACACAAGATAGGTCAGTGGTGTAATATAAGTGTTCAAGGAAAGTTGCTAGAATTACATTAATTGTTGAAAGGCCACTATACAGAATCACAGAACCATTGAGGTTGGAAGGGACCTCTAGAGGTCGTCTGGTCCAACCTCCCTGCTCAAGCAGGGCCACCTAGAGCAGGTTGCCCAGGACCATGTCCAGACAGCTTTTGAATATCTCCAAGGATGGAGACTCCACAACCTCTCTGGACAACCTGTTCCAGTACTTGGTCACCTTCACAGTAAAATAGATGTTCCTGATGTTCAGACAGAACCTCCTGTGTTTCACTTTGTGCCCATTGCCTCTTGTCCTGTCACTGGGCACCACTGAAAAGGGTCTGGCTTCTTCCTCATACCCTCCCTTCAGATACTTATATGATATTCCCCCAAGCCTTCTCTTCTCTAGGCTAAACAGTCCCAGTTCTCTCAGCCTTTCTTCATATGAGAGATGCTCGAGTCCCTTCATGATCTTAGTGGCCCTCCTCTTTCCAGTATGTCCATGACTCTCTTGTACTAGGGAGCCCAGAACTGGACATAGTACTCCAGGTGTGGCCTCACTAGTGCTGAGTAGAGGGGAACGATCACTTTCCTCGACCTGTGTATTGGGTTTGTGTGGCAAGGTTTTGGTAGCGGGGGACTGCAGGGATGGCCTCTGTGAGAAAAGACCAGGGGCTGTCCCTGTGCCAGACATACCCAGTTCCAGCTGGCTCCATAACACACCTACCACTGGCCAAAGTTGAACCAGTCAGTGACATTGGTGGCGCCTCTGTGATAACATTTAAGAAAGGGTAATAACACTGCGCAACATGAGCTGGGAGAGAGGAGTGAGAAAAATGTGAAAGAAATAACTATGCAGACACCAAGGTCAGTGAAGAAGGAGGGGGAGGAGGTGCTCCAGGTGCCGGAGCAGAGCTTTCCCTGCAGCCAATGGAACAGACCATGATGGAGCAGGTAGTCCCCCTGTAGTCCACAGAGAAGACCATGCTGGAGCATATATCCACCCTGCAGCCCATGGAGGACCCCATGCTAGAGCAGGTGGATATGCCCTGAAGGAAGCTGCAGCCTGTGGCGAGGAGCCCACGCAGGAGCAGGTTTTCCTAAAGAAAACTGCAGCCTGTGGGAAGGACCCACGCTGGAGCAGTTCATAAAGGAGTTTATCCCGTGGGAGGGACCCCACGCTGGAGCAGGAGAAAAGTGAGGCAGAGAGGAACTGTTATGGACTGTGCTCAACCACCCATTCCCCATCCTCCCTGTGCTGCTTGGGGAGGTGGGGAGGGAGGAGGTAGAGGAGTTAGGAATGAAGGAGCAAATTTAAGCCTGGGAGAAAGGGGGGTGGGGGGAAGGTGTTTTAGTTTTGTCTTTATTTCTCACCATCCTACTCTGTTTTTAATTGGCAATAAATTAAATTAATTTCCCCCAACTCGAGTCTGTTTTGCCCATAATGGTAATTGGTAAGTGATCTCCCTGTCTTTATCTCGACCCATGAGCTTTTCGATCTTATTTTCTCCCCGTCCTGTTGAGGAGGGGGAGTGAGAGAGCAGCTGGGTGGGGTTCTGGCAGCCAGCCTAGGTCAACCCATCACAACTTCTCTTTAAGTATCTGCTGTATGGCAAGCTCTTCCTTGTGTCCTATGAGCCCAAAGCATAGACAAGCTTGGCCTTTGTTTGCTTAAGTAAAAAGTGTTCTCAAATGTAAAAGGAGCTGAAACAACAATGTAGTAATTTCAAAGAAAGTACTGAGGGTTGATTAGTCTATTGTATCTCATAATGAAGGTGGTTTTCATATAGCTCAGTATATCTTTTTGCCACCAAACTGATGGGTTTTTCTTTCTCAGGGATGTACACTCTTCTGTGGAGAAGCTTGGAAAGAACCATGGTAGTTTTTATTTTGTAACTTGGAACTGTCTGCTACTGAAAGTGCAGTAATAAGAAGAGGAAGGAGAAGGAAAAGCATACTCCCTGTCTTCATTTCCTCTCATTACAGGAGCAGGAACAACCTTACCTTAGCATGTTTCACCTTTGCTCTTTTTTGTGTGTGTGGACACATGTAGATATTTTATATTAGCTTCTTATTCTGGAGATATAACAGCGTACTCTGAGAGATAACGAGATGTTTGTGCTTTAGAGAAACACTTTTCTCAAAACAGGATATACGAGAGGAGGAATTATTTTTACTTGGGGCTCTGACAGCTGCACTTTCTTCTCCAACAGTCCAACTTTCTTCCTGTCCTTAAGGCTACTATGTTCCCCTTTTGGTTAAGAATGGATATTGTTGCTAGTGCTCCTCAGAATCATTATATGGTACAAGAAAAAAATGAAGTGTATATTACATAAGAGTATTCATCAAATAACTGGTGGATAACCATTTGACGGTTTTTGGCTGCATCTGGTTAATAATGCTTTCAACAAGCCAAAGCATTTTAATAAGGCTATTTCATCCATCTTTCCTTGCCTAGTAAGGAAACAAAACCCAAGCCATGATACTATTTCTTTAAGAAGGTCAGGGCTCTGTCATGTAGAAGGTCAGTAGTAGGGCTGAAAATTAAAATGGAAGCCTAGCAATAGCAGCACTGCATATGTAGTTGTCCTGGGTTTGGTTGAGAGAGAGTTAATTTTCACAGGAAGCTGGGAGGGGGCACAGCCAGGACAGCTGACCTGAACTAGCCAAGGGGATATTCCATACCATGTGACATCATGCTCAGTATATAACTGGGGAGTGGGCTGGGGGGTGAGGTGGTATCACAGCAGGGGAAGTGGTGGGGCATCAGGTTGCGGGTGGTGAGCAATTGCATTGTGTATCACTCATTTTGTATATTCTTTTATTAGTACTATTGTTATTATTGTAACTTCTCTCCTTGTGTTGTCCCAGTAAACTGTCTTTATCTGAACCCACGAGGTTCTACCTTCTTTTTTTTCTTTTCTCCTTTCTGATTCTCCTCCCCATCCCACTGGAGGGGGCGGGGAGAGGGGGGAGGAGTGAGCAAGTGGCCTCGTGGTGCTTTGTTGCTGGCTGGGCTTAAACCACGACAGTAGTTTAGCTGTCAGTATGCTTTTTCTTCAGTTGGATTATGATGAGCTGGATAACTGAATTTTAAAGTCTTGTTGTTCCTGTCATTCAGATGCATTCCAGGAACAAACTCTGCTAACTTCACTTGCAGTACCAGCACAAAGTTTTCACTTCCCAACTACCCCTATGTCTTTATCCTGGCACAGCTGCTGCTGGGAGTTGGAGGAACTCCACTATATACTTTGGGGACAGCTTTTATTGCTGACCATATCGCAAAACACAGATCTTCCCTTTATATAGGTAATGTCTTTAAATTGGTTATAATGTGTTTTCTGTAAGACTACAATGCTTATATGGAGTGACCTTGAATTAAATCTTTCTTCATTGCTTGCTTACATAATAAAGTAATTCTATAATACCTAACCTGACATTCTACTATGTAGTCTACATAGCTATGTAGTCACTAAGCCACTCTCCATCATATTTGAAAAGTCATGGCAGTCAGGCAAAGTCGCCAGTGACTGGAAAAAAGGGAATATGGCACCCATTTCTAAAAAGAGTAAAAAGGAGGACCCTGGAAACTACCAACCAGTCAGCCTCACCTCTGTGCCTGGTAAGATCATGGAACAGATCTTCCTGGAAGACATGTCGAAACATATGGATGACGGAGGCTTCACCAAGGGCAAATTGTGCCTGACTAATCTAATAGCCTTCTACGACAGAGTGACTGCGTCAGTGGATAAGGGAAGAGCTACAGCTGTCATCTACCTAGACTTCTGTAAGGCCTTTGATATGGTCCCCCACAACATTCTTGCTGCTAAATTGGAGAGATATGGATTTGACGGATGGACTGTTAGATGGATAAGGAATTGGCTGGATGGCCGCATCCAAAAAGTTACAATGGCTCAATGTCCAAATGGAAACTAGTGACGAGTGGTGTCCCTCAGGGCTCTGTACTGGGACCAATACTATTTAATATCATCAGCAACATAGACAGTGGGATTGAGTGCACCTTCAGCAACTTTGTGGATGACACCAAGCTGAGTGGTGCAGTTGATTCACTAGAGGGAAGAAGGGATGCCATCCAGAGGGACCTTGACAGGCTTGGGGAGTGGGCCCGTGCAAATCTCATGAAGTTCAACAAGGCCAAGTGCAAAGTTCAACTTGGGCCATCTCCGGTATCAGTAAAGACTGGGTGAAAAATTGATTGGGAGCAGCCCTGAAGAGAAGGACTAGGGTATACTGGTGGATGAAAAATTGGACATGAGATTGCAATTTGCACTTGCAGCCCAGAAAGCCAATTGTATCCTGGGCCGCATAAAAAGAAGCATGGCCAGCAGGTCACGGGAGGTGATTCTCCCACTCTACTCTGCTCTCGGGATACCCCACCTGGAGTACTGCATACAGTTCGGGGGTCCCCAGCACAAGACAGATATGGATCTGTTAGAGCAGGTCTAGAGGAGGGCCACGAAAATGGTCAGAGGGCTGGAGCACCTCTCCTATGAAGAATGGCTGAGAGAGTTGGGGTTGTTCAGCCTGGAGAAGAGAAGGATCCGGGGAGACCTTATTGCGGCCTTTCAGTACTTAAAGGAAGCTTATAAGACAGAAAGAGACTTTTTACCAAGGCCTGTAGTGACAGAACAAGGGGCAATGGTTTTAAACTGAAAGAGGGTAGATTTAGATTGGACATAAGAAGTTTTTTTATGATGAGGGTGGTGAGACACTGGAACAGGTTGTCCAGAGAAGTTGTGGATGCCCCATTGTCGTGGTTGAGACGGACAAATGACACGTACACATTCTTATAGTACAAGCAAAGAAGATTTTTTATTACTCCAAGCCAGCAAATTTATACCCATTATACTTGTTACCTTGTACATGTGTCTGTCCCTTATTGGTCAAAAGTTGTCAGAAGTTGTTTTTCTCACCCCTCATTGGGTGACTTTTTCAAGTTCCTTATCACAACTGCAACTGGTCAACACATTCCTTAAACTTAGTTTCTCAGGCATGCTTCTCATTCTTTCTTGTTCTCTCAAGGGTACACTGTAATCTTGTCAAGGTCAATATCCTCCCCAGGCCCCTCGGTCCAGCTGAGGTCTGTGGGAGTATATCTGGCTGATGCCGGTTGCGAGAAGATTGCAGAGGCATTTGAACGACCATGACGGGATGAGCTTAATTTACAAAGGAATGCGGACAGTTGATAATCAGAAGGAACACAGATGTGTAGTTGCAAAAACTGTGTTGTAAGAGCCAATCACGACGAAGAGGTGTTGTTGCATGCTTTGCAGCTCTTAACGAATTGAATGTTGTTATTGTTCGCGTGATATTGTATTGTTAACCAATCACATGCTTGGGCTGTGCGCGTGAACACGATTTATGTAACCACACTGTGTATAAATTAAGGAGATAGTGAGTAATAAATCGTCGTTTGTTATAACCTAACAAGCGTCCGTCTGCTGCAATCTCCTCAAATGGTGACCCCGACCGGGCCGAGCAAGCGCAAGAGGAAGCAAGAAGAAGATTGATGGTGCGTCCGGAGGAGACTCTAGCCGAACGATCGTCTTGCCAGCTGGACTGAGCGGACAACTTTCTCCCGGGAGATTAATCACCCTGCTCAAGTGAAGTGAGGTGAGCGGCTAGTAAATATAAAATGGGAGGCCAAATGTCTGTGGAAGAAGGGGCTATTGTACGTATGCTTTCTCATATCCTCTCTATGAGAGGAATCAAATATGATTTGAACACTTTATGAATGATGTTAAAATGGCTTAAAGATCATGGAGCCCCCACAGAGACTGCGAAGGTTTTTCAAGTTAAAAATTGGGAAGATATGGGAAAAGTGATATGGGACTTTGTATCGCGTGGGGATGCAGGAGCACAGAAGATCTCCACTACGTGGAGGTTGGTGCTAGAGACACTTAAAACTATGAAGGTGGAAAAGGAGGTGGCTGCTGCTACAACAGCTGCAATTGCTGAAAAACATGAGTCAGCTCCTGTAATAGCCGCAATTGCTGAAAAACGTGAGTCAGAGGCAGCCGAATTGCTTTGTAGTGACGGGTTAAATTCTAAGGAGGGAGAAGGAGAAGGTGGTATTCAATGAACAAACAAGCCGTCACTGATGCAAAGATCTGTAACCGTACCGTCTGCCCCTCCATATGAGGAGGACACTTCACCTGGGGAAGCCATAAAGGCACGATGGAGGACAGTAAATGAGAAAATGATGGCCGGATGACAAACTTAACATTGTTGCAGATTCACTATATGTGGTAGGAGTAGTGAAACAATTGAGATGAGCTCATTTAAAAGAAATTGAGAACAAAGCATTATTTGAAAAATTTAAATTGTTATTTTTGTTGAATCAACGAACGAAGAGTTATTATATTATGCATGTGCGGAGTCACACCAATTTGCCAGGTTGGGTCGCAGAAGGCAACAAACGAGCAGATTTATTGGCTAACCCCGTTTGGGCTGGGCCGCCTCCAAATAAATTATTACAAGCGCGTGGTGCACATAATTTTTTCCACCAGCCTGCAAAGGTTTTGGCTAGGCAATTTCAAATTCCTATAACTGATGCTAAAGCCATCATCCAATCTTGTGCTGAGTGCCAGAAGTTGTCTGGTCACAGTGATGGGGCTGTAAACCCTAGAGGGCTGCATTCATTGCAGGTGTGGCAAACTGATGTAACTCATGTCTCTAGTTTTGGACGGATGTGTTATGTTCATGTTTCTGTTGACACATATTCTTTGATGACCTGGGCCACCGCACTTACTGGAGAAACGAGTCGTCATCTACGTACACACTTTCGGCAGGCTTTTGCCGTATTGGGTGTACCAGCTCAAATAAAGACAGATAATGGGCCTTGCTTTATAGCAAAAGGAACCGAAACCTTTTTACAAACTTGGGGGGTTACACACATTACCGGAATACCTCATTCTCCCACAGGCCAAGCGATTATTGAGCATACACACAAGGTTTTGAAGGATCTCTTGGAAAAACAAAAAGGGGGAGAGGTAGGAGAGTCTCCATCAAATAGACTCATGAAAGATATATATGTAATGAATTTTTTGACCCTGCGAGGGGATTCTATTGTACCGCCTGTGGTACGGCATTTTCAAACAATGCGTGGAGGCCTTCAAAACCTTGACAAGGGATGGAAAGTGTGGGTAAAGAACATCGAGCGCCAACAATGGGAAGGTCTTTTTAAGGTAATAACGTGGGGTCGAGGTTATGCTTGTGTTATTACAGATGATGGACCGAGGTGGATTCCGACAAAATGGACAAAACCCTTTGTTGATCCTGATTTGGAGTATAATGGTGACGGTGAACATGGGAGCACGGACACCACCGTGGAACAGCCACAGCAAGAATGTTTGGGTAACTCTAGCTAAGGCTATTAATCAGACTTCTTTTTGTGTGTCATTGGCGCTACCGGAACAACCTTTCCATAAATGTCTGGTAGGCATTCCGTTGGGCGCCGGACTATCAATGGCGCCTCCAGAATCCGATGGTGTAATGAAATGAGGAACTGTTTGGATAATTGGGACAAATGGGATGATCGGTTGCTGGTTGCTGCCCATAAGCCAGAAGAACTAAACATTTTAGGGAGCATGGCGTTTCCAATGTGTATATATTTTAAGTTTTCTCAATGGTCAGATATATATAAGATGAATGGGACGGGGGTACAAGATGTGACTCTGGAAAATTTGATATTCCGGAATGCATCGCGATGATGTAATGCTACAGTAATGCAGAACAATATAACCTATAGAGCTCCTGGGACGGTTCTTCCACGGAGGTTACCCCCAGGAATTTTTTTGGGGGGACTTACTTAGAAAATTTAGCTGCGGGATGAGGACTCAGTGGTTGGCTTGTGTCTTTAATAAAGATGGGATTGTTGTTCTTATGTATTATTTTGGGAGCCATCTTAATCGTGCCATGTATAATCACCTGTGTTCAAAAACACTAGTAAGAATGGTGCAGCAGGTATTGATTGTTGAAAAACAAAAAGGGGGAATTGTGGGAGTATATCTGGCTGATGCCGGTTGCGAGAAGATTGCAGAGGCATTTGAACAACCGTGACGGGATGAGCTTAATTTACAAAGGAATGCGGACAGTTGATAATCAGAAGGAACACAGATGTGTAGTTGCAAAAACTGTGTTGTAAGAGCCAATCACGACGAAGAGGTGTTGTTGCATGCTTTGCAGCTCTTAACGAATTGAATGTTGTTATTGTTCGCATGATATTGTATTGTTAACCAATCACATGCTTGGGCTGTGTGTGTGAACATGATTTATGTAACCACACTGTGTATAAATTAAGGAGACAGTGAGTAATAAATTGTCGTTTTGTTATAACCTAACAAGCGTCCGTCTGCTGCAATGTCCTCAGAGGTCCTCCACAATTCCCCCTTTTTGTTTTTGCGCCAAACATGCCATGTGAATTGTCTGCTGCAGGGCCCTTTGCAGCAAGGACAGCACACATGGGAGGATGCTCAATACAATGATAATAATTTCCAATATTAATAATCCTGTTTTCAATACTCCCTTTAACCACTCTTCAATCTCTCACTGAGAGAACAAGCCATCCAACCCAAAAAACCCAACATCTTCTGTCAGCTTCTGCACCTCCTTTCGCAGCTGTTGGATACTCTGGGACACTGACACCGAATGATCTGATAGGTTCATACAACACATACCATTAAGGTTTTCACAACCGTGGCCATGGGCCAACAATAGAAAATCAATAGCTGCTCTGTTTTATAGCGTAGCATGGTGTATAGAATCTATATCTAGCAATAATCCAGAAAGAGCTTGTGATGTAGCATTGCTTTGCGTGCTTAGCCAGCATCCCTCTTGGCCTGTAGCATTTGCAAGCGTTACCCATAGGTTCATCTTGGGCTGCGATGGTACCCATATTGCAACCGCTACTCTGAGGAGACTGCAGCAGGCGATGACACTTCTAAGTAGGGTTTTACCAGTCATGCCGGCACCCATCGCGGTCCTGTATCTGTGGAGACACAAGCATAACCTCGACCCCAGGTTAATAAGTCACAAGGTGCAGACCATTGACCCGTCTGCAGGTCCCATATCTGAACCTTAACCCTGGGGGTCACACCAGATATACTTGTCAATGACCCAAAATGACGCAGCATTGGTAGTTGTTGAACATCATCAGTGACCTGCAAAAAATTTAATACATACGTGGCCTTGTTAAGTCGAGCCTCCGGGTCCTCACGCATCATTCCCCCTTTTTGTTTTTGAAGCATATGCTTTAGAGTTCCATGGGCGTGCTCTACAATGCCTTGTCCTGTGGGACAATGAGGGATACCGGTGACATGGGTAATTCCCCAAAGCTGCAAAAAGGTAGCCACCTTGGTAGAAAGATAAGCTGGACCGTTGTCAGTCTTAATCTGTTGAGGTACACCAGCCACAGAAAACGCTCGTTGCCAGTGTCGAATAACATCCCTGGCGGCTTCACCTGTATGAGCGGTGGCAATAACAACAGAAGAAAAAGTATCAATAGACACATGCACATATTTCAACTGCCCAAACTCAGGAATATGTGTCACGTCAGTCTGCCAGATTTGCAAGGCTCGAAGGCCTCCAGGGTTGGTTCCATAATAATGAGGTACATGCTGGCCCTGACAGTCAGGGCACGTGGCGATGATGGCACGAGCCTCAGAGTTCGACAATCGAAATTGCCGTTTTAAGGCCTGATGTCCTTGGTGAAAAAACCGATGAGCTTCGATCGCCTGTTGCCTCACATTTGGTACTGGACCTATTGCCACCCCTGATACGAGAGCATCTGCACGAGCATTCCCTTCCACAATAAAACCAGGCAAGCTTGTGTGGCTTTTAATATGCATGACATAATATGGGGAGTGGCGTTCCTGAATCTCCATCCATAACAGCTTCAACACCCCAAATAACTTTTCATTTCCCACTTGACCAAGCACAGCCTTATCCAATTTTTGAACTAAACCCGCCACATAAGCTGAATCGGTGACAACATTTACAGGATCTGGAAAATGCTGAAACACCATCACCATTGCTCAAAGTTCTACAGCTTGAGGGGAGCCTTCTTGCTGTTCTATCTTCTGTTGCCATTGCTGGCCATCATGCCACACAATGGCTGCTTTTCCTGTTTTTCCTGAACCGTCAGTGAACACCGTGGGACCAATCACCGGCTCTGATTGACTTAGTTGCTTTTGTGCAAAGCGTATTTGACTTCCCATTTTAATTAACGGATGAGAGGGAAGATGATACCCAATTTGCCCAGTATAATTTGCCAAGGCTGCTTGCAATGCAGAGCTATTAGCGAGACACCATTCAAAATAATTGGTTTTAACAGGCACAGTGATACATTCCGGGTCCCTGGCTATCAATTCCATACATCGAACTCGGGTCTTTATGATAATTTGGGCTAAAAGTTCAAAAAGACCTGGGGCGGTTTTGTTTGGTCTGAACGGTAAGAAGGCCCATTCTAACACATGCAATGGATCCGGCCAATCAGAATTCCATTGTGCGATCATGGCAAAAGGTACCAATTTGTCTATTAATACAAAAACCTGAATTGAGACTGTCAAATCAATTCTCCACACATGTCTATCCACAATTGCTCGTTCTACTTCTGTAATTACTTGTTTTGCCTCAGGGGTTAATGCCCGTGGTGCAGCAATATCTGTATCACCCTTCAATAAATCCAAAAGTGGCTGTAATTTCGATGATGGTAACCCTAAATAGGGTCGAACCCAATTGATCACTCCGGCCAATTTTTGCACATCATTTAAAGTTTTTATCTCCAATTGTAACTGAATGGGTTGTGGTATGACCGTCTGATTTAATACTTTCATACCCAAATACAGCCACAGCTGTTGACGCTGTACCTTTTCAGGTGCAATAACTAGGCCTAATCGCTGTAGTGAATCACGTGCTGTGACTTCCATTTCGCTTAACATCTGTTCAGATGGAGCAGCTAACAAAATATCCAAAATCCATATAATGATAACAATAACATGTTGGGAATGCAGCACAAACTGGACTTAAGGCCTTTGCCACAAACCACTGACAAATGGTGGGAGAATTTTTCATTCCCTGAGGCAAAACTTTCCAATGATACCTTTTCGCTGGCTCACTGTTGTTCACTGAGGGTACGGTGAAAGCAAACTTCTCCATATCAGGTGCGGCTTAGGCTCCGCCAGCTCCGCCATTCGGAGCAAAGCTTCTACACCAATAGTCTTTACTTGCTCCAATACAAGCGGATGCCATTGAGCCTGATGTTGAGGATTATTAAATTGACCAGTCCCAGTCAGAACATCAGCTCTGTTACCATAACATGGATTGGTTTGTGGAAGCTGCAAATTGTGTACCGCTTGCACCTCTGCTCTCTGAGTCCAGATACTACGAAAAACGGCGCATTGCACAGGCTGGAAAATAATTTGAGCAATTTGAGCAATATCATAAGGTGTCATTTCTTCCATAGTCAATAGGCATATTAATTGCATAACTGCGGGGGAGTTCGAACCATATTGCACAGTTGCCTTTTGTAAATCCTGTATAACTTTCCACGAATATGGTCTATGTTCATCCATAATTCCTTGTCCTGGATCACCCCGTACCACGGGGAAAGCCATCGCCCCAGTCCCCCTTAAATTCGTTTCACCGGAGTTGCCTGCTGTTACAGGAACGTTAATTTGCTCGGATAGGTTCTGTGAAATGTATATTGGCTTTCGCAAAACGAGAACACTGAAATTTGCTTAACTACTGCATAAGGTATATTCCAGATGTCAATTGTATTTTATAGTTTGTAGGCCTCTGATGAGATAAGACATCCTGCAACTCAAGTAATTAAAGGATGTGTAGATAGATTTGTGAAACCACAGGAAAACAAACATATGGACTCAAGGACGAGAGAAACTGAGAACACAAGTAAGAAGATAAGGAGTGATTTGTTAGCATGAGAACAGTACTTTGGGGGTCAAAGATTATTTAGCATGAAAGATACGAGAAGAACAAAGGAAAAACAGAAGTTTAATATCAAAATATTGAAAAGTGCGACTGGAGGAAAACGACAGGGTGAAAAGTGCAGCCAGAGGAAGACTACTGACTTCATCCCTTGCAGATCCCCGAAGGCCCCCCCGAACCACAAGAGACGCGTGCAAGTGGGGGTGGTCTGGGGTGGAGTTATGTTAATAGATACCTGAAATATTAAAATAACCCCTTGGAAACGCCACGAACACGGTGTATAAAAAAAGCGAGTTCGGGTATAACCGGCGCGCCTCTGGTTTTGACCACGCGCCCAGCGCTGTTTGCCTTTGTTCTATAATAAACTTGTAAAATTCATGAAATTCAGCGTGAGTGCATTTCTCACAGTCCCAATTTCCTTCTTGCAGAGCTCGAGCTTTCACCTGCTGCCAGAATTTCAGGGGGTTGTGGGGACTGACAGTAATTCGAGCCGGCGGAAGGACCCAGGGCTGTCCTCGGCAACGCGAGCCTCCCTGTAATTGTCCCTCCTCCTGTGTTTCCGCAGACCCCCCAGGTTCAGGACCTCCCATATTATTGTCCATGGGATCATCCCAATCCTCTGATGTTTCGGCTGGCAGAGGGGGGTACAGGCATGAGGTCCCCTGTTCCCCTCCCCGCGCCCGGGGGGGGGCTATTCATCCCTTCTTGATCCTGTAAATCAGGCGACAAGGGGGGGGCGGACGGGTTAACCGGCGCCTCTGCCGTTTCAGCGGGGCATACGTCACTACCAGGAAGCAAGTCTTGGGGTCGCTTATATGTTCTATCTTTAATAGTCCGAGGATGTCCTGAGAGCCGTTCATCATCAGCGTCATCAACGAAAGGGTTCTTTTGTCGGCCCTGTGGCTTTGGCCGCCCTGCGCGCTTGCCAGAGGACTGGGCAACAGACCCCACGTCCCCTGTGAGAGAGGACTGCCCTCCCCCCACGATAGGGACGTCTGGCTCCTCCATCCTATCCCTTCGTTCTTTAATGTCTTTGACGGTCTCAAGGAGCAGGCGCCACGTCGTCAGGAGGCTGGCTGCCTCCTTGGACCCTCGGGATGCACTGTCAAACAGCTTGTCCCCAAGTCCTTGCCACACAGGCACACTAAATGCAGTCACTGTATCTGCTTTATATCCCTGTTGCTTGCCCCATAAGAGCATTTTCCGCAACATTGACTCTTCTACTTTGAGTACTCTCTTTTGCAATATTATTTTCCACATATTTACAATTCCAGCGTCCTCTTTACCGAGGGTCCCGCCCGTGTTCCCGGCAGCTCACCTGTTTATCTTCAGGTGTCAGGTATCAGTCCAGACTAGCAGCTCTTCCCGCCGCTCTGAAGCTATACCAGGCTCCGTCTCCACTGCTCTCCTCGCAGTCACAAGCATTATTTACAGCATCACGTCGGGGTCACCAGATGTCGTGGTTGAGACGGACAAACGACACGTACACATTCTTATAGTACAAGCAAAGAAGTTTTTTTATTACTCCAAGCCAGCAAATTTATACCCATTATACTTGTTACCTTGTACATGTGTCTGTCCCTTATTGGTCAAAAGTTGTCAGAAGTTGTTTTTCTCACCCCTCATTGGGTGACTTTTTCAAGTTCCTTATCACAACTGCAACTGGTCAACACATTCCTTAAACTTAGTTTCTCAGGCATGCTTCTCATTCTTTCTTGTTCTCTCAAGGGTACACTGTAATCTTGTCAAGGTCAATATCCTCCCTAGGCCCCTCGGTCCAGCCGAGGTCCTCCACACCCCATCATTGAAAGTGTTCAAGGCCAGGTTGGATGGGGCTTTGAGCAACCTGGTCTAATGAAAGATGTCCCTGCCCATGACAGGGGGGTTGGACTAGATGATCTTTAAATGTCCCTTCCAACCAAACCCATTCTATGATTCTATTAATCTATAAGTGTCCAGTCTTTTCAATAGCTATTTAACAAAGCATGAAAATGCCATTTTGTGCACCTCACTTACCTGCTGTTTCTTCACATCAGTAATTGAACACAAGTAAGTAATTGGTTATTGTTGTGGCAGGTACACCCGCCCTGACAGGAAATGAAACTTCTCCGGGCAGGGAGAAGAGGAAAAAAAAACCAAACCCTAGAGGCCACAGGTTGAAAGCCAAACTGACCAATCCGACACGCGTCAGGTACACGGAAGTGTTGACCTTTTGGCCAATGGGGATTAAAATGACCACAGGTCAGATTCCATGAGGGTATAAACGGGGCCCTGTCAGAGGACATTTTGAGTCAGTCCTCCTCAGAGCAGTGGGTCTGCAGTCGGGGACTCTCCCCTTGGGTCAGAACGCTGCCCTAGGTAACTCCTCGAGGTTGAGAGCCCTCATCTTTTAGGTGAGTGATATGTGCATTTTGAGTCATCGTTTTTAAATCTTAAGAATTCTTAAGTCGGCTGTGTAGTACTAATTCCCCTTACATCATTGAACCTGTGGTTCACAAATGTTATCGGAGTTCTAACTAACTTTTTACTGAAGAATAAATCTGACTTTTAACACCTGTTGAATTTAATTGTGTGAGCCTCCGTAACAGTATCTTAAGACCAAGCATATTCAATGAGAAACAGCGCTGAGAAATGGAACAGGTAAAACTTATTCACCAAGGCATTAAACTGCAAATCTTGTTTACAGATGTGTGCCAGCTAAAACAGCACTTACCTGCTCTTGGAGTACATTCAGTGTTTCTATGACTATTGGGTATGACTTTTTCTTGTTGAAACACCCACCTCTCTATAATCTACTTATCTGACATTTTTTGAAACTTAAATGATGGATTAAGAAGCTTTCAAAGGAGTTTGCAGCAGCCTCTCATTTTCTTACAGAATAAACTTGTTATAAGGCTGTCATGGTTTAAACCCAGCCAGCAACAAAGTACCATGAGGCCCCTCGCTCACTCCTCCCCACCCGCTCCAGTGGGATGGGGAGGAGAATCAGAAAGGAGAAAGAAAAAAAAATAGAACCTCGTGGGTTGAGATAAGGACAGTTTACTGGGACAACACAAGGAGAGAAGTTACAACAACAACAACGGTACTAATAAAACAATATACAATATGAGTGATGCACAGTGCAGCTACTCACCACCTGGAACCCGACGCTCCGCTACTTCCCCTGCTGTGATACCACTACACCCCCCAGCCCACTCCCCAGTTATATACTGAGCATGATGTCACATGGTATGGAATAACCCCTTGGCTAGTTCAGGTCAGCTGTCCCGGCTGTGCCCCCCCCTCACCTCCCAGGTTCCTGTAAAAATTAACTCTATCCCAGCTGAACCCAGGACATTATCCACCCCTTATTCTATACCATCTACATCATGCCCAGATCCTACACTTTCCAATTAATCACCACCACTTTCCCTGTCTTTGAGAGATAGATATATATACACACACACACCCCCACACACACGAATAGCATCCCCTTAGTCTATGGGCTATCCCTCTAATGTGTCCATCGATTTTATTTAATCCATGACTTTGGGGCTCCATCTGTTGTAACAGACCTTCAGGGTAGACGAGATGGTGTGTGGTGTTGGATTGTTGCATGCTGCCACCGGAGCTTGCGGCTGGTGTATTTGGCGCAACCCATGCCCATGGTCTGCAGGTTGAAGATGTTGATCTTGAGAAAATTGCTTGGTGCCAGTTCAAGTTCCATCACTGTTGTACTTGGCTCGATTTCAAAGTCCATCCTTCAGTCACTTGGGTAATTCTTACTGTAATACCCTTGATATGGCATATAGACACTACAGATGTAAGGACATACGGTGGAATGTTATTTAGCAATTAACATCATACAGCCTAATTCACTGGCTATTCTCTCCCAAAATCAAATCTCCTTGAGGTACACATTGAACTTCCCCATCCTTCTGCATCAACCACCAAGTGCACCCAGGTCCTTGAGCAAAAGCAATCCCTTGCATGGGTTTGTCTCTGCCTGAGGCAGGACTAACCCAGACTGTCTTCCCTAACATACTCTTCATGCGCACTACAGGGACTTTATCTCCTTCTACAATATGTGGAAGTCTTGGTTGGGCAGGGCCAGCCCAATTGGCAGATCCTTTAGTATTAACCAACCAGGTGGCTTTTGCTAAATGTGTATCCCAATGTTTGAAGGTCACACCCCCCATTGCTCTCAATGTAGTTT
Organism: Gypaetus barbatus; assembly: GCA_028022735.1. Classification (NCBI taxonomy): domain Eukaryota; kingdom Metazoa; phylum Chordata; class Aves; order Accipitriformes; family Accipitridae; genus Gypaetus; species Gypaetus barbatus. The sequence continues at coordinate 17,080,277 of CM051561.1, read as the reverse complement.
TCAGCAGTCCATTGTATCGCTCAATTTTCCCAGAGGCTGGTGCATGATATGATGCACCCACTCAATGCCATGCTCCTTGGCCCAGGTGTCTATGAGGTTGTTTTGGAAATGAGTCCTGTTGTCTGACTCAATTCTTTCTGGGGTGCCATGTCACCATAGAACTTGTACTTCAAGTCCCAGGATAGTGTTCGGGGCAGTGGCATGGGGCACAGAATATGTTTCCAGCCATCCGGTGGTTGCTTCCACCATTGTAAGCACATGGCACTTGCCTTGGCGGGTTTGTGGGAGTGTGATATAGTCAATCTGCCAGGCTTCCCCATATTTATATTTCAGCCATCGTCCTCTATATCAAAAAGGCTTTAGCCGCTTGGCTTGCTTAATTGCATCACATGTTTCACATTCATGGATAACCTGTGCGATAGTGTCCATGGTCAAGTCCACCCCTCGATCACGAGCCCATCTATATGTTGCATCTCTTCCCTGATGGCCTGAAGTATCATGGGCCCACCAAGCCATAAATAGCTCACCCTTGTGTTGCCAGTCCAGGTCCACCTGAGCCACTTCAATCTTGGCAGCCTGATCCACCTGCTGGTTATTTTGATGTTCTTCAGTGGCCCAACTCTTGGGTACATGAGCATCTACATGACGTACTTTTACCACTAGCTTCTCTATCCGAACAGCAATATCTTGCCAGAGTGCGACAGCCCATATGGGTTTACCTCTGCGCTGCCAGTTGCTCTGCTTCCATTGCTGTAGCCACCCCCACAGGGCATTTGCCACCATCCATGAGTCAGTATAGAGATAGAGCACTGGCCACTTCTCTCTTTCAGCAATGTCTAAAGCCAGCTGGATGGCTTTCACCTCTGCAAATTGACTCGATTCACCTTTTCCTTCCGCAGTTTCTGCGACTTGTCGTGTAGGACTCCATACAGCAGCCTTCCACCTCCAATGCTTTCCTACACTGCAACAAGACCCATCAGTGAACAGGGCATATTGCCTCTCATTGTCTGGCAGTTTATTATACAGTGGGGCCTCTTCAGCACGTGTCACCTCCTCCTGTGGCGACATTCCAAAATCTTTGCCTTCTGGCCAGTCCATGATCACTTCCACAATTCCTGGGCGACTGGGGTTTCCTATGCGAGCTTGTTGTGTGATCAGTGCGACCCACTGTGGAATGATTACTGGAGGTGACTTATTGATATGTCCCCCTCTTAAAAGAAGGTAAACCTCCAGGGTGGAATGCAGTGGATATACACAAAATCTGTTCCATAATAATTCCCTAAGCAACATAACCTGCAACCTTAGATGTTAGCAACACCAGGGAAGCTTGGTAAGCTGACTCTGAGAAACAACACAGAGGGTGGAGTGGAGTGGAGACACCGTGGCCAGGCTCTGTGATATCACCACAGGGATGGGGAACTGGAACTACTGGAACAAGAATGGAAGGTCCCTGCATTGAATCCACTGAAGCAAGGAGGTGAAACAATGGGGTTCTGTCAACGCTATTGTCTTACTTCTGATTTATATCATAAGTGCCCAGTTCTGGAGTAGTGACATGCTAAATCATGTTCTCTGGGTGAACTTTGCTCATTATAATCTCATTATAATACCAAAACACACCTCCATCCCAAAAGCTACCCGCCTCCAAGGTGCAACTACCCCTCACTGAGCATGTGCTCTGAATTTTCTCTAGCATATACCTTTAAAAGTAAAGCGAGGAGATTTTATACCAATCATAATAAAGGTATGTATGACTAGAGTCACTCAAGCTCCACCTAAAAAAAAAGAAAATATAAAAGGGCTTAGGAGAGGAGGAATGCTAGGGAAGATACCATCATAGACAAGTCGGGAGGACATCGCTGACTTCTGGGATCAGTCAACGGGCTGAACCTCTCTTCCCCCCCATAGGGACTCCTACTGGGTAAGATTTGAACCCTTGGTTATACCAAGTGCTTCCCTGGGAAACTTTGAAATCTCTACAGAGTTTTTCCATAATTTAGCGTGCTTGTAATCAACTGTATTATTATTTGCACGTGCTTTGCAGACAATGTATTTATCACCGGCAATCCAAAGGAACCTGTACTCCTGTTGCTTTAATAAACTGTACTGTTCATTAATCTAGCTGTGATAGTTCATTGAATATGACCAAACTCCTTAAGTCTGGTCGTGATAGTTCATTGAACACAACTAAATTGAAAGTACAGTGCGCTATTAGTGTGAGGAGATTGCAGCAGACGGACGCTTGTTAGGTTATAACAAACGACGATTTATTACTCACTATCTCCGTTAATTTATACACAGTGTGGTTACATAAATCGTGTTCACACGCACAGCCCAAGCATGTGATTGGTTAACAATACAATATCATGCGAACAATAACAACATTCAATTCGTTAAGAGCTGCAAAGCATGCAACAACACCTCTTCGTCGTGATTGGCTCTTACAACACAGTTTTTGCAACTACACATCTGTGTTCCTTCTGATTATCAACTGTCCGCATTCCTTTGTAAATTAAGCTCATCCCGTCATGGTTGTTCAAATGCCTCTGCAATCTTCTCGCAACCGGCATCAGCCAGATATACTACCACATTAGTGCATCTGGAATCGTGATAGTTCAATATATTGAATGCAACTGGACTTACAGTGCTGAATTGGGCATCACCCAGAATCTCAGCCTAGCCACCCCCAGCCCCTTTGATATCTGAGGACAAGCTGGAATGCAAGGGGGTTTATTTTGTGCCAAACTTCTTTACGCTTTAATGCAACACCCACTTACTCCATGTGGCATCAGTCGCATGATGTGTAGAGGAGACCCTCCCTTTGAACATCCAGCCCAGCACTGGCAGTTGGGGTGCTAAGAGGAGCTGTGTTTCGCTACCAACCACTTCTCAGGCAGCTCGAACTCCTTGATATGCTGCCAATATCTCTTTTTCAGTTGGAGTATAGCAGGCCTCAGATCCTCTGTATCCCTGACTCCAAAACCCCAGGGGTCGGCCTCGGGTCTCCCCAGGTGCTTTCTGCCAGAGGCTCCAGGTAGGGCCATTCTCCCCAGCTGCAGTATAGAGCACATTTTTAACATCTTGTCCTGCCTGGACTGGTCCAAGGGCTACTGCATGAACAATCTCCCGCTTACTTTGTTCAAAGGCTTGTCGTTGTTCAGGCCCCCATTTAAAATCGTTCTTCTTCCGGGTCACTTGGTAGAGAGGGCTTACATTCAGACTGTAATTTGGAATATGCATTCTACAAAAACCCATAATACCTAAGAAAGCCTGTGTTTCCTTTTTATTAGTCGGTGGAGACATAGCTGCTATTTTGTTGATCACGTCCATTGGGAATATGACAATGCCCGTCTTACCATTTTATTCCTAAAAACTGGATCTCCTGTGCAGGTCCCTTGACCTTACTTTCTTTTATGGCAAAACCGGCTTTCAGAAGGATTTTGAATATTTTCTTTCCCTTCTCAAAGACTTCTTCTGCCATGTTGCCCCATACGATGATGTCATCAATGTACTGCAGGTGTTCTGGAGCTTCACCTTTTTCCAGTGCAGTCTGGATTAGTCCATGGCAAATAGTGGGGCTGTGTTTCTACCCCTGGGGCAATCAATTCCAAGTGTACTGGACACCCCTCCAAGTAAAAGCAAACTGTGGCCGGCACTCTGCTGCCAGAGGGATTGAGAAAAACGCATTAGCAATGTCAATTGTGGCATACCACTTGGCTGCCTTTGACTCTAATTCATATTGAAGTTCTAGCATATCCAGAACAGTAGCACTCAGTGGTGGCGTGACTTCATTCAGGCCACGTTAGTCTACTGTTAGTCTCTACTCCCCATTATACTTTCACACTGGCCATATGGGACTATTAAAGGGTGAGCAAGTTTTGCTGATCACTCCTTGGCTCTCCAGTTGACGAATCAGCTTATGGATGGGATTCAGGGAGTCTCGGTTGGTGCGATATTGCCGCCGGTGCACCATAGTGGTAGCAGCTGGCACTTGTTGTTCTTCAACCCTCAGTAACCCCACAAGCAAAGGGTCTTGAGAGAGACCAGGCAGGGTAGACAGCTGTTCAACGCCCTCTGTCTCCAAGGCAGCTATACCAAAAGCCCATCGATACCCCTTTGGGTCCTTAAAATACCCTCTCCTGAGATAGTCTATGCCAAGGATGCACGGGGCCTCTGGGCCAGTCACAATGGGGTGTTTCTGCCATTCATTCCCAGTTAGGCTTACTTCAGCCTCCAATACAGTTAACTCTTGGGATCCCCCTGTCACACCAGAGATACAGATGGGTTCTGCCCCTTTATAGCTTGATGGCATTATGTTAGAGACTGAAGGAGTTAATGTCTCAAACATTGTGGTAGGGAAGTTCTGCATAATGGCACACTCCACATAACAACGAACCCTGCACAGCAACAAACTGAAGGCAGGTGAGAAGTCGGTTAGCAACAGGGCGTAGAGGGCATGCCAGAGGGTACACAGTTCTGTGTTCTGATATGATGGGTCGTACCTGCAGGGAGGGAGAAGTTACTCCCCCAACGACCCCTAAGCCCACCGACCCATTTCCCGAAGGTTCTGGAAGCACAAACCGTGCATGGTACCTAATTAGCCTAATGAGTTCGAGTGCCCACCTGAAGGAGGGGCAAGGAGATTATAAAAGGACACAAAGTGAAGTCCCACATGCGTGTGCCCTCCAGAACTGCACCCCTAGGCTGGCTGGACCAACGCTGGACCCAGGACTGGTGAAATCTTTCTCTTTTCTCTCTCTCTCTTTTTTCTCCTGTAATCCCTACACCTCAACCCTTTAGACATAAACCGTTGACCAAGTCTGGGACTAGGAGGGGACCTAGCTGCCCCCAGGCTCCTCTCTGAGAGGGAGTCTCGAAAGTAAGGGGGTCCACTCTGAACCTCGTGACTCAACAGGAGGGGTCTCCTTTTCTTCCCTGAACTAATCCCCAAATAGGCAAGGCTTGTAGTATATGTTTGGTGACGAATGGTTAGCACCTAGGTTAGGGTTAGTGGTTAGGCTTAGGGTTAAGATTAAGGTAAGGGTTAGGGTTAGGTGTTAGGGGTTAGGTTAAGTTAGGTTTAGGGTTAGGGGTTAGGGTTGGGGTTAGATTTAGGGGTTAGGGTTAGGGCCATTAGGGTTAGGGTTAGGGGGTTAGGATTATGGTTACGGTTAGGTTCAGGGGTTAGGGTTAGGATATTAGCGTTAGGGATACGGGTTAGGGTAAGGGTTAACGTTAGGGGTTAGGGTTATGGTGTTAGGGTAAGGTTTGGGGCTAGGGTCAAGGGATAGGGTTAAGAGGTTAGAGTTAGGTTTAGCGTTTGGGATTAGTTTTAGGGGTTAGGGATTAGGGTAAGGGTTAGCGTTAGGGGTTAGGGTTACGGTGTTAGGGTAAGGTTTGGGGCTAGGGTTAAGGGATAGGGTTAGGGTGTTAGGGTTAGGTTTAGCGTTTGGGATTAGGGTTAGGGGTTAGGGATTAGGGTAGGGTTAGGGGATAGGGTTGGGGTTAGGTTTAGGGTTAGAGTGTTAGGGTTACGGTTACGGTTAGGGTCAGGTGTCAGGGTTAGCGTATTAGGGTTAGGGTATTAGAGTTAGAGTTAGGGTCGAGGGTTAACGTTAGGGTTAGTGTTAGTGGTTAGGGTTAGCAGTTAGCATTAGGAGTTAGGCTTAGAGGTCAGGGGTAGGGTTCAGGGATATGATTAGGTTAGGTTTAGCGTTTAGGGTTAGGCCTCCCATGGACATGCTGTGGGTTAGGGTTAGGTGTTATGGTTAGGGGTGTAGGTTTAGGGGTTAGGTTTAGGGTTTAGGGTTAGGGCCTCAGGATTAGGGGTTAGGGTTAGGGGGTTAGGGTTAGGTTTAGGGTTAGGGGTTACAGTTAGGGCCATTAGGGTTAGGGTGTTAGGGTTACGGTTATGGTTAGCATCAGGGGTTAGGGTTAGGGAATTAGGTTTAGGGTTAGGGGTTAGGGTTAGGGTATTAGCATTAGGTATAGGGGTGGTGTGACGGTCTGACAAATTATAGTCAATGTCTCAAACATTCGTTAAAGAACTTTGGTGGAGAAAATGGCCTTTGTAAAAACGCTGGAGTTTTGTGAACAGGACAATGTGGCCGGAGGAGAGGGCCCCACGGACGGTGGGAACGCACTTCTCCAAAGCCCCAATTCCTTATCTTAAGTGACCAGGAGAAGGAACACAATATATGCCTTTCCGGAGGAAGAAGGCCCCACGGAACTTAGGACTGTGCTTCTATCTTAAGCAGTCATGCCAGCAGGAAAAGAGAGGCAACTCCACAATGAACCCTTCCCCCCCAAGCTCACTGACCGATTCCAGTGAACCCCAGGAGTGGGAACTGCACATGTCGAGACCATCAACTAACACACTATAAAAGAAGGGAGAACGAGTCCTCAGGGTGCGCCCTCCGGAACTGGATCTCTACGCTGGCTGGACCAACGCTGGACCCAGGACTGGTGAAATCCTTTCTCTCTTTCTTTCTCTCTTTCTCTCTCTCCCTCTTTTCCTTCTCTCTTTTCCACAGTCCCTACACCTCATCCTTTTAAACATAAACCGTTGACCAAGTCTGAGACTAGGAGTGGATCTAGCCGCCCCTGAGCTCCTCTTTGAGAAGGAGTCCAGAAAGCAAGGGGTCTGCTCTGAACCTCGTGACTCAACGGGAGGGATCTCCTTCTGACACAGTTTCATGTTCCTTTTTCCATTTCATTTTTCTACACCTCCCTTCTCTTCTCAAACAGCAGCTTAATGACACGTTGCAAGGTTCATATTGATAAGTTCATGTGTACTTGGACAAAGTTAGCTAGGTTGACTAAATGTTGATTGTTGTTTGAACTCCCCTGGTGTCGTTTCACCTTAATTCTGACAAAGGAAATCCACGAACCTGAGTCGCTCCAACTTTGGGACGTGACATCTTAATTGGTGTCACGGACAGGATTTCCCTTGTTGGAAGGGAGTTTCTAATGGGATACCAGACCTCCACTCGGAGAACGGGCGGGGAGGATCTGGGAAGGATCTCTCAACAATAAGTCGGGAGAGATCCGAGCAGTGGCAGACATAGAGGCCCGGGAAATATCTGTGTCTGACTGTTCCCCTGTTCTAGAGAAGCTAATTGCCTATAAAGCCCACCCTTCCCCACAAGGAGTAGCCTGGGCATGAGACCACTGGCATGACCCAAAAGCCATTGTAGGAAGAATTGAGAAGCTAGCAAAAGAAGGCAGGTTTCGCCTGGGAAAAGGGAAGGCTGTAGTGTGTGCAGTGTTAGGGGCTGCACTCGTAGCAGCTCAGGAAGACAGACAGGAAACAATGAGAGCTGAGCAGGCAGATAAGGAGAAGATTCAGTCCCTGCAGGATTTAGTTAAAGTCCTGCAAGAGAAGTTAACTGCTGAGCGTAATACAACGCAGCAGCTTCATGCCGCCTTGTCTGATGCATTAGATCAGGAAAGAATTTTGCGAACTGAGGCGGACGAACGATCCGACCTGGACTTAAACCTGGAAGGTCTAGAGGTAGTTCAGGTGAAACAGCAAAAATCTTTATACCCAAATCAAGAGTTAGAATGTACCAGAAAAGTTTTTTACCCTGAAGATGAAGGGATAGCAATGAGACCATTAATTAAAACAGAAACCATAGACAATGGCCAAAATGGTGGAGCACCACACGTGACCATTAAGACAATACCATATTCCGCCACTGAATTATCTAAAATTCAGGAAAAGTATAGCCGACTAGCAAAGGAGACCGAAACAGAATATGTGTGGAGGGTGTCATTAACCAGTGGTGACCGGATTTTATTGTCAGAAGATGAAGCCCAAGGATATTGGGGCCCTGGAGTGTTCCTAACTACCGATGATCCTAGGGAACCATGGTCTCTGACGCAGCGGGCAGCTTACTGGGCAGGGGGAATAGACCAAATGGAACGAGGAGAACCAACACGGATAGACACCCCTTCTATAAATCAGTTAACTGAGAGCTTACAGAAAACTGCTTGTCTCCAATTAATGCATGATAGGCGATTAGTGCCACAACAACCCTCTCCGATGTTGTTAAATGCCAATCCCGATAGAATGACTCCTCTAATCTGAGGTTTACCAGATTCTTTGAAATTATATGCTGTCCAACTGCAGGATAGATTACGCGATGCGATAGCACCTAGAGGAGGCAGGCAGAATGCAGGAGGGGCCCTGACCTGGGGAGAAGTGGCACAGGAATTGATTAACTATGGCCGGAGAATGGGTCTCACAAGGGAAGAAAGCAGGGCTAAGCCTGCTATCCGCCGAATAGAAGGACCTGGCTGACCTCCCCCATCTAAGACTGTAAACACCAAAAAGCCGTATGGGGGTCAGCGGAATTTGTTGTGGGCAGAAGGGATAGAAAAGGGAATTCCCCGGGATGTGATGGACAGCTTGCCCACCTCTATCCTAGAAAAGTTGGTCCTAGGGTGGAAAGACAAGAACAAGGAGCCTTCCCATACTGAGCTAAACATTCGAGACTATAAGGGGGCGAATCCACAGTTGCTGGCAACTCCCACTCCCCAAACGCCTACTGCCCCAGAGGAAGGTATGACTGTCCGCAGGACGGGAAACTAGACAGGCTGTCCCCAGTAAGTGAGCCGGGGGATGACCAGTGGGTTTATTTAAGGAGGCTCACTGAAAATAAGACAGGAGACCTGTTAATTACTTTTCCCCTTGGTCCCTTTAAGACCCCAGTAACTTTTTTAGTTGATACGGGTGCTCAGACATCAGCACGCCGGGCGGATGTTGCTAACCGCAATGGAATAATTGCAGATAAGAAGCAGATATGGGTCACAGACATTTTCGGAAGCTCCCAACCACAGCCGACAGCCAAAGTTAAATGCTGGCTGCCAGGGGATTCGTCCCCTGTTGAGGTTACTATGATACTAGGTCCTCTACCCACCAATATTCTAGGACTCGACCTCTTAAAGGGCCAGTCATGGGTAGACTCTAAGGGAAGAGAATGGAAATTCGGGTGTCCCGCAATCTCTATGAGGCTTTTGCAGTCAGCACCAACTCTCCCCCCTTCAAAAATAGTTAATGTCAAACCTTATGCTTTGCCTTTGGGAGCAAGGGAAGGGATCACTTCAGGGATAACTGAGTTACGGGAACAGGGGATAGTTATTCCTACACACTCACCCTATAATTCCCCAGTATGGCTGGTCCGCAAGGCAAATGGGAAGTGGCGATTGACAGTTGACTATCGACGCCTGAATGCCAATACTGGCCCATTAACAGCTGCAGTTCCCAATATAGCAGAATTAATTGCAACCATACAAGAACAGGGTCACCAGATTTTAGCAACCATTGATGTGAAAGACATGTTCTTTATGGTTCCCTTACAAGAAGCAGATAGGGACCGCTTTGCCTTTACCTGGGAAGGTGTACAATATACATTTACACGACTTCCCCAAGGCTATTGCCACTCACCAACCATTGCTCACTATGCATTGGCCCAGGAAATAAATCAGATCACTCCTAAAGATGGAGTAAAAGTATATCAATATATTGATGATGTGCTAATTGGAGGACCAGACACCACTGCGGTGGGGCAAACCCAGAGAGAAATCATTAGTCACTTAGAGAATTTAGGGCTCCAAATTCCTGCCGAAAAGGTGCAACTCCCATCACCTGAAGTAAAATTTTTAGGTATCTATCTGGTGGAAAGGAGGGACTGTGTGTATACCTCCCGAAACCTTGTCCACCCTCGAACAAGTAAAAACGCCTGAAAATAAGAAAGAATTGCAGCATGCCCTAGGCTTGCTAGTGTTTTGGAGAAAACACATCCCTGACTTTTCTATCATAGCTCGCCCTTTATATGATTTAACCCGTAAAAGAACTGCTTGGGACTGGACACCTGTCCATGAAGAGGCTCTGAAATAATTAATTTTTGAAGCAGGGATTTACCAGGCCCTAGGGCCAATACATCCAACAGACCCACTCCACATAGAATGGGGTTTTGCAATTCATGGGTTATCTATACATATGTGGCAGCGTGGACCTGAAGGTCCTACTCGTCCCATAGGGTTTTTCTCGCGTAGCTTTAAGGATGCTGAAAAACGGTATTCGGTTTGGGAGAAAGGACTCTTTGTGGTTAACCTAGCCTTACAGGAAGCCGAGAGAATTATACGACAGCAGCCCATCATCTTACGAGGGCCCTTTAAGATCCTGAAACCAATATTGGCTGGAACTCCTCCCCCCGTAGGAGTAGCTCAACGAGAAACAGTAAGGAAGTGGTATGCCCAGTTAGACCACTACTGTCACACTAGACAGATAGAGGAGGGAACACCCAAAGTGCTCCAAATACAGGATCCTCCTTCTGATCACCCAGATACAGAACCCCCTCCATTGTACATCAAAGTGGCTCCTGATTTCAAACCTCATTTAAAAAACGTGTGGTTCACTGATGCTTCCGCAAAAAGGGAAGGAAAGATGTGGAAGTATCGAGCAGTAGCATTACATATTGATTCAGGGGAGCATGTGATAACTGAGGGAGAAGGTAGTGCCCAAGTAGGGGAGTTAGTTGCTGTGTGGAGCGTAGTCATTAAGGAAGCTGAGAGAACAGAACCAGTACACATTTATACTGACTCCTATGCAGTGTTTAAAGGATGCACTGAATGGTTACCGTTTTGGGAACAAAACCAGTGGAAAGTAAACCAAGTGCCAGTGTGGCAACGAGACAAATGGGAAGAAATACTGAATATCGCCAAGCAGAGATCTTTCTTGGTAGGCTGGGTTGCTGCACACCAGACAGGAGATAACCCAGCTCACCTTAATTCTGACAAAGGAAATCCACGAACCTGAGTCGCTCCAACCTTGGGACGCGACAAGGGGTTAGGCTTAGTGTAAGCATTAGGGGTTAGGGTTATGGGTTGGGGTTAGGGGTTAGCGTTATAGGTTAGAGCGATTAGGGTCAGGATGTTAGGGTTATGGTTATGGTCAGGAGTTAGGGTGAGGTTTAGGGAATTAGGATTAGTGTATTAGGGTTAGAGATAGGGTTTAGGGGTAAGGTTAGGGTTCGTGTTTGGGGTTAGAGATAGGGTTAGGGGTTAAGTTTAGGGGTTAGTGTTAGGCATAGGGCGTTAGGGTTAGGGTTAGGCTTAAGGGTTAGGGTTAGGGTTTAGGGATAGGGTTAAGTTAGGTTTAGGGTTAGGCCTCCCATGGACACACGGTGGGTTAGGGTTAGGATTTAGGGTTAGGGATAGGCTTAGCTGTTAGGGTTAGGGCTTAGGCTTAAGGGTTAGGGTTAGGGCCTTTGGGTTAGGGTTAGGGGATAGGGTTAGGGTTAGGTTTAGTTTTAGGATTAGGGTTAGGGATTAGGGGTTAGGGATAGGGTTAGTGTTGGGTTTAGTGTTAGGGGATAGCATTAGGGTTTAGGGTTAGGGCCATTAGAGTTAAGGTTAGAGTTAGTGGGTTAGGGTTACAGTTACGGTTAGGATTAGGGTGTTAGGGTTAGGGATAGCGGTTAAGATTAGGGATTAGTTTGGTGGGTTGACCCTGGGTGGGTGCCAGGTGCCCACCAAAGCTGCTCTATCACTCCTCCTCTTCACCTGGACAGGGGAGAGAAAATATAACAAAAGGCTCATGGGTCAATATAAGGACAGGTTAATAAAGTGAAAGCAAAGTTCGTGCACGACAGCAAAGAAAAACAAATGATGTTTTTCTGTGTTTTCCATCAGCAGGCGATGTCTGGCCACTTCCTGGGAAGCAGGGCTTCAGTACGCGTAGTTGTTGCTCCGGAAGAGAAAAATGTCCCCCTTCCATCTCCCTTTACTTAACTTTTATATCTGAGCTGATGTCATATGGTATGTAATATCTGTTTGGTTAATTTAGGTCAGCTGTCCTGTGGGAGCAGCTCGGAACACCTGGCATTTGTTTTCAAGAGTGACCATTAGAATTTGTTGTGCTGCATGTTTGCCAAGCCTTTGAAGAACTAGTTTTACAAGGACAGGTTGGAGGATGGCCTTGTGTAGGCCTGGGAAGATGGGGCTGAAGACAGTCACGAGTATGTGTATGGAATGTTTTTATCTTTAACTGTTCGGAGGACTGGCAAACATCCCAGCTGAGCCAGATATGCCCTCCTGTGTTGGTAGTATTGGCTGTATGCCGTTAGTTCTTTCTAGATCTTTGTTGAAACATATATAAGTTTGATCTTTTAGTGAAATAAAGGGAATCTTGCACAGAGAGCTTGAGCGCTTGATTCAGTCGCCGCAGATGGTGACCCCGACGTGATCAAGAGAAGAAGACGACGTGATCAAGAAAAGACGACGACGTGATGGAGAGAAGAAGCCAGCGCGCTTAAGAGAAGAAAACGATGTGATTAAGAGAAGAAGAAAAGAGGTGATTCCCCTTCACTGCGGAGACCACGCAATCTAACGGGGAGAGTTCTGAAGAAGTGGCCACGACTCTGAGAAAATAGGTAACAGCAACCCCTGTGGAACGGGTGAGTTGCGAGATTGCAGTAGCATGGGGCAATCAGTTTCTCAGGAGCATAAGCTCTACTTAAACGCTTTGCAGCAGATTTTACGAGCCTCTGGGTATAAAATAACAGAGGGACAAATTGCTTCGCTTTTAATATGGGTAAAGGATAACTGTAACTGGTTTCCCACAGAGGGAACTTTTGATAGTAAGGTTTGGGAAAGAGTTGGGGAATGTTTACAAACATGAAAAACTTTGGCATTTGGTGTATCAGAAAATTTAATTATTACATGGAGATTTATTTATACTGCGCTGGTGCATTTACAGCTGGCAGAGAAAATCGTATCAATGCAACCTGATACTGCTTTTGAGGAGACAGTTTGTAAGCAGGTCGCTAATGAGCAGGATTCTGATTCTGATAATAATTCTTTTGAATCAGGCAAGGTGGACTCTGAAAAAGAGCCGGATTTATATCCCTCATTACCTCCACCACCGCCTGCACTAACACCGTTAACGCACACCGCACACACCCCACCGGCAGGCAGACAGGCAGGCAGCAGGCGGGCAGCACGGGCTCCGCGGGGTTGCCGACCCTCACCACCCCATACAGGTCCCCGCCGCCTCGCTGCTGCCTCCCGCGGCCTCTGCGCCCGCCGCCGTGCCGCCGCGCCGCCGCCGTCCCCCACCCCAATCGCCTGGTACTCCCTCTCCAGGGTTTGCAGAACTTAAAACGGAACCTGGCTTTGCTGCACTGCCTGTATCTCCTTCTCCTACTAATCCCTCTAACTCTATGCCTCTGTCTAATCCTGTGGCTCCTGCTTTACAGCGGTGCGGAGAAAAAACTACAGTGCCTTCAGCTCCGCCTTTAACAGACTTTGATGCTAAATGTGACGATTCACTTAATGATTTGGGAAAAAATACACATAGCTTGATGCAACGCTGTCGAGAAAAAACTCTACAGCAAGGAGATACCATGTTTACTTTTCCTGTTATATACAAACCCCATAATCCACCACAGCATGACGGTTTACCTTATGAAATGATAAAAGAATTACAGAAATCAATTCGTGAAAATGGGTTACACAATTCATTTACAATGGGACTAGTGGAAGCAATTGGAGGCACTTATATTATGACTCCTTGGGACTGGAAATTGCTTATGAAAAGGGTGTTGACCTCTGGTCAGTATTCTGTATGGCAATTAGAATACAATGATTTGTCAGTGGAACAAATTCTGGAGAACTTGTCATCAGGGATAGCTATAGATCAAAATATGTTACAAGGAACAGGCCCTTACATTACACCTCAGGCACAAACAGCTTTGTCAAAGCAAGTTTTCGATCAAGCCACTCATATTGCGATCATGGCTTTACGACGCGTCCCCGAAACTGGGCAAGGTATCCCTTCGTTTGCCTCTACAACAGGGCACTCAGGAACCGTATGTATCTTTTATTGATCGCCTTCAAGCCACGATAACACGGCAGGTAGAAAATCCGGAAGCTGCAAAAGCATTATTATTTCAATTGGCTTATGAGAATGCAAATACAGACTGTCAGGCTGCACTGAAATCAGTTAGAGGAAGAGCTACTGATGTTGGGGAGTATATTAAGATATGTCAAAACGTAGGGACAGACACTCATAGAATTAACATGTTAGCTGCTGCACTGTCACAGCAACTAAATGTTCATCAAGTTACTGTGAAATGCTTTGACTGTGGAAAATTGGGACATATGACTAAGCAATGATGTCCTAAACGACAGAAATCCAAACGTGATAAACCTGTAAATCACTTCTGCCCTCATTGTAGTAAAGGATATCATTGGGCGAATCAACACAAATCAAAATTTGACAAAGAAGGTAATCTCTTACAGGGAAACTACAGGAGGGGCGCGAGACCCGGTGCCCCGCAAACCAACAGGGTCTGGAATTCAGTGCAGGCACCACTAACCGATTGGACTGCTACACAAACAGGCAGCATGCAAGAACCATCTATGACCTCCAGCCCGCAACTACAGAGAGTGCCGGGCTGGATTTGGCAACAGCAGGCAACCTCTCAATGAAAGAACAGAGGATTTATATTGTGGGGACTGCAATATTCGGACCTTTGCCTGATGGCATGTTAGGATTAATAATTGGAAGATCTAGTGCTACGACACAGGGAATAATTGTATACCCTGGAGTTATTGATTCAGATTATCAAGGGGAAATTAAAATCATGCTAGCTTCAATGCAAATTCCATGTACAATTCCAGCGAACACAAAAATAGCTCCATTAATATTGCTTCCTTGTTGTATACCTCAAAACATGCAAAATAATCGAGGTGACGGTAGCTTTGGTAGCACCGGGAGTCCTTTTGTATTATGGTCACAGGAAATAAACACAGCAACAGCTGATTTTAAAATTGCAAATTGAGGGTAGATGGTTTTCAGAATTGCTAGATACCGGAGCAGATGTTTCTATATGTTGTGGTTTAACCCCAGCCAACAACTAAGCACCACGCAGCCGCTCACTCGCTTCCCCACCACCCAGTGGGATGGGGGAGAAAATCAGGAAAAGAAGTAAAACTCGTGGGTTGAGATAAGAATGGTTTAATAGAACAGAAAAGAAGAAACTAATAATGATAATGATAACACTAATAAAATGACAACAGTAATGATAAAAGGATTGGAATGTACAAATGACGCGCAGTGCAATTGCTCACCACCCACCGATCGACACCCAGTTAGTCCCCGAGCGGCGATAACCCCCGCCCCCACTCTCCCCAGTTTATGTGACGTCCCATGGGATGGAATACCCCGTTGGCCACTTTGGGTCAGCTGCCCTGGCTGTGTCCTGTGCCAACTTCTTGTGCCCCTCCAGCTTTTCTCGCTGGCGGGCTTGAGAAGCTGAAAAGTCCTTGATTTTAGACTAAACACTACTTAGCAACAACTGAAAACATCAGTGTTATCAACATTCTTCTCATACTGAACTCAAAACATAGCACTGTACCAGCTACTAGGAAGACAATTAACTCTATCCCAGCTTAAACCAGGACAGTATCCACCCCTTATTCTATACCATTGACGTCATGCTCAGTTCCCATACCTTTAGTTAGATCCTGGTCAATTATCATCACCTTTCCGTCTCTTTGGGACATATGAACAGTGATATATATATACATGTATATGTGTATACACACACAGAGATATCATTCCTTTAGTTTATGGGTCATGTTCATAAAATGTTCGTTGAGTTCATTTAGGTCCCTGCTCTGGGCTCCATCTGTCATACCGGTCTTTCTGGGCAGGAGGGATGGTGCGAAGTCCTCTCAGTCGGTAGAGCAGGATTGGGCTTCAGTGCGGTGTGGCGAGCAGGTGACATTGGACGCAGCAGGAGGATGGTGTGCACTGTTGGATTGTTGCATGCTGGAGTCAGTTCTGGTTCTATCACTACTGCACTTTGCTCAGTTTTGTCACAGTTCATTCTTGCTTGATCTAAGTGATTCTTACTGTAGTACTATGGATATAGCATATAACAATTATAGTAATGATAACATACAGTAGCAGGGTTATATAGCAACTAATATCATACAGTTTAATTCTGGCTATTCTCACCTAAAATCAAATCCCCTTGAGGCACACATCGGACTTCCCCATCTTTTTGCATCACCCACCAAGTGTACCCAGGCCCTTGAGCAAAAGCAATCCCACGAATGGGTTTACATTTGCCTGAGGCAGGAGTAACCCAGACTGTCTTCCCTAACATATTTTTTATGTGCACTACAGGGACTTTATCCCCTTCTACAGTACGTAAAAACTCTGACTGGGCAGGGCCACCCCGATTGGCAGATCCTCTGGTGTTGACTAACCAGGTGGTTTTTGCTAAATGTGTATCCCAATGTTTGAAAGTTCCACCCCCCCATTGCTCTCAGTGTAGTCTTTAACAGTCCATTGTATCGCTCAATTTTCCCAGAGGCTGGTGCATGATAGGGGATATGATACACCCACTCAATGCCATGCTCTTTGGCCCAGGTGTCTATGAGGTTGTTTCGGAAATGAGTCCCATTGTCTGACTCAATTCTTTCTGTGGTGCCATGTCACCACAAGACCTGTTTTTCAAGGCCCAGGATAGTGTTCGGGGCAGTGGCATGGGGCACAGAATATGTTTCCAGCCATCCAGTGGTTGCTTCCACCATTGTAAGCACATAGCGCTTGCCTTGGTGAGTTTGTGGGAGTGTGATATAGCCTATCTGCCAGGCCTCCCCATATTTATATTTCAGCCATCGCCCTCCATACCACAGGGGCTTTAACCGCTTGGCTTGCTTAATTGCAGCACATGTTTCACATTCATGGATAACCTGTGTGATAGTGTCCATGGTCAAGTCCACCCCTCGATCACGAGCCCATCTATATGTTGCATCTCTTCCCTGATGGCCTGAAGTATCATGGGCCCACCAAGCCATAAATAGCTCACCCTTGTGTTGCCAGTCCAGGTCCACCTGAGCCACTTCAATCTTGGCAGCCTGATCCACCTGCTGGTTATTTTGATGTTCTTCAGTGGCCCAACTCTTGGGTACATGAGCATCTACGTGACGTACTTTTACAACCAGATTCTCTAGACGGGACACAATATCTTGCCACAGTGCGGCAGCCCATATGGATTTACCTCTGCACTGCCAGTTGCTCTTCTTCCATTGCTGTAGCCACCCCCACAGGGCATTTGCCACCATCCATGAGTCAGTATAGAGATAGAGCACTGGCCACTTTTCTCTTTCAGCAATGTCTAACGCTAGCTGGATGGCTTTCACCTCTGCAAATTGACTCGATTCACCTTCTCCTTCCGCAGTTTCTGCGACTTGTCGTGTAGGAGTCCATACAGCAGCCTTCCACCTCCAATGCTTTCCCACAATACGACAGGATCCGTCAGTGAACAGGGCATATTGCCTCTCATTGTCTGGCAGTTTATTATACAGCGGGGCCTCTTCAGCACGTGTCACCTCCTCCTGTGGCGACATTCCAAAATCTTTGCCTTCTGGCCAGTCCATGATCACTTCCACAATTCCTGGGTGACTGGGGTTCCCTATGCGAGCTCGTTGTGTGATCAGTGCAATCCACTTACTCCATGTGGCATCAGTTGCGTGATGTGTAGAGGAGACCCTCCCTTTGAACATCCAGCCCAGCACTGGCAGTAGGGGTGCTAAGAGGAGCTGTGTTTCAGTATCAACCAATTCTCAGGCAGCTCAAACTCCTTCATATGCTGCCAATATCTCTTTCTCAGTTGGAGTATAGCGGGCCTCGGATCCTCTGTATCCCCGACTCCAAAACCCCAGGGGTCGGCCTGGGGTCTCCCCAGGTGCTTTCTGCCAGAGGCTCCAGGTAGGGCCATTCCCCCCAGCTGCAGTATAGAGCACATTTTTAACATCTTGTCCTGCCTGGACTGGTCCAAGGGCTACTGCATGAACAATCTCCTGCTTAATTTGTTCAAAGTCTTGTTGTTGCTCAGGGCCCCATTTAAAATCATTCTTCTTCTGGGTAACTTGGTAGAGAGGGCTTACATTCAGACTGTAATTTGGAATATGCATTCTACAAAAACCCATAATACCTAAGAAAGCCTGTGTTTCCTTTTTATTAGTCGGTGGAGACATAGCTGCTATTTTGTTGATCACGTCCATTGGGATCTGACGGCGTCCATCTTGCCATTTTATTCCTAAGAACTGGATCTCCTGGGCAGGTCCATTGACCTTACTTTCTTTTATGGCAAAACCAGCTTTCAGAAGGATTTGGATTATTTTCTTCCCTTTCTCAAAGACTTCTTCTGCTTTGTTGCCCCATACGATGATGTCATCAATGTACTGCAGGTGTTCTGGAGCTTCACCTTTTTCCAGTGCAGCCTGGATTAGTCCATGGCAAATGGTGGGGCTGTGTTTCCACCCCTGGGGCAATCGATTCCAAGTATACTGGACACCCCTCCAAGTAAAGGCAAATTGTTGACGACACTCTGCTGCCAGAGGGATTGAGAAAAAAGCATTAGCAATGTCAATTGTGGCATACCACTTGGCTGCCTTTGATTCCAGTTCATCTTGAAGTTCTAGCATATCTGGAACGGCAGCACTCAGCGGTGGCGTAACTTCATTCAGGCCACGATAGTCAACTGTTAGTCTCCACTCCCCATTAGACTTTCGCACTGGCCATATGGGACTATTAAAGGGTGAGCGAGTTTTGCTGATCACTCCTTGGCTCTCCAGTTGGTGAATCAGCTTATGGATGGGATTCAGGGAGTCTCGGTTGGTGCGATATTGCTGCCGGTGCACCGTCGTGGTAGCAATTGGCACTTGTTGTTCTTCAACCCTCAGCAACCCCACAATCGAAGGGTCTTGAGAGAGACCAGGCAGGGTAGACAGCTGTTCAACGCCCTACGTCTCCAAGGCAGCTATACCAAAGGCCCATCGATACCCCTTTGGGTCCTTAAAATACCCTCTCCTGAGATAGTCTATGCCAAGAATGCACGGGGCCTCTGGGCCAGTCACAATGGGGTGTTTCTGCCACTCATTCCCAGTTAGGCTTACTTCAGCTTCCAATATAGTTAACTCTTGGGATCCCCCTGTCACACCAGAGATACAGATGGGTTCTGCCCCTTTATAACTTGATGGCATTAGAGTACACTGTGCGCCGGTGTCTATTAGAGCCTTGTACTCCTGTAGGTCTAACGTGCCAGGCCATCGAATCCACACAGTCCAATAGACCCGGTTATCCCTTTCCTCCACCTGGCTGGCGGCAGGGCCTCTCTAATTCTGGCCAGAGTATCCAGTACTCACTTCTCATAAAATTGGCTCAGAAGTCCCTTCAAGAGGATCAGAAATGAAATCAGCCCTTCTATTCTGCTTGGAAACTGGAGCGGCATTTTTCCTGGGAGAATCCCCTTTTGTGGTGTTTTTTCCTCGCAACTCACGTACCCGTGCATTTAGGACTGAGGTAGGTTTTCCATCCCATTTCCTCGTGTCCTCTCCATGATCACATAGATAAAACCACAGGGTACCTCGTGGTGTGTACCTTCTATATTCTCTCTCTTGGGCAGAGGAACGCTCACTCCTAATAGCTGAGACATTGGTCCTTAAAGGTGGGGAGTAGGAAATATCCTCTTTGAATTGCTGGAAATCCTCAGTCAGCTTCTCCACAGCCAAAATGCAGGCTTGTAGGGAGGAGGAAAGATTTTCTTCATATTGCCGGAGTTGGCGAGCCACTTCGTCCACTGTCGGTGCCTCTTCGTCTTTCCAGGTGTTAAAGAATTTCAGTCATGGGTTTCTCTAGGTTTGCTTTATTAACAACTCAGAGTTGGGCCACCACCGCAGTGAATGGCATGCTTCCAAAAGTTTCCAAATCTTATATACCCTTTTACCACCCATTGTCCCCATCCAAAGTCTCTGTAATTTTCCAGCCAATTTTCTGTTCTCATATCATTATCATCCATCATCTTATCTCATCCATTCTCCATTCTCATGTCTCGGTTTTTCTGAAGTTGGTGGTCATAGGCAGATGTCCTGGTTTCAGCTGGGATAGAGTTAATTGTCTTCCTAGTAGCTGGTACAGTGCTATGTTTTGAGTTCAGTATGAGAAGAATGTTGATAACACACTGATGTTTTCAGTTGTTGCTAAGTAATGTTTAGTCTAAAGTCAAGGACTTTTCAGCTTCTCAAGCCCAGCCAGTGAGAAAGCTGGAGGGGCACAAGAAGCTGGCACAGGACACAGCCGGGGCAGCTGACCCAAAGTGGCCAACGGGGTATTCCATACCATGGGACGTCACATAAACTGGGGAGAGTGCGGGTGGGGGGTTGTCGCCGCTCGGGGACGAACGGGGTGTCGATCGGCGGGTGGTGAGCTTTTGCACTGCGCGTCATTTGTACATTCCAATCCTTTTATCATTACTGTTGTCATTTTATTAGTGTTATCATTGTCATTATTAGTTTCTTCTTTTCTGTTCTATTAAACCGTTCTTATCTCAACCCACGAATTTTACTTCTTTTCCCGATTTTCTCCCCCATCCCACTGGGTGGGGGGGGAGTGGGTGAGCGGCTGCGTGGTGCTTAGTTGCTGGCTGGGATTAAACCACGACAGCAGAAGGTCTTCGGTCACCATCATCACTTATCTTCTTACACTTCAGAGATACCTTTGAATTTCTAAAAACTATTCAGGTTATTATATTAATTTATCTTGCTCTAAAGTGGATCACCTACTCCCATGTCTTAGGTTCAAGATGTATGATCCTTCCTCTGTTGATTCAGCTTGACTGGATTTTAAGCCAGCCATGAAGAGGGAGACACATAGAGAAATTAAGCAGCTCATAGATATTTGTTTTATAAGCACCTGCATTCTATTAATCATATCTAAACCAATTTCTAATCATTAGTTATATGTTTAATATTAATAGTCTTAAAACAATGAGGCTTAAGGCCTAGTTCCTTTTACACAGGTCATTATCACCAGTGAGTTGGCATAGGACGATGGTGCGCTCCATATAAACTTCCGCCACATGGGTCGTGTGCATGGGACTTCATCTGGATCTTTGGGTAATTGTGGGTTGTCTGGGTCATAATGAATCATCTCTAGCATGGCTAATTCCCTCAGGTATTGGATACCTCTTTCCATGGTGGTCCACTTGCTTGATTGACATATAACATCTTCCTTGAAGGGGTACCTTTCCTTCATGCTTGACAGGAGTCACCTCCAGAGGCTGAGGGCTTGTGTCCCTTTTCCAATTGCCTTGTCAATGCCACCTTCCCTGGCAAGCGATCCCAGCTGCTTGGCTTCCCTACCTTCTAATTCCAAGCTATTAGCGCCATTGTCCCAGCATCGGAGAAGCCAGGTGATAATATGCTCACCTATACGGCGGCCGAAATCTTTTCGCATATCCTGCAGCTCACTCAAGGATAGGGACCGGGTTATTACCTCTGGTTCTGCCTCTTCCTCCTGTTCCCGTGATGACCCTGGTTCACCTTCATCCTTCACTAAGCGAGCTGATTTTTTTGTATATTTCTTCTTCTGTATGGGGGCAACTGATACTGGTGCAGGTTGGTCTGCTGGTTCAGTTGCAGTACTGCTCGCCGGGTTTTGGATAATTGCAGTGTCTGTTGCCAAGGTTTGGGTAGCTGCCATGCTCGTTGCCGGGGCTAGAGGGGCTGCAGTGCCCATCACTGAGGTTTGGGTAGCCACAGTGCTCATCGCCAGGGCTGGAGGGGCTGCAGCACCCGTTGACAAGGTCTGGGTGGCCACAATGCTTGTCACCAGGGCTAGAGGGGCTGCAGCGCCCGTTGCCGAGGTTTGGGTGACCGCAGTGCTCATCGTTTTGTTGTTAGGTCCAGAGACCTTCTCTTCCCCTTGAGTGGTGTTGAACAGGGCTCAATAGGCATGGGCCAGGCCCCAGCATGTTGCAGGGATTTGTATCTCTCTGGAGTTGCCAGGGTGACAGCATACCTTTTTCAAATATTTTACTAGTTCTTCCAGATTCTGCACTTGTTCAGGGGTGAATTTCCAAAACATTGGAGGTGCCCACTTTTCTAGGTACTTGCCCATACTACCCCACACATCCTGCCACTCATAATTATCCAGCCTCGGGGCAGATCTCTGGGTGATCTTCTTAAATAGATGTTTAACCTTAAACAAGAGCTGAACCACATTCAGGAGCATGCTAATTCCTAGCAGTAGGGCTAGGACCGTGCTGGTCTCAACATCCCAAGGGTATTCAAATTTTTCAAAATTCTCAAACACCATTGTAACTGGACTGAAGGAGAAAGGAGAGGGGAAGAAAGGTACCCCACTCATAGACTGGTTTTCCAAGGAGGAAAAGTAAATGGTGTAATTATTAATAGTTTCCCACAGATGGCTCCCAGAGTATAAAGGTGACAATGCTGAGTGTAAATACTGGATTAATCCCCCAACCGATGACTTTATTATACCATAAACCAGTGTTATACCATATATCAAAATGAAAACCTTAATCCACCTCCCACGGATGATAAGCAGCAGCAGAAGGACTACATACAGCAAGCGAGGTGATACATAACAGAACTTTAAAAACCAGAGCAACAACTCTAAGAACACATAAATCAACATAATGACCAGTGACTATTAGACCAATATAATGAATGCTTATAACAAATTTGTTTTAACAAGCTCTGGTCAGGTCTGTTATCTCAACCCTTTGTGCTCCATGTTGGGCACCGAAAAGGACTGTCGTGGTTTAACCCCAGCCAGCAACTAAGCACCATGCAGCCGCTCACTTGCTCCCCCCCCACCCAGTGGGATGGGGGAGAAAATTGGGAAAAGAAGTAAAACTCATGGGTTGAGATAAGAACGGTTTAATAGAACAGAAAAGAAGAAACTAATAATGATAATACTAATAAAATGACAACAGTAATGATAAAAGGATTGGAATGTACAAATGATGCACAGTGCAATTGCTTACCACCCGCCGATTGGCACCCAGTTAGTCCCCGAGCGGCGATAACCCCCACCCCCACTCTCCCCAGTTTATGTGACGTCCCATGGTATGGAATACCCCGTTGGCCACTTTGGGTCAGCTGCCCTGGCTGTGTCCTGTGCCAACTGCTTGTGCCCCTCCAGCTTTCTCTCTGGCTGGGCTTGAGAAGCTGAAAAGTCCTTGATTTTAGACTAAACATTACTTAGCAACAACTGAAAACATCAGTGTTATCAACATTCTTCTCATACTGAACTCAAAACATAGCACTGTACCAGCTACTAGGAAGACAATTAACTCTATCCCAGCTGAAACTAGGACACTATAATATCAAAAAAGGACTGGCCAACTTCATGGCCATTGCAAATAGCTCTTTCTCCAATTGTTGGTATAGGAGGCACTCGACAGCCCATGCAAAGTGCCAAACTTTTGTCAGTAAAGGGGCCTGAGAAGCATGAAGCATGGATTCAGCCTTATGTACTTGACTCATCTGTAAATTTGTGGGGCAGAGATTTATTGAAACAATGGCATATTACCCTAACCACAATCAATACAAATTTATTCTAAGAGTCACTGATGTAAAACCCCTGCTCAAACTTACGTGGCTAACCTCCGCGCCTGTTTGGGTCGATCAGTGGCCATTAAAAGGGGACAAATTGATACAAGCACATAAATCCATTCAGGAGCAGTTGCAGCAAGGACACACTGTCACTTCAACTAGTCCATGGAACACACTGATTTTTGTTATTCCAAAAAAAGTCAGGAAAATGGAGATTATTACAGGATTTATGAGCGATAAATGCAGTGTTACAACCTATGGGGATTACTCAGCAGGGAACACCAAATCCTGCAATGATCCCTAAAGAGTGGGAATTACAAGTCATTGATTTAAAAGACTGCTTCTTCACCATTCCTTTACATCCTGATGATTGTGCACATTTTGCCTTTTCAGTGCCTAGTATAAATAACGCTGAGCCTATGCAGTGTTATCAGTGGACAGTGCTACCTCAGGGCATGATGAATAGTCCTACTATATGTCAGATAGTAGTTGCTGTGGCTATTCAACCAAGCCGAGATGCATTTCCAAATGCTATAATATATCATTATATGGATGATATTTTAATTGCAACAGAAACAACACAGTATTTGGAAAGTGTTGTGCAACATCTTGTAAATTCTTTGCAAACCTTTGGACTTCAAATTGCTACAGAAAAAATTCAAAAGATGCCGCCCTGGAAATATTTAGGGTGGATTCTTACGGAAAGAACAGTACAGCCTCAATCATTGAAGTTGCAGACAGATATATGAACTCTGAACGATGCTCAAAAATTATTAGGAACAATAAACTGGGTACGAGCCATGTTAGGCATAACCATATGGGAATTAAGTAATCTCTTTAACATTCTGAGAGGTGATCCTGATTTAACATCACCACGGATCTTAACTCCAGCTGCCAAGGAAGAGTTAAATTTAGTTTCACAAAAGATATCTACGTTACAAGCCTATAGAAGGGACTTAAATTTACCTGTTGATGTGTGTCGTGGTTTCAGCCCAGCTGGTAACAAAGGACCACGCAGCCGCTCGCTCACGCCTCCCACCCCCCTCCGGTGGGATGGGGAGGAGAATCAGAAGGGAGAAAAGGAAAAAAAAGAAAACGGGACCTCGAGGGTTGAGATAAGGGCAGTTTACTGGGACTACACAAAAAGAGAGATTACAACAACAACAACGGTACTAACAAAAGAAAATACAAAAGGAGTGATGCACAGTGCAACTGCTCACCACCCGGAACCCGACGCTCCACCACTTCCCCCACCGAAAGTCGAGAGAACTCCCCCCAGCCCGCTCCATATTTATATACTGAGCATGATGTCACATGGTATGGAATAGCTTCTTGGCTAGTTCAGGTCAGCTGTCCCGGCTGTGCCCCCCCCTCACCTCCCAGGTTCCTGTAAAAAATTAACTCTATCCCAGCTGAACCCAGGACAATGTGTATGTCATACAAGGTCCAAAACAACCTTTTGCTATTATAGGGCAACATGATAAAGTCGCTCAGAAAATTTTATATTTGGAATGGGTGTTTCTCTCTAACACTTTAAAGAAAACTATTACACAGCCTTTAGAAATGATTGTGACTGTGGTACAAAAGGCACGATCACGTACTCAGTGTCTCATTGGTTTTGATCCCGATCCCTTGTATGTCCCTTTTTCAAAACAAGATTTTGATTACCTTTTTGTTCAATCACAATCATTGCAAATCGCATTGGCTGACTTCACGAACAAAATTTCTTTCTCACTGCCTAAATGTAAGTTACTGCAAAACCTTCACACATTAAACATCAAACCACAGATGATAGTATCAGATACTTCTATTGTTAATGCTCGTACTGTTTTTGTAGATGGCTCTGGAAAAACAGGAAGAGGTGTAGTTGCCTGGCTAGATAATGGAGTATGGCAGACATCTGTTGTTTTGTTACAAGGTTCCACGCTGCATGTGGAATTACAGGCTGTTTTACATGCTTTAACTTTATTTCCATCGGAACCACTCAATATTGTTTCTGATTCAGAATATGTCGTACGTGTCGTACAGCGATTACCAGGATCTTACTTAAAGGAGATAAATGATGAAGACTTATTCAACAAATTTTTGGAATTGCAAACTCTTTTAAATAAAAGAACTTATCCTTTGTTTATTTGTCACATTAGATCACACACTGTGCTGCCAGGACCTTTGACTAAAGGAAATGCCGTGGCTGACTCTTTTACTGTTGGCACAGTGCAATTCCACTCTGCCGTGGCCTCTCATTCCTTTTTTCACCAAAATGCTGCAGCATTGCAAAAGATGTTCAATTTGACAAAAGCACAGGCTAAAGATATAATTCGTTCTTGTCCAGATTGTCAAAGAGTTGCTTCTGCTGCAGTGAGCATTGGAGTTAACCCACGTGGTTTACATTCTAATGCCATTTGGCAAAGTGATGTTACACATGTATCTGCCTTTGGCTCCTTGAAATTTGTGCATGTTTCTATTGATACCTTTTCCTCTTATATTTGTGCTACTGCTCATTCTGGAGAAAGGGCACGTGATGTTCAACGACATTGGTCACGATGCTTTGCAATTATGGGGGTTCCTCAAACCATTAAAACTGACAACGGTCCAGGGTATGTCGCTAAATCTACTCAATTATTTTTGCAACAGTGGCAGGTATCCCATGTGACAGGCATTCCACATCCACCTACTGGACAAGCAATAATTGAGCGTGCGCATCATGCTTTAAAGTCCGTGTTACATAAACAAAAAAGGGGGAATATGCCACCACAAGAACAGCTAGATAATGCTATGTTTACTTTGAATTTTTTAAATTGCTCACCAGACTTGATGGCCAGCACAGCGATAGATCAGCATTTTAAAACTCCTGATTCTATTTCTCACAGACCTAAAGTACTGTATAAAGATCCTTTTAGTGGGCCTGGTTGGAATGGACCTGTGGAACTAATCACTTGGGGGCGAGGGTATGCTTGTGTTCTTCCCACAGGAACCAAGTGGATTCCAGCTAAACACGTGAAGCCATATCATGAGCTGGCAAAACCACTCGAACAACCCAATCCTGCAGATGAAGACTCTGAATTTGAAGGAGGAGAAACGAATGAGGAGAAAGCAGCACATCGAGAATGAAAAAGCTATCACGTAGGGAGATTTGAAGAGAATGCAACAACAAGCTAGCGTGATGATGCAACGTGTATCCTACTCCAAAAAATACCTTTTTTAGCATACCTGGCAATAGTGGCCAACAACAGTATTGTAAGAATTCTGATTCTTTTTTCTTTGCGGGGTCACTGTGGCTCGGGCGCAGCATTTTTATTGGGCCCAGTGAAGGTGTTACGCCTAAGCCACGGTGACCATATAAAAAAACCATTCCTTGTATAAGTTTGAACCTGACACAGAATCACAAAGATTCAGTGATGATATGTACTTCACATCCTTATGTTTTTGTAGCAGTTCAATTTGTAGATATCGCTTTACATTAACCATGCTTTTGAAACTAATCTGAATTAACTTTACTCATAAGAATATATCTGAACTAAGTCTTACAGTAATCATGCCAATGTGATGTCATGCTGAATTGTGGATCCCTGTAAATATGACCAAATTGTGGTAAAGGGAATAAGGATTAAGTCAATTATCAAGGCTTTTAAAGCGGACAATTAGTTACCCAAAACAATTTATAGGATGGCTAATTGCCTTTATAATATCAGCTATCATTATTGCAGCTACTGCCACCGTTGCTACAATCGTGCTTGTGAAATCCGTTCAGACTGCTCACACAGTAGCTAATGTATTAAAAAAAATGTTACAGCTGAAATGAATACCCAGGTTCAAATTGATCAACAATACTAGCACGATTGGACATTTTAAAAGCAGTGGTAATTTGGCTTGGAGTGTATTGGGTTTGTGTGGCAAGGTTTTGGTAGCAGGGGGTTACAGGGGTGGCTTCTGTGGGGGCTGCTGGAGGTTTTCCCCTGTGTCTGACAGAGCCAATGCCGGCCAGCTCTAAGATGGACCTGCCGCCGGCCAAAGCTGAGCCAATCAGTGTTAGCAGTAGCGCCTCTGTGTAAAAAAAAAAAAAAAAAAAAAAAGAGAGAGAGAGAGGGAGAGACAGGAAAAAAAAAAAACCCAAACAAAAAACCAGCTGGAGAGGGGGAAGAGAAATGCGGTTGCAGAACACACAGAAACGGCAGCTGAAGGGAAGAGTGAGAACATGTAAGAGAAACAACCCTGCATACACCAAGGTCAGTGAAGAAGGAGGGGGAGGAAATGCTCCAGGCGCCGGAGCAGAGATTCCCCTGCAGCCTGTGGTGAAGACCATGGTGAGACAGGTTGTTCCCCTGCAGCCCATGGAGGTTCATGGTGGAGCAGATATCCACCTGCAGCCCGTGGAGGACCCCACGCCGGAGCAGGTGGGTGCCCGAAGGAGGCTGTGACCCCGTGGGAAGCCTGCGCTGGAGCAGGATCCTGGCAGGACCTGCAGATCTGTGGAGAGAGAAGCCCACAGAGCAGGTTTTCTGGCAGGACCTATGACCCCGTGGGGGACCCACGCTGGAGTGGTATGCTCCTGAAGGACTGCACGCCGCAGAAAGGACCCATGCTGAAGATCTTTGTGGAGGACTGTCTCCTGTGGGAGAGATCCCATGCTGGAGCAGGGGAAGAGTGTGATGAGTGTTGCCACTGAGGAGGATGAAGTGACAGAGATAATGTGTGATGAACTGACCGCAAACCTCATTTCCTGTTCCCCTGTCCAGCTGTGGAGGAGGGAGTGATAGAATAGCTATGGTGGGCGCCTGGTGTCCAGCCAGGATCAACCCATCACACAGAGATAGACAAAGTGCATTACAAAGTAGAATGAAATTACATTGTAATTGGGAATTTCAAAAACAAGGGCTCTGTGTAACTCCTTTACAAAGGAATGAAAGTGTATGTGATTGGAATTAGGTGAAGGCGCATTTGCAAGGTGCATTTGCTACTAATATTGCAGGAGAGATCTAAGATCTTGCACAGATATTACAAGATCAAATGGGAGATATACAAAATTAGCAGACTAAGGTGTTTTTCAAAGAATTGTCTAATAGTGTTAAATGCTTAAATCCAAAAACTTGGTTTGAAGGTTTAAATCTGTCTATCTGAATTTGTATTGCTATTGGAGGGTTATTAATCATTTGTGTGCTTGCAGCAATCAGAATCATCTGAGGAGCAGTACGAGGATTGCATCAGTTCGAAGCTAGAGTCCTCACTGCCTTCCTCATGAATCTGATGTTCCTAAACAAAAAAGGGGGAGATGTGGGAGCAGCTCGGAACACCTGGCATTTGTTTTCAAGAGTGACCGTTAGAATTTGTTGTGCTGCATGTTTGCCAAGCCTTTGAAGAACTAGTTTTACAAGGTCAGGTTGGAGGATGGCCTTGTGTAGGCCTGGGAAGATGGGGCTGAAGACAGTCACAAGTTGGACAAACACCACCTGTTTGGCTGTATGCCCTTAGTTCTTTCCAGATCCTTGTTGAAACATATGAGAGTCTGATCCTTTTGTGAAATAAATGGAATCTTGCACAGATAGCTTGAGTGCTTAATTCAGTCTCCGCAGGGTTACGATTAGGGTTAGCTGTTAGGGTTTAGGGTTAGGAGTTAGGGTTAGGACCACCATGGACATGTGGTGGGGGGGTGGGGTTAGGGTTAGGTTTATGTTTAGTGTTAGGGGTTAGGGTTAGGGCCATTAAGGTTATGGTTAGGGGGTTAGGGTTGCGGTTACGGTTAGGGTCAGGGGTTAGGGTATTGTTAGGGATGGGGGTTAGGGTTAGGGTTAGCGTTAAGCGGTTGGGTTAGTGGTTAGGGTTAGGGTGTCAGGGTAATGTTAGGGGTTAGCGTTAGGGGTTAGGGATAGGGTTAGTGGGTTAGGGTTACCGTTACGATTAACGTTAGGGGTTTGGGTTAGGTTATTAGCGTTAGGGATAGGGGTTAGGGTTAGGGTTAGGGGTTAAATTTAGTGGTTAGGGTTTAAGGTTAGGGCCTAAGGGTTAGGGTTAGGATTAGGTGTTAGGGTTGGCCTTTGGGTTAGGGGTTAGGGCCATTAGGGTTAGGATTAGGGTTAGAGTTAGGGGTTAGGTTTAGGGGTTAGGGTTTCGGCATTAGGGTTAGTGTTAGGCTTAGGGGTTAGGGTATGCGTTTAGGGATATTGTTAGTGTTATCGTTAGTGTTAGACCTCCCATGGATGCGTGGCAGGATAGGGTTAGACTTTAGGGTTAGGTGTTAGTATTAGGGGTCAGATTTAGGGGTTAGACTTAGGGTTTTGGGTTAGGATTCCGGAGCTAGGGTTCTGGTTAGGGTTAGAGTCAGGGGTTAGATTTATTTATTATGGTTAGCATTACGGTTTACGGTTAGGATTTAGGGGTTATGGTTAGGATTAGAGTTATGGTTAGGCTTTGGGGTTAAGGTTTAGGGTAAGGTTTCGGTTTAGGGTTAGGTTTAAGTTGTTGGGATAAGTTTAGGTGTTAGCGTTAGGGGTTAGGGTTAGGGAATAGGGTAAGGGGGCTAGGGTTAGGGTTTGGGTTTAGCTTTAGGGCCATTAGGGTTAGGGATAGTGTTAGGGGGTTAGGGTTAGGGTTACGGTTAGCATCAGGGGTTAGCGTTAGGGTTACGGGTACGGTTGGAGTCAGGGTTTAGGGTTAGGTTTAGGGTATTAGGGTTAAAGTATTAGGGTTGGGGTTAGGGTTTAGGGTTAAGTTTAGGCTTAGGGTTATGGGTAAGTGATAGGGTTAGGGGTTAGCTTTAGGGGTTAGGCTTAGGGGTTAGTGTTAGGGCCATTAGGGTTAGGGTTAGGGTATTAGGGTTAGGGATAGGTGTTAGGGGGTTAGGGTTACAGTTACATTTAGCATCAGGGTTTCGGGTTAGGGTATTAGCATTAGGGATAGGTGTTAGTGTTAGAGTTATGGGTTAAGTTTAGGTTTAGGTTTAGGGTTAGTGTTAGGGGTTAGAGATAGGGTTAGGGTTAGATTTAAGGAATAGGTTTAGTGGTTAGGCTTATGGGTTAGGCTTAGGGGTTAGGGTTAGTGCCATTATAGTTAGGGTGTTAGGGTTAGGGTATTAGGGTTAAGGTTTAGGGTTAGGCCCATTAGGGTTAGGATTAGCGTTAGGGATTAGGTTTAGGTTTAGGGTTGGGGTAGGGTTAGGGTTAGGGCCTTTAGGGTTACAGTTAGGGTTATGGTTAGGGTTTAGGGTTAAAGTTAGGTTAGGATTAGGTTTAAGTTTAAGATTAGGGTTAGGGTAGGTGTTAGGGATAGGTTTAGTTTTGGGGTTAGTGTTAGGGGATTGGGTTAGGGGATTTGGGTTATGGTTAGGTGTTAGGGCCATTAGAGTTAGGGTTAGAGTTATGGGGTTAGGGTTACAGTTACGGTTAGTGTAAGGGGTTAGGGTTAGGGGTTAGGGTCAGTGATAGGATTTGGGTTAGGTTTAGGGGTTTAGCCTTGGGGGTTACGGGTAGGGTTACGGCCTTAGGGTTCGGGTTTGGGGTTGGGTTTGGGGTTGGGTTTGGGGTTAGGTTTGGTGTTAGGGTTAGTGTTAGGGGTTAGGGTTAGAGCTTTTAGGGTTAGGGTTAGGTGATTAGGGTTATGGTTAGGGTTAGTGTCAGGGGTTAGAGTTAGGGTATTAGGGTTAGAGTTAGGGTGTAGGGTTAATGTTAGGGTTAGGTTTATGGGTAAGGGGTAGGTTTAGGGTTATTGGTTAGGCTTAGGGGTTAGGGTTAGTGCTATTACTGTTAGCGTGTTAGGGTTAGGGTTTAGGGTTATGTCCATTAGGATTAGGGTTACTTTTAGGGTTAGGGTTTAGGGATAGGGTTAGGTTAGGTTTAGTGTTTAGGTTTAGGGTTAGGTGTCCCTTGAACACGCGGCGTGTTAGGTTTACTTTTGGGGTTAGTGTTAGGGGATAGGGTTAGGGGGTGTGGGTTAGGGTTAGGTTTAGGGTTAGGGGTTAGGGTCATTAGAGTTAGGGTTAGAGTTATGGGGTTAGGGTTACAGTTATGTTTAGTGTAAGGGGTTAGGGTTAGGGTATTAGGGTTAGGGTTAGGGGTTAGGGTGAGGGATAGGATTGGTGTTAGGTATAGGGGTTAGGCTTATGGGTTACAGTTAATGTTAGGGCCTTAGGGTTAGTGTTAGGGGTTAGGGTTTAGCATCAATGATTGGATTGGTGTTAGGTATAGGGGTTATGCTTAGGGGTTACGGTTAGTGTTAGGGTTAGGGTTTAGGGTTAAGCTCGCCATGGACACGCGGTGGGGGAGTGGGATCAGTGTTAGGTTTAGGGTTAGCGTTAGGGGTAGGGGTTATGGTTAGGGTGTTAGGTTAAGGTTAGGGTTTAGGGTTAGGTTTAGTTTTAGAGTTTAGGGTTAGGGCCATTAGGGTTAGGGGTTTTGTGTTACCGTTATGGTTAGGGTCAGGGCTTAGGGTTAGGGTATTATCATTAGGGATAGTGCTTACGGTTAGGGTTAGCGTTAGGCAGTAGGGTTAGTGGTTTGGGTTAGGGTGTTACGGAATAGGGTTGGGGGTTAGTATTAGGGCCATTAGGGTTAGGGATAGGTTTAGGATTATGGTTACGGTTAGCATCAGGGGTTCGGGTTAGGGTATTAGCATTAGGAATAGGGGTTAGTGTTAGGTTTAGTGGTTAAATTTAGTGATTAGGGTTTAGGGATAGGGTTAGGTTAGGGTTAGGTTTTAGGGTTAGGATTACGGGTTAGAGATAGGGTTAGGGTTAGGGATTAGGTTTAGGGGTTAGGTTTAGGGTTAGGGTTAGGGGCTAGGGTTAGGGTTAGCTTAGATCATAAGGGTTAGGCTTAGGGTTAGAGGTTAGGGTTAGGGTTAGGTGTTAAGGTTAGGGTTACGCATAGGTTTAGGTGCTTATGGTTACGGTTACAGTTAGCGTCAGGGGTTAGGTTTAGGGTATTAGCATTAGGGTTAGGTGTTAAGTTTAGGTTTAGGGTTAGTGTTAGGGGTTAGAGATAGGGTTAGGGTTAGATTTAGGGATTAGGTTTAGTGGTTAGGCTCAGGGGTTCGGTTTAGGGTTAAGGCCTAAGGGTTAGGGGTTCGGGTTGGGTTTAGGGTTAGGGCCATTAGAATTACAGTTAGGTTAGGGTTAGGGTTATGGATAAGGGATAGGGTTAGGCTTAGGGGTTAGGGTTAGTGCCATTATAGTTAGGGTGTTAGGGTTAGGGTATTAGGGTTAAGGTTTAGGGTTAGGCCCATTAGGGTTAGGATTAGTGTTAGGGATTAGGTTTAGGTTTAGGGTTTGGGGTAGGTTTAGGGCCTTTAGGGTTAGGGTTAGGGTTAGGGATCGGGGTTAGGGGTAGGTTAGGATTAGGTTTAGGTTTAGGATTAGGGTTACGGGTTAGGGGTTAGGGATAGGTTTACTTTTGGGGTTAGTGTTAGGGGATAGGGTTAGAGGATTTGGGTTAGGGTTAGGGTTAGGTGTTAGGGCCATTAGGGTTAGAGTTAGGGGATTAGGGTTACAGTTACGCTTAGTGTAAGGGGTTAGGGTTAGGGTAAGGGTTAGATTTAGCGTTTAGGGTCAGGGATAGTATTTGGGTTAGGTTTAGGGGTTAGCCTTGGGGGTTACTGTTAGTTTTAGGGCCTTAGGGTTAGTGTTTGGGGTTAGGTTTTGTGTAAGGGTTAGTGTTAGGGGTTAGGGTTAGAGCTATTAGGGTTAGGGTTAGGGTTACGGTCACAGTTAGTGTCAGGGGTTAGGGTTAGTGTATTAGGGTTAGAGTTAGGGTTTAGGTTTAACGTTAGGGTTAGGGTTATGGGTAAGGGATAGTTTTAGGGTTATGGATTAGGCTTAGTGGTTAGGGTTAGTACCATTAGGGTTAGGGTTAGGGTATTAGGTTTACGGTTTAGGGTTAGGGCCATTAGGGCTAGAGTTACTGTTAGGGTTAGGGTTAGGTTTAGGGATAGGGTTAGGGGTTAGGTTTGGGTTTAGGGTTAAGGTTAGGATTAGTTTTATGGGTAACGATAGGGGTAGGGTTTAGCTTTAGGTGTTAGGGTTAGGGCCACCATGGACACATGGTGGGGGGGTGGGGTTAGGTTTTGGGTTAGGATTAGTGTTAGGGATTAGTGTTAGGGGTTATGGTTAGGGTGTTTGGGTACGTTTAGGATTAGGGTTAGGGTTTAGGGTTACGGTTAGCAGCATGGGTTAGGGTATTATTGTTAGGGATAGGGCTTGGGGTTAGGGTTTAGTTTAGGGTTAGGGGGTAGATTTAGGGTTTGGGGTTAGGGCGTTAGGGGTTAGGTTTAGGGTTAGGGTTAGGGTTGGAGCTAGGGTTAGGGGATAGGGTTAGGGGGTTAGGGTAAGGTTTAGGGAGAGGGGTTAGGGTTAGGGTTAGGTTTAGGGTTAGGTTTAGGCGCTAGGTTACTGTTAGGAATAGGGTTCGGGTTAGGTTTAGGTGTTAGGCTTAAGGTTTAGTGTTAGGGTTAGGGTTAGGGTCAGGGTATTAGGGTTAGTGTTAGGGTTTAGGGTTAGGGTTAGGTATTTGGTTTAGGGTATTAGGGTTAGGGTTAGGGTTAGGCCTCCCATGGACATGTGGTGGGTTATGGTTAGGCTTTAGTGTTAGGGTTAGGGGTTAAGTTTAAGGGTTAGACTTAGGGTTTAGGGTAGGATTATGGAGATAAGTTTAGGGTTAGGGGTTAGGTTTAGGATTTAGGGTTAGGGGTTAGGGTTAGGTTTAGCGTTAGGTGTTAGGGGTAGGGGTTAGGATTAGTGTTACGTTTATAGTTAGGGTTAGGGTTTAGGGTTAAGGTTAGGGTTAGTGTTATGGGTAAAGTTTAAGGATTAGGGTTAGGGCCATTAGGGTTGGGGTTAGGGTCAGGATTAGTGTTAGTGATAGGGTTAGGGTTAGGGTTAGCAGTTACGGTTAGGCCCGTTAGGGTTAGGGGTCAGAGTTGGGTTAGGGTTACAGTTAGGGGCATTTGGTTTAGGGTTACAGTTAGGGTTAGGGTTTAGGCTTAGGGGTTAGGGTTTAGGTTTAGACGTTGGGGTTAGGCCACCCTTTGACACACGGTGGTGGGGAATTTGTTAGGGTTAGGTATAGGTTTAACATTAGGGGTTAGGGGTTAGGTTTAGGGTTTAGGCTTATGGGGTAGGGTTAGCGTTAGGGCCTTTATTGTTAGGGTTAGGGGGTTAGGTTTAGGGTTAGGGTATTAGGGTTAGAATTAGGGTTTAGTGTTAGTGTTAGGGGTTAGGGATGGGTTAGGGTTAGGGGTTAGGTTTAGTGCCTTAGGGTTAAGGTCAGGCTTAGGGGTTAGGGTAAGGGTTTAGGGACGGGTTAGGGGTAGGGATAGGGTCAGGTGTCCCATTAGGATTAGGGTTAGGGTTAGGGCTTAAGGTTAGGGTTAGGGTTAGGTTTTAGGGTTAGGGGTTAAGTTTAGGGTTCGAGTTAGGGGCTAGTGTTAGGTTTAGGGGTAAGGGTTAGGGATAGGGTTGTGGTTTAGGTTTAGGGGTTAGGCTTAGGGGTTAGCGTTAGGGCCTTAGCGTTAGGGTTAGGGCTTAGGTTTGGGGTTATGGTTAGGGGTAGAGACAGGTTTGGGGGCTAGTGTTAGGGTCATTATGGTTAGGGTTATGGGGTTAGGGTTACGGTTTCGGTTGGGGTCAGGGTTTAGGGTTAGGTTTAGGGTATTAGGGTTAGGGTTAGGGTTAGGGTTAGGGGTAAGGGTTAGGGGTAAGGGATAGGGTTGGGGTTCAGTTTAGGGATTAGGGCTAGGGCCATTAGAGTTAGGGTTAGGGTCAGGGTTAGGGTTAAGGTTAGGGTTTAGGGTTAAGGTTAGCGTTACTGTTTTGGGTAAGGGTTAAGGATTAGGGTTGTGGCCATTAGGGTTAGGGTTAGGGTCAGTGTTCGTGTTAGGGATAGGGTTAGGGTTAGGGTTAGCGGTTAGTGTTAGGGTTAGGCCCATTACTGTTAGGGTTAGGGTTTAGGGTTAGGGGATAGGGTTGGGGGTTATGCTTAGGGTTTGGGTTAGGGGTTAACGTTAGGGCCATTAAGATTAGCGTTAGGGGCTTAGGTTTGTGGTTACAGTGAGGGTCGGGGTTAGGGTTAGGGTTAGGTTTTACAGTTAGGGTTAGGGTTTAGCGATAGGGTTAGGGCCTTAGGGTTAGGGTTAAGGTTAGGGTTGTAGTTATTGTTAGGAGTTAGGGTTAGGGCCATTAGGGCTAGGGTTAGGGTTCATGTTAGGGTCAGGGGGTTAGGGTTACGATTATAGTTATGGTCAGGGGTTAGGGTTAGGTTTAGGGAATTAAGGTTAGTGTATTAGGGATAGAGATAGGGTTTAGGCTTAAGGTTAGGGTTAGTGTTAGGGTTAGGTGTTAGGTTTAGGCATTAGCCTTACGGTTTAGTGTTAGGCTTAGGGTTTAGGAATAGGGTTAGGGTTGGGGTTAGGGTTAGGGGTGAGGTTTAGGGGTTAGTCTTAGGGTCAGTGCCTTTGATTTAGGTTTAGGGGTTAGGGTTAGGGCCTTTGGGTTAGGGGTTAAGTTTAGGGTTAGATTTAGGGGATAGTGTTAGGGCATTAGGATTTGGGTTATGGTTAGGTTTAGCCTTAG
This sequence comes from Gypaetus barbatus, assembly GCA_028022735.1. Taxonomy (NCBI): domain Eukaryota; kingdom Metazoa; phylum Chordata; class Aves; order Accipitriformes; family Accipitridae; genus Gypaetus; species Gypaetus barbatus. The sequence continues at coordinate 17,044,279 of CM051561.1, read as the reverse complement.
GGTTTAGGGTTAGGGTTAGGTTTAGGATTAGGATTAGGGGTTATGGATAGGGTTAGTGTTGCAGTGCATGTTAGGGGATAGGGTTAGAGGGTCAGGGTTAGGGTTAGGGAATTTGGGTTAGTGTATTAGGGTTAGAGGTAGGGTTTAGGGTTAAGTTTAGGGTTAGGGTTACGGGTTAGGCCTAGGAATTACGTTTAGAGGTTAGGCTTACGGGTTCGTGTTAGGGGTAGGGCCTTAAGGTTAGGGTTAGGGTTTAGGAATAGGGTTAGGTTAGGTTTAGGCTATAGGCTTAGGGTTAGGCCTGTAATGGACATGTGGTGGGTTTAGGGTTAGGTTTAGGGGTTAGGGTTATGGTTATGGTTAGGTTTAGCTTTAGGGATTAGGGTTAGGTGTTAGGGATTAGGGTTATGGTTGGAGTTAGTGTTAGGGGATAGGGTTAGGGGGTTAGGGTTAGGTTTAGGGTTTGTGGTTAGGGGTTAGGGCCATTAGAGTTAGGGTTAGAGTTAGGGAGTTAGGGTTATAGTTGCGGTTAGTGTAAATGGTTAGGGTTAGGGTTACTGGTTAGGGTCAAGGATAGGATTGTGTTTAGGTTTAGGGGTTAGTGTTAGGGTTAGGGTTAGTGTTATGGGTGAGGGATAGGGTTAGGGTTATGGGTTAGGCTTCGGGGTTAGGGTTAGTGCCATTAGGGTTAGGGTGTTAGGGTTAGGGCATTAGGGTTAAGGTTCAGGTGTAGGGCCATTAGGGTTAGGTTACATTTAGGGTTAGAGTTTAGGGATATGGTTAGGTGAGGTTTAGGCTTTCGGGTTAGGGTTAGGTCTCCCATGGACATGCGGCGGGTTAGGGTTAGGGTTTAGGATTAGGGGTAGGGGTTAGGGTTAGGGTTAGGGTTTAGGATTAGGGGTAGGGGTTAGGGTTAGGGGAAAAGTTTAGGGGGTTAGTGTTAGGTTTAGCATTTGGGATTAGGGTTAGCAGTTATGGATTTGGTTTAAGTTTAGGTAAAGTTTAGTTTTAGGTTTAGGGTTAGGGTTAGGTGTTAGGGATGGGGTTAGGGATAGGTTTAAGTCTGGGGTTAGTGTCAGGAGATAGGGCTAGGTTTAGGGTTAGGTTTAGGGGTAGGGGTTAGGGCCATTTTAGTTAGGGTTAGAGTTTGGTGGTTATGGTTACAGTTACGGTTAGTGTGAGGGATTAGGGTTAGCGTGTTAGGGTTAGGGGTTAGTGTCAGGGGTAGGATTTGGGTTAGGTTTAGGGGTTAGGCTTAGGGGTTAGGCTTAGGGGTTACGGTTAGGGTTAGGGCCTTAGGGTTTGAGTTAGGGTTAGCATGTTAGGGTTAGGGGTTACAGTTAGATCTATTAGGATTAGGGTTAGTTGGTTAGGGTTACGGTTACTGTTAGTGTCAGGATTTAGGGTTAGGGTATTATGGTTAGAGTTAGGGTTTATGGTTAGCGGTTAGCGTTAGGGTTATGGGTAAGGGATAGGTTTAGGGTTATGTGTTAGGTTTAGTGCCTTTAGGGTATTATGATTAAGGTTTAGGGTTAGGGGCATTTGGGTTAGGGTTACAGTTAGGGTTAGGGTTTAGGCTTAGGGGTTAGGTTTAGGCATTGGGTTTAGGCCACCCATTGACACGCGGTGGTGGGGAATTTGTTAGGGTTAGGTATAGGTTTAACATTAAGGGTTAGGGGTTAGGTTTAGGGTTTAGGCTTATGGGGTAGGGTTAGGGTTAGGGCCTTTATTGTTAGGGTTAGGGGGTTAGGTTTAGGGTTAGGGTATTAGGGTTAGAATTAGGGTTTAGTGTTAGTGTTAGGGGTTAGGGATGGGTTAGGGTTAGGGGTTAGGTTTAGTGCCTTAGGGTTAAGGTCAGGCTTAGGGGTTAGGGTAAGGGTTTAGGGACAGGGTTAGCGGTAGGGATCGGGTTAGGTGTCCCATTAGGGTTAGGGTTAGGGTTAAGTTTTATGGTTAGGGATTAGGGTTAGGTTTTAGGGTTAGTGGTTAAGTTTAGGGTTAGGGGCTAGTGTTAGGTTTAGGGGTAAGGGTTAGGGATAGGGTTGTGGTTAGGTTTAGAGGTTAGGGTTAGGGCCTTAGCGTTAGGGTTAGGGGTTAGGTTTGGGGTTATGGTTAGGGGTAGAGATAGGTTTGGGAGCTAGGGTTAGGGTCATTATTATTAGGGTTAGGGGGTTAGGGTTATGGTTATGGTTGGGATCAGGGTTTAGGGTTAGGATTAGGATATTAGGGTTAGGGTTTAGGGTCAAGCTTAGGGTTAGGGTTATGGGTAAGGGGTAGGGTTAGGGGTTCGGTTTAGGGATTAGGGCTCGGGCCATTAGGGTCAGGGGTTAGGGTTAGGGTATTAGTGTTAAGGTTTAGGGTTAGGCCCATTGGGGTAATGTTTAAGGTTAGGGTTAGCGGGTGAGGATTATGGTAATGGGTTAGGGTTAGGGCCATTAGAATTATTGTTAGGGTTAGGTTTAGGGTTAGGGTTAGTATTAGGTGTTAGGGATAGGGTTAGGGTTAGTGGTTAGGTTTTTGGTTTAGGGTTGGGATTAGGTTTAGACTTAGGGGTTAGGTTAAGGGTTTATGGATAGGGTTAGGGTTAGGGTTAGGCCTCCAATGGACATGTTGCTGTTTAGGGTTAGACTTTAGTATTAGGTGTTAGGTTTAGCGGTTAGACTTAGCGTTTAGCGTTAGTATTAGGGAGCTAGGATTAGGGTTAGGGTTAGGGTCAGGGATAGGATTGGGGTTAGGTTTAAGGGTTAGTCTTAGGGGTTACGGTTAGGGTTAGGGCCTTAGGGTTAGGGGTTAGGGTTAGAGCCATTAGTGTTAGGGTAGGGTTAGGTGGTTAGGGTTACAGTTAGGGTTAGTTTCAGGGTTAGGGTTAGGGTATTAGGGTTAGAGTTAGGGTTTAGGGTTAAGGTTATGGTTATGGTTATGGGTTAGGGTTAGTGCCATTAGGATTAGGGTGTTAGGGTTAGGGTATTCGGGGTATGGCTTAGGGTTAGGGCCATTAGTGTTAGGGTTAGGTTTAGGATTACCGTTAGGGGTTAGGTTTAGGTTTAGGGTTGGGGTAAGGGGTAGGGTTAGGCTTAGGGCCTATAGGGTTAGGGTTACGGTTACGGTTGTGGTCAGGGTTTAGGGTATTAGGGTTAGAGTTAGGGTTTAGGTTAGGGTTAGGTGTTAGGTTAAGGGTTTAGGGATAGTATTAGGGTTAGGGTAAATTTAGGAGTTAGCGTTAGGGGTTAGGGCTAGGGAATAGGGTTAGGGATAGGGTTAGGGTTATGGTTGCAGTTAGCGTCGGGTTGAGGGTTAGTGTATTAGCATTAGGGATAGGGGTTATTGTTAGTTTTAGGTGTTAGGGTTTAGGGATAGGTTTAGGTTAAGTTTAGGGTTAGGTTTTAGAATTAGTGTTAGGGTTAGGGTTAGGGACATAGGGTTAGTGTTAAGGCCTTAGGTTTACGGTTAGGTTTAGGGTTACGATTACGATTACGGTTAGTGTCAGGTGTTCGGGTTAGGTTTCATGAGTTAGGTTTAGTGTGTTACGTTTAGAGATAGGGTTTACGGTGAAGGTTAGGTTTAGCGTTAGGGATTAGTGTTAGGGGTTAGGCTTACGGGGTAGTGTTAGGGTAGGGCCTTAGGGTTAGGGTTAGGGTTTAGGAATAGGGTTAGGTTAGGTTTAGGGTTTAGTGTTAGGGTTAGGCCTCCCATGGACACACAGTGATTTTTGGGTTAGTGTTAGCGGTTAGGGTTAGGGGTTGGGTTTAGGCTTAGGGGTTAGGGTTACTGTTAGGGCCTTAGGGTTAGGGTTTGGGGTTATGTTTAGGGTTAGGGTTGGGTATTAGGGTTAAGGTTATGCTTAGGTTTAGCCTTAGGGTTTAGGGTTAGGGGTTGGAGATTAGGGTTATTGTTAGGTTTAGGATTAAGGTTAGGTGTTAGTTGTTAGGGATAGGGTTAGTGTTAGGGGATAGGTTTAATGGGTTAGGGTTCGGTTTAGGGTTTGGGGTTATGGTTAGGTCCATTATAATTAGTCTTGGAGTTAGGGGTTAGGGTTACAGTTACGGTTATATTTTGGGTGTTAGGGTTAGGGTTAGGGTTAGGGTTAGTGGCTAGGTTTAGAGTTAGGTGTTAGACTTAGGGATAGGGTTGTGGTTAGGTTTAGGTGTTAGGCTTAGGGGTTAGGGTTAGGGCCTTAGGTTTAGGGTTAGGTTTAGGGTAGGTGTTAGTTTTGGAGTTAGGGTTAGGATTGGGGGCTAGGGATAGGGTTCAGGGTTAGGGTTAGGGCCATTAGGATTAGGGTTAGGGTTAGGGTTAGTATTAGGGTGCTAGTGTTATGGTTAGGGTCACGGATAGGATTGGGGTTAGGCTTAGAATCATAGAATCCTAGAATCCTAGAATCATTTAGGTTGGAAAAGACCTTCAAGATCATCGAGTCCAACCATCATCCATGCCCATTAAACCATGTTATGGAGTACCCCGTCTATGTGCTTTTTGAATACCTCCAGGGATGGTGACTCAACCACTTCCCTGGGCAGCCTATTCCAATGCCTGACAACCCTCTCAGTAAAGAAATTTTTCCTAATATCTAACCTAAATCTCCCTTGCCTCAACTTGAGGCCATTTCCTCTCGTCCTATCTCCAGCCACCTGACAGAAGAGACCAGCACTCACCTCACTACAACCCCCCTTCAGGTAGTTGTAGAGAGCTATGAGGTCTCCCCTCAGCCTCCTCTTCTCTAGACTAAAGAGCCTCAGCTCCCTCATCCGCTCCTCATAAGACTTGTGCTCCAGGCCCCTCACCAACTTGGTTGCCCTTCTCTGGACACGCTCCACCACCTCAATGTCTTTCCTGTAGTGAGGGGCCCAAAACTGAACACAGTACTCGAGGTGCGGCCTCACCAGTGCCAAGTACAGGGGAACAATCACCTCCCTGCTCCTGCTGGCCACACTATTTCTGATAAAGGCTAGGATACCATTGGCCTTCTTGGCCACCTGGGCACACTGCTGGCTCATATTCAGCTGGCTGTCAACCAGCACCCCCAGGTCCTTCTCTGCCGGGCAGCTTTCCAGCCACTCTTCCCCAAGCCTGTAGCGCTGCATGGGGTTGTTGTGACCCAAGTGCAGGACCCGGCTCTTGGCCTTGTTGAACTTCATACAATTGGCCTCGGCCCATCGATCCAGCCTGTCCAGATTCCTCTGCAGAGCCTCCCTACCCTCAAGCAGATCGACCCTGCCTCCCAACTTGGTGTCATCTGCAAACTTGCTGAGGGTGCACTCAACCCCCTGTCCTGGTTTCAGCTGGGATAGAGTTAATTGTCTTCCTAGTAGCTGGTACAGTGCTATGTTTTGAGTTCAGTATGAGAAGAATGTTGATAACACACTGATGTTTTCAGTTGTTGCTAAGTAATGTTTAATCTAAAGTCAAGGACTTTTCAGCTTCTCAAGCCCAGCCAGCAAGAAAGCTGGAGGGGCACAAGAAGTTGGGAGGGGACACAGCCAGGGCAGCTGACCCAAAGTGGCCAACGGGGTATTCCATACCATGGGATGTCACATAAACTGGGCGGGTGGGGGCAGGGGGTTATCGCGGCTCGGGGACTAACTGGGTGCCAATCGGCGGGTGGTGAGCAATTGCACTGTGCATCATTTGTACATTCCAATCCTTTTATCATTACTGTTGTCATTTTATTAGTGTTATCATTGTCATTATTAGTTTCTTCTTTTCTGTTCTATTAAACCGTTCTTATCTCAACCCATGAATTTTACTTCTTTTCCCGATTTTCTCCCCCATCCCACTGGGTGGGGGGGGAGCGAGTGAGTGGCTGCGTGGTGCTTAGTTGCTGGCTGGGGTTAAACCACGACACCCCCTCATCCAAATCATCGATAAAGATATTAAACAGAATGGGGCCCAACACCGAGCCCTGGGGAACACCACTTGTGACCTGCTGCCAACTGGATTTCACCCCATTCACCACAACCCTCTGGGCTCGTCCATCCAGCCAGTTTTTCACCCAGCCAAGAGTACACTTGTCCAAGCCATGAGACACCAGCTTCTCAAGGAGTATATAATGAGAGACAGTGTCAAAGGCCTTGCTGAAGTCAAGGTAGATAACATCCACTGCCTTCCCCTCATCCAATAGGCGGGTCACTTGGTCATAGAAGGAGATCAGGTTGGTCAAGCAGGACCTGCCTTTCATAAACCCATGCTGACTGGGCCTGATCCCCTGCTTGTCCTGGACTTGCCTTGTGAGTGCTCCCAAGACAAACCGTTCCATAATCTTCCCCGGTACCGAGGTCAGGCTGACAGGCCTGTAGTTCCCCGGATCCTCCCTCCGACCCTTCTTGTAAATGGGAGTCACAGTGGCAAGCCTCCAGTCCTCTGGGACCTCCCCTGTTGACCAGGATCGCTGATAGATGATGGAGAGTGGCTCAGCAAGGACCTCTGCCAGTTCCCTCAGTACTCTTGGATGGATCCCATCGGGTCCCATAGATTTGTGAGTGTCCAGATGGCGTAGTAGGTCACTAACTACTTCCTCCTGGATTAAGGGGGTATATTCTGCTCTTCATCCTCACCGTCCAGCTCAGGGGGCGGAGTACCTGTAGGGTAGGGGTTAGCATTAGGGTTTGGGTTAGGGCCATTAGGGTCAGGGTATTAGGGTTATAGTTAGGGTATAGGGTTAGGGTTAGGTCTCCCATGGACACATGGTGGGTTAGGGTTAGACTTTATGGTTAGGGTTAGGGAGCTAGGGTTAGGGGTTATGTTTAGGGGTTAGAGTTAGGGTTTAGGGTTAGGATTAGGGAGCTAGGGTTACGATTAGGGTTATGGTCAGCGGTTAGATTTAGGGTATTATGGTTACCTTTAGGGTTTATGGTTAGGGTTAGTATTAGGGTTAGGGGTTGAGGTTTAGGGTAAGTTTTAGGGTTAGGGTAAGGTTAGCAGTTATCGTTGGGGATTAAGGTTAGGGAATATTGTCATGGGGCTAGGGTTAGGGGTTAGCGTTAGGCCATTTAGGGTTAGGGATAGGATTGGTTTAGTTTTTAGAGTTAGTGTTAGGGTTAGGTGTCAGAGACAGTGTTAGGGCCTTAGGGTTAGGTTTAGCCTTAGGGGTTAAGGTTGGGGTTTAGGGATAGGTGCAGGTTAGTGTTAGGTTTAGGGGATAAGTTTAGGGTTAGGGTTATGTTTAGGTTTGTGATTATGGTTGGGGATAGTTTTAGGGTTGGGTTTTGTGTTAGGGGATAGGGTTATGGGGTTAGGCTTAGGCTTTAGGCTTAGCGGTTTAGTTTTAGTGGTTAGACTTAGGGCTTAGGGTTAGGATTAGGGAGTTAGGTTTATGGTTAGGGTTAGTGTTTATGGTTAGGGTACGTTTTTGGTTTAGGTTTAGTGTTAGGGCCATAAGGTTATGTGTTATTGTTGGGTTAGCGTTAGAGCCTTAGTGTTAGGGTTAGTTTTACAGTCATTAGGGTTAGGGTTAGGGTCAGGGGGTTATGGTTACAATTACCATTAGGGTTAGGGGTTAGAGATAGGGTTAGGGAATTAGGGTTAGTGATACAGTTTAGTGTTGAGGTTAGTGTTTGTGTTAGGGGTTAGGGATAGGGTTAGGCTTACAGGTTAGTGTTAGGGGTAGGGCCTTAGGGTTAGGCTTAAGGGTTAGGGTTTGTGTTTGGGGATAGGGTTAGATTAGTTTTAGGGTTTAGGTTTAGGGTTAGGCCTCCCATGGACATGCAGTGGGTTAGGGTTAGGGTTTAGGGTTAGGCCTGGCATGGACATGCGGTGGGGGGTGTGTTTAGGGTTTATGTTTAGGGTGTTAGGGTAAGGTTAGTGTTTAGGGTTAGGGAATAAGGTAAGGGGGTTAGGGGTTATGGTTAGGGCCATTAAGGTTGCGGTTAGTGTTAGGGGTTTAGAGTCAGGGATTAGGGTTAGAGTATTAGTGTTAGGGTTAGTGTAATTTTAGGGGTTAGGGATATGGTTAGGGGGTTAGGGTTAGGGTTATGGTTAGTGTCAGGGGTTCTGGTTAGGGTCTTAGCCTTAGGGATAGGGGTTATTGTTAGGGGTTAAGTTTAGGGAATAGGGTTTAAGTATAGGGTTAGATTAGGGTTAGGGTTAGGGTAGTAGGGTTAGAGTTAGGATTTAGGGTTTAGGTTAAAGTTAGTGTTACGGATGAGGCTTAGGGCCTTAGGGTTAGGTTTAGCCTTAGGTGTTATGGTTGGGGTTTAGGGATAGGGTCACGTTCTGGTTAGGGTTAGGGTATAAATTTAGGGGATTAGTGTTAGGGTTAGGTTTAGGGGTTAGGGTTAGGGTTAGGTTAGGATTACATTTAGGTTTAGGATTAGGGTTGGGGATAGGTTTAGGGTTGGGTTTAGTGTTAAGGGATAGGGTTAGGATTAGGCTTTAGGGTTAGGGATTAGTTTTAGTGGTTAGGGGTTAGTGTTAGGATTAGGGTGTTAGGGTTAGGGTTTATGGTTAGGGTTTGGTTTAGGATTAGGGTTAGGGCCATTAGGTTAGGGTTAGGGTTAGGCTTTAGGGTTAGGGGTTAGTTTTAGCGGTTAGACTTAGGGGTTAGTGTTAGGATTAGGGTGTTAGGGTTGGGGTTAGGATTAGGATTTTTGTTAGGGTTTGGGTTAGGATTAGGGTTAGGGCCATTAGGTTAGGGGTTAGTGTTGGGTTAATGTTAGAGCCTTAGGGTTACGGTTAGGATTTAGGGATAGGGTTAGGGGTTAGTTGTAGTCCCCGCACTGACACGTGGCGGTGGGGGGGGGGGTGATGGCCACTGTCGCCACGGACAGGCGGCAGGGTGGGGGGGCATAACCCCTGCCCCCCCACCCCCGCTGCGTGTCCGTGGGTGGCTTGGCCCTCACCCACTGCCCCCGCCACCTTTCCATAAGGGGCGTGGCCCCCGGCCCCACCCCCCCATTGCATGTCTGTGGCTGTGTTGCTTGCCACTCCCCCGTCCCACCATCCGTGGTTGTGTCGCTTGTCCCCCCCATCCGTCATTGTGGTCCGTGCTCTGTCTTGTTGTGATGGGTTGACCCTGGCTGGGTGCCAGGTGCCCACCAAAGCCGCTCTATCACTCCCCCTCCTCAGCTGGACAGGGGGGAGAAAATATAACAAAAGGCTCGTGGGTCAAGATAAGGACAGTTTAATAAAGAGAAAGCAAAGGTCGCGCGCGAAAAAGCAAAGAAAAACAATTGATATTATTCTCTACTTCCCATCAGCAGGCGATGTCTAGCCACTCCCTGGGAAGCAGGGCTACAGTACACGTCGTGGTTGCTCTGGAAGACAAAAATGCCCCCACTTCCGTCTTCCTTTACTTAGCTTTTATATCTGAGCTGACGTCATATGGTATGTAATATCTGTTTGGTTAGTTTAGGTCAGCTGTCTTGGCTGTGTCCCCTCCCAAGATCTTGCCCAGCCCCACCCTGTTGTTGAGGGGGGGGCAAAAATGTTGGAGAGCCAGCCTTGATGCTCTGCCAGCACTGCTCAGCAGTAGCCAAAACACTGGTGTGTTATCGACACCTTTCTAGCTACCAATACAGAGCACAGCACTACGAGGGCTGCTATGGGGAAAATTAACTCCATCTCAGCCAGACCCAATACAATCTGGTGGCCCGTACGGGGATCGAACCCGCGACCTTGGCGTTATCAGCACCAAAAAGACTGTGGTGGGTTGACCCAGGCTGAACACCAGGTGCCCACCAAAGCCGTTCTATCACTCCCCCCTCCTCAGCTGGACGGGGGAGAGAAAATACAACAAAGGGCTTCTGGGTCGAGATAAGGAGTAATTGAGAGAGGTGACGGGCAAAACATGGACTGAACGCAGCTAGAGAGTTAAGAGTTACATGACAAGTGGGGAATTTTTATTGTTGTAATTGTGGTGAAGGGACGAGGGGTGGATTTGTGTGTAAGTTGTCCACTTTTTGTCAGTTTTGTGATGACGTTATTTTGATTTCGGTGTGGGGAATTCTTTTTTGTTGATGTGAGTGAAGATTTTGTGTGATGAATGTAGATTTTAATGATAATTCTTAAAAATGTGATGCACAGAGGCGAGGGGTGGAATGTATTGGCTTTGCGTGGCAAGGTTTTGGAGGCGGGGGGGGTTACAGGGGTGGCTTCTGCTAGATTCTGCTGGAAGCTTCCCCTGTGTTCGACAGAGCCCATACCAGCCGGCTCTAAGTTGGACCCGCCGCCGGCCAAGGCCGAGCCAATCAGTGATAGTGGTAACGCCTCTGTGATAACATTTTTAAGAAGGAAAAAAAAGTTGGGACAGAGAGAAACGGCAGCCGGAGAGGGAGTGAGAACATGTAAGAGAAACAACCCTGCAGACACCAAGGTCAGTGAAGAAGGAGGGGGAGGAGATGCTCCAGGCGCCGGAGCAGAGATTCCCCTGCAGCCCATGGTGAAGACCATGGTGAGGCAGGTTGTCCCCCTGCAGTCCATGGAGGTCCATGGTGGAGCAGATCTCCACCTGCAGCCCGTGGAGGACCCCACGCCGGAGCAGGTGGATGCCCGAAGGAGGCTGTGACCCCGTGGGAAGCCCGCGCTGGAGCAGGTTCCTGGCAGGACCTGTGGATCTGTGGAGAGAGGAGCCCACAGAGCAGGTTTTCTGGCAGGACTTGTGACCCCGTGGGGGACCCACGCTGGAGCAGTGTGCTCCTGAAGGACTGCACGCCATGGAAAGGACCCACGCTGGAGCAGTTCGTGAAGAACTGCGGCCCGTGGGAAGGACCCACGCGGAGAAGTTCGTGGAGGACTGTCTCCCGTGGGAGGGACCCCACGCTGGAGCAGTGGGAAGAGTGTGATGAGTCCTGCCCCTGAGGAGGATGAAGCGGCAGAAATAACGTGTGATGAACTGACCGTAAACCCCATTCCCCGTCCCCCTGTGCCACTGGGGGGGGTTGGTAGAGAATCCGGGAGTGAAGTTGTGCCCGGGAAGAAGGGAGGGGGTGGAGGGAAGGTGTTCTGAGATTTGATTTTATTTCTCACTACCCTTCTGTGTTGATTTGTAATAAATCAAGTTAATTTTCCCCAAGCTGAGTCTGTTTTGCCCGTGACTGTAACTGGTGAATGATCTCTCCTGTCCTTATCTCGACCCAGAAGCCCTTTGTTGTATTTTTCTCTCCCCCGTCCAGCTGAGGAGGGGGGAGTGATAGAACGGCTTTGGTGGGCACCTGGTGTTCAGCCTGGGTCAACCCACCACACTTGTCCTGTTCTCCGTGGCTGTGGCACTTCCCCCCACCCTGTGTCTGTGGTGTCTTTCTTCCCTGGCCTCCCCTGTGTCCGTGGATGTCTCTCTTCCCCTCCCCGTTTCTGCATCACTGTTTCTTCTCTTCTTTGTGCCTATCTCTCTGTCTATCCCTGTCCCGTGGTTGTCTGTCATTTTTTGCCCGCGTGTCCATCCATCTGTCTCTTCTTCTGCCATGTCATTTTCTCTCTCTCTTTCCTTGGTCCTCGGTTTCTGCTTTTACATCTCTAGATGCTACTCTCATCACCTTTAGTGTCTGTCTCTTCCACATGCCTCCTCCCAGCCATCAGTGTCCCTGTCTGCCATATGCCCGGTGCCCCTCTCTCCCCCATGCCCCCACCCCCTGTGTCCCTCTCTCCTCCATGCCCCCCTCTCTGGTGTCCACCCCACATTCTCCTCCCCTGTGGTGTCCGTGTCTCCCCAGTGGCACCCCCCCAACCCCTGGTGTCTGTGTCTCTCCACCCCTCTTGTCTGTCTCTCCCCCATGCCACCCACCCCTGTTATCCATGTCTCTCCCATATCCCCCCCCACTTCCCTCCCCATGTCTGTCTCTCCTTCCCCCCCACCCCTTGATCTGGGTTTCCGTCTCTCCTCCCCACCATCCTCCACCCCTGTGTCCTTCTCCCTCCCATGCCCCCCGCCCCGTTACCCTCTCTTCTCCCCACGATCCCCCCACCCCCGGTGTCTGTCTTTCCTCCATGCACCCACCCATGACACCCCACCCCCGGTGTCTGTCTTTCCTCCATGCACCCACCCATGACACCCCCCCCCGTGTCAGTGTTCCCCCCACCACCCCCCATGTCCGTCTCTTGCTCCTGTCCACCACTTTTACCCACACAAGTTTTTACCTACAGTAGGTTTTTCCCCAAAGCACACCGCCTGCATCCACTGCCCTCCTATCTTGTGCCCCACTCCTCTCCCTCTCTCCCCTGTCCATCCACCCCAACCCTGCAGATCCCCTCCATAACCCCTCTACCTCCAGACTCCTGGACCTCTGCCAACCACTCCACCCAGTGTCCATGTCTCCCTGACACCGCCCCCCCACCTTAGTGACTGTCTCTCCCTTGTGCCCCTCTGCCACCCCACCCCCCAGTGTTCATGGCTCCCCCATGGCTCCCTCACCTCCCCCAACCCTTGGTGTCCGTGTCTCCTACATTGCCCCCTCACCCTCCTCAGCCCCCATTGTCTGTGTCTTCCCCATGCCCTCCTTCCCCCCCTGTGTCCATTTCTCCCCCATGCCCCCCCACTCCCCATGTCCATGTCTCCCCAATGCTCCCCCTCACCGCCCCAACCCAGGTGTCCATGTCTCCCCCCCGCCATGTCCATCTTTTGCTCCTGCCTGCCCCCTTTACCCACACGAGTTTTTTACCTATGTAGCTGCTTCTCCACAGCATTCCACCCACATCCCCTGCCCTCCTATCTCGTGCCCCCCCCTTTCCCCTCAACCCTGCCATATTCTGTACCGCCCCCCCCATAACCCCTCTGCCTCCAGACTCCTGGGGTGTTGCTTGCACCCCAGACCTGCCTATTGTCCCCCATCCAAACTCTGACAACCCCTCCTACTTCCCTGCACCACATTCCCACCGCACTCTCCTTCCTCCTGTGTTTTGTTTTTTTGCTGAAAACAGTGTTGGTAACGCAGGGATGTGTTAGTTATTGCTGAGTGGTGCTTGCACAGAGTCAAGGGCTGTTCTCCTCACCCTGCCCCACCAGCGAGTGGGCTGGGGCTGAACAAGGAGCTGGGAGGGGACACAGCTGGGACAGCTGACCCCAACTGACCTAAGGGATTTTCCAGACCATCTGACATCATGCTCAGCAATAAAATTGGGGCTGGAGGTTGGTGGTGGAGTGCTGCTCGAGCATCGGTCAGTTGGTGGTGAGCAATAGTTTTCATTTGTATCACTTGTCTGTCTTGGGTTTTATTTTTCTCTGTTAGTTTTTTTCTTCTTTTCCTTACCATTTATTATTGTTGTTGTTGCTGTTATTTCTAATTATTAAACTGTTTTTATCTCAAGCCACGAGTTTTCTCACTTTTGCCCTTCCGATTCTCTCCCCCATCCCAGTGGTGGGGGAGCGAGTGAGCAGTTGTGCGGTGCTTCGTTGCCAGTTGGGATGAAACCATGACAAAAGGTTCGTTGCAAGCCCTACCTGGCTAATGCTTTAGGTTCTCCATGTTATTCCTACCATCTTGATAGGCCATCTTTGTTCTTCATTGCTGCTTTATAGCGCCTTTTGCTCTGTAAGCAGCAGTACTCGGCCTGTGCAAGCATACCTGTCTCCCAGCCACTGGGAAGTAACTCGGCCAAAGGCAAAGAGCGAAACAGCCACTGCACAATCATCTACAGCAATTCTGCCTCTCAAGGGACGCAGCAGGGCCCTTTCTCTCACCTCTTACTGTGTCCAGCTAGGCTGGAATGTACGGTTTTTGCAGAAACAGCTGCATCCTGTGACTCCTTCTCAGGTTGTTAGCTTGGCTCTATGTACAGGCTGCTGAGGTCATTGACTCTGCATGGTACACAGGCACCCTGGAGAGCTTTACGCTGAGTCGTTCCTTCCCCTTGGGCAGTGTTACGGAGTGTCCTGGGTTCAGCTGGGATAGAGTTAATTTTTTACAGGAAGCTGGGAGGTGAGGGGGGGCACAGCCGGGACAGCTGACCTGAACTAGCCAAGGAGCTATTCCATACCATGTGACATCATGCTCAGTATATAAATGGGGAGCGGGCTGGGGGGAGTTCTCTCGACTTTCGGTGGGGGAAGTGGTGGAGCATCGGGTTCCGGGTGGTGAGCAGTTGCACTGTGCATCACTCCTTTTGTATTTTCTTTTGTTAGTACCGTTGTTGTTGTTGTAATCTCTCTTTTTGTGTAGTCCCAGTAAACTGCCCTTATCTCAACCCTGGAGGTCCCGGTTTTTTTTTCTTTTCTCCCCTCTGATTCTCCTCCCCATCCCACCGGAGGGGGGCGGGAGGAGTGAGCGAGCCGCTGCATGGTCCTTTGTTACCGGCTGGGCTGAAACCACGACAGTCCTTTTTGGCGCCCAACATGGGGCACGAAGGGTTGAGATAATGACAGATCTGGCCAGAGCGTGTTGAAACAAATGTCTTGTATTAGAAACGCATTTCTTATATTAGATAAATAGATGCTAGTTACAATGTTGGTTCGTTTGTTTACATGGTGGCGCTTTGTAAGTTCTTATATGCTCTATGTATTGCCTGTAGTTACATTTATCACCTCTGGGAGAAGGATTGGGATTATCATTTTGCTATACTGGGCAATGTCGACTTGTGAAATGATTACATCACTGGTCATGAGGTTAAGCTGGTATCTGTATGAGGCAGTGATATCATTTCCATACTTTGGGCGCCTTCTATCGGATTTTACTGGTAATTACACCCAACCCATGGGGAAGTCAGGGGGGGATACTTCCCCCTGTCCGTTCACCTCCCTTCTCTCCTTCCGGCTAATTACAACAGCTTTTGAGAATTTTGAATATCCTTGGGATGCGCAAGCCAGTGTGCTGTTAGTGCTATGCCTCCTGAATGTGTTTCAGGTCTTGTTTAGGGCTACACAAAGGCTCTTTAAGAGTACCACCCAGAGATCTGCCCCAAAGCTGGATATTCATGGGTGGCACAGCATGTGGGAGGATATGGGCAGGTATCTAGAGAACTTCTCACCTCCAGTGGCTTGGAAGTTCACTCCCGAACAACTACAGAACCCTCATGAAGTGGTAGAATATTTGAAAGGAAAATGCTGTGGCTATTCCAGAGATGCACAACTCGCTGCACTCTGCTGGGCCCTGGCCAGTATCTACCAAACACTGCTTGATATTATGCAGCACCCTCAGGGGGAAAAGAGGGAAAACAGGGCGGCAGGCACCGTGGCTACCCCTACCCCGGCGGCAGGCACCGTGGCTACCCCTACCCCGGCGGCAGGTACCGTGGCTACCCCTACCCCGGCAACAGGCAGCGTGGCTACCCCAACCCTGGCGACAGGTACTGCAGCTAAACAGAGAACCAACCTGTGCCAGTATCAGTTGCCCCTGTACAGAAAAAGAAACACACAAAGAAATCAGCTCGCTTAGCGATAGATGAAAATGAACCAGGGTCATCGCGAGAACAGGAGGAAGAGGCAGAACCTGAAATAATCACCCGATCTCTATCCCTGAGTGAGTTGCGTGACATGCGAAAAGATTTTAGCCGCCACCCAGGTGAGCACATTGTTACCTGGCTGCTCCGATGCTGGGATAATGGGGCCAGTAGTTTGGAATTAGAGGGTAAGGAAGCCAAACAGTTGGGCTCTCTGTCTAGGGAAGGGGGCATTGACAAGGCAATTGGGAGAAAAACACAAGTCCTCAGCCTCTGGAGGCGACTTCTGTTAGGTGTAAAGGAAAGATACCCCTTCAAGGATGAAGTTACATGTCACCAAGGCAAGTGGACCACCATGGAGAGAGGTATCCAGTACCTGAGGGAATTAGCCGTGCTGGAGGTGATTTATAATGATCCAGAAAATGGGCAGTCACCCACAGATCCAGATGAAGTCCAATGCACACAACCGATGTGGCGGAAGTTTCTACGAAGTGCACCACCAACCTATGCCAACTCATTGGCAGTAATGTCCTGGAAAGAAGGCTATGGACAAATGGTGGACGAATTGGCTGTCCAACTCCGGCAATACGAAGGAAGTCTCTCTTCCTCCCTACGGGCCTGTGTCTCGGCTGTAGAGGAATTGTCCCGAGAGTTCCAGCAATTCAAGGTGGATATGTCCTCCTCCCCACCTGTACAGGCCCGCATCGCGGCTATTGGGAGTAAGCATTCCTCTGCCCAAGAGAGAGGAGAGAGAAGGTACACACGACGGGCTAACCTGTGGTTTTACCTGCGTGACCATGGAGAGGACATGAGGAAGTGGGATGGAGAACCTACCTCAGTCCTGGATGCACAGGTACGGGAGTTGCGAGAAAAAGCAATCAGAAGAGACAATTCTTCTTGGAAAAATGCCGCTCCGGTTTCCCGTGAGCAGTCCCCCAGACGGAGTAGAAGGGCTGATCTCATTTCCGATCCTCTTGAAGGGACTTCTGATTCACGTTTGCGAAAAGTGAGTAACGGATACTCTAACCAGGATTAGGGGGTCCCTGCCTCCAGCCAGGTGGAGGAAAGGGACAACCGAGTCTACTGGACAGCGTGGATTCGATGGCCTGGCACATCAGACCCACAGGAATATAAGGCTCTAGTAGACACTGGTGCACAATGTACCCTAATGCCATCAAGTTATAAAGGGGCAGAACCCATCTGTATCTCTGGTGTGACAGGGGGATCCCAAGAGCTAACTGTATTGGAAGCTGAAATGAGTCTAACCGGGAATGAGTGGCATAAACACCCCATTGTGACTGGCCCAGAGGCCCCGTGCATCCTTGGTATAGACTATCTCAGGAGGGGGTACTTCAAGGACCCAAAAGGGTACCGTTGGGCCTTTGGTATAGCTGCATTGGAGACGGAGGAAATTGAACAGCTGTCTACCCTGCCTGGTGTCTCTCAAGACCCTTCGGTTGTGGGGTTGCTGAGGGTTGAAGAACAACAGGTGCCAATTGCTACCACGACGGTGCACCGGCGGCAATATCGCACCAACCGAGACTCCCTGATCCCCATCCATAAGCTGATTTGCCAATTGGAGAGCCAAGGAGTGATCAGCAAGACTCACTCACCCTTTAATAGTCCCATATGACCCGTGCAGAAATCTAATGGGGAATGGAGACTAACAGTAGATTATCGTGGGCTGAATGAAGTCACGCCACCGCTGAGCGCTGCTGTGCCAGACATGTTAGAACTTCAAGATGAACTGGAATCAAAGGCAGCCAAGTGGTATGCCACAATTGACATTGCTAATGCATTTTTCTCCATTCCTTTGGCAGTGGAGTGCAGGCCACAGTTTGCTTTCACTTGGAGGGGCGTCCAGTACACCTGGAATCGACTGCACACAGCCCCACCATTTGCCATGGACTGATCCAGGCTGCGCTGGAAAAAGGTGAAGCTCCAGAACACCTGCAGTACATTGATGACATCATCGTATGGGGCAACATGGCAGAAGAAGTTTTTGAGAAAGGGAAGAAAATAATCCAAATCCTTTTGAAGGCTGGTTTTGCCATAAAAGAAAGTAAGGTCAAGGGACCTGCACAGGAGATCCAGTTCTTAGGA
Organism: Gypaetus barbatus; assembly: GCA_028022735.1. NCBI lineage: Eukaryota > Metazoa > Chordata > Aves > Accipitriformes > Accipitridae > Gypaetus > Gypaetus barbatus. The sequence continues at coordinate 17,026,876 of CM051561.1, read as the reverse complement.
ATAAAATGGCAAGACGGGCATTGCCAGATCCCTATGGATGTGATCAACAAAATAGCAGCTATGTCCCCACCGACCAATAAAAAGGAAACACAGGCTTTCTTAGGTGTTGTGGGTTTTTGGAGAATGCATATTCCAAATTACAGTCAAATTGTAAGTCCTCTCTACCAAGTTACCCGGAAGAAGAACGACTTTAAATGGGGGCCTGAACAACGACAAGCCTTTGAACAAATTAAACGGGAGATTGTTCATGCAGTGGCCCTTGGGCCAGTCCGGGCAGGACAAGATGTTAAAAATGTGCTCTACACTGCAGCTGGGGAGAATGGCCCTACCTGGAGCCTCTGGCAGAAAGCACCTGGGGAGACCCCAGGCCGACCCCTGGGGTTTTGGAGTCGGGGATACAGAGGATCCGAGGCCCGCTATACTCCAACGGAGAAAGAGATATTGGCAGCATATGAAGGAGTTTGAGCTGCCTCAGAAGTGGTTGGTACTGAAACACAGCTCCTCTTAGCACCCCTACTGCCAGTGCTGGGCTGGATGTTCAAAGGGAGGGTCTCCTCTACACATCATGCAACTGATGCTACATGGAGTAAGTGGGCCGCACTGATCACACAACGAGCTCGCATAGGAAACCCCAGTCACCCAGGAATTGTGGAAGTGATCATGGACTGGCCAGAAGGCAAAGATTTTGGAATGTCGCCACAGGAGGAGGTGACACGTGCTGAAGAGGCCCCGCTGTATAATAAACTGCCAGACAATGAGAGGCAATATGCCCTGTTCACTGACGGATCCTGTCGTATTGTGGGAAAGCATTGGAGGTGGAAGGCTGCTGTATGGAGTCCTACACGACAAGTCGCAGAAACTGCGGAAGGAGAAGGTGAAACGAGTCAGTTTGCAGAGGTGAAAGCCATCCAGCTAGCTTTAGACATTGCTGAAAGAGAGAAGTGGCCAGTGCTCTATCTCTATACTGACTCATGGATGGTGGCAAATGCCCTGTGGGGGTGGTTACAGCAATGGAAGCAGAGCAACTGGCAGCGCAGAGGTAAACCCATCTGGGCCGCCGTGCTGTGGCAAGATATTGCTGTTCGGATAGAGAAGCTAGTGGTAAAAGTACGTCACGTAGATGCTCATGTACCCAAGAGTTGGGCCACTGAAGAACATCAAAACAACCAGCAGGCAGATCGGGCTGCCAAGATTGAAGTGTCTCAGGTGGATCTGGACTGGCAACATAGGGGTGAGCTATTTATGGCTCAGTGGGCCCATGATACCTCAGGCCATCAGGGAAGAGATGCAACATATAGATGGGCTCGTGATCGAGGGGTGGACTTGACCATGGACACTATCGCACAGGTTATCCATGAATGTGAAACATGTGCTGCAATTAAGTAAGCCAAGCGGCTAAAACCCCTGTCGTATGGAGGGCGATGGCTGAAATATAAACAAGGGGAGGCCTGGCAGATTGACTATATCACACTCCCACGAACCCGCCAAGGCAAGTGCCATGTGCTTACAATGGTGGAAGCAACCACCGGATGGCTGGAAACATATCCTGTGTCCCACGCCACTGCCCAGAACACTATCCTGGGCCTTGAAGAGAAAGTTTTATGGCGACACGGCACCCCAGAAAGAATCGAGTTGGACAACGGGACTCACTTCCGAAACAACCTCATAGACACCTGGGCCAAAGAGCATGGCATTGAGTGGGTATATCACATCCCCTATCACGCACCGGCCTTCGGAAAAAACGAACAATACAATGGACTGCTGAAAACTACATTGAGAGCAATGGGGGGTGGAACTTTCAAGCATTGGGATACACATTTAGCAAAAGCCACCTGGTTAGTTAATACTAGAGGATCTGCCAATCGGGCTGGTCCCGCCCAACCAAGACTTCCACATACTGTAGAAGGAGATAAAGTCCCTGTAGTGCGCATGAAGAGTATGTTAGGGAAGACAGTCTGGGTTAGTCCTGCCTCAAGCAGAGACAAACCCATCCAAGGGGTTGCTTTTGCTCAAGGACCTGGGTACACTTGGTGGGTGATGCAGAAGGATGGGGAAGTTCGATGTGTACCTCAAGGAGATTTGATTTTGGGAGAGAATAGCCAGTGAATTAGGCTGTATGATGTTAACTGCTAAATAACCTGCCAATGTATGTCATTGTATCTATAGTGTCTATATGCCATATCAAGGGTATTACAGTAAGAATTACCCAAATGACTGAAGGATGGACTTTGAAACCGAGCCAAGTACAACAGTGATAGAACTTGAACTGGCACCCAGCGATTTCCTCAAGATCAACATCTTCGACCTGCAGACCAAGGGCGTGGGTTGCACCAAATGTACCAGCCGCAAGCTCCAGAGGCAGCATGCAACAATCCAACACCTCACACCATCTCTCCTATCCTGAAGGACTGTTACAACAGATGGAGCCCCAAAGTCATGGACTAAATAAAATTGATGGACACATTAGAGGGATGGCCCATCGACTAAGGGAATACTATTTGTGTGTGTGTGGGTGTGTGTGGGGGGTGTCCATATACATATATATATGTATACAAGACAAGGAAAGTGGTAGTGGTTAATTGGAAAATGTAAGATCTGGGCATGATGTAGATGGTATAGAATAAGGGGTGGATAATGTCCTGGGTTCAGCTGGGATAGAGTTAATTTTTTACAGGAACCTGGGAGGTGAGGGGGGGGCACAGCTGGGACAGCTGACCTGAACTAGCCAAGGAGCTATTCCATACCATGTGACATCATGCTCAGTATATATATGGGGAGCAGGCTGGGGGGAGTTCTCTCGACTTTCGGTGGGGGAAGTGGTGGAGCGTCGGGTTCCGGGTGGTGAGCAGTTGCACTGTGCATCACTCCTTTTGTATATTCTTTTGTTAGTACCGTTGTTGTTGTTGTAACCTCTCTTTTTGTGTAGTCCCAGTAAACTGCCCTTATCTCAACCCTGGAGGTCCCGGTTTTTTTTTCTTTTCTCCCCTCTGATTCTCCTCCCCATCCCACCGGAGGGGGGTGGGAGGAGTGAGCGAGCGGCTGCGTGGTCCTTTGTTACCGGCTGGGCTGAAACCACGACACGGAGGCACGCACAATCAAATCCAATAGGTGTTAAAAGTCAGATTTATTCTTCAGTAAAAAGTTAGTTAGAACTCCGGTAACAGTAGTGAACTACAGGCTCAATGATGTATGGGGAATTCGTACTACACAGCTGACTTAAGAATTTTTAAGATTTAAAAGTGATGACTCAAAATGCGCATATCACTCACCTAAAAGCTGAGGGCTTTCTCCCTTGAGGAGTTACCTTGGGCAGTGCCCCGACCCAAGGGGGCGTCCCCGACTGCAGACCCGCTGCTCCAAGGAGGACTGATTCCATCATGTCCTCCAGCGGGACCCCGTTTATACCCTTGTCGAATCTGATCTGTGGTCATTTAATCCCTATTGGCCAAGAAGGTCACCTCAGTGTACCTGGCACGTCTCGATTGGTCAGTTCAACTTTCAACCTGCGGCCTCTTGGGTTTGTTTGTTTTTTTTTTTTCTCTTCTCCCTGCCTGGAGAAGTTTTGTTTCCTGCTGGGGGGAGTGTACTGCCACAGGCAGCAGTGTTTCTGCCACTGCTACAGGCAGCTGCTTTCTGAAGGGCAAGGGGCTGGGATGACAACAGGCTGCTGCACGCTTCAGTCAGACTAAGACACTGTTCTCTGGGGAGCTGGTGCAGCGAAAGCTGAGGTACTTTCTGCACTGTCAATGGCTTGTCACAAGGAAACCGTGCTCTGGTTTTAGCAGAAAAAGTCAATCACAGGAAACCACGTATCACTGTGCACAGCTGTTTGGCAGGTGTCTTGCTTGTTCGAGTAGAGGTGCATTTCTTGCCTTGCGGTCTTGATGCCAAAACAATCGAGGGTTCTACAAAAGCCTTTTGATATCAAAGCAAGATGACAGCTAGATTTTTACCAGCACTGTATTTCAGCTGTATTGGTAGCTGAAAATGGCTTGCAGGCCAGGAGATCTTTAGAGGGGTCAGAATTAAAGAAACTGTGTGTTGAAGTGTTTATTTTAAGGAGGCAAAGTAGGCAGCCAAAGGAACTGAGCTGCTCACATGATGCATTGGCAGAATGGCCCATCCAGCCTACTAAGTATTGCGTGTGGCAGGCAGAAAGTGCAACTGTGACGCTTGCTGGCAGGAGCAGTGAGGAGTGCAGAGATACTCTCCTGTATGGAGAAAAGATGGAACCTCCAGGGCTCTATGGTCATCTGCTAAGGACGTCTAATATACCAACATACCTCTTTGCTTTCCCTGCTTCATGTCTAATTACTTTGCAGGGTGGTAACAGCGTGCAGTGTCTCTTATCTAAGTGAAAGGGCCTGCATGGGAAGCCTTGTGTGTATGCAGGATTAGGAGAGCAGATTATTGGTAGTACAGAGGTGAGGACAGGTGCAAACATCACAACAAAGCCCAGGGATCACCAGAGTATCGCTCATTTGCAGATCAGCCACTTGCATCTGGTCTGCTCGGATGCGCCATTTCCTATTAAACATAGCTGCCCCTCTCGCACAAAGCAGCTTTCGGTCTCTTCTGGCCTGCCTTCAGGATGTCATCTGTGTTGCCTTATTTTTTTAAATCTCTCACCAGCATCTGTTGACTTGCTGCTGTTGCTCCCACAACCCTGATGCCACATGCAGACTGATAGAGCAGTCCCTGGGGCTTACTTGGGGTCGAGGGAGAAACCTGTTCTGCCGGTTTCCTGTGCTGCTTCTCCTCCCTGTGTAATGGGGTGGGGGACATGGACAGAAGCAACCACCAGACTTTTAAAGCAGTCAAATGCAAAGGATGGAAATGCTCCAGCCACTCGGGTGCTTTTTTGGTAGAGCAGCAATGAACATTACTGCCTGGGCTGCGAGTGGGAAAAGGGCAGAGAAATGTAAGCCCTGTACACCTGGTAAGTAGTTAGCATCTTTGGATGGTTTAAACTGGGCTGAGCGGTCAGTCATTTCTCATCCAGCTAATGCTCAGGAAAGGATCGTTAAGGTGACGCTGCTGCCCGGCGACCAAAATTCGGTACTGCAGCTCAGCCACAGCGCATGCGTGCTGGTGCCCCTGTGTTCCTTGCTGCTGTCCGCTGGTAACAGCAATGCAATACTGCGGTGCCTGCGGGGTGGTGTCGCCTCGCTCATTGCTGCCTCCTGGTAAGGAAACGCTGCTGCCGCCCCACGTGTTCGGTGTCGGCACGTGCTCAGCACACAAAGCACAGACTGCAGCGCCTGTGTCACCTTTGGGCATGCGCCGCCCGCCGGGTGCTCACTGCTGCTGCTGCCTCGTGGCCGAAGCACAGAACTGCAGTGCCGGTACCACACACGTGCACTGCTGCCTCGGCTGCTGCTGCATCATAGCAGTGTGCCAGGCATGATTTCTGGTGTTGGGTGAGGGCCAGGATCACCGGTGAGGCAAACGAGCCCTTTCGGTGGGTGTGTGGGTACCTCCTGCCCACTGGTTGCCTGAGAATGTTGGGACGGGAAGCTTCAAACCGCCTGCTGCGGCAGGCTCCCAGTCTGCTGGAGGCAAGCCTGGTCAGGGCAGCCCCAGGGAGTTATCGAATAGCTGATAGAAGGGAAGAGGGCAAGGAGGCAGGTACCCCCCAGGCGCAGACGCCGACCACCTCGTGACGTCGCTAGAGCTCCCCTTGAGCCTCCCCCAGCCCTGCTCATGCCATTTAGCTGCCCCCAGCTCCAGCACCACCCCTGAAGCCTGTCGCATAGCCCCAGGTCACCCCTAAGCCCTGTCGTAAACGCAGCAAGCTGGCCCTCAAATGCACTTCCTTAATGCAGGTGCTATTAGCAGCCATGTGGGAAAAGAGCAGCATCTCCAGAAGCCCCTGTGGAAGGAGAGGCTTCGGCCAGGGGTGATCTGTGGTAATAACAGTCACTGCTTCTTCTTTCCCTCTCCTAGAGGCTGCGCTGAGGACATGGTTGTCTGTTCCTCCCCTGGGGATACCATTGACTGCACCCACCTCAGGCTTGCATGGGTTGTCTCTGCCTGGCCTCGCTCTCCTCATGGTGTGGGGGCGAAAAGGGACAGGCGGAACACTTACTGGCTATGGACAGGAGCTGCCATGGCTGAAGCTGGAGAGGCCAGAGAAAATTAAAGAAGAAGAAATTGAAAGCCATCTGGCTGGCAGCTGCCTTCTGCTGCAGGCAAGAGAGAGCCTGCCTCTCCGGGTGAGGAAGGATCCCTCTTCATAGTCTGCAGCAGGCCAGGCTGCCAACATGCACCACAGGGTCTGTATGCATCGCCAACAGTGCGGCATGGCCATGTAGTGCATGAGCGAATAAGGCTATGTGTCTAGGAAGCCTCATCTCGTAAGAGCTGTGAGACACGTATTCTCTTAGATGGAGGACAGCCAAGCAGCCAGAGTTACAGAAGAGGAAGGGAGGAGAGACAGAGAAAGAAGCATCTGAACTGTCAAATTCTCCCAGCAGCACCAAGAGCAAGAGCTGTGGTGAGTCCCAGGCCCTCAGGGCCCTGTCGCCCCATCTTGAGCGTCCCTCTCCTTCCCCTCCCCTGGCTCCCTCTCTTTCCCATACTAATGTGATTTTTTTTTTCCTCCCCTGTACCTCTCCTCTTCTGTCTATTCTTGTGTCTTGCCCCATCTCCCTCTCCCTCTTTTTTTTCCATCCTCTCTCTCTGTCCTGCAGCCCATCACTGTTTTTTCCTTTTCCATCTCTTTGTCCTGATCTGCATCGGTCTCTTGTTTCCCTACAACTTCTCTGGCCTGTACCCTGGTGTTCTTTTCCTCTCTGTTCCTGTACGTACCACTCTGTGTCCCTGCCTTCCTATTCTTTCTCTCTATCCCTTTGTTTTGCTCACTGTCACTGTTTTTTTTTTCATTCTTTATCTCACTGTCCCCGTTCTCCTTCCTGTTCGTCTCTTACTCTCTCTGACCCTTTGTGCTGCTCCCTGCCCCTTTTTTTAATGTCCTCTGTCTCTCTGCAGGGCTCCTAATACCTCTCTTTCTTTCTCCAACCTCCTGTGCTTCTCACAGTCTCTGTCTCTCTCTTGTCATTATTCTTGTCTGTCACTGTCTTGCTTCCTGTCCCATCATATCTCGCAGTATCTGTCCCTGCTGCTTTTTTCTCCATCTGTCCAGATCCCTGTCCCTTTTTATTTCTCTTGCTGGCCCTCTGCCCTGCTTCCTCTCGCTATCTTTTCTGTCTTTCTCTCTCTCTCCCATTCCCTCTCCCATAATTTCTAACTGTATCCCCCATCCAGCTAGCTGTCCCTTCTCTCCTTTCTCTCTTCCTCCATATCTCTCTCCCACTGCCTATCACAGTTGTTTTTTCCCCAGTGCTGTCCTGCTCTCTGTCCCTTTTTTCTCTCTCATTCCGTCATGCTCCCTGTGTCTATTTTTTTAATTCCTCCATCTCTGTCCTGCAGCCCATCACTATTTTTTTCCTCTTCCATCCCTTTGTCCTTCTCCTGGTCCTTGTCTCTCTCTCCCTTTGTTCTCCCTCCCTTCCTTTTTTCCTTTCTTGCTACATCTCTCTGTTCTGCTCCCTAGAATAGAACAGAATAGAATCATTAAGTTTGGAAAGGACCTCTAAGATCATTAAGTCCAACTGTCAACCCAACACCAACATGCCCACTAAATCATGTCCTGAAGTGCCACGTTTACGTGTTTTTTGAACACCTCCAGGGATGGTGACTCCACCACTTCCCTGGGCAGCCTGTTCCAATGCCTGACAACCCTTTCAGTAAAGAAATTTTTTCTAATATCCAATCTAAACCTCCCCTGGTGCAACTTGAGGCCATTTCCTCTCATCCTATCTCTAGTTACTTGATAGAAGAGACCAGTACCCGCCTCGCTACAACCTCCTTTCAGGTAGTTGTAGAGAGCGATAAGGTCTCCCCTCAGCCTCCTTTTCTCCAGACTAAACAACCCCAGTTCCCTCAGCCACTCCTCATAAGACTTGTGCTCCAGGCCCTTCACTAGCTTTGTTGCCCTTCCCTGGACACACTCCAGCACCTCAATGTCTTTCCTGTAGCGAGGGGCCCAAAACTGAACACATTATTCGAGATGTGGCCTCACCAGTGCCGAGTACAGGGGAACAATCACCTCCCTGCTCCTGCTGGCCACACTATTTCTGGCTCATATTCACCCAGCTATCAACCGGTACCCCCAGGTCTTTTTCTGCTGGGCAGCTTTCCAGCCACTCTTCCCCAAGCCCGTAGCACTGCATGGGGTTGTTGTGACCGAAGTGCAGGACCTGGCACTTGGCCTTGTTGAACCTCATACAATTAGCCTTGGCCCATCAATCCAGCCTGTCCGGATCCCTCTGTAGAGCCTTCCTACCCTTGAGCAGATCAACCCTCCCTCCCAGCTTGGTGTCATCTGCAAACTTACTGAGGGTGCACTCCATCCCCTTGTCTAGATCATTGATAAAGATATTTGTCCTGGTTTCAGCTGGGATAGAGTTAATTGTCTTCCTAGTAGCTGGTACAGTGCTATGTTTTGAGTTCAGTATGTGAAGAATGTTGATAACACTGATGTTTTCAGTTGTTGCTAAGTAATGTTTAGTCTAAAGTCAAGGATTTTTCAGCTTCTCATGCCCAGCCAGCAAGAAGGCTGAAGGGGCACAAGAAGTTGGGAGGGGACACAGCCAGGGCAGCTGACCCAAAGTGGCCAATGGGGTATTCCATACCATGTGACATCACATCTAGTATATAAACTGGGGGGAGTGGGGGCGGGGGGATCGCCGCTCGGGAACTAACTGGGTGTCGATTGGTGGGTGGTAAGCAATTGCACTGTACATAATTTGTATATTCCAATCCTTTTATTATTACTGTTGTCATTTTATTAGTGTTATCATTATCATTATTAGTTTCTTCTTTTCTGTTCTATTAAACCGTTCTTATCTCAACCCACGAGTTTTACTTCTTTTCCTGATTTTCTCCCCCATCCCACTGGGTGTGGGGGGAGTGAGTGAGTGGCTGCGTGGTGCTTAGTTGCTGGCTGGGGTTAAACCACAACAATATCAAAGAGAACTGGCCCCAAAACTGAGCCCTGGGGAACACCACTTGTGACTGGCCACCAACTGGATCTAACTCCATTCACCACAACTCTCTGGGCTTGGCCATCCAGCCAGTTTTTTACCCAGCGAAGAGTACACCTGTCGAAGCCATGAGCCGCCAGCTTCTCAAGGAGTATGCTGCGAGAGACAGTGTTAAAGGCCTTACTAAAGTCCAGGTAGACAACATCCACAGCCTTTCCCTCATCCACTAGGCGGGTCACCTGGTCATAGAAGGAGATCAGGTTGGTCAAGCAGGACCTGCTTTTCATGAACCCATGCTGGCTGGGCCTGATCCCCCAGTTGTCCTGCACATGCTGTGTGAGCACACTCAAGATGAACCGCTCCATAATCTTCCCTGGTACCGAGGTCAGGCTGACAGGCCTGTAGTTCCCTGGATCTTACCCACCCCACCCCGTTTCTGTGTCCTTTTCCTTGTCTCCCCCCCCCCCATTTCTCTGTCCTGTTCCCTCTTCAGTTTTTTTGTTCTCTGTCACTCTGTCCTGCTCCCTGTCACTGTCTTTTCTCACTCTATCTCTGTCCTGCAGCCCAGTGCTTTTTTTCTTCCTTCTCCATCTATCTCTCCTGATGCCCATCCTAGGCTTTTCCCCCTCCATCTCTGTCCTGCTCCCTATCTTTTATTTTTGCCTGTCTTTCACTTTGTCCTGTTTCCCTGGCCCTTTTTTTTCTCTCTATATCACTTTGTCTTGCTCACTGTCCCTGTCTGACAATGTGTCCTGCTCCTTGTCCTTCTTTCCCCCTCCCCCACATCCCGCATCCTTCTTCCTGTCTTTCTTTTTTCTCTTTCTAGCCTTCTGCCCCAATGCTTCTTTCTCCACCTCTGTCCTGCTCCCTGCCCCTTGTTTCCTCTCACTGTCCCTGTGTCCTGCTTCCTGTCCCCATTTTTTTCTGTCTTTATTTCTCTATCCTGCTGCCTGTCCAGTTGTTTCTTGCTATACCTCCCTGTCCAGCCGGCTCTCCCTTTTTTCACTTCTCTCCTCCTCTGTCCTACTCCCTGGCCCTTTTTTTCTCTTCTCTCTCTGTCCTCTAGCCCATGGCTTTTTTTTTCCCTTCTTGGTCTCTTTGTACAGATCTGACCCTTTCTTTCTTTCTTTCTCATTCCCTGTCCTTTTTCTCTCTCTGTCTGTTTGTCCTGTGCCCTGTCACAGTCATCGTCCCTCCTTTGTTCTTCCTCTCCTTCTCCCCCATCTCTCTATCCCTCTGTCCTGCTTACCAACCCTACATTTTCTTGCTCCATCTCTCTTTTTCTTGTTTTGTCTACCTCTCTGACCTTTTCTTTTGACCTTTCCTCTCTCTTTGCTCCTCAGTCTTCTCCCTTGTCTTATTTTTCTCTTTCTAGTCCTCTGTCCTGCTTCCCACCACTGTATTTTCTTTCTCCATTTCTCTGCCCCACTCCCCATCCCTCTCTTTCTCCATCCCACCATGCTGCTCCCAGTCCCTCCTTCCCTCTCTCCCTCTCTCTTTCTCTGTTGTTATCCTTGAGTCCTTCGTTGTCTCTCCACCCCTCTGTCCCACTCCCCGTCCCTAGTTTTCCATTTCCATTTCTCTGTCCTGCTTTCGGTCCCTGTATTTCCTCTGGCTCCATCTCCCTGTCATTCTTCCTGTTGCTCTCGCTTGCTCTCTATCCCAGTGTCCTTCTCCCCATCAATCTCTTTTTCCCTGTATCCCATTTTCTTACTCCCTGTCCCTCACTTGTTTTCTGTATCCCTCTCTCCTTCCTCTTGTCCTTCCTTCCCTGTGCCACCTCTGCCTCTGGCCTGCTGCTCGTCACTGTTTTTTCTTTCTCCCACTCTCTGTCCAGGTTCTGTCATTCTCTTTCTCTGTCCTTCCTCCAACCTGTATTTTCCTCTCTCTATCCCTGTAAGAGACTGAATTGTTATCTCGAGCCATTTGTCTCAAAGATTGTTAGGTGTGAGGGACTGAACTGTCATCTCAAGCCATTCATCTCAAGGAACTATGAACTGTTTATCTCGAGCCCTTTGTCTCTGACATGGCCTGTTTAAGCAGGACACTCCTCTGTCCATAAGGATGATTACCAGGCCACTGAGGCATCCAGGGGAGGAAACGGGGCTGGAGTCGACGAAGCATGCAAGAATGTGGAGACTACCATGGAAACTAGTCTTTGAGACAAGATACTGGTTTCTGGTGTTGATCACATGAAGGTGGTGTGATAGACAAAACCTGCAGCACGTGAACAGTGCATGAACAATTCGTATGTGCATACATCATCTAAATATGCCCTATAAAAAAAAAAAAAACGTGGAGACAAGCCATGGTGTACACCCACCACCGAAGAATTGAAGACTGAGAACTAACGGGATGCCGCTGGATCCGTGGTGGTGACTATCCTTGCAACTCTATCCCGACTGCTTGCTTGATTTCTGCCTTTTCTTCCATTCTATCCTATCGCTACTATTTTCTACTTTTGATACTTTTGATAATAAAAACTCTTTTGGGTATACAGCATTTGACCTCGTTTGTGTCTTAATCTTGCTCTTGGGATCATATTGAAACCTTCCCCGACATTGGATCGGGACAATCCCTCTGCCCCTAATGCTTCTTTCTCCATCTCTCGGTCCTGCTCCCTGCCCCTTTTTTTATCTCACCATCCGTCCTGCTTCCTCTCACTGTTTATTCTGCCTTTATCCCTCTGTCCCACTGCCTGTCTCATTGTTTCTAGTTATATCCCCCTGTCCAGCCAGCTGTCCCTTTTTTCCTTTCTCTTTTCCCTACTCTGCCCCTACTTTTTCTTCCTCCATCTCTGTCCATTTTTTCCCCCTTCTCCATCTCTTTGTCTTAATCCGCATCTGGTTCCCTCTGATGCCGCCAGTCCCTCTGTCCCGTTGCTTGTCCTGCTTTTTGTGTCTCCATGTCTCACACTCTATCCCCATCTTTTTCTCTCTCCCTCCTTCCTTTTTCCTCCTTCTTTTTCTCTACATCCTTTGTCCTGTTGCTCATCAGTATTTTTTCCTTCCATTCCTCTATCCTGTTCCCTGTCCCTTACTTCTCTGTCAATCCCTCTGTCCTGTTGCCTATCATTATTTTTGCTGTCTGCATCCCACTGCCCTGTTTCCCATTCATCTCTTGACTCTATTCTCCCGTCCTGCTCCCCAGCAGTATTTTTTCTTTCTCCAGCTCTCTGACCTGCTCCCCACCCCCCTTGTTTCCTTTCTGTCATTCTTTTCGCTTCCCCGTACCTCTCTCTGTGCTATCTTGTCCCCCACGTGCTGTCCCTCTTCATTTACACCCCACTGTCTCGGTCCCCGATCCTCTCTTTGCCTCTCTATCCCTCTGTCCTTGTCCCTGTTTTTTCTTTCTCCATGTCTCTGTCCTGCTGCCCATCTCTGTTCAGTTCCCTTTCTTTTTTTTCTTCTCTCTTGATTACTTAGCTTTTCTTCCTGTCCTTATTTTTTTCTCTCTTCATCCCTCTGTCCTGCTCTGTGTTCCCTCCCTCTCACTCCCCCAGTTTCTTGCTGTGTTACCCATCCTTCTCCCCATTGATTTTTCCTCTTGCTCTATCCCTTTGTCCTGCTCCCTATAAGTATTTTTTAATTCTCTGTATTTCTGTTCTTCTGCACGTTGCCATTTTTTCATTCTCCATCTCTCCTGCTCCCCATCCTCGCTTTCTCTCTGTCATTCTTTCCTCTTCCCTGTACCTGTGCTTTTCTGTATCCTTGCATCCCTCTCCCTCCCTATCACACTGTCTTGCTCCCCATCCCTCTTTTTTTCTTTCTACCCTTCTGATGTGCATGTCCCCCAACCCACCCTTTTACGTGCCCTGGTCTTTCTCTCTACATCTTTCTGTCATTGTCCTTATTTTGCTCTTCTTGCTCTTTTCCTCTATCCTGCTGCCCATCACTATTTATTAATTTTCCATCCCTTTATCCCACTCCCTGTCCTTGGCAATCTTTCCCTTTCTTCTGCCTCCAGTCTTTGTTTTCTCTATCTCTGTCCTTTTCCCTGTACCTTTTTCTCTCTGCTGCTCAGTCCTTCTCCCTCATCTTATTTTTCCCTTTTTGCTATCCCTCTCTTTTTCTCTGTGACCCTCTGTGCTGTTCCTTTTATTTTCTTTCTCCAATTATCTATTGTCTTACCTGTCCCTCTCTCACTGTCTCTCTTCCTCTGTCCTGCTCCCTGGCCCTATTATTTATTGCTTCACTTCTCTGTTCCTGTTTTCTCTGTTGCTCTCGTTGGCTCCCTATGCCAGTGTCCCGATCCCCGTCCCTCTCTCTTTTGCAGTATCCTGCTTTCTGGCTCCCTGTCCCTTACCCGTTTTCTATATCCCTCTGTCCTTCCTCCTGTCTTTCCTTGTCCCTCTGGCCTGCTACCCATCACTATTTTTTTTCTTTCTCCATCTCTCTGCCTCGGCCCTGTCACTCTCCACCTCTCTCTGTCTCTAATATTCCTTTCTCCATCTATGCCCTGTCCCTTTTCTCTTATTCTCTCTGTCTTCCACTCTCCCCCTAACTTTTTGTCTGTACATCTCCATACCACTGCCTGTTCCATCGTTTCTTGCTATATCCCCCTGCCCAGCTCGCTGTTCCATTATTCCCTTCTGTCCTGCTCCCTGGTCTTTTTTCTCATCCTGCAGCCCGGAGCTGGTTTTTCTCTCTCCATCCCTTTGTCATGATCTCTGTCTCTCTCTTTTTTCCTCAATCCCTCTGGCTTGTTTCCTACCTTCTCTCTCTCTCCCTCCTTCCTTCTCATTCAATTTGTCTCTCAATCAGTCTGTTCTGCTCCCCGCTCATCATTTTATCTCTCTGTCCCTCTGTCCTGCTCCTGCGCATACTGCACGAGGGAGTGAGACTACGTGTCTAGGAAGCTTTGTCTTGTAAGAGCTGTGAGACACCCACATATTCTCTTAGGCGGAGGACAGCCAAGCGACTGGAGTTAACAGAAGAGGAAGGGAGGAGAGAAGGAGAAAGAAGCAGCTGAACTGGCAAATTCTCCCGGCAGCATCAAGAGCGAAAGCTGCAGTGAGTCCCGGGCCCTCAGGGCCCTGTCACCCCTCTTGGGTGTCCCGGGCCCTCCCTGCTCCTCCCCTGGCCCCATCTTTTTCCCATGCCGCTCTGCTTTTTTTTTTTTTTTTCCTCCCCGTACCTCCTTTCTCCATCTTGCTCTGAGCAGCTCCCTGTCCCCATATTTTAGGTCCTATCTCTCTGACCTGTAGCCCATGGCTAATTTTTTCCTTCTCTGTCTTTTTCTGTCCGGCTCCCAGCCACTATTTTTGCATTCTTCCCTCTCTGTCCTGCAGCTCGTTGGTATTTTTGCTGTTTCTGGCTCTCTGTCTGGCTCCCTGTCCCTGTTGTTCAAGGTCTCCCTTCTTGGCTCTGTAGCATGTTGCAAATCTATTTCTTTCTCTGTCTCTTTATCCTGCTCCCAGCCCCTCATTTTGAATTCCCCCCTCTCTGTCCTGTTGCCCATCGGTATTTCTTCCTTTCTCCATCTCACTCTCTCTTGCTCCCTGTCCCTGTTTTTCTAAGTCTTCCCTTTCTGCCTCCTAGCCCGTCGCTATATTTTTCTTTCCCCATCTCAGTTTGTCTGGCTCCCAGTCCCTCTTTCTTCATTCCGCCCTATCTGCCGCATCGCCCGTTGCTTCTTTCCTTTCTCCCTCCTCTCTGTCCATCTTGCTGTCCCCATTTTTAAACTCTTCTCCTCTACCTGGTAGCTCACTGCAGCTTTTTTTCCTTTCTCTGTCTCTCTCTGTCCAACTCCCTGTCTCTAATTTTTATTTCCTCCCTCTCTCTCCGAAAGCCTGTCAGGACTTTCCCCCTTTTCTGTCTCTCTCAGTCCTGCTCTGTGAGAGACTGAAAGAGTTAATGTCTCAAACATTGTGGTGGGGCAAGTTCTGCTTAAAGACAAACCCTGCACAGCAAGGAACCAAGGTGAAAAGCCCATCAGCTCAGACATCAGCAACAGGAGGGGGAGGGTGTGCTGGAGGGTGCACAGCTCCCTGTTCTGATAAGCTGTTCTGATGCAAAGATCAAACAATGGCCAAGTCTGCAGGGAAGGAGAAGTTACTCCACAAACGACCCCCAAGCCCAAAGGCTCACAAACTGCTCATTAACCTGACAAGTTTGGGTGCCCGCCCGAAGGAGGGGCAAGGATGATAAAAAGACACAAACTGAAGCCCTGGGTGCACAAGCCCACTGGAACTGGACCTGTCGGCTGACTGGACACCTTGGCTGACTGAACCAATGCTGGACCCAGGACTGGTGAAATCTTTCTCTCTTCCTTTTTCTCTCTCTCTGTCTTCTTCTCTCTTTCCTTTTCCACAATCCCTACACCTCATCCATTTCAAGATATAAACCGTTGACCAAGTCTGAGACTAACAAGGTTTCCAACCTTGAAAACATTCAGCTAATTCTCCCACAGGGAAGGTGCCAGGACTGAGAGCTGTTGCTGCCCTTCACTTTCCCTTTGCAGCCTATTCACAGGCACAAAAGCACTGGAGTTCTTTACTTTCCCAGTGACCTAACATGACATCATTCTCATTAACTGCAGAGTGTGTCTCCAAAATTGAAATCATGCAGCTAGTTCTAACACAAGGAAGGTGCCAGGTCTGCAATCTGTTGCTGGTGTTCACCTTACCTTTGCAGCCTAGTCACAGGCACAAGAACAATGGGGATCAGAGCATCTAAGTGACCTAAATATATCATCACTCTCATTGTCTGCACAGGATGTTTCCAAAATTGAAAACGTCCAGCTAGTTCTCCCACAAGGAAGGTGCCAGCCCTGAAAGCTCTTGCTGGTCTTTGCCTTCCCTTTGCAGCCTATTCACAGGCACAACAGCAATGGGGATCTGTGCTTTCCCAGAGACGCAACATCTCATCAGTCTCGTTCTTGGCAGAGCCTGTTTCTGAAATTGCAAATGTCTGGCTACTTCTCCAACAAGGAAGGTGCCAGCCCTGAAAGCTCTTGCTGGTCTTTGCCTTCCCTTTGCATTTTATTCACAGGCACAACAGCAGTGGGGGTCTCTGCTTTCCCAGAAATGCAACATCTCATCTGTTTCGATCTCAGCAAAGCCTATTACTGAAATTGCAAATGTCCAGCCTGCTCTCCCACAAGGAAGGTGCCAGCCCTGAAAGCTCTTGCTGGTCTTCGCCTTCCCTTTGCATTCTATTCACAGGCACAACAGCTCTGGGGATCTGTGCTTTCCCAGTGACCTAACATGACATCATTCTCATTAACTGGAGAGTGTGTCTCCAAAATTGAAATCATGCAGCTAGTTCTAACACAAGGAAGGTGCCAGGTCTGCAATCTGTTGCTGGTGTTCACCTTACCTTTGCAGCCTAGTCACAGGCACAAGAATGATGGGGATCAGAGCATCTAAGTGACCTAAATATATCATCACTCTCATTGTCTGCACAGGATGTTTCCAAAATTGAAAACGTCCAGCTAGTTCTCCCACAAGGAAGGTGCCAGCCCTGAAAGCTCTTGCTGGTCTTTGCCTTCCCTTTGCAGCCTATTCACAGGCACAACAGCTCTGGGGATCTGTGCTTTCCCACAGACACATAACCTCTCTTTGGTCTTGTTCTTGGCAGAGCCTGTTTCTGAAATTGCAAATGTCCAGCGTGTTCTCCCACAAGGAAGGTGCCAGCCCTGAATGATCTTGCTGGTCTTCACCTTCCCTTTGCATTCTATTCACAGGCACAACAGCTCTGGGGATCTGTGCTTTCCCGGAGGTGTAACCTCTCATCTCTCTTGTTCTCGGCAGAGCCTGTTTCTGAAATTGCAAACGTCCGGCCTGCTCTCCCACAAGGAAGGTGCCAGCCCTGAAAGCTCTTGCTGGTCTTTGCCTTCCCTTTGCAGCCTATTCACAGGCACAACAGCAATGGGGATCTGTGCTTTCCCAGAGACGCAACATCTCATCAGTCTCGTTCTTGGCAGAGCCTGTTTCTGAAATTGCAAATGTCTGGCTACTTCTCCAACAAGGAAGGTGCCAGCCCTGAAAGCTCTTGCTGGTCTTTGCCTTCCCTTTGCATTTTATTCACAGGCACAACAGCAGTGGGGGTCTCTGCTTTCCCAGAAATGCAACATCTCATCTGTTTCGATCTCAGCAAAGCCTATTACTGAAATTGCAAATGTCCAGCCTGCTCTCCCACAAGGAAGGTGCCAGCCCTGAAAGCTCTTGCTGGTCTTCGCCTTCCCTTTGCATTCTATTCACAGGCACAACAGCTCTGGGGATCTGTGCTTTCCCAGTGACCTAACATGACATCATTCTCATTAACTGGAGAGTGTGTCTCCAAAATTGAAATCATGCAGCTAGTTCTAACACAAGGAAGGTGCCAGGTCTGCAATCTGTTGCTGGTGTTCACCTTACCTTTGCAGCCTAGTCACAGGCACAAGAATGATGGGGATCAGAGCATCTAAGTGACCTAAATATATCATCACTCTCATTGTCTGCACAGGATGTTTCCAAAATTGAAAACGTCCAGCTAGTTCTCCCACAAGGAAGGTGCCAGCCCTGAAAGCTCTTGCTGGTCTTTGCCTTCCCTTTGCAGCCTATTCACAGGCACAACAGCTCTGGGGATCTGTGCTTTCCCACAGACACATAACCTCTCTTTGGTCTTGTTCTTGGCAGAGCCTGTTTCTGAAATTGCAAATGTCCAGCCTGTTCTCCCACAAGGAAGGTGCCAGCCCTGAATGATCTTGCTGGTCTTCACCTTCCCTTTGCATTCTATTCACAGGCACAACAGCTCTGGGGATCTGTGCTTTCCCGGAGGTGTAACCTCTCATCTCTCTTGTTCTCGGCAGAGCCTGTTTCCGAAATTGCAAACGTCCGGCCTGCTCTCCCACAAGGAAGGTGCCAGCCCTGAAAGATCGTGCTGCTCTTCACCTTCCCTTTGCAGCCTATTCACAGGCACAACAGCACTGGGGATCTGTGCTTTCCCAGAGATGCAACCTCTCATCGCTCTCGTTCTCGGCAGAGCCTGTTTACGAAATTGCAAACATCCAGCCTGTTCTCCCACAAGGAAGGTGCCAGCCCTGAAAGCTCTTGCTGGTCTTCGCCTTCCCTTTGCAGCCTATTCACAGGCACAACAGCACTGGGGGTCTGTGCGTTACCAGAGATGTAACCTCTCATCGCTCTCATTCTCGGCAGAGCCTGTTTCTGAAATTGCAAATGTCCGGCTAGTAGTCCCACAAGTAGAGGTGCCAGCCCTGAAATATCTTGCTGGTCTTCACCTTCCCTTTGCATTTTATTCACAGGCACAACAGCACTTGGGATCTGTGCGTTCCCAGAGACTCAACCTCTCATCGCTCTCGTTCTCGGCAGAGCCTGTTTCCGAAAATGCAAAAGTCCGACTACTACTCCTGCTAGGAAGGTGCCAAGCCCTGAAAGCTCTTGCTGGTCTTTGCCTTCCCTTTGCATTCTATTCACAGGCACAACAGCACTTGGGAGTTGTGCGTTCCCAGAGACGCAACATCTCATCGCTCTCGTTCTCGGCAGAGCCTGTTTCTGAAATTGCAAATGTCCGGCCTGCTCTCCCACAAGGAAGGTGCCAGCCCTGAAAGATCGTGCTGCTCTTCACCTTCCCTTTGCAGCCTATTCACAGGCACAACAGCACTTGGGATCTGTGCCTTCCCAGAGACGCAACCTCTCATCGCTCTCGTTCTCGGCAGAGCCTATTTCCGAAATTGCAAAAGTCCGGCTACTACTCCTGCTAGGAAGGTGCCAAGCCCTGAAAGCTCTTGCTGGTCTTTGCCTTTCCTTTGCATTTTATTCACAGGCACAACAGCACTTGGGATCTGTGCCTTCCCAGAGACTCAACCTCTCATCGCTCTCGTTCTCGGCAGAGCCTGTTTCCGAAAATGCAAAAGTCCGACTACTACTCCTGCTAGGAAGGTGCCAAGCCCTGAAAGCTCTTGCTGGTCTTCACCTTCCCGTTGCATTTTATTCACAGGCACAACAGCACTTGGGATCTGTGCCTTCCCAGAGGCGTAACATCTCATCGCTCTCGTTCTTGGCAGAGCATGTTTCCAAAATTGCAAACGTCTGGCCTGTTCTCCCACAAGGAAGGTGCCAGCCCTGAAAGCTCTTGCTGGTCTTTGCCTTCCCTTTGCATTCTATTCACAGGCACAACAGCACTGGGGATCTGTGCTTTCCCAGAGACGCAACCTCTCATCGCTCTCGTTCTCGGCAGAGCCTGTTTACGAAATTGCAAATGTCCAGCCTGTTCTCCCACAAGGAAGGTGCCAGCCCTGAAAGCTCTTGCTTGTCTTCAACTTCCCTTTGCATTCTATTCACAGGCACAACAGCACTGGGGTTCTGTGCTTTCCCAGAGACAAAGCATCTCATCGGTCTCGCTTTTCACAGAGTCTGTTTTCGAAATTGCAAACGTCCGGCCTGTTCTCCCACAAGGAAGGTGCCAACCATGAAAGCTCTTGCTGGTCTTCGCCTTCCCTTTGCAGCCTATTCACAGGCACAACAGCTCTGGGGATCTGTGCTTTCCCACAGACACATAACCTCTCTTTGGTCTTGTTCTTGGCAGAGCCTGTTTCTGAAATTGCAAATGTCCGGCCTGCTCTCCCACAAGGAAGGTGCCAGCCCTGAAAGATCATGCTGCTCTTCACCTTCCCTTTGCATTCTATTCACAGGCACAACAGCTCTGGGGATCTGTGCTTTCCCGGAGGTGTAACCTCTCATCTCTCTTGTTCTCGGCAGAGCCTGTTTCTGAAATTGCAAACGTCCGGCCTGCTCTCCCACAAGGAAGGTGCCAGCCCTGAAAGATCATGCTGCTCTTCACCTTCCCTTTGCAGCCTATTCACAGGCACAACAGCACTGGGGATCTGTGCTTTCCCAGAGACGCAACCTCTCATCGCTCTCGTTCTCGGCAGAGCCTGTTTCTGAAATTGCAAATGTCCAGCCTGTTCTCCCACAAGGAAGGTGCCAGCCCTGAAAGCTCTTGCTGGTCTTTGCCTTCCCTTTGCATTTTATTCACAGGCACAACAGCAGTGGGGGTCTCTGCTTTCCCAGAAATGCAACATCTCATCTGTTTCGATCTCAGCAAAGCCTATTACTGAAATTGCAAATGTCCAGCCTGCTCTCCCACAAGGAAGGTGCCAGCCCTGAAAGCTCTTGCTGGTCTTCGCCTTCCCTTTGCATTCTATTCACAGGCACAACAGCTCTGGGGATCTGTGCTTTCCCAGTGACCTAACATGACATCATTCTCATTAACTGGAGAGTGTGTCTCCAAAATTGAAATCATGCAGCTAGTTCTAACACAAGGAAGGTGCCAGGTCTGCAATCTGTTGCTGGTGTTCACCTTACCTTTGCAGCCTAGTCACAGGCACAAGAATGATGGGGATCAGAGCATCTAAGTGACCTAAATATATCATCACTCTCATTGTCTGCACAGGATGTTTCCAAAATTGAAAACGTCCAGCTAGTTCTCCCACAAGGAAGGTGCCAGCCCTGAAAGCTCTTGCTGGTCTTTGCCTTCCCTTTGCAGCCTATTCACAGGCACAACAGCTCTGGGGATCTGTGCTTTCCCACAGACACATAACCTCTCTTTGGTCTTGTTCTTGGCAGAGCCTGTTTCTGAAATTGCAAATGTCCAGCCTGTTCTCCCACAAGGAAGGTGCCAGCCCTGAATGATCTTGCTGGTCTTCACCTTCCCTTTGCATTCTATTCACAGGCACAACAGCTCTGGGGATCTGTGCTTTCCCGGAGGTGTAACCTCTCATCTCTCTTGTTCTCGGCAGAGCCTGTTTCTGAAATTGCAAACGTCCGGCCTGCTCTCCCACAAGGAAGGTGCCAGCCCTGAAAGATCGTGCTGCTCTTCACCTTCCCTTTGCAGCCTATTCACAGGCACAACAGCACTGGGGATCTGTGCTTTCCCAGAGATGCAACCTCTCATCGCTCTCGTTCTCGGCAGAGCCTGTTTACGAAATTGCAAACATCCAGCCTGTTCTCCCACAAGGAAGGTGCCAGCCCTGAAAGCTCTTGCTGGTCTTCGCCTTCCCTTTGCAGCCTATTCACAGGCACAACAGCACTGGGGATCTGTGCGTTACCAGAGATGTAACCTCTCATCGCTCTCATTCTCGGCAGAGCCTGTTTCTGAAATTGCAAATGTCCGGCTAGTAGTCCCACAAGTAGAGGTGCCAGCCCTGAAATATCTTGCTGGTCTTCACCTTCCCTTTGCATTTTATTCACAGGCACAACAGCACTTGGGATCTGTGCGTTCCCAGAGACTCAACCTCTCATCGCTCTCGTTCTCGGCAGAGCCTGTTTCCGAAAATGCAAAAGTCCGACTACTACTCCTGCTAGGAAGGTGCCAAGCCCTGAAAGCTCTTGCTGGTCTTTGCCTTCCCTTTGCATTCTATTCACAGGCACAACAGCACTTGGGAGTTGTGCGTTCCCAGAGACGCAACATCTCATCGCTCTCGTTCTCGGCAGAGCCTGTTTCTGAAATTGCAAATGTCCGGCCTGCTCTCCCACAAGGAAGGTGCCAGCCCTGAAAGATCGTGCTGCTCTTCACCTTCCCTTTGCAGCCTATTCACAGGCACAACAGCACTTGGGATCTGTGCCTTCCCAGAGACGCAACCTCTCATCGCTCTCGTTCTCGGCAGAGCCTATTTCCGAAATTGCAAAAGTCCGGCTACTACTCCTGCTAGGAAGGTGCCAAGCCCTGAAAGCTCTTGCTGGTCTTTGCCTTTCCTTTGCATTTTATTCACAGGCACAACAGCACTTGGGATCTGTGCCTTCCCAGAGACTCAACCTCTCATCGCTCTCGTTCTCGGCAGAGCCTGTTTCCGAAAATGCAAAAGTCCGACTACTACTCCTGCTAGGAAGGTGCCAAGCCCTGAAAGCTCTTGCTGGTCTTCACCTTCCCGTTGCATTTTATTCACAGGCACAACAGCACTTGGGATCTGTGCCTTCCCAGAGGCGTAACATCTCATCGCTCTCGTTCTTGGCAGAGCATGTTTCCAAAATTGCAAACGTCTGGCCTGTTCTCCCACAAGGAAGGTGCCAGCCCTGAAAGCTCTTGCTGGTCTTTGCCTTCCCTTTGCATTCTATTCACAGGCACAACAGCACTGGGGATCTGTGCTTTCCCAGAGACGCAACCTCTCATCGCTCTCGTTCTCGGCAGAGCCTGTTTACGAAATTGCAAATGTCCAGCCTGTTCTCCCACAAGGAAGGTGCCAGCCCTGAAAGCTCTTGCTTGTCTTCAACTTCCCTTTGCATTCTATTCACAGGCACAACAGCACTGGGGTTCTGTGCTTTCCCAGAGACAAAGCATCTCATCGGTCTCGCTTTTCACAGAGTCTGTTTTCGAAATTGCAAACGTCCGGCCTGTTCTCCCACAAGGAAGGTGCCAACCATGAAAGCTCTTGCTGGTCTTCGCCTTCCCTTTGCAGCCTATTCACAGGCACAACAGCTCTGGGGATCTGTGCTTTCCCACAGACACATAACCTCTCTTTGGTCTTGTTCTTGGCAGAGCCTGTTTCTGAAATTGCAAATGTCCGGCCTGCTCTCCCACAAGGAAGGTGCCAGCCCTGAAAGATCATGCTGCTCTTCACCTTCCCTTTGCATTCTATTCACAGGCACAACAGCTCTGGGGATCTGTGCTTTCCCGGAGGTGTAACCTCTCATCTCTCTTGTTCTCGGCAGAGCCTGTTTCTGAAATTGCAAACGTCCAGCCTGCTCTCCCACAAGGAAGGTGCCAGCCCTGAAAGATCATGCTGCTCTTCACCTTCCCTTTGCAGCCTATTCACAGGCACAACAGCACTGGGGATCTGTGCTTTCCCAGAGACGCAACCTCTCATCGCTCTCGTTCTCGGCAGAGCCTGTTTCTGAAATTGCAAATGTCCAGCCTGTTCTCCCACAAGGAAGGTGCCAGCCCTGAAAGCTCTTGCTTGTCTTCGCCTTCCCTTTGCATTCTATTCACAGGCACAACAGCTCTGGGGATCTGTGCTTTCCCACAGACACGTAACCTCACTTTGGTCTTGTTCTTGGCAGAGCCTGTTTCTGAAATTGCAAACATCCAGCCTGTTCTCCCACAAGGAAGGTGCTAGCCCTGAAAGCTCTTGCTGGTCTTCGCCTTCCCTTTGCATTCTATTCACAGGCACAACAGCACTGGGGATCTGTGCTTTCCCGGAGGCGTAACACCTCTTCTGTTTCGTTCTTGGCAGAGCCTGTTTCCGAAATTGCAAACGTCCGTCCTGTTCTCCCACAAGGAAGGTGCCAAGCCCTGAAAGCTCTTGCTGGTCTTCGCCTTCCCTTTGCATTCTATTCACAGGCACAACAGCACTGGGGATCTGTGCCTTCCCAGACATGTAACCTCTCATCGCTCTCATTCTCGGCAGGGCCTGTTTCCAAAATTGCAAATGTCCGGCTAGTAGTCCCACAAGTAGAGGTGCCAGCCCTGAAATATCTTGCTGGTCTTCACCTTCCCTTTCCATTTTATTCACAGGCACAACAGCACTTGGGATCTGTGCGTTCCCAGAGACTCAACCTCTCATCGCTCTCGTTCTCGGCAGAGCCTGTTTCCGAAAATGCAAAAGTCCGACTACTACTCCTGCTAGGAAGGTGCCAAGCCCTGAAAGCTCTTGCTGGTCTTCACCTTCCCGTTGCATTTTATTCACAGGCACAACAGCACTTGGGATCTGTGCCTTCCCAGAGGCGTAACATCTCATCGCTCTCGTTCTTGGCAGAGCATGTTTCCAAAATTGCAAACGTCTGGCCTGTTCTCCCACAAGGAAGGTGCCAGCCCTGAAAGCTCTTGCTGGTCTTTGCCTTCCCTTTGCATTCTATTCACAGGCACAACAGCACTGGGGATCTGTGCTTTCCCAGAGACGCAACCTCTCATCGCTCTCGTTCTCGGCAGAGCCTGTTTACGAAATTGCAAATGTCCAGCCTGTTCTCCCACAAGGAAGGTGCCAGCCCTGAAAGCTCTTGCTTGTCTTCAACTTCCCTTTGCATTCTATTCACAGGCACAACAGCACTGGGGTTCTGTGCTTTCCCAGAGACAAAACATCTCATCGGTCTCGCTTTTCACAGAGCCTGTTTTCGAAATTGCAAACGTCCGGCCTGTTCTCCCACAAGGAAGGTGCCAGCCCTGAAAGCTCTTGCTGGTCTTCGCCTTCCCTTTGCAGCCTATTCACAGGCACAACAGCTCTGGGGATCTGTGCTTTCCCACAGACACGTAACCGCTCTTTGGTCTTGTTCTTGGCAGAGCCTGTTTCTGAAATTGCAAACATCCAGCCTGTTCTCCCACAAGGAAGGTGCCAGCCCTGAATGATCTTGCTGGTCTTCACCTTCCCTTTGCATTCTATTCACAGGCACAACAGCACTTGGGATCTGTGCTTTCCCAGAGGTGTAACATCTCATCTGTTTCGTTCTTGGCAGAGCCTGTTTCCGAAATTGCAAACGTCCGGCCTGTTCTCCCACAAGGAAGGTGCCAAGCCCTGAAAGCTCTTGCTGGTCTTCGCCTTCCCTTTGCATTCTATTCACAGGCACAACAGCACTGGGCATCTGTGCCTTCCCAGACATGTAACCTCTCATCTGTTTTGTTCTCAGCAGAACCTGTTTTCAAAATTGCAAATGTCCGTCCTGTTCTCCCACAAGGAAGGTGCCAAGCCCTGAAAGATCTTGCTGGTCTTCACCTTCCCTTTGCAGCCTATTCACAGGCACAACAGCACTTGGGATCTGTGCGTTCCCAGAGACGCAACCTCTCATCGCTCTCGTTCTCGGCAGAGCCTATTTCCGAAATTGTAAAAGTCCGGCTACTACTCCTGCTAGGAAGGTGCCAAGCCCTGAAAGCTCTTGCTGGTCGTTGCCTTTCCTTTGCATTTTATTCACAGGCACAACAGCACTTGGGATCGGTGCCTTCCCAGAGGCGTAACATCTCATCGCTCTCATTCTCGGCAGGGCCTGTTTACGAAATTGCAAATGTCCAGCCTGTTCTCCCACAAGGAAGGTGCCAGCCCTGAAAGCTCTTCCTTGTCTTCAACTTCCCTTTGCATTCTATTCACAGGCACAACAGCACTTGGGATCTGTGCTTTCCCAGAGACAAAACATCTCATCGGTCTCGCTTTTCACGGAGCCTGTTTTCGAAATTGCAAACGTCCGGCCTGCTCTCCCACAAGGAAGGTGCCAGCCCTGAAAGATCGTGCTGCTCTTCACCTTCCCTTTGCAGCCTATTCACAGGCACAACAGCACTGGGGATCTGTGCGTTCCCAGAGATGTAACATCTCATCTGTTTCGTTCTTGGCAGAGCCTGTTTCCGAAATTGCAAACGTCCGTCCTGTTCTCCCACAAGGAAGGTGCCAAGCCCTGAAAGCTCTTGCTGGTCTTCACCTTCCCTTTGCATTCTATTCACAGGCACAACAGCACTGGGGATCTGTGCCTTCCCAGACATGTAACCTCTCATTGCTCTCATTCTCGGCAGAGCCTCTTTCCAAAATTGCAAATGTCCGGCTAGTAGTCCCACAAGTAGAGGTGCCAGCCCTGAAATATCTTGCTGGTCTTCACCTTCCCTTTGCATTCTATTCACAGGCACAACAGCACTGGGGATCTGTGCTTTCCCAGAGACGCAACATCTCTTCGCTCTCATTCTCGGCAGAGCCTGTTTCTGAAATTGCAAACGTCCGTCCTGTTCTCCCACAAGGAAGGTGCCAGCCCTGAAAGCTCTTGCTTGTCTTCGCCTTCCCTTTGCATTCTATTCACAGGCACAACAGCACTGGGGATCTGTGCTTTCCCGGAGACGTAATACCTCTTCTGTTTCGTTCTTGGCAGAGCCTGTTTCCGAAATTGCAAACGTCCGTCCTGTTCTCCCACAAGGAAGGTGCCAAGCCCTGAAAGCTCTTGCTGGTCTTCGCCTTCCCTTTGCATTCTATTCACAGGCACAACAGCACTGGGGATCTGTGCGTTACCAGAGATGTAACCTCTCATCGCTCTCGTTCTCGGCAGAGCCTGTTTCTGAAATTGCAAATGTCCGGCCTGCTCTCCCACAAGGAAGGTGCCAGCCCTGAAAGATCGTGCTGCTCTTCACCTTCCCTTTGCAGCCTATTCACAGGCATAACAGCACTTGGGATCTGTGCCTTCCAAGATGCGTAACATCTCATCGCTCTCGTTCTTGGCAGAGCCTGTTTCCGAAATTGCAATCGTCCGTCCTGTTCTCCCACAAGGAAGGTGCCAAGCCCTGAAAGCTCTTGCTGGTCTTCGCCTTCCCTTTGCATTCTATTCACAGGCACAACAGCACTTGGGATTTGTGCGTTCCTAGAGACGCAACATCTCATCGCTCTCGTTCTCGGCAGAGCCTGTTTCTGAAATTGCAAATGTCCGGCCTGCTCTCCCACAAGGAAGGTGCCAGCCCTGAAAGATCGTGCTGCTCTTCACCTTCCCTTTGCAGCCTATTCACAGGCACAACAGCACTTGGGATCTGTGCTTTCCCAGAGACTTAACATATCATAGCTCTTGTTCTCAGCAGAACCTGTTTTCAAAATTGCAAATGTCCGTCCTGTTCTCCCACAAGGAAGGTGCCAAGCCCTGAAAGATCTTGCTGGTCTTCACCTTCCCTTTGCAGCCTATTCACAGGCACAACAGCACTGGGTATCTGTGCCTTCCCAGAGACGCAACCTCTCATCGATCTCGTTCTCGGCAGAGCCTATTTCGAAATTGTAAAAGTCCGGCTACTACTCCTGCTAGGAAGGTGCCAAGCCCTGAAAGCTCTTGCTGGTCTTTGCCTTTCCTTTGCATTTTATTCACAGGCACAACAGCACTTGGGATCTGTGCCTTCCCAGACATGTAACCTCTCATCGCTCTCATTCTCGGCAGGGCCTGTTTATGAAATTGCAAATGTCCAGCCTGTTCTCCCACAAGGAAGGTGCAAGCCCTGAAAGCTCTTGCTGGTCTTCGCCTTCCCTTTGCAGCCTATTCACAGGCACAACAGCACTGGGGATCTGTGCTTTCCCAGAGGTGTAACCTCTCATCTCTCTCGTTCTCGGCAGAGCCTGTTTCTGAAATTGCAAACGTCCGGCCTGCTCTTCCACAAGGAAGGTGCCAGCCCTGAAAGTTCGTGCTGCTCTTCACCTTCCCTTTGCAGCCTATTCACAGGCACAACAGCACTGGGGTTCTGTGCATTCCCAGAGATGTAACATCTCATCTGTTTCGTTCTTGGCAGAGCCTGTTTCCGAAATTGCAAACGTCCGTCCTGTTCTCCCACAAGGAAGGTGCCAAGCCCTGAAAGCTCTTGCTGGTCTTCGCCTTCCCTTTGCAGCCTATTCACAGGCACAACAGCACTGGGGATCTGTGCCTTCCCAGACATGTAACCTCTCATCGCTCTCATTCTCGGCAGAGCCTCTTTCCAAAATTGCAAATGTCCGGCTAGTAGTCCCACAAGTAGAGGTGCCAGCCCTGAAATATCGTGCTGGTCTTCACCTTCCCTTTGCATTTTATTCACAGGCACAACAGCACTTGGGATCTGTGCCTTCCCAGAGGCGTAACATCTCATCGCTCTCGTTCTCGGCAGAGCCTGTTTCTGAAATTGCAAACGTCTGGCCTGTTGTCCCACAAGGAAGGTGCCAGCCCTGAATGATCTTGCTGGTCTTTGCCTTCCCTTTGCATTCTATTCACAGGCACAACAGCACTTGGGAGTTGTGCGTTCCCAGAGACGCAACATCTCTTCGCTCTCATTCTCGGCAGAGCCTGTTTCTGAAATTGCAAATGTCCGGCCTGCTCTCCCACAAGGAAGGTGCCAGCCCTGAAAGCTCTTGCTGGTCTTCACCTTCCCTTTGCATTCTATTCACAGGCACAACAGCACTGGGGATCTGTGCTTTCCCAGAGACGCAACCTCTCATCGCTCTCGTTCTCGGCAGAGCCTGTTTCTGAAATTGCAAATGTCCAGCCTGTTCTCCCACAAGGAAGGTGCCAGCCCTGAAAGCTCTTGCTTGTCTTCGCCTTCCCTTTGCATTCTATTCACAGGCACAACAGCTCTGGGGATCTGTGCTTTCCCACAGACACGTAACCTCACTTTGGTCTTGTTCTTGGCAGAGCCTGTTTCTGAAATTGCAAACATCCAGCCTGTTCTCCCACAAGGAAGGTGCCAGCCCTGAATGATCTTGCTGGTCTTCACCTTCCCTTTGCATTCTATTCACAGGCACAACAGCACTGGGGATCTGTGCTTTTCCGGAGGTGTAAACTCTCATCGCTCTCGTTCTTGGCAGAGCCTGTTTCCGAAATTGCAAACGTCTGGCCTGCTCTCCCACAAGGAAGGTGCCAGCCCTGAAAGATCGTGCTGCTCTTCACCTTCCCTTTGCAGCCTATTCACAGGCATAACAGCACTGGGGTTCTGTGCGTTCCCAGAGATGTAACATCTCATCTGTTTCGTTCTTGGCAGAGCCTGTTTCCGAAATTGCAAACGTCCGTCCTGTTCTCCCACAAGGAAGGTGCCAAGCCCTGAAAGCTCTTGCTGGTCTTCGCCTTCCCTTTGCAGCCTATTCACAGGCACAACAGCACTTGGGATTTGTGCGTTCCTAGAGACGCAACATCTCATCGCTCTCGTTCTCGGCAGAGCCTGTTTCTGAAATTGCAAATGTCCGGCCTGCTCTCCCACAAGGAAGGTGCCAGCCCTGAAAGGTCGTGCTGCTCTTCACCTTCCCTTTGCAGCCTATTCACAGGCACAACAGCACTTGGGATCTGTGCTTTCCCAGAGACTTAACATCTCATCGCTCTTGTTCTCAGCAGAACCTGTTTTCAAAATTGCAAATGTCCATCCTGTTCTCCCACAAGGAAGGTGCCAAGCCCTGAAAGATCTTGCTGGTCTTCACCTTCCCTTTGCAGCCTATTCACAGGCACAACAGCACTGGGGATCTGTGCCTTCCCAGAGACGCAACCTCTCATCGCTCTCGTTCTCGGCAGAGCCTGTTTCCGAAATTGTAAAAGTCTGACTACTACTCCTGCTAGGAAGGTGCCAAGCCCTGAAAGCTCTTGCTGGTCTTTGCCTTTCCTTTGCATTTTATTCACAGGCACAACAGCACTTGGGATCTGTGCCTTCCCAGAGACGCAACATCTCATCGCTCTCGTTCTCGGCAGAGCCTGTTTCTGAAATTGCAAATGTCCGGCCTGCTCTCCCACAAGGAAGGTGCCAAGCCCTGAAAGCTCTTGCTGGTCTTCGCCTTCCCTTTGCATTCTATTCACAGGCACAACAGCACTTGGGATCTGTGCCTTCCCAGAGACGCAACCTCTCATCGCTCTCATTCTCGGCAGAGCCTGTTTCCGAAAATGCAAAATCCGACTACTACTCCTGCTAGGAAGGTGCCAAGCCCTGAAAGCTCTTGCTTGTCTTCACCTTCCCTTTGCATTTTATTCACAGGCACAACAGCACTTGGGATCTGTGCCTTCCCAGAGGTGTAACATCTCATTGCTCTCGTTCTCGGCAGAGCATGTTTCCAAAATTGCAAATGTCCGGCCTGTTCTCCCACAAGGAAGGTGCCAAGCCCTGAAAGATCTTGCTGGTCTTCACCTTCCCTTTGCAGCCTATTCACAGGCACAACAGCACTGGGGATCTGTGCCTTCCCAGAGACGCAACCTCTCATCGCTCTCGTTCTCGGCAGAGCCTATTTCCGAAATTGTAAAAGTCCGACTACTACTCTTGCTAGGAAGGTGCCAAGCCCTGAAAGCTCTTGCTGGTCTTTGCCTTTCCTTTGCATTTTATTCACAGGCACAACAGCACTTGGGATCTGTGCCTTCCCAGAGACGCAACCTCTCATCGCTCTGGTTCTCGGCAGAGCCTGTTTCCGAAATTGTAAAAGTCCGGCTACTACTCCTGCTAGGAAGGTGCCAAGCCCTGAAAGCTCTTGCTGGTCTTTGCCTTTCCTTTGCATTTTATTCACAGGCACAACAGCACTTGGGATCTGTGCCTTCCCAGACATGTAACCTCTCATCGCTCTCATTCTCGGCAGGGCCTGTTTATGAAATTGCAAATGTCCAGCCTGTTCTCCCACAAGGAAGGTGCCACCCATGAAAGCTCTTGCTGGTCTTCGCCTTCCCTTTGCATTCTATTCACAGGCACAACAGCACTGGGGATCTGTGCTTTCCCAGAGACGCAACCTCTCATCTCTCTCGTTCTCGGCAGAGCCTGTTTCTGAAATTGCAAACGTCCGGCCTGCTCTTCCACAAGGAAGGTGCCAGCCCTGAAAGGTCGTGCTGCTCTTCACCTTCCCTTTGCAGCCTATTCACAGGCACAACAGCACTGGGGTTCTGTGCATTCCCAGAGATGTAACATCTCATCTGTTTCGTTCTTGGCAGAGCCTGTTTCCGAAATTGCAAACGTCCGTCCTGTTCTCCCACAAGGAAGGTGCCAAGCCCTGAAAGCTCTTGCTGGTCTTCGCCTTCCCTTTGCATTCTATTCACAGGCACAACAGCACTGGGGATCTGTGCCTTCCCAGACATGTAACCTCTCATCGCTCTCATTCTCGGCAGAGCCTCTTTCCAAAATTGCAAATGTCCGGCTAGTAGTCCCACAAGTAGAGGTGCCAGCCCTGAAAGCTCTTGCTGGTCTTCACCTTCCCTTTGCATTTTATTCACAGGCACAACAGCACTTGGGATCTGTGCCTTCCCAGAGGCGTAACATCTCATCGCTCTCGTTCTCGGCAGAGCCTGTTTCTGAAATTGCAAACGTCTGGCCTGTTGTCCCACAAGGAAGGTGTGAGCCCTGAAAGCTCTTGCTGGTCTTCGCCTTCCCTTTGCATTCTATTCACAGGCACAACAGCACTTGGGATCTGTGCCTTCCCAGAGACGCAACCTCTCATTGCTCTCGTTCTCGGCAGAGCCTGTTTCCGAAATTGTAAAAGTCTGGCTACTACTCCTGCTAGGAAGGTGCCAAGGCCTGAAAGCTCTTGCTGGTCTTTGCCTTCCCTTTGCATTTTATTCACAGGCACAACAGCACTTGGGATCTGTGCCTTCCCAGAGGCGTAACATCTCATCGCTCTCGTTCTCGGCAGGGCCTGTTTCTGAAACTGCAAACATCCAGCCTGTTCTCCCACAAGGAAGGTGTGAGCCCTGAAAGCTCTTGCTGGTCTTCGCCTTCCCTTTGCATTCTATTCACAGGCACAACAGCACTGGGGATCTGTGCTTTCCTAGAGACGCAACCTCTCTTCGCTCTCGTTCTCGGCAGAGCCTGTTTCTGAAATTGCAAACGTCCAGCCTGCTCTCCCACAAGGAAGGTGCCAGCCCTGAAAGCTCTTGCTTGTCTTCAATTTCCCTTTGTATTCTATTCACAGGCACAACAGCACTGGGGTTCTGTGCTTTCCCACAGACAAAACATCTCATCGGTCGCGCTTTTCACGGAGCCTGTTTTCGAAATTGCAAACGTCCGGCCTGTTCTCCCACAAGGAAGGTGCCACCCATGAAAGCTCTTGCTGGTCTTCGCCTTCCCTTTGCAGCCTATTCACAGGCACAACAGCTCTGGGGATCTGTGCTTTCCCACAGACACGTAACCTCTCTTTGGTCTTGTTCTTGGCAGACCCTGTTTCTGAAATTGCAAACATCCAGCCTGTTCTCCCACAAGGAAGGTGCCAGCCCTGAATGATCTTGCTGGTCTTCACCTTCCTTTTGCATTCTATTCACAGGCACAACAGCACTGGGGATCTGTGCTTTCCTGGAGGTGTAACCTCTCATCGCTCTCGTTCTTGGCAGAGCCTGTTTCCGAAATTGCAAACGTCTGGCCTGCTCTCCCACAAGGAAGGTGCCAGCCCTGAAAGATCGTGCTGCTCTTCACCTTCCCTTTGCAGCCTATTCACAGGCATAACAGCACTGGGGTTCTGTGCGTTCCCAGAGATGTAACATCTCATCTGTTTCGTTCTTGGCAGAGCCTGTTTCCGAAATTGCAAACGTCCGTCCTGTTCTCCCACAAGGAAGGTGCCAAGCCCTGAAAGCTCTTGCTGGTCTTCGCCTTCCCTTTGCAGCCTATTCACAGGCACAACAGCACTTGGGATTTGTGCGTTCCTAGAGACGCAACATCTCATCGATCTCGTTCTCGGCAGAGCCTGTTTCTGAAATTGCAAATGTCCGGCCTGCTCTCCCACAAGGAAGGTGCCAGCCCTGAAAGGTCGTGCTGCTCTTCACCTTCCCTTTGCAGCCTATTCACAGGCACAGCAGCACTTGGCATCTGTGCTTTCCCAGAGACTTAACATCTCATCGCTCTTGTTCTCAGCAGAACCTGTTTTCAAAATTGCAAATGTCCGTCCTGTTCTCCCACAAGGAAGGTGCCAAGCCCTGAAAGATCTTGCTGGTCTTCACCTTCCCTTTGCAGCCTATTCACAGGCACAACAGCACTGGGGTTCTGTGCATTCCCAGAGATGTAACATCTCATCTGTTTCGTTCTTGGCAGAGCATGTTTCCGAAATTGCAAACGTCCGTCCTGTTCTCCCACAAGGAAGGTGCCAAGCCCTGAAAGATCTTGCTGGTCTTCGCCTTCCCTTTGCATTCTATTCACAGGCACAACAGCACTTGGGATCTGTGCCTTCCCAGAGACGCAACCTCTCATCGCTCTCATTCTCGGCAGAGCCTGTTTCCGAAAATGCAAAATCCGACTACTACTCCTGCTAGGAAGGTGCCAAGCCCTGAAAGCTCTTGCTTGTCTTCACCTTCCCTTTGCATTTTATTCACAGGCACAACAGCACTTGGGATCTGTGCCTTCCCAGAGGTGTAACATCTCATTGCTCTCGTTCTCGGCAGAGCATGTTTCCAAAATTGCAAATGTCCGGCCTGTTCTCCCACAAGGAAGGTGCCAAGCCCTGAAAGATCTTGCTGGTCTTCACCTTCCCTTTGCAGCCTATTCACAGGCACAACAGCACTGGGGATCTGTGCCTTCCCAGAGACTTAACATCTCATCGCTCTTGTTCTCAGCAGAACCTGTTTTCAAAATTGCAAATGTCCATCGTGTTCTCCCACAAGGAAGGTGCCAAGCCCTGAAAGATCTTGCTGGTCTTCACCTTCCCTTTGCAGCCTATTCACAGGCACAACAGCACTGGGGATCTGTGCCTTCCCAGAGACGCAACCTCTCATCGCTCTCGTTCTCGGCAGAGCCTGTTTCCGAAATTGTAAAAGTCTGACTACTACTCCTGCTAGGAAGGTGCCAAGCCCTGAAAGCTCTTGCTGGTCTTTGCCTTTCCTTTGCATTTTATTCACAGGCACAACAGCACTTGGGATCTGTGCCTTCCCAGAGACGCAACATCTCATCGCTCTCGTTCTCGGCAGAGCCTGTTTCTGAAATTGCAAATGTCCGGCCTGCTCTCCCACAAGGAAGGTGCCAAGCCCTGAAAGCTCTTGCTGGTCTTCGCCTTCCCTTTGCATTCTATTCACAGGCACAACAGCACTTGGGATCTGTGCCTTCCCAGAGACGCAACCTCTCATCGCTCTCATTCTCGGCAGAGCCTGTTTCCGAAAATGCAAAATCCGACTACTACTCCTGCTAGGAAGGTGCCAAGCCCTGAAAGCTCTTGCTTGTCTTCACCTTCCCTTTGCATTTTATTCACAGGCACAACAGCACTTGGGATCTGTGCCTTCCCAGAGGTGTAACATCTCATTGCTCTCGTTCTCGGCAGAGCATGTTTCCAAAATTGCAAATGTCCGGCCTGTTCTCCCACAAGGAAGGTGCCAAGCCCTGAAAGATCTTGCTGGTCTTCACCTTCCCTTTGCAGCCTATTCACAGGCACAACAGCACTGGGGATCTGTGCCTTCCCAGAGACGCAACCTCTCATCGCTCTCGTTCTCGGCAGAGCCTATTTCCGAAATTGTAAAAGTCCGACTACTACTCTTGCTAGGAAGGTGCCAAGCCCTGAAAGCTCTTGCTGGTCTTTGCCTTTCCTTTGCATTTTATTCACAGGCACAACAGCACTTGGGATCTGTGCCTTCCCAGAGGCGTAACATCTCATTGCTCTCGTTCTCGGCAGAGCATGTTTCCAAAATTGCAAACGTCCGGCCTGCTCTCCCACAAGGAAGGTGCCAGCCCTGAAAGATCTTGCTGCTCTTCACCTTCCCTTTGCAGCCTATTCACAGGCACAACAGCACTGGGGATCTGTGCCTTCCCAGAGACGCAACCTCTCATCGCTCTCGTTCTCGGCAGAGCCTGTTTCCGAAATTGTAAAAGTCCGGCTACTACTCCTGCTAGGAAGGTGCCAAGCCCTGAAAGCTCTTGCTGGTCTTTGCCTTTCCTTTGCATTTTATTCACAGGCACAACAGCACTTGGGATCTGTGCCTTCCCAGACATGTAACCTCTCATCGCTCTCATTCTCGGCAGGGCCTGTTTATGAAATTGCAAATGTCCAGCCTGTTCTCCCACAAGGAAGGTGCCACCCATGAAAGCTCTTGCTGGTCTTCGCCTTCCCTTTGCATTCTATTCACAGGCACAACAGCACTGGGGATCTGTGCTTTCCCAGAGACGCAACCTCTCATCTCTCTCGTTCTCGGCAGAGCCTGTTTCTGAAATTGCAAACGTCCGGCCTGCTCTTCCACAAGGAAGGTGCCAGCCCTGAAAGGTCGTGCTGCTCTTCACCTTCCCTTTGCAGCCTATTCACAGGCACAACAGCACTGGGGTTCTGTGCATTCCCAGAGATGTAACATCTCATCTGTTTCGTTCTTGGCAGAGCCTGTTTCCGAAATTGCAAACGTCCGTCCTGTTCTCCCACAAGGAAGGTGCCAAGCCCTGAAAGCTCTTGCTGGTCTTCGCCTTCCCTTTGCATTCTATTCACAGGCACAACAGCACTGGGGATCTGTGCCTTCCCAGACATGTAACCTCTCATCGCTCTCATTCTCGGCAGAGCCTCTTTCCAAAATTGCAAATGTCCGGCTAGTAGTCCCACAAGTAGAGGTGCCAGCCCTGAAAGCTCTTGCTGGTCTTCACCTTCCCTTTGCATTTTATTCACAGGCACAACAGCACTTGGGATCTGTGCCTTCCCAGAGGCGTAACATCTCATCGCTCTCGTTCTCGGCAGAGCCTGTTTCTGAAATTGCAAACGTCTGGCCTGTTGTCCCACAAGGAAGGTGTGAGCCCTGAAAGCTCTTGCTGGTCTTCGCCTTCCCTTTGCATTCTATTCACAGGCACAACAGCACTTGGGATCTGTGCCTTCCCAGAGACACAACCTCTCATTGCTCTCGTTCTCGGCAGAGCCTGTTTCCGAAATTGTAAAAGTCTGGCTACTACTCCTGCTAGGAAGGTGCCAAGGCCTGAAAGCTCTTGCTGGTCTTTGCCTTCCCTTTGCATTTTATTCACAGGCACAACAGCACTTGGGATCTGTGCCTTCCCAGAGGCGTAACATCTCATCGCTCTCGTTCTCGGCAGGGCCTGTTTCTGAAACTGCAAACATCCAGCCTGTTCTCCCACAAGGAAGGTGTGAGCCCTGAAAGCTCTTGCTGGTCTTCGCCTTCCCTTTGCATTCTATTCACAGGCACAACAGCACTGGGGTTCTGTGCTTTCCTAGAGACGCAACCTCTCTTCGCTCTCGTTCTCGGCAGAGCCTGTTTCTGAAATTGCAAACGTCCAGCCTGCTCTCCCACAAGGAAGGTGCCAGCCCTGAAAGCTCTTGCTTGTCTTCAATTTCCCTTTGTATTCTATTCACAGGCACAACAGCACTGGGGTTCTGTGCTTTCCCACAGACAAAACATCTCATCGGTCGCGCTTTTCACGGAGCCTGTTTTCGAAATTGCAAACGTCCGGCCTGTTCTCCCACAAGGAAGGTGCCACCCATGAAAGCTCTTGCTGGTCTTCGCCTTCCCTTTGCAGCCTATTCACAGGCACAACAGCTCTGGGGATCTGTGCTTTCCCACAGACACGTAACCTCTCTTTGGTCTTGTTCTTGGCAGAGCCTGTTTCTGAAATTGCAAACATCCAGCCTGTTCTCCCACAAGGAAGGTGCCAGCCCTGAATGATCTTGCTGGTCTTCACCTTCCTTTTGCATTCTATTCACAGGCACAACAGCACTGGGGATCTGTGCTTTCCTGGAGGTGTAACCTCTCATCGCTCTCGTTCTTGGCAGAGCCTGTTTCCGAAATTGCAAACGTCTGGCCTGCTCTCCCACAAGGAAGGTGCCAGCCCTGAAAGATCGTGCTGCTCTTCACCTTCCCTTTGCAGCCTATTCACAGGCATAACAGCACTGGGGTTCTGTGCGTTCCCAGAGATGTAACATCTCATCTGTTTCGTTCTTGGCAGAGCCTGTTTCCGAAATTGCAAACGTCCGTCCTGTTCTCCCACAAGGAAGGTGCCAAGCCCTGAAAGCTCTTGCTGGTCTTCGCCTTCCCTTTGCAGCCTATTCACAGGCACAACAGCACTTGGGATTTGTGCGTTCCTAGAGACGCAACATCTCATCGATCTCGTTCTCGGCAGAGCCTGTTTCTGAAATTGCAAATGTCCGGCCTGCTCTCCCACAAGGAAGGTGCCAGCCCTGAAAGGTCGTGCTGCTCTTCACCTTCCCTTTGCAGCCTATTCACAGGCACAGCAGCACTTGGCATCTGTGCTTTCCCAGAGACTTAACATCTCATCGCTCTTGTTCTCAGCAGAACCTGTTTTCAAAATTGCAAATGTCCGTCCTGTTCTCCCACAAGGAAGGTGCCAAGCCCTGAAAGATCTTGCTGGTCTTCACCTTCCCTTTGCATTCTATTCACAGGCACAACAGCACTGGGGTTCTGTGCATTCCCAGAGATGTAACATCTCATCTGTTTCGTTCTTGGCAGAGCATGTTTCCGAAATTGCAAACGTCCGTCCTGTTCTCCCACAAGGAAGGTGCCAAGCCCTGAA
Source organism: Gypaetus barbatus (assembly GCA_028022735.1). Taxonomy (NCBI): domain Eukaryota; kingdom Metazoa; phylum Chordata; class Aves; order Accipitriformes; family Accipitridae; genus Gypaetus; species Gypaetus barbatus. The sequence goes on along the minus strand of CM051561.1, from coordinate 16,990,053 downwards.
AGATCTTGCTGGTCTTCGCCTTCCCTTTGCATTCTATTCACAGGCACAACAGCACTTGGGATCTGTGCCTTCCCAGAGACGCAACCTCTCATCGCTCTCATTCTCGGCAGAGCCTGTTTCCGAAAATGCAAAATCCGACTACTACTCCTGCTAGGAAGGTGCCAAGCCCTGAAAGCTCTTGCTTGTCTTCACCTTCCCTTTGCATTTTATTCACAGGCACAACAGCACTTGGGATCTGTGCTTTCCCGGAGGTGTAACCTCTCATCGCTCTCGTTCTTGGCAGAGCCTGTTTCCGAAATTGCAAACGTCCGGCCTGCTCTCCCACAAGGAAGGTGCCAGCCCTGAAAGATCGTGCTGCTCTTCACCTTCCCTTTGCAGCCTATTCACAGGCACAACAGCACTGGGGTTCTGTGCGTTCCCAGAGATGTAACATCTCATCTGTTTCGTTCTTGGCAGAGCCTGTTTCCGAAATTGCAAACGTCTGTCCTGTTCTCCCACAAGGAAGGTGCCAAGCCCTGAAAGCTCTTGCTGGTCTTCGCCTTCCCTTTGCATTCTATTCACAGGCACAACAGCACTGGGGATCTGTGCCTTCCCAGAGACTTAACATCTCATCGCTCTCATTCTCGGCAGAGCCTCTTTCCAAAATTGCAAATGTCCGGCTAGTAGTCCCACAAGTAGAGGTGACAGCCCTGAAATATCGTGCTGGTCTTCACCTTCCCTTTGCATTTTATTCACAGGCACAACAGCACTTGGGATCTGTGCCTTCCCAGAGGCGTAACATCTCATCGCTCTCGTTCTCGGCAGAGCCTGTTTCTGAAATTGCAAACGTCTGGTCTGTTGTCCCACAAGGAAGGTGTGAGCCCTGAAAGCTCTTGCTGGTCTTCGCCTTCCCTTTGCATCCTATTCACAGGCACAACAGCACTTGGGATCTGTGCCTTCCCAGAGACGCAACCTCTCATCGCTCTCGTTCTCGGCAGAGCATGTTTCCGAAACTGCAAACGACTGGCCTGTTCTCCCATAAGGAAGGTGCCAGCCCTGAAAGCTCTTGCTGGTCTCTGCCTTCCCTTTGCATTCTATTCACAGGCACAACAGCACTGGGGTTCTGTGCTTTCCTAGAGACGCAACCTCTCATCGCTCTCGTTCTTGGCAGAGCCTGTTTCTGAAATTGCAAACGTCTGGCCTGTTGTCCCACAAGGAAGGTGCCAGCCCTGAAAGCTCTTGCTGGTCTTCGCCTTCCCTTTGCAGCCTATTCACAGGCACAACAGCTCTGGGGATCTGTGCTTTCCCACAGACACGTAACCTCTCTTTGGTCTTGTTCTTGGCAGAGCCTGTTTCTGAAATTGCAAACATCCAGCCTGTTCTCCCACAAGGAAGGTGCCAGCCCTGAATGATCTTGCTGGTCTTCACCTTCCCTTTGCATTCTATTCACAGGCACAACAGCACTTGGGATCTGTGCTTTCCCGGAGGTGTAACCTCTCATCGCTCTCGTTCTTGGCAGAGCCTGTTTCCGAAATTGCAAACGTCCGGCCTGCTCTCCCACAAGGAAGGTGCCAGCCCTGAAAGATCGTGCTGCTCTTCACCTTCCCTTTGCAGCCTATTCACAGGCACAACAGCACTGGGGATCTGTGCTTTCCCAGAGATGTAACATCTCATCTGTTTCGTTCTTGGCAGAGCCTGTTTCCGAAATTGCAAACGTCCGTCCTGTTCTCCCACAAGGAAGGTGCCAAGCCCTGAAAGCTCTTGCTGGTCTTCGCCTTCCCTTTGCAGCCTATTCACAGGCACAACAGCACTGGGGATCTGTGCCTTCCCAGACATGTGACCTCTCATCGCTCTCATTCTCGGCAGAGCCTCTTTCCAAAATTGCAAATGTCCGGCTAGTAGTCCCACAAGTAGAGGTGCCAGCCCTGAAATATCGTGCTGGTCTTCACCTTCCCTTTGCATTTTATTCACAGGCACAACAGCACTTGGGATCTGTGCCTTCCCAGAGGCGTAACATCTCATCGCTCTCGTTCTCGGCAGAGCCTGTTTCTGAAATTGCAAACGTCTGGCCTGTTGTCCCACAAGGAAGGTGTGAGCCCTGAAAGCTCTTGCTGGTCTTCGCCTTCCCTTTGCATTCTATTCACAGGCACAACAGCACTTTTGAGTTGTGCGTTCCCAGAGACGCAACATCTCTTCGCTCTCATTCTCGGCAGAGCCTGTTTCTGAAATTGCAAATGTCCGGCCTGCTCTCCCACAAGGAAGGTGCCAGCCCTGAAAGATCGTGCTGCTCTTCACCTTCCCTTTGCAGCCTATTCACAGGCACAACAGCACTTGGGATCTGTGCTTTCCCAGAGACTTAACATCTCATCGCTCTTGTTCTCAGCAGAACCTGTTTTCAAAATTGCAAATGTCCGTCCTGTTCTCCCACAAGGAAGGTGCCAAGCCCTGAAAGCTCTTGCTGGTCTTTGCCTTTCCTTTGCATTTTATTCACAGGCACAACAGCACTTGGGATCTGTGCCTTCCCAGAGACTTAACATCTCATCGCTCTCGTTCTCGGCAGGGCCTGTTTCCGAAACTGCAAACGTCTGGCCTATTCTCCCACAAGGAAGGTGTGAGCCCTGAAAGCTCTTGCTGGTCTTCGCCTTCCCTTTGCATCCTATTCACAGGCACAACAGCACTTGGGATCTGTGCCTTCCCAGAGACGCAACCTCTCATCGCTCTCGTTCTCGGCAGAGCATGTTTCCGAAACTGCAAACGACTGGCCTGTTCTCCCATAAGGAAGGTGCCAGCCCTGAAAGCTCTTGCTGGTCTCTGCCTTCCCTTTGCATTCTAGTCACAGGCACAACAGCACTGGGGTTCTGTGCTTTCCTTGAGACGCAACCTCTCATCGTTCTCGTTCTCGGCAGAGCCTGTTTCTGAAATTGCAAACGTCCGGCCTGCTCTCCCACAAGGAAGGTGCCAGGCCTGAAAGATCTTGCTGCTCTTCACCTTCCCTCTGCATTCTATTCACAGGCACAACAGCACTTGGGATCTGTGCTTTCCCAGAGGCGTAACATCTCTTCGCTCTCGTTCTCGGTAGAACCTGTTTCCAAAACTGCAAACGACTGGCCTGTACTCCCATAAGGAAGGTGCCAGCCCTGAAAGCTCTTGCTGGTCTTTGCCTTCCCTTTGCATTCTATTCACAGGCACAACAGCACTGGGGATCTGTGCTTTCCCAGAGACGCAACCTCTCATCGCTCTCGTTCTCGGCAGAGCCTGTTTACGAAATTGCAAACGTCTGGCCTGTTCTCCCACAAGGAAGGTGCCACCCATGAAAGCTCTTGCTTGTCTTCGCCTTCCCTTTGCAGCCTATTCACAGGCACAACAGCTCTGGGGATCTGTGCTTTCCCACAGACACGTAACCTCTCTTTGGTCTTGTTCTTGGCAGAGCCTGTTTCTGAAATTGCAAACATACAGCCTGTTCTCCCACAAGGAAGGTGCCAGCCCTGAATGATCTTGCTGGTCTTCACCTTCCCTTTGCATTCTATTCACAGGCACAACAGCACTGGGGATCTGTGCTTTCCCGGAGGTGTAACCTCTCATCGCTCTCGTTCTTGGCAGAGCCTGTTTCCGAAATTGCAAACGTCCGGCCTGCTCTCCCACAAGGAAGGTGCCAGCCCTGAAAGATCGTGCTGCTCTTCACCTTCCCTTTGCAGCCTATTCACAGGCACAACAGCACTGGGGTTCTGTGCGTTCCCAGAGATGTAACATCTCATCTGTTTTGTTCTCGGCAGAGCCTGTTTCCGAAATTGCAAACGTCCGTCCTGTTCTCCCACAAGGAAGGTGCCAAGCCCTGAAAGCTCTTGCTGGTCTTCGCCTTCCCTTTGCATTCTATTCACAGGCACAACAGCACTTGGGATCTGTGCCTTCCCAGACATGTGACCTCTCATCGCTCTCATTCTCGGCAGAGCCTCTTTCCAAAATTGCAAATGTCCGGCTAGTAGTCCCACAAGTAGAGGTGCCAGCCCTGAAATATCGTGCTGGTCTTCACCTTCCCTTTGCATTTTATTCACAGGCACAACAGCACTTGGGATCTGTGCCTTCCCAGAGGCGTAACATCTCATCGCTCTCGTTCTCGGCAGAGCCTGTTTCCGAAACTGCAAACGACTGGCCTGTTCTCCCATAAGGAAGGTGCCAGCCCTGAAAGCTCTTGCTGGTCTCTGCCTTCCCTTTGCATTCTATTCACAGGCACAACAGCACTGGGGTTCTGTGCTTTCCCAGAGACGCAACATCTCTTCGCTCTCATTCTCGGCAGAGCCTGTTTCTGAAATTGCAAACGTCCGGCCTGCTCTCCCACAAGGAAGGTGCCAGCCCTGAAAGATCTTGCTGCTCCTCACCTTCCCTCTGCATTCTATTCACAGGCACAACAGCACTTGGGATCTGTGCTTTCCCAGAGGCGTAACATCTCTTCGCTCTCGTTCTCGGTAGAACCTGTTTCCGAAACTGCAAACGACTGGCCTGTACTCCCATAAGGAAGGTGCCAGCCCTGAAAGCTCTTGCTGGTCTTCGCCTTCCCTTTGCAGCCTATTCACAGGCACAACAGCTCTGGGGATCTGTGCTTTCCCACAGACACGTAACCTCTCTTTGGTCTTGTTCTTGGCAGAGCCTGTTTCTGAAATTGCAAACATCCAGCCTGTTCTCCCACAAGGAAGGTGCCAGCCCTGAATGATCTTGCTGGTCTTCACCTTCCCTTTGCATTCTATTCACAGGCACAACAGCACTTGGGATCTGTGCTTTCCCGGAGGTGTAACCTCTCATCGCTCTCGTTCTTGGCAGAGCCTGTTTCCGAAATTGCAAACGTCCGGCCTGCTCTCCCACAAGGAAGGTGCCAGCCCTGAAAGATCGTGCTGCTCTTCACCTTCCCTTTGCAGCCTATTCACAGGCACAACAGCACTGGGGATCTGTGCTTTCCCAGAGATGTAACATCTCATCTGTTTCGTTCTTGGCAGAGCCTGTTTCCGAAATTGCAAACGTCCGTCCTGTTCTCCCACAAGGAAGGTGCCAAGCCCTGAAAGCTCTTGCTGGTCTTCGCCTTCCCTTTGCAGCCTATTCACAGGCACAACAGCACTGGGGATCTGTGCCTTCCCAGACATGTGACCTCTCATCGCTCTCATTCTCGGCAGAGCCTCTTTCCAAAATTGCAAATGTCCGGCTAGTAGTCCCACAAGTAGAGGTGCCAGCCCTGAAATATCGTGCTGGTCTTCACCTTCCCTTTGCATTTTATTCACAGGCACAACAGCACTTGGGATCTGTGCCTTCCCAGAGGCGTAACATCTCATCGCTCTCGTTCTCGGCAGAGCCTGTTTCTGAAATTGCAAACGTCTGGCCTGTTGTCCCACAAGGAAGGTGCCAGCCCTGAAAGCTCTTGCTGGTCTTCGCCTTCCCTTTGCATTCTATTCACAGGCACAACAGCACTTGGGATCTGTGCCTTCCCAGAGACGCAACCTCTCATCGCTCTCATTCTCGGCAGAGCCTGTTTCCGAAAATGCAAAATCCGACTACTACTCCTGCTAGGAAGGTGCCAAGCCCTGAAAGCTCTTGCTTGTCTTCACCTTCCCTTTGCATTTTATTCACAGGCACAACAGCACTTGGGATCTGTGCCTTCCCAGAGGTGTAACATCTCATTGCTCTCGTTTTCGGCAGAGCATGTTTCCAAAATTGCAAACGTCTGGCCTGTTGTCCCACAAGGAATGTGCCAGCCCTGAAAGCTCTTGCTGGTCTTTGCCTTCCCTTTGCATTCTATTCACAGGCACAACAGCACTTGGGAGTTGTGCGTTCCCAGAGACGCAACATCTCTTCGCTCTCATTCTCGGCAGAGCCTGTTTCTGAAATTGCAAATGTCCGGCCTGCTCTCCCACAAGGAAGGTGCCAGCCCTGAAAGATTGTGCTGCTCTTCACCTTCCCTTTGCAGCCTATTCACAGGCACAACAGCACTTGGGATCTGTGCTTTCCCAGAGACTTAACATCTCATCGCTCTTGTTCTCAGCAGAACCTGTTTTCAAAATTGCAAATGTCCGTCCTGTTCTCCCACAAGGAAGGTGCCAAGCCCTGAAAGCTCTTGCTGGTCTTTGCCTTTCCTTTGCATTTTATTCACAGGCACAACAGCACTTGGGATCTGTGCCTTCCCAGAGACTTAACATCTCATCGCTCTCGTTCTCGGCAGGGCCTGTTTCCGAAACTGCAAACGTCTGGCCTATTCTCCCACAAGGAAGGTGTGAGCCCTGAAAGCTCTTGCTGGTCTTCGCCTTCCCTTTGCATCCTATTCACAGGCACAACAGCACTTGGGATCTGTGCCTTCCCAGAGACGCAACCTCTCATCGCTCTCGTTCTCGGCAGAGCATGTTTCCGAAACTGCAAACGACTGGCCTGTTCTCCCATAAGGAAGGTGCCAGCCCTGAAAGCTCTTGCTGGTCTCTGCCTTCCCTTTGCATTCTATTCACAGGCACAACAGCACTGGGGTTCTGTGCTTTCCTTGAGACGCAACCTCTCATCGTTCTCGTTCTCGGCAGAGCCTGTTTCTGAAATTGCAAACGTCCGGCCTGCTCTCCCACAAGGAAGGTGCCAGGCCTGAAAGATCTTGCTGCTCTTCACCTTCCCTCTGCATTCTATTCACAGGCACAACAGCACTTGGGATCTGTGCTTTCCCAGAGGCGTAACATCTCTTCGCTCTCGTTCTCGGTAGAACCTGTTTCCAAAACTGCAAACGACTGGCCTGTACTCCCATAAGGAAGGTGCCAGCCCTGAAAGCTCTTGCTGGTCTTTGCCTTCCCTTTGCATTCTATTCACAGGCACAACAGCACTGGGGATCTGTGCTTTCCCAGAGACGCAACCTCTCATCGCTCTCGTTCTCGGCAGAGCCTGTTTACGAAATTGCAAACGTCTGGCCTGTTCTCCCACAAGGAAGGTGCCACCCATGAAAGCTCTTGCTTGTCTTCGCCTTCCCTTTGCAGCCTATTCACAGGCACAACAGCTCTGGGGATCTGTGCTTTCCCACAGACACGTAACCTCTCTTTGGTCTTGTTCTTGGCAGAGCCTGTTTCTGAAATTGCAAACATACAGCCTGTTCTCCCACATGGAAGGTGCCAGCCCTGAATGATCTTGCTGGTCTTCACCTTCCCTTTGCATTCTATTCACAGGCACAACAGCACTGGGGATCTGTGCTTTCCCGGAGGTGTAACCTCTCATCGCTCTCGTTCTTGGCAGAGCCTGTTTCCGAAATTGCAAACGTCCGGCCTGCTCTCCCACAAGGAAGGTGCCAGCCCTGAAAGATCGTGCTGCTCTTCACCTTCCCTTTGCAGCCTATTCACAGGCACAACAGCACTGGGGTTCTGTGCGTTCCCAGAGATGTAACATCTCATCTGTTTTGTTCTCGGCAGAGCCTGTTTCCGAAATTGCAAACGTCCGTCCTGTTCTCCCACAAGGAAGGTGCCAAGCCCTGAAAGCTCTTGCTGGTCTTCGCCTTCCCTTTGCATTCTATTCACAGGCACAACAGCACTGGGGATCTGTGCCTTCCCAGACATGTGACCTCTCATCGCTCTCATTCTCGGCAGAGCCTCTTTCCAAAATTGCAAATGTCCGGCTAGTAGTCCCACAAGTAGAGGTGCCAGCCCTGAAATATCGTGCTGGTCTTCACCTTCCCTTTGCATTTTATTCACAGGCACAACAGCACTTGGGATCTGTGCCTTCCCAGAGGCGTAACATCTCATCGCTCTCGTTCTCGGCAGAGCCTGTTTCCGAAACTGCAAACGACTGGCCTGTTCTCCCATAAGGAAGGTGCCAGCCCTGAAAGCTCTTGCTGGTCTCTGCCTTCCCTTTGCATTCTATTCACAGGCACAACAGCACTGGGGTTCTGTGCTTTCCCAGAGACGCAACATCTCTTCGCTCTCATTCTCGGCAGAGCCTGTTTCTGAAATTGCAAACGTCCGGCCTGCTCTCCCACAAGGAAGGTGCCAGCCCTGAAAGATCTTGCTGCTCCTCACCTTCCCTCTGCATTCTATTCACAGGCACAACAGCACTTGGGATCTGTGCTTTCCCAGAGGCGTAACATCTCTTCGCTCTCGTTCTCGGTAGAACCTGTTTCCGAAACTGCAAACGACTGGCCTGTACTCCCATAAGGAAGGTGCCAGCCCTGAAAGCTCTTGCTGGTCTTCGCCTTCCCTTTGCAGCCTATTCACAGGCACAACAGCTCTGGGGATCTGTGCTTTCCCACAGACACGTAACCTCTCTTTGGTCTTGTTCTTGGCAGAGCCTGTTTCTGAAATTGCAAACATCCAGCCTGTTCTCCCACAAGGAAGGTGCCAGCCCTGAATGATCTTGCTGGTCTTCACCTTCCCTTTGCATTCTATTCACAGGCACAACAGCACTTGGGATCTGTGCTTTCCCGGAGGTGTAACCTCTCATCGCTCTCGTTCTTGGCAGAGCCTGTTTCCGAAATTGCAAACGTCCGGCCTGCTCTCCCACAAGGAAGGTGCCAGCCCTGAAAGATCGTGCTGCTCTTCACCTTCCCTTTGCAGCCTATTCACAGGCACAACAGCACTGGGGATCTGTGCTTTCCCAGAGATGTAACATCTCATCTGTTTCGTTCTTGGCAGAGCCTGTTTCCGAAATTGCAAACGTCCGTCCTGTTCTCCCACAAGGAAGGTGCCAAGCCCTGAAAGCTCTTGCTGGTCTTCGCCTTCCCTTTGCAGCCTATTCACAGGCACAACAGCACTGGGGATCTGTGCCTTCCCAGACATGTGACCTCTCATCGCTCTCATTCTCGGCAGAGCCTCTTTCCAAAATTGCAAATGTCCGGCTAGTAGTCCCACAAGTAGAGGTGCCAGCCCTGAAATATCGTGCTGGTCTTCACCTTCCCTTTGCATTTTATTCACAGGCACAACAGCACTTGGGATCTGTGCCTTCCCAGAGGCGTAACATCTCATCGCTCTCGTTCTCGGCAGAGCCTGTTTCTGAAATTGCAAACGTCTGGCCTGTTGTCCCACAAGGAAGGTGCCAGCCCTGAAAGCTCTTGCTGGTCTTCGCCTTCCCTTTGCATTCTATTCACAGGCACAACAGCACTTGGGATCTGTGCCTTCCCAGAGACGCAACCTCTCATCGCTCTCATTCTCGGCAGAGCCTGTTTCCGAAAATGCAAAATCCGACTACTACTCCTGCTAGGAAGGTGCCAAGCCCTGAAAGCTCTTGCTTGTCTTCACCTTCCCTTTGCATTTTATTCACAGGCACAACAGCACTTGGGATCTGTGCCTTCCCAGAGGTGTAACATCTCATTGCTCTCGTTTTCGGCAGAGCATGTTTCCAAAATTGCAAACGTCTGGCCTGTTGTCCCACAAGGAATGTGCCAGCCCTGAAAGCTCTTGCTGGTCTTTGCCTTCCCTTTGCATTCTATTCACAGGCACAACAGCACTTGGGAGTTGTGCGTTCCCAGAGACGCAACATCTCTTCGCTCTCATTCTCGGCAGAGCCTGTTTCTGAAATTGCAAATGTCCGGCCTGCTCTCCCACAAGGAAGGTGCCAGCCCTGAAAGATCGTGCTGCTCTTCACCTTCCCTTTGCAGCCTATTCACAGGCACAACAGCACTTGGGATCTGTGCTTTCCCAGAGACTTAACATCTCATCGCTCTTGTTCTCAGCAGAACCTGTTTTCAAAATTGCAAATGTCCGTCCTGTTCTCCCACAAGGAAGGTGCCAAGCCCTGAAAGATCTTGCTGGTCTTCACCTTCCCTTTGCAGCCTATTCACAGGCACAACAGCACTGGGGATCTGTGCCTTCCCAGAGACGCAACCTCTCATCGCTCTCGTTCTCGGCAGAGCCTATTTCCGAAATTGTAGAAGTCCGGCTACTACTCCTGCTAGGAAGGTGCCAAGCCCTGAAAGCTCTTGCTGGTCTTTGCCTTTCCTTTGCATTTTATTCACAGGCACAACAGCACTTGGGATCTGTGCCTTCCCAGAGGCGTAACATCTCATCGCTCTTGTTCTCGGCAGGGCCTGTTTCTGAAACTGCAAACGTCCGGCCTATTCTCCCACAAGGAAGGTGTGAGCCCTGAAAGCTCTTGCTGGTCTTCGCCTTCCCTTTGCATTCTATTCACAGGCACAACAGCACTTGGGAGTTGTGCCTTCCCAGAGACGCAACCTCTCATCGCTCTCGTTCTCGGCAGAGCATGTTTCCGAAACTGCAAACGACTGGCCTGTTCTCCCATAAGGAAGGTGCCAGCCCTGAAAGCTCTTGCTGGTCTTTGCCTTCCCTTTGCATTCTATTCACAGGCACAACAGCACTGGGGTTCTGTGCTTTCCTAGAGACGCAACCTCTCTTCGCTCTCGTTCTCGGCAGAGCCTGTTTCTGAAATTGCAAACGTCCGGCCTGCTCTCCCACAAGGAAGGTGCCAGCCCTGAAAGATCTTGCTGCTCTTCGCCTTCCCTTTGCATTCTATTCACAGGCACAACAGCACTTGGGATCTGTGCTTTCCCAGAGGCGTAACATCTCTTCGCTCTCGTTCTCGGTAGAACCTGTTTCCGAAACTGCAAACGACTGGCCTGTACTCCCATAAGGAAGGTGCCAGCCCTGAAAGCTCTTGCTGGTCTTTGCCTTCCCTTTGCATTCTATTCACAGGCACAACAGCACTTGGGATCTGTGCTTTCCCAGAGACGCAACCTCTCATCGCTCTCGTTCTCGGCAGAGCCTGTTTACGAAATTGCAAATGTCCAGCCTGTTCTCCCACAAGGAAGGTGCCAGCCCTGAAAGCTCTTGCTTGTCTTCAATTTCCCTTTGTATTCTATTCACAGGCACAACAGCACTGGGGTTCTGTGCTTTCCCACAGACAAAACATCTCATCGGTTGCGCTTTTCACGGAGCCTGTTTTCGAAATTGCAAACGTCCGGCCTGTTCTCCCACAAGGAAGGTGCCACCCATGAAAGCTCTTGCTGGTCTTCGCCTTCCCTTTGCAGCCTATTCACAGGCACAACAGCACTGGGGATCTGTGCTTTCCCAGAGGTGTAACCTCTCATCTCTCTCGTTCTCGGCAGAGCCTGTTTCTGAAATTGCAAACGTCCGGCCTGCTCTCCCACAAGGAAGGTGCCAGCCCTGAAAGATCGGACTGCTCTTCACCTTCCCTTTGCAGCCTATTCACAGGCACAACAGCACTGGGGTTCTGTGCATTCCCAGAGATGTAACATCTCATCTGTTTCGTTCTTGGCAGAGCCTGTTTCCGAAATTGCAAACGTCCGTCCTGTTCTCCCACAAGGAAGGTGCCAAGCCCTGAAAGCTCTTGCTGGTCTTCGCCTTCCCTTTGCATTCTATTCACAGGCACAACAGCACTGGGGATCTGTGCCTTCCCAGACATGTAACCTCTCATCGCTCTCATTCTCGGGAGAGCCTGTTTCTGAAATTGCAAACGTCTGGCCTGTTGTCCCACAAGTAGAGGTGCCAGCCCTGAAATATCGTGCTTGTCTTCACCTTCCCTTTGCATTTTATTCACAGGCACAACAGCACTTGGGATCTGTGCCTTCCCAGAGGCGTAACATCTCATCGCTCTCGTTCTCGGCAGAGCCTGTTTCTGAAATTGCAAACGTCTGGCCTGTTGTCCCACAAGGAAGGTGCCAGCCCTGAAAGCTCTTGCTGGTCTTCGCCTTCCCTTTGCATTCTATTCACAGGCACAACAGCACTTGGGATCTGTGCCTTCCCAGAGACGCAACCTCTCATCGCTCTCGTTCTCGGCAGAGCCTGTTTCCGAAAATGCAAAATCCGACTACTACTCCTGCTAGGAAGGTGCCAAGCCCTGAAAGCTCTTGCTGGTCTTCACCTTCCCTTTGCATTTTATGCACAGGCACAACAGCACTTGGGATCTGTGCCTTCCCAGAGGCGTAACATCTCATCGCTCTCGTTTTCGACAGAGCATGTTTCCAAAATTGCAAACGTCTGGCCTGTTCTCCCACAAGGAAGGTGCCAAGCCCTGAAAGCTCTTGCTGGTCTTTGCCTTCCCTTTGCATTCTATTCACAGGCACAACAGCACTTGGGAGTTGTGCGTTCCCAGAGACGCAACATCTCTTCGCTCTCATTCTCGGCAGAGCCTGTTTCTGAAATTGCAAATGTCCGGCCTGCTCTCCCACAAGGAAGATGCCAGCCCTGAAAGATCGTGCTGCTCTTCACCTTCCCTTTGCAGCCTATTCACAGGCACAACAGCACTGGGGATCTGTGCCTTCCCAGAGACGCAACCTCTCATCGCTCTCGTTCTCGGCAGAGCCTATTTCCGAAATTGTAAAAGTCCGGCTACTACTCCTGCTAGGAAGGTGCCAAGCCCTGAAAGCTCTTGCTGGTCTTTGCCTTTCCTTTGCATTTTATTCACAGGCATAACAGCACTTGGGATCTGTGCCTTCCCAGAGGCGTAACATCTCATCGCTCTCGTTCTCGGCAGGGCCTGTTTCTGAAATTGCAAACGTCTGGCCTATTCTCCCACAAGGAAGGTGTGAGCCCTGAAAGCTCTTGCTGGTCTTCGCCTTCCCTTTGCATCCTATTCACAGGCACAACAGCACTTGGGATCTGTGCCTTCCCAGAGACGCAACCTCTCATCGCTCTCGTTCTCGGCAGAGCATGTTTCCGAAACTGCAAACGACTGGCCTGTTCTCCCATAAGGAAGGTGCCAGCCCTGAAAGCTCTTGCTGGTCTCTGCCTTCCCTTTGCATTCTATTCACAGGCACAACAGCACTGGGGTTCTGTGCTTTCCTAGAGACGCAACCTCTCATCGCTCTCGTTCTCGGCAGAGCCTGTTTCTGAAATTGCAAACGTCCGGCCTGCTCTCCCACAAGTAGAGGTGCCAGCCCTGAAAGATCTTGCTGCTCTTCACCTTCCCTCTGCATTCTATTCACAGGCACAACAGCACTTGGGATCTGTGCTTTCCCAGAGGCGTAACATCTCTTCGCTCTCGTTCTCGGTAGAACCTGTTTCCAAAACTGCAAACGACTGGCCTGTACTCCCATAAGGAAGGTGCCAGCCCTGAAAGCTCTTGCTGGTCTTTGCCTTCCCTTTGCATTCTATTCACAGGCACAACAGCACTTGGGATCTGTGCTTTCCCAGAGACGCAACCTCTCATCGCTCTCGTTCTCGGCAGAGCCTGTTTACGAAATTGCAAACGTCTGGCCTGTTCTCCCACAAGGAAGGTGCCACCCATGAAAGCTCTTGCTGGTCTTCGCCTTCCCTTTGCAGCCTATTCACAGGCACAACAGCTCTGGGGATCTGTGCTTTCCCACAGACACGTAACCTCTCTTTGGTCTTGTTCTTGGCAGAGCCTGTTTCTGAAATTGCAAACATCCAGCCTGTTCTCCCACAAGGAAGGTGCCAGCCCTGAATGATCTTGCTGGTCTTCACCTTCCCTTTGCATTCTATTCACAGGCACAACAGCACTTGGGATCTGTGCTTTCCCGGAGGTGTAACCTCTCATCGCTCTCGTTCTTGGCAGAGCCTCTTTCCAAAATTGCAAATGTCCGGCTAGTAGTCCCACAAGTAGAGGTGCCAGCCCTGAAATATCGTGCTGGTCTTCACCTTCCCTTTGCATTTTATTCACAGGCACAACAGCACTTGGGATCTGTGCCTTCCCAGAGGCGTAACATCTCATCGCTCTCGTTCTCGGCAGAGCCTGTTTCTGAAATTGCAAACGTCTGGTCTGTTGTCCCACAAGGAAGGTGCCAGCCCTGAAAGCTCTTGCTGGTCTTCGCCTTCCCTTTGCATTCTATTCACAGGCACAACAGCACTTGGGATCTGTGCCTTCCCAGAGACGCAACCTCTCATCGCTCTCATTCTCGGCAGAGCCTGTTTCCGAAAATGCAAAATCCGACTACTACTCCTGCTAGGAAGGTGCCAAGCCCTGAAAGCTCTTGCTTGTCTTCACCTTCCCTTTGCATTTTATTCACAGGCACAACAGCACTTGGGACCTGTGCCTTCCCAGAGGTGTAACATCTCATTGCTCTCGTTTTCGGCAGAGCATGTTTCCAAAATTGCAAACGTCTGGCCTGTTCTCCCACAAGGAATGTGCCAGCCCTGAAAGCTCTTGCTGGTCTTTGCCTTCCCTTTGCATTCTATTCACAGGCACAACAGCACTTGGGAGTTGTGCGTTCCCAGAGACGCAACATCTCTTCGCTCTCATTCTCGGCAGAGCCTGTTTCTGAAATTGCAAATGTCCGGCCTGCTCTCCCACAAGGAAGGTGCCAGCCCTGAAAGATCGTGCTGCTCTTCACCTTCCCTTTGCAGCCTATTCACAGGCACAACAGCACTTGTGATCTGTGCTTTCCCAGAGACTTAACATCTCATCGCTCTTGTTCTCAGCAGAACCTGTTTTCAAAATTGCAAATGTCCGTCCTGTTCTCCCACAAGGAAGGTGCCAAGCCCTGAAAGATCTTGCTGGTCTTCACCTTCCCTTTGCATTTTATTCACCGGCACAACAGCACTTGGGATCTGTGCCTTCCCAGAGGCGTAACATCTCATCGCTCTCGTTCTCGGCAGGGCCTGTTTCTGAAACTGCAAACGTCCGGCCTATTCTCCCACAAGGAAGGTGTGAGCCCTGAAAGCTCTTGCTGGTCTTCGCCTTCCCTTTGCATTCTATTCACAGGCACAACAGCACTTGGGAGTTGTGCCTTCCCAGAGACGCAACCTCTCATCGCTCTCGTTCTCGGCAGAGCATGTTTCCGAAACTGCAAACAACTGGCCTGTTCTCCCATAAGGAAGGTGCCAGCCCTGAAAGCTCTTGCTGGTCTTTGCCTTCCCTTTGCATTCTATTCACAGGCACAACAGCACTGGGGTTCTGTGCTTTCCTAGAGACGCAACCTCTCTTCGCTCTCGTTCTCGGCAGAGCCTGTTTCTGAAATTGCAAACGTCCGGCCTGCTCTCCCACAAGGAAGGTGCCAGCCCTGAAAGATCTTGCTGCTCTTCACCTTCCCTTTGCATTCTATTCACAGGCACAACAGCACTTGGGATCTGTGCTTTCCCAGAGGCGTAACATCTCTTCGCTCTCGTTCTCGGTAGAACCTGTTTCCGAAACTGCAAACGACTGGCCTGTACTCCCATAAGGAAGGTGCCAGCCCTGAAAGCTCTTGCTGGTCTTTGCCTTCCCTTTGCATTCTATTCACAGGCACAACAGCACTGGGGATCTGTGCTTTCCCAGAGACGCAACCTCTCATCGCTCTCGTTCTCGGCAGAGCCTGTTTACGAAATTGCAAATGTCCAGCCTGTTCTCCCACAAGGAAGGTGCCAGCCCTGAAAGCTCTTGCTTGTCTTCAATTTCCCTTTGTATTCTATTCACAGGCACAACAGCACTGGGGTTCTGTGCTTTCCCACAGACAAAACATCTCATCGGTCGCGCTTTTCACGGAGCCTGTTTTCGAAATTGCAAACATCCAGCCTGTTCTCCCACAAGGAAGGTGCCAGCCCTGAATGATCTTGCTGGTCTTCACCTTCCCTTTGCATTCTATTCACAGGCACAACAGCACTTGGGATCTGTGCTTTCCCGGAGGTGTAACCTCTCATCACTCTCGTTCTTGGCAGAGCCTGTTTCCGAAATTGCAAACGTCCGGCCTGCTCTCCCACAAGGAAGGTGCCAGCCCTGAAAGATCGTGCTGCTCTTCACCTTCCTTTTGCATTCTATTCACAGGCACAACAGCACTGGGGATCTGTGCCTTCCCAGATATGTAACCTCTCATCGCTCTCATTCTCGGCAGAGCCTCTTTCCAAAATTGCAAATGTCCGGCTAGTAGTCCAACAAGTAGAGGTGCCAGCCCTGAAAGCTCTTGCTGGTCTTCACCTTCCCTTTGCATTTTATTCACAGGCACAACAGCACTTGGGATTTGTGCGTTCCCAGAGACTCAACCTCTCATCGCTCTCGTTCTCGGCAGAGCCTGTTTCCGAAATTGCAAAAGTCCGACTACTACTCCTGCTAGGAAGGTGCCAAGCCCTGAAAGCTCTTGCTGGTCTTTGCCTTCCCTTTGCATTCTATTCACAGGCACAACAGCACTTGGGATCTGTGCCTTCCCAGAGGTGTAACATCTCATTGCTCTCGTTTTCGGCAGAGCATGTTTCCAAAATTGCAAACGTCCGGCCTGCTCTCCCACAAGGAAGGTGCCAGCCCTGAAAGATCTTGCTGCTCTTCACCTTCCCTCTGCATTCTATTCACAGGCACAACAGCACTTGGGATCTGTGCTTTCCCGGAGGTGTAACCTCTCATCACTCTCGTTCTTGGCAGAGCCTGTTTCCAAAATTGCAAACGTCCGGCCTGCTCTCCCACAAGGAAGGTGCCAGCCCTGAAAGATCGTGCTGCTCTTCACCTTCCTTTTGCATTCTATTCACAGGCACAACAGCACTGGGGATCTGTGCCTTCCCAGATATGTAACCTCTCATCGCTCTCATTCTCGGCAGAGCCTCTTTCCAAAATTGCAAATGTCCGGCTAGTAGTCCAACAAGTAGAGGTGCCAGCCCTGAAAGCTCTTGCTGGTCTTCACCTTCCCTTTGCATTTTATTCACAGGCACAACAGCACTTGGGATTTGTGCGTTCCCAGACACTCAACCTCTCATCGCTCTCGTTCTCGGCAGAGCCTGTTTCCGAAATTGCAAAAGTCCGACTACTACTCCTGCTAGGAAGGTGCCAAGCCCTGAAAGCTCTTGCTGGTCTTTGCCTTCCCTTTGCATTCTATTCACAGGCACAACAGCACTTGGGATCTGTGCCTTCCCAGAGGTGTAACATCTCATTGCTCTCGTTTTCGGCAGAGCATGTTTCCAAAATTGCAAACGTCCGGCCTGCTCTCCCACAAGGAAGGTGCCAGCCCTGAAAGATCTTGCTGCTCTTCACCTTCCCTCTGCATTCTATTCACAGGCACAACAGCACTTGGGATCTGTGCTTTCCCAGAGGCGTAACATCTCTTCGCTCTCGTTCTCGGTAGAACCTGTTTCCGAAACTGCAAACGACTGGCCTGTACTCCCATAAGGAAGGTGCCAGCCCTGAAAGCTCTTGCTGGTCTTCGCCTTCCCTTTGCAGCCTATTCACAGGCACAACAGCTCTGGGGATCTGTGCTTTCCCACAGACACGTAACCTCTCTTTGGTCTTGTTCTTGGCAGAGCCTGTTTCTGAAATTGCAAACATCCAGCCTGTTCTCCCACAAGGAAGGTGCCAGCCCTGAATGATCTTGCTGGTCTTCACCTTCCCTTTGCATTCTATTCACAGGCACAACAGCACTTGGGATCTGTGCTTTCCCGGAGGTGTAACCTCTCATCGCTCTCGTTCTTGGCAGAGCCTGTTTCCGAAATTGCAAACGTCCGGCCTGCTCTCCCACAAGGAAGGTGCCAGCCCTGAAAGATCGTGCTGCTCTTCACCTTCCCTTTGCAGCCTATTCACAGGCACAACAGCACTGGGGATCTGTGCTTTCCCAGAGATGTAACATCTCATCTGTTTCGTTCTTGGCAGAGCCTGTTTCCGAAATTGCAAACGTCCATCCTGTTCTCCCACAAGGAAGGTGCCAAGCCCTGAAAGCTCTTGCTAGTCTTCGCCTTCCCTTTCCAGCCTATTCACAGGCACAACAGCACTGGGGATCTGTGCCTTCCCAGACATGTGACCTCTCATCGCTCTAATTCTCGGCAGAGCCTCTTTCCAAAATTGCAAATGTCCGGCTAGTAGTCCCACAAGTAGAGGTGCCAGCCCTGAAATATCGTGCTGGTCTTCACCTTCCCTTTGCATTTTATTCACAGGCACAACAGCACTTGGGATCTGTGCCTTCCCAGAGGCGTAACATCTCATCGCTCTCGTTCTCGGCAGAGCCTGTTTCTGAAATTGCAAACGTCTGGCCTGTTCTCCCACAAGGAAGGTGTGAGCCCTGAAAGCTCTTGCTGGTCTTCGCCTTCCCTTTGCATTCTATTCACAGGCACAACAGCACTTGGGATCTGTGCCTTCCCAGAGACGCAACCTCTCATCGCTCTCATTCTCGGCAGAGCCTGTTTCCGAAAATGCAAAATCCGACTACTACTCCTGCTAGGAAGGTGCCAAGCCCTGAAAGCTCTTGCTTGTCTTCACCTTCCCTTTGCATTTTATTCACAGGCACAACAGCACTTGGGATCTGTGCCTTCCCAGAGGTGTAACATCTCATTGCTCTCGTTTTCGGCAGAGCATGTTTCCAAAATTGCAAACGTCTGGCCTGTTCTCCCACAAGGAATGTGCCAGCCCTGAAAGCTCTTGCTGGTCTTTGCCTTCCCTTTGCATTCTATTCACAGGCACAACAGCACTTGGGAGTTGTGCGTTCCCAGAGACGCAACATCTCTTCGCTCTCATTCTCGGCAGAGCCTGTTTCTGAAATTGCAAATGTCCGGCCTGCTCTCCCACAAGGAAGGTGCCAGCCCTGAAAGATCGTGCTGCTCTTCACCTTCCCTTTGCAGCCTATTCACAGGCACAACAGCACTTGGGATCTGTGCTTTCCCAGAGACTTAACATCTCATCGCTCTTGTTCTCAGCAGAACCTGTTTTCAAAATTGCAAATGTCCGTCCTGTTCTCCCACAAGGAAGGTGCCAAGCCCTGAAAGATCTTGCTGGTCTTCACCTTCCCTTTGCAGCCTATTCACAGGCACAACAGCACTGGGGATCTGTGCCTTCCCAGAGACGCAACCTCTCATCGCTCTCGTTCTCGGCAGAGCCTATTTCCGAAATTGTAGAAGTCCGGCTACTACTCCTGCTAGGAAGGTGCCAAGCCCTGAAAGCTCTTGCTGGTCTTTGCCTTTCCTTTGCATTTTATTCACAGGCACAACAGCACTTGGGATCTGTGCCTTCCCAGAGGCGTAACATCTCATCGCTCTCGTTCTCGGCAGGGCCTGTTTCTGAAACTGCAAACGTCCGGCCTATTCTCCCACAAGGAAGGTGTGAGCCCTGAAAGCTCTTGCTGGTCTTCGCCTTCCCTTTGCATTCTATTCACAGGCACAACAGCACTTGGGAGTTGTGCCTTCCCAGAGACGCAACCTCTCATCGCTCTCGTTCTCGGCAGAGCATGTTTCCGAAACTGCAAACGACTGGCCTGTTCTCCCATAAGGAAGGTGCCAGCCCTGAAAGCTCTTGCTGGTCTTTGCCTTCCCTTTGCATTCTATTCACAGGCACAACAGCACTGGGGTTCTGTGCTTTCCTAGAGACGCAACCTCTCTTCGCTCTCGTTCTCGGCAGAGCCTGTTTCTGAAATTGCAAACGTCCAGCCTGCTCTCCCACAAGGAAGGTGCCAGCCCTGAAAGATCTTGCTGCTCTTCACCTTCCCTTTGCATTCTATTCACAGGCACAACAGCACTTGGGATCTGTGCTTTCCCAGAGGCGTAACATCTCTTCGCTCTCGTTCTCGGTAGAACCTGTTTCCGAAACCGCAAACGACTGGCCTGTACTCCCATAAGGAAGGTGCCAGCCCTGAAAGCTCTTGCTGGTCTTTGCCTTCCCTTTGCATTCTATTCACAGGCACAACAGCACTGGGGATCTGTGCTTTCCCAGAGACGCAACCTCTCATCGCTCTCGTTCTCGGCAGAGCCTGTTTACGAAATTGCAAATGTCCAGCCTGTTCTCCCACAAGGAAGGTGCCACCCATGAAAGCTCTTGCTGGTCTTCGCCTTCCCTTTGCAGCCTATTCACAGGCACAACAGCTCTGGGGATCTGTGCTTTCCCACAGACACGTAACCTCTCTTTGGTCTTGTTCTTGGCAGAGCCTGTTTCTGAAATTGCAAACATCCAGCCTGTTCTCCCACAAGGAAGGTGCCAGCCCTGAATGATCTTGCTGGTCTTCACCTTCCCTTTGCATTCTATTCACAGGCACAACAGCACTTGGGATCTGTGCTTTCCCGGAGGTGTAACCTCTCATCGCTCTCGTTCTTGGCAGAGCCTGTTTCCGAAATTGCAAACGTCCGGCCTGCTCTCCCACAAGGAAGGTGCCAGCCCTGAAAGATCGTGCTGCTCTTCACCTTCCCTTTGCAGCCTATTCACAGGCACAACAGCACTGGGGATCTGTGCTTTCCCAGAGATGTAACATCTCATCTGTTTCGTTCTTGGCAGAGCCTGTTTCCGAAATTGCAAACGTCCGTCCTGTTCTCCCACAAGGAAGGTGCCAAGCCCTGAAAGCTCTTGCTAGTCTTCGCCTTCCCTTTCCAGCCTATTCACAGGCACAACAGCACTGGGGATCTGTGCCTTCCCAGACATGTGACCTCTCATCGCTCTAATTCTCGGCAGAGCCTCTTTCCAAAATTGCAAATGTCCGGCTAGTAGTCCCACAAGTAGAGGTGCCAGCCCTGAAATATCGTGCTGGTCTTCACCTTCCCTTTGCATTTTATTCACAGGCACAACAGCACTTGGGATCTGTGCCTTCCCAGAGGCGTAACATCTCATCGCTCTCGTTCTCGGCAGAGCCTGTTTCTGAAATTGCAAACGTCTGGCCTGTTGTCCCACAAGGAAGGTGTGAGCCCTGAAAGCTCTTGCTGGTCTTCGCCTTCCCTTTGCATTCTATTCACAGGCACAACAGCACTTGGGATCTGTGCCTTCCCAGAGACGCAACCTCTCATCGCTCTCATTCTCGGCAGAGCCTGTTTCCGAAAATGCAAAATCCGACTACTACTCCTGCTAGGAAGGTGCCAAGCCCTGAAAGCTCTTGCTGGTCTTTGCCTTCCCTTTGCATTCTATTCACAGGCACAACAGCACTTGGGATCTGTGCCTTCCCAGAGGTGTAACATCTCATTGCTCTCGTTTTCGGCAGAGCATGTTTCCAAAATTGCAAACGTCCGGCCTGCTCTCCCACAAGGAAGGTGCCAGCCCTGAAAGATCTTGCTGCTCTTCACCTTCCCTCTGCATTCTATTCACAGGCACAACAGCACTTGGGATCTGTGCTTTCCCGGAGGTGTAACCTCTCATCACTCTCGTTCTTGGCAGAGCCTGTTTCCGAAATTGCAAACGTCCGGCCTGCTCTCCCACAAGGAAGGTGCCAGCCCTGAAAGATCGTGCTGCTCTTCACCTTCCTTTTGCATTCTATTCACAGGCACAACAGCACTGGGGATCTGTGCCTTCCCAGATATGTAACCTCTCATCGCTCTCATTCTCGGCAGAGCCTCTTTCCAAAATTGCAAATGTCCGGCTAGTAGTCCAACAAGTAGAGGTGCCAGCCCTGAAAGCTCTTGCTGGTCTTCACCTTCCCTTTGCATTTTATTCACAGGCACAACAGCACTTGGGATTTGTGCGTTCCCAGACACTCAACCTCTCATCGCTCTCGTTCTCGGCAGAGCCTGTTTCCGAAATTGCAAAAGTCCGACTACTACTCCTGCTAGGAAGGTGCCAAGCCCTGAAAGCTCTTGCTGGTCTTTGCCTTCCCTTTGCATTCTATTCACAGGCACAACAGCACTTGGGATCTGTGCCTTCCCAGAGGTGTAACATCTCATTGCTCTCGTTTTCGGCAGAGCATGTTTCCAAAATTGCAAACGTCCGGCCTGCTCTCCCACAAGGAAGGTGCCAGCCCTGAAAGATCTTGCTGCTCTTCACCTTCCCTCTGCATTCTATTCACAGGCACAACAGCACTTGGGATCTGTGCTTTCCCAGAGGCGTAACATCTCTTCGCTCTCGTTCTCGGTAGAACCTGTTTCCGAAACTGCAAACGACTGGCCTGTACTCCCATAAGGAAGGTGCCAGCCCTGAAAGCTCTTGCTGGTCTTCGCCTTCCCTTTGCAGCCTATTCACAGGCACAACAGCTCTGGGGATCTGTGCTTTCCCACAGACACGTAACCTCTCTTTGGTCTTGTTCTTGGCAGAGCCTGTTTCTGAAATTGCAAACATCCAGCCTGTTCTCCCACAAGGAAGGTGCCAGCCCTGAATGATCTTGCTGGTCTTCACCTTCCCTTTGCATTCTATTCACAGGCACAACAGCACTTGGGATCTGTGCTTTCCCGGAGGTGTAACCTCTCATCGCTCTCGTTCTTGGCAGAGCCTGTTTCCGAAATTGCAAACGTCCGGCCTGCTCTCCCACAAGGAAGGTGCCAGCCCTGAAAGATCGTGCTGCTCTTCACCTTCCCTTTGCAGCCTATTCACAGGCACAACAGCACTGGGGATCTGTGCTTTCCCAGAGATGTAACATCTCATCTGTTTCGTTCTTGGCAGAGCCTGTTTCCGAAATTGCAAACGTCCGTCCTGTTCTCCCACAAGGAAGGTGCCAAGCCCTGAAAGCTCTTGCTAGTCTTCGCCTTCCCTTTCCAGCCTATTCACAGGCACAACAGCACTGGGGATCTGTGCCTTCCCAGACATGTGACCTCTCATCGCTCTAATTCTCGGCAGAGCCTCTTTCCAAAATTGCAAATGTCCGGCTAGTAGTCCCACAAGTAGAGGTGCCAGCCCTGAAATATCGTGCTGGTCTTCACCTTCCCTTTGCATTTTATTCACAGGCACAACAGCACTTGGGATCTGTGCCTTCCCAGAGGCGTAACATCTCATCGCTCTCGTTCTCGGCAGAGCCTGTTTCTGAAATTGCAAACGTCTGGCCTGTTGTCCCACAAGGAAGGTGTGAGCCCTGAAAGCTCTTGCTGGTCTTCGCCTTCCCTTTGCATTCTATTCACAGGCACAACAGCACTTGGGATCTGTGCCTTCCCAGAGACGCAACCTCTCATCGCTCTCATTCTCGGCAGAGCCTGTTTCCGAAAATGCAAAATCCGACTACTACTCCTGCTAGGAAGGTGCCAAGCCCTGAAAGCTCTTGCTTGTCTTCACCTTCCCTTTGCATTTTATTCACAGGCACAACAGCACTTGGGATCTGTGCCTTCCCAGAGGTGTAACATCTCATTGCTCTCGTTTTCGGCAGAGCATGTTTCCAAAATTGCAAACGTCTGGCCTGTTCTCCCACAAGGAATGTGCCAGCCCTGAAAGCTCTTGCTGGTCTTTGCCTTCCCTTTGCATTCTATTCACAGGCACAACAGCACTTGGGAGTTGTGCGTTCCCAGAGACGCAACATCTCTTCGCTCTCATTCTCGGCAGAGCCTGTTTCTGAAATTGCAAATGTCCGGCCTGCTCTCCCACAAGGAAGGTGCCAGCCCTGAAAGATCGTGCTGCTCTTCACCTTCCCTTTGCAGCCTATTCACAGGCACAACAGCACTTGGGATCTGTGCTTTCCCAGAGACTTAACATCTCATCGCTCTTGTTCTCAGCAGAACCTGTTTTCAAAATTGCAAATGTCCGTCCTGTTCTCCCACAAGGAAGGTGCCAAGCCCTGAAAGATCTTGCTGGTCTTCACCTTCCCTTTGCAGCCTATTCACAGGCACAACAGCACTGGGGATCTGTGCCTTCCCAGAGACGCAACCTCTCATCGCTCTCGTTCTCGGCAGAGCCTATTTCCGAAATTGTAGAAGTCCGGCTACTACTCCTGCTAGGAAGGTGCCAAGCCCTGAAAGCTCTTGCTGGTCTTTGCCTTTCCTTTGCATTTTATTCACAGGCACAACAGCACTTGGGATCTGTGCCTTCCCAGAGGCGTAACATCTCATCGCTCTCGTTCTCGGCAGGGCCTGTTTCTGAAACTGCAAACGTCCGGCCTATTCTCCCACAAGGAAGGTGTGAGCCCTGAAAGCTCTTGCTGGTCTTCGCCTTCCCTTTGCATTCTATTCACAGGCACAACAGCACTTGGGAGTTGTGCCTTCCCAGAGACGCAACCTCTCATCGCTCTCGTTCTCGGCAGAGCATGTTTCCGAAACTGCAAACGACTGGCCTGTTCTCCCATAAGGAAGGTGCCAGCCCTGAAAGCTCTTGCTGGTCTTTGCCTTCCCTTTGCATTCTATTCACAGGCACAACAGCACTGGGGTTCTGTGCTTTCCTAGAGACGCAACCTCTCTTCGCTCTCGTTCTCGGCAGAGCCTGTTTCTGAAATTGCAAACGTCCAGCCTGCTCTCCCACAAGGAAGGTGCCAGCCCTGAAAGATCTTGCTGCTCTTCACCTTCCCTTTGCATTCTATTCACAGGCACAACAGCACTTGGGATCTGTGCTTTCCCAGAGGCGTAACATCTCTTCGCTCTCGTTCTCGGTAGAACCTGTTTCCGAAACCGCAAACGACTGGCCTGTACTCCCATAAGGAAGGTGCCAGCCCTGAAAGCTCTTGCTGGTCTTTGCCTTCCCTTTGCATTCTATTCACAGGCACAACAGCACTGGGGATCTGTGCTTTCCCAGAGACGCAACCTCTCATCGCTCTCGTTCTCGGCAGAGCCTGTTTACGAAATTGCAAATGTCCAGCCTGTTCTCCCACAAGGAAGGTGCCACCCATGAAAGCTCTTGCTGGTCTTCGCCTTCCCTTTGCAGCCTATTCACAGGCACAACAGCTCTGGGGATCTGTGCTTTCCCACAGACAAGTAACCTCTCTTTGGTCTTGTTCTTGGCAGAGCCTGTTTCTGAAATTGCAAACATCCAGCCTGTTCTCCCACAAGGAAGGTGCCAGCCCTGAATGATCTTGCTGGTCTTCACCTTCCCTTTGCATTCTATTCACAGGCACAACAGCACTTGGGATCTGTGCTTTCCCGGAGGTGTAACCTCTCATCGCTCTCGTTCTTGGCAGAGCCTGTTTCCGAAATTGCAAACGTCCGGCCTGCTCTCCCACAAGGAAGGTGCCAGCCCTGAAAGATCGTGCTGCTCTTCACCTTCCCTTTGCAGCCTATTCACAGGCACAACAGCACTGGGGATCTGTGCTTTCCCAGAGATGTAACATCTCATCTGTTTCGTTCTTGGCAGAGCCTGTTTCCGAAATTGCAAACGTCCGTCCTGTTCTCCCACAAGGAAGGTGCCAAGCCCTGAAAGCTCTTGCTAGTCTTCGCCTTCCCTTTCCAGCCTATTCACAGGCACAACAGCACTGGGGATCTGTGCCTTCCCAGACATGTGACCTCTCATCGCTCTAATTCTCGGCAGAGCCTCTTTCCAAAATTGCAAATGTCCGGCTAGTAGTCCCACAAGTAGAGGTGCCAGCCCTGAAAGATCGTGCTGGTCTTCACCTTCCCTTTGCATTTTATTCACAGGCACAACAGCACTTGGGATCTGTGCCTTCCCAGAGGCGTAACATCTCATCGCTCTCGTTCTCGGCAGAGCCTGTTTCTGAAATTGCAAACGTCTGGCCTGTTGTCCCACAAGGAAGGTGTGAGCCCTGAAAGCTCTTGCTGGTCTTCGCCTTCCCTTTGCATTCTATTCACAGGCACAACAGCACTTGGGATCTGTGCCTTCCCAGAGACGCAACCTCTCATCGCTCTCATTCTCGGCAGAGCCTGTTTCCGAAAATGCAAAATCCGACTACTACTCCTGCTAGGAAGGTGCCAAGCCCTGAAAGCTCTTGCTTGTCTTCACCTTCCCTTTGCATTTTATTCACAGGCACAACAGCACTTGGGATCTGTGCCTTCCCAGAGGTGTAACATCTCATTGCTCTCGTTTTCGGCAGAGCATGTTTCCAAAATTGCAAACGTCTGTCCTGTTCTCCCACAAGGAATGTGCCAGCCCTGAAAGCTCTTGCTGGTCTTTGCCTTCCCTTTGCATTCTATTCACAGGCACAACAGCACTTGGGAGTTGTGCGTTCCCAGAGACGCAACATCTCTTCGCTCTCATTCTCGGCAGAGCCTGTTTCTGAAATTGCAAATGTCCGGCCTGCTCTCCCACAAGGAAGGTGCCAGCCCTGAAAGATCGTGCTGCTCTTCACCTTCCCTTTGCAGCCTATTCACAGGCACAACAGCACTTGGGATCTGTGCTTTCCCAGAGACTTAACATCTCATCGCTCTTGTTCTCAGCAGAACCTGTTTTCAAAATTGCAAATGTCCGTCCTGTTCTCCCACAAGGAAGGTGCCAAGCCCTGAAAGATCTTGCTGGTCTTCACCTTCCCTTTGCAGCCTATTCACAGGCACAACAGCACTGGGGATCTGTGCCTTCCCAGAGACGCAACCTCTCATCGCTCTCGTTCTCGGCAGAGCCTATTTCCGAAATTGTAGAAGTCCGGCTACTACTCCTGCTAGGAAGGTGCCAAGCCCTGAAAGCTCTTGCTGGTCTTTGCCTTTCCTTTGCATTTTATTCACAGGCACAACAGCACTTGGGATCTGTGCCTTCCCAGAGGCGTAACATCTCATCGCTCTCGTTCTCGGCAGGGCCTGTTTCTGAAACTGCAAACGTCCGGCCTATTCTCCCACAAGGAAGGTGTGAGCCCTGAAAGCTCTTGCTGGTCTTCGCCTTCCCTTTGCATTCTATTCACAGGCACAACAGCACTTGGGAGTTGTGCCTTCCCAGAGACGCAACCTCTCATCGCTCTCGTTCTCGGCAGAGCATGTTTCCGAAACTGCAAACGACTGGCCTGTTCTCCCATAAGGAAGGTGCCAGCCCTGAAAGCTCTTGCTGGTCTTTGCCTTCCCTTTGCATTCTATTCACAGGCACAACAGCACTGGGGTTCTGTGCTTTCCTAGAGACGCAACCTCTCTTCGCTCTCGTTCTCGGCAGAGCCTGTTTCTGAAATTGCAAACGTCCAGCCTGCTCTCCCACAAGGAAGGTGCCAGCCCTGAAAGATCTTGCTGCTCTTCACCTTCCCTTTGCATTCTATTCACAGGCACAACAGCACTTGGGATCTGTGCTTTCCCAGAGGCGTAACATCTCTTCGCTCTCGTTCTCGGTAGAACCTGTTTCCGAAACCGCAAACGACTGGCCTGTACTCCCATAAGGAAGGTGCCAGCCCTGAAAGCTCTTGCTGGTCTTTGCCTTCCCTTTGCATTCTATTCACAGGCACAACAGCACTGGGGATCTGTGCTTTCCCAGAGACGCAACCTCTCATCGCTCTCGTTCTCGGCAGAGCCTGTTTACGAAATTGCAAATGTCCAGCCTGTTCTCCCACAAGGAAGGTGCCAGCCCTGAAAGCTCTTGCTTGTCTTCAATTTCCCTTTGTATTCTATTCACAGGCACAACAGCACTGGGGTTCTGTGCTTTCCCACAGACAAAACATCCCATCGGTCGCGCTTTTCACGGAGCCTGTTTTCGAAATTGCAAACGTCCGGCCTGTTCTCCCACAAGGAAGGTGCCACCCATGAAAGCTCTTGCTGGTCTTCGCCTTCCCTTTGCAGCCTATTCACAGGCACAACAGCTCTGGGGATCTGTGCTTTCCCACAGACACGTAACCTCACTTTGGTCTTGTTCTTGGCAGAGCCTGTTTCTGAAATTGCAAACATCCAGCCTGTTCTCCCACAAGGAAGGTGCCAGCCCTGAATGATCTTGCTGCTCTTCACCTTCCCTTTGCAGCCTATTCACAGGCACAACAGCACTGGGGATCTGTGCTTTCCCAGAGATGTAACATCTCATCTGTTTCGTTCTTGGCAGAGCCTGTTTCCGAAATTGCAAACGTCCGTCCTGTTCTCCCACAAGGAAGGTGCCAAGCCCTGAAAGCTCTTGCTGGTCTTCGCCTTCCCTTTGCAGCCTATTCACAGGCACAACAGCACTGGGGATCTGTGCCTTCCCAGACATGTGACCTCTCATCGCTCTCATTCTCGGCAGAGCCTCTTTCCAAAATTGCAAATGTCCGGCTAGTAGTCCCACAAGTAGAGGTGCCAGCCCTGAAATATCGTGCTGGTCTTCACCTTCCCTTTGCATTTTATTCACAGGCACAACAGCACTTGGGATCTGTGCCTTCCCAGAGGCGTAACATCTCATCGCTCTCGTTCTCGGCAGAGCCTGTTTCTGAAATTGCAAACGTCTGGCCTGTTGTCCCACAAGGAAGGTGTGAGCCCTGAAAGCTCTTGCTGGTCTTCGCCTTCCCTTTGCATTCTATTCACAGGCACAACAGCACTTGGGATCTGTGCCTTCCCAGAGACGCAACCTCTCATCGCTCTCATTCTCGGCAGAGCCTGTTTCTGAAAATGCAAAATCCGACTACTACTCCTGCTAGGAAGGTGCCAAGCCCTGAAAGCTCTTGCTTGTCTTCACCTTCCCTTTGCATTTTATTCACAGGCACAACAGCACTTGGGATCTGTGCCTTCCCAGAGGTGTAACATCTCATTGCTCTCGTTTTCGGCAGAGCATGTTTCCAAAATTGCAAACGTCTGGCCTGTTCTCCCACAAGGAATGTGCCAGCCCTGAAAGCTCTTGCTGGTCTTTGCCTTCCCTTTGCATTCTATTCACAGGCACAACAGCACTTGGGAGTTGTGCGTTCCCAGAGACGCAACATCTCTTCGCTCTCATTCTCGGCAGAGCCTGTTTCTGAAATTGCAAATGTCCGGCCTGCTCTCCCACAAGGAAGGTGCCAGCCCTGAAAGATCGTGCTGCTCTTCACCTTCCCTTTGCAGCCTATTCACAGGCACAACAGCACTTGGGATCTGTGCTTTCCCAGAGACTTAACATCTCATCGCTCTTGTTCTCAGCAGAACCTGTTTTCAAAATTGCAAATGTCCGTCCTGTTCTCCCGCAAGGAAGGTGCCAAGCCCTGAAAGATCTTGCTGGTCTTCACCTTCCCTTTGCAGCCTATTCACAGGCACAACAGCACTGGGGATCTGTGCCTTCCCAGAGACGCAACCTCTCATCGCTCTCGTTCTCGGCAGAGCCTATTTCCGAAAT
Source organism: Gypaetus barbatus (assembly GCA_028022735.1). Classification (NCBI taxonomy): domain Eukaryota; kingdom Metazoa; phylum Chordata; class Aves; order Accipitriformes; family Accipitridae; genus Gypaetus; species Gypaetus barbatus. The sequence continues at coordinate 16,961,487 of CM051561.1, read as the reverse complement.
TGTAGAAGTCCGGCTACTACTCCTGCTAGGAAGGTGCCAAGCCCTGAAAGCTCTTGCTGGTCTTTGCCTTTCCTTTGCATTTTATTCACAGGCACAACAGCACTTGGGATCTGTGCCTTCCCAGAGGCGTAACATCTCATCGCTCTCGTTCTCGGCAGGGCCTGTTTCTGAAACTGCAAACGTCCGGCCTATTCTCCCACAAGGAAGGTGTGAGCCCTGAAAGCTCTTGCTGGTCTTCGCCTTCCCTTTGCATTCTATTCACAGGCACAACAGCACTTGGGAGTTGTGCCTTCCCAGAGACGCAACCTCTCATCGCTCTCGTTCTCGGCAGAGCATGTTTTCGAAACTGCAAACAACTGGCCTGTTCTCCCATAAGGAAGGTGCCAGCCCTGAAAGCTCTTGCTGGTCTTTGCCTTCCCTTTGCATTCTATTCACAGGCACAACAGCACTGGGGTTCTGTGCTTTCCTAGAGACGCAACCTCTCTTCGCTCTCGTTCTCGGCAGAGCCTGTTTCTGAAATTGCAAACGTCCAGCCTGCTCTCCCACAAGGAAGGTGCCAGCCCTGAAAGATCTTGCTGCTCTTCACCTTCCCTTTGCATTCTATTCACAGGCACAACAGCACTTGGGATCTGTGCTTTCCCAGAGGCGTAACATCTCTTCGCTCTCGTTCTCGGTAGAACCTGTTTCCGAAACCGCAAACGACTGGCCTGTACTCCCATAAGGAAGGTGCCAGCCCTGAAAGCTCTTGCTGGTCTTTGCCTTCCCTTTGCATTCTATTCACAGGCACAACAGCACTGGGGATCTGTGCTTTCCCAGAGACGCAACCTCTCATCGCTCTCGTTCTCGGCAGAGCCTGTTTACGAAATTGCAAATGTCCAGCCTGTTCTCCCACAAGGAAGGTGCCAGCCCTGAAAGCTCTTGCTTGTCTTCAATTTCCCTTTGTATTCTATTCACAGGCACAACAGCACTGGGGTTCTGTGCTTTCCCACAGACAAAACATCTCATCGGTTGCGCTTTTCACGGAGCCTGTTTTCGAAATTGCAAACGTCCGGCCTGTTCTCCCACAAGGAAGGTGCCACCCATGAAAGCTCTTGCTGGTCTTCGCCTTCCCTTTGCAGCCTATTCACAGGCACAACAGCTCTGGGGATCTGTGCTTTCCCACAGACACGTAACCTCTCTTTGGTCTTGTTCTTGGCAGAGCCTGTTTCTGAAATTGCAAACATCCAGCCTGTTCTCCCACAAGGAAGGTGCCAAGCCCTGAAAGCTCTTGCTGGTCTTTGCCTTTCCTTTGCATTCTATTCACAGGCACAACAGCACTTGGGATCTGTGCCTTCCCAGAGGCGTAACATCTCATCGCTCTCGTTCTCGGCAGGGCCTGTTTATGAAATTGCAAATGTCCAGCCTGTTCTCCCACAAGGAAGGTGCCACCCATGAAAGCTCTTGCTGGTCTTCGCCTTCCCTTTGCAGCCTATTCACAGGCACAACATCACTGGGGATCTGTGCTTTCCCAGAGGTGTAACCTCTCATCTCTCTCGTTCTCGGCAGAGCCTGTTTCTGAAATTGCAAACGTCCGGCCTGCTCTCCCACAAGGAAGGTGCCAGCCCTGAAAGATCGGGCTGCTCTTCACCTTCCCTTTGCAGCCTATTCACAGGCACAACAGCACTGGGGTTCTGTGCATTCCCAGAGATGTAACATCTCATCTGTTTCGTTCTTGGCAGAGCCTGTTTCCGAAATTGCAAACGTCCGTCCTGTTCTCCCACAAGGAAGGTGCCAAGCCCTGAAAGCTCTTGCTGGTCTTCGCCTTCCCTTTGCATTCTATTCACAGGCACAACAGCACTGGGGATCTGTGCCTTCCCAGACATGTAACCTCTCATCGCTCTCATTCTCGGCAGAGCCTCTTTCCAAAATTGCAAATGTCCGGCTAGTAGTCCCACAAGTAGAGGTGCCAGCCCTGAAAGATCGTGCTGGTCTTCACCTTCCCTTTGCATTTTATTCACAGGCACAACAGCACTTGGGATCTGTGCCTTCCCAGAGGCGTAACATCTCATCGCTCTCGTTCTCGGCAGAGCCTGTTTCTGAAATTGCAAACGTCTGGCCTGTTGTCCCACAAGGAAGGTGCCAGCCCTGAAAGCTCTTGCTGGTCTTCGCCTTCCCTTTGCATTCTATTCACAGGCACAACAGCACTTGGGATCTGTGCCTTCCCAGAGACGCAACCTCTCATCGCTCTCGTTCTCGGCAGAGCCTGTTTCCGAAAATGCAAAGTCCGACTACTACTCCTGCTAGGAAGGTGCCAAGCCCTGAAAGCTCTTGCTTGTCTTTGCCTTTCCTTTGCATTTTATTCACAGGCACAACAGCACTTGGGATCTGTGCCTTCCCAGAGGCGTAACATCTCATCGCTCTCGTTCTCGGCAGGGCCTGTTTCTGAAATTGCAAACGTCTGGCCTATTCTCCCACAAGGAAGGTGTGAGCCCTGAAAGCTCTTGCTGGTCTTCGCCTTCCCTTTGCAGCCTATTCACAGGCACAACAGCACTTGGGATCTGTGCCTTCCCAGAGACGCAACCTCTCATCGCTCTCGTTCTCGGCAGAGCATGTTTCCGAAACTGCAAACGACTGGCCTGTTCTCCCACAAGGAAGGTGTGAGCCCTGAAAGCTCTTGCTGGTCTTCGCCTTCCCTTTGCAGCCTATTCACAGGCACAACAGCACTTGGGACTTGTGCGTTCCCAGAGACGCAACATCTCTTCGCTCTCATTCTCGGCAGAGCCTGTTTCTGAAATTGCAAATGTCCGGCCTGCTCTCCCACAAGGAAGGTGCCAGCCCTGAAAGATCGTGCTGCTCTTCACCTTCCCTTTGCAGCCTATTCACAGGCACAACAGCACTGGGGATCTGTGCCTTCGCAGAGACGCAACCTCTCATCGCTCTCGTTCTCGGCAGAGCCTATTTCCGAAATTGTAAAAGTCCGGCTACTACTCCTGCTAGGAAGGTGCCAAGCCCTGAAAGCTCTTGCTGGTCTTTGCCTTTCCTTTGCATTTTATTCACAGGCACAACAGCACTTGGGATCTGTGCCTTCCCAGAGGCGTAACATCTCATCGCTCTCGTTCTCGGCAGGGCCTGTTTCTGAAACTGCAAACGTCCGGCCTATTCTCCCACAAGGAAGGTGTGAGCCCTGAAAGCTCTTGCTGGTCTTCGCCTTCCCTTTGCATTCTATTCACAGGCACAACAGCACTTGGGAGTTGTGCCTTCCCAGAGACGCAACCTCTCATCGCTCTCGTTCTCAGCAGAGCATGTTTCCGAAACTGCAAACGACTGGCCTGTTCTCCCATAAGGAAGGTGCCAGCCCTGAAAGCTCTTGCTGGTCTTTGCCTTCCCTTTGCATTCTATTCACAGGCACAACAGCACTGGGGTTCTGTGCTTTCCCAGAGACGCAACATCTCTTCGCTCTCGTTCTCGGCAGAGCCTGTTTACGAAATTGCAAATGTCCAGCCTGTTCTCCCACAAGGAAGGTGCCAGCCCTGAAAGCTCTTGCTTGTCTTCAATTTCCCTTTGTATTCTATTCACAGGCACAACAGCACTGGGGTTCTGTGCTTTCCCACAGACAAAACATCTCATCGGTCGCGCTTTTCACGGAGCCTGTTTCCGAAATTGCAAACGTCCGGCCTGTTCTCCCACAAGGAAGGTGCCACCCATGAAAGCTCTTGCTGGTCTTCGCCTTCCCTTTGCAGCCTATTCACAGGCACAACAGCTCTGGGGATCTGTGCTTTCCCACAGACACGTAACCTCACTTTGGTCTTGTTCTTGGCAGAGCCTGTTTCTGAAATTGCAAACATCCAGCCTGTTCTCCCACAAGGAAGGTGCCAGCCCTGAATGATCTTGCTGGTCTTCACCTTCCCTTTGCATTCTATTCACAGGCACAACAGCACTGGGGATCTGTGCTTTCCCGGAGGTGTAACCTCTCATCGCTCTCGTTCTTGGCAGAGCCTGTTTCCGAAATTGCAAACGTCCGGCCTGCTCTCCCACAAGGAAGGTGCCAGCCCTGAAAGATCGTGCTGCTCTTCACCTTCCCTTTGCAGCCTATTCACAGGCATAACAGCACTGGGGTTCTGTGCGTTCCCAGAGATGTAACATCTCATCTGTTTCGTTCTTGGCAGAGCCTGTTTCCGAAATTGCAAACGTCCGTCCTGTTCTCCCACAAGGAAGGTGCCAAGCCCTGAAAGCTCTTGCTGGTCTTCGCCTTCCTTTTGCATTCTATTCACAGGCACAACAGCACTGGGGATCTGTGCCTTCCCAGATATGTAACCTCTCATCGCTCTCATTCTCGGCAGAGCCTCTTTCCAAAATTGCAAATGTCCGGCTAGTAGTCCCACAAGTAGAGGTGCCAGCCCTGAAAGCTCTTGCTGGTCTTCACCTTCCCTTTGCATTTTATTCACAGGCACAACAGCACTTGGGATTTGTGCGTTCCCAGAGACTCAACCTCTCATCGCTCTCGTTCTCGGCAGAGCCTGTTTCCGAAATTGCAAAAGTCCGACTACTCCTCCTGCTAGGAAGGTGCCAAGCCCTGAAAGCTCTTGCTGGTCTTTGCCTTCCCTTTGCATTCTATTCACAGGCACAACAGCACTTGGGATTTGTGCGTTCCCAGAGACGCAACATCTCTTCGCTCTCGTTCTCGGCAGAGCCTGTTTCTGAAATTGCAAATGTCCGGCCTGCTCTCCCACAAGGAAGGTGCCAGCCCTGAAAGATCGTGCTGCTCTTCACCTTCCCTTTGCAGCCTATTCACAGGCACAACAGCACTGGGGATCTGTGCTTTCCCAGAGACTTAACATCTCATCGCTCTTGTTCTCAGCAGAACCTGTTTTCAAAATTGCAAATGTCCGTCCTGTTCTCCCACAAGGAAGGTGCCAAGCCCTGAAAGATCTTGCTGGTCTTCACCTTCCCTTTGCAGCCTATTCACAGGCACAATAGCACTGGGGATCTGTGCCTTCCCAGAGACGCAACCTCTCATCGCTCTTGTTCTCGGCAGAGCCTGTTTCCGAAATTGTAAAAGTCCAGCTACTACTCCTGCTAGGAAGGTGCCAAGCCCTGAAAGCTCTTGCTGGTCTTTGCCTTTCCTTTGCATTTTATTCACAGGCACAACAGCACTTGGGATCTGTGCCTTCCCAGAGGTGTAACCTCTCATCTCTCTCGTTCTCGGCAGAGCCTGTTTCTGAAATTGTAAATGTCCAGCCTGTTCTCCCACAAGGAAGGTGCCAGCCCTGAAAGATCGTGCTGCTCTTCACCTTCCCTTTGCAGCCTATTCACAGGCACAACAGCACTGGGGATCTGTGCATTCCCAGAGTAGTAACATCTCATCTGTTTCGTTCTTGGCAGAGCCTGTTTCCGAAATTGCAAACGTCCGTCCTGTTCTCCCACAAGGAAGGTGCCAAGCCCTGAAAGCTCTTGCTGGTCTTCGCCTTCCCTTTGCATTCTATTCACAGGCACAACAGCACTGGGGATCTCTGCCTTCCCAGACATGTAACCTCTCATCGCTCTCATTCTCGGCAGAGCCTCTTTCTAAAATTGCAAATGTCCGGCTAGTAGTCCCACAAGTAGAGGTGCCAGCCCTGAAATATCGTGCTGGTCTTCACCTTCCCTTTGCATTTTATTCACAGGCACAACAGCACTTGGGATCTGTGCCTTCCCAGAGGCGTAACATCTCATCGCTCTCGTTCTCGGCAGAGCCTGTTTCTGAAATTGCAAACGTCTGGCCTGTTGTCCCACAAGGAAGGTGCCAGCCCTGAAAGCTCTTGCTGGTCTGCGCCTTCCCTTTGCATTCTATTCACAGGCACAACAGCACTTGGGATCTGTGCCTTCCCAGAGACGCAACCTCTCATCGCTCTCGTTCTCGGCAGAGCCTGTTTCCGAAAATGCAAAAGTCCGACTACTACTCCTGCTAGGAAGGTGCCAAGCCCTGAAAGCTCTTGCTGGTCTTTGCCTTCCCTTTGCATTTTATTCACAGGCACAACAGCACTTGGGATCTGTGCCTTCCCAGAGGCGTAACATCTCATCGCTCTCGCTCTCGGCAGGGCCTGTTTCCGAAACTGCAAATGTCCGGCCTATTCTCCCACAAGGAAGGTGTGAGCCCTGAAAGCTCTTGCTGGTCTTCGCCTTCCCTTTGCATCCTATTCACAGGCACAACAGCACTTGGGATCTGTGCCTTCCCAGAGACGCAACCTCTCATCGCTCTCGTTCTCGGCAGAGCATGTTTCCGAAACTGCAAACGACTGGCCTGTTCTCCCATAAGGAAGGTGCCAGCCCTGAAAGCTCTTGCTGGTCTTTGCCTTCCCTTTGCATTCTATTCACAGGCACAACAGCACTGGGGATCTGTGCTTTCCTAGAGACGCAACCTCTCATCGCTCTCGTTCTCGGCAGAGCCTGTTTACGAAATTGCAAACGTCCGGCCTGCTCTCCCACAAGGAAGGTGCCAGCCCTGAATGATCTTGCTGGTCTTCGCCTTCCCTTTGCAGCCTATTCACAGGCACAACAGCACTGGGGATCTGTGCTTTCCCAGAGACGAAACATCTCATTGCTCTCGCTTTTGACAGAGCCTGTTTTCGAAATTGCAAATATCCAGCCTGTTCTCCCACAAGGAAGGTGCCAGCCCTGAATGATCTTGCTGGTCTTCACCTTCCCTTTGCAGCCTATTCACAGGCACAAAAGCAATGGGGGTCTCTGCATTCCCAGAAATGCAACATTTCATCGCTCTCATTCTCGGCAGAGCCTGTTTCCAAAATTGCAAATGTCCGGCCTGTTCTCCCACAAGGAAGGTGCCCCCCATGAAAGCTCTTGCTGCTCTTTAGCTTCCCTTTGCATCCTATTCACAGGCACAACAGCACATGGGATCTGTAATTTCCCAGAGGCATAACATCTCATCGCTCTCGTTCTCAGCAGAACCTGTTTCCGAAATTGCAAACTACTGGCCTGTTCTCCCATAAGGAAGGTGCCAGCCCTGAAAGCTCTTGCTGGTCTTTGCCTTCCCTTTGCATTCTATTCACAGGCACAACAGCACTGGGGTTCTGTGCTTTCCCAGAGACGCAACCTCTCATCGCTCTCGTTCTCGGCAGAGCCTGTTTACGAAATTGCAAATGTCCAGCCTGTTCTACCACAAGGAAGGTGTGAGCCCTGAAAGCTCTTGCTTGTCTTCAACTTCCCTTTGCATTCTATTCACAGGCACAACAGCACTGGGGATCTGTGCTTTCCCGGAGGTGTAATCTCTCATCGCTCTCGTTCTTGGCAGAGCCTGTTTCCGAAATTGCAAATGTCCGGCCTGCTCTCCCACAAGGAAGGTGCCAGCCCTGAAAGCTCTTGCTGGTCTTCGCCTTCCCTTTGCAGCCTATTCACAGGCACAACAGCACTGGGGTTCTGTGCGTTCCCAGAGATGTAACATCTCATCTGTTTCGTTCTTGGCAGAGCCTGTTTCCGAAATTGCAAACGTCCGTCCTGTTCTCCCACAAGGAAGGTGCCAAGCCCTGAAAGCTCTTGCTGGTCTTTGCCTTCCCTTTGCATTCAATTCACAGGCACAACAGCACTGGGGATCTGTGCCTTCCCAGACATGTAACCTCTCATTGCTCTCATTCTCGGCAGAGCCTCTTTCCAAAATTGCAAATATCCGGCTAGTAGTCCCACAAGTAGAGGTGCCAGCCCTGAAATACCTTGCTGGTCTTCACCTTCCCTTTGCATTTTATTCACAGGCACAACAGCACTAGGGATATGTGCGTTCCCAGAGACTCAACCTCTCATCGCTCTCGTTCTCGGCAGAGCCTGTTTCCGAAATTGCAAAAGTCCGACTACTACTCCTGCTAGGAAGGTGCCAAGCCCTGAAAGCTCTTGCTGGTCTTTGCCTTTCCTTTGCATTTTATTCACAGGCACAACAGCACTTGGGATCTGTGACTTCCCAGAGGCGTAACATCTCATCGCTCTCGTTCTCGGCAGAGCCTGTTTCCAAAATTGCAAACGTCTGGCCTGTTCTCCCACAAGGAAGGTGCCAGCCCTGAAAGCTCTTGCTTGTCTTCAACTTCCCTTTGTATTCTATTCACAGGCACAACAGCACTGGGGTTCTGTGCTTTCCCAGAGACAAAACATCTCATCGGTCTCGCTTTTCACGGAGCCTGTTTTCGAAATTGCAAACGTCTGGCCTGTTCTCCCACAAGGAAGGTGGCACCCATGAAAGCTCTTGCTGGTCTTTGCCTTCCCTTTGCATTCTATTCACAGGCACAACAGCACTTGGGATCTGTGCTTTCCCAGAGATGCAACATCTCTTTGCTCTCATTCTCGGTAGAGCCTGTTTCTGAATTTGCAAACGTCCGGCCTGCTCTCCCACAAGGAAGGTGCCAAGCCCTGAAAGATCTTGCTGGTCTTCACCTTCCCTTTGCATTCTATTCACAGGCACAACAGCACTGGGGATCTGTGCCTTCCCAGAGACGCAACCTCTCATCGCTCTCGTTCTCGGCAGAGCCTGTTTCCGAAATTGTAAAAGTCCGACTACTACTCCTGCTAGGAAGGTGCCAAGCCCTGAAAGCTCTTGCTTGTCTTCGCCTTTCCTTTGCATTCTATTCACAGGCACAACAGCACTTGGGATCTGTGCCTTCCCAGAGGCGTAACATCTCTTCGCTCTTGTTCTCGGCAGAACCTGTTTCCGAAACTGCAAACGACTGGCCTGTACTCCCATAAGTAAGGTGCCAGCCCTGAAAGCTCTTGCTGGTCTTCACCTTCCCTTTGCATTCTATTCACAGGCACAACAGCACTGGGGATCTGTGCTTTCCCAGAGACGCAACCTCTCATCTCTCTCGTTCTCGGCAGAGCCTGTTTCTGAAATTGCAAATGTCCAGCCTGTTCTCCCACAAGGAAGGTGCCAGCCCTGAAAGCTCTTGCTTGTCTTCAACTTCCCTTTGTATTCTATTCACAGGCACAACAGCACTGGGGTTCTGTGCTTTCCCAGAGACAAAACATCTCATCGGTCTCGCTTTTCACGGAGCCTGTTTTCGAAATTGCAAACGTCCGGCCTGTTCTCCCACAAGGAAGGTGCCACCCATGAAAGCTCTTGCTGGTCTTCGCCTTCCCTTTGCAGCCTATTCACAGGCACAACAACTCTGGGGATCTGTGCTTTCCCACAGACACGTAACCTCTCTTTGGTCTTGTTCTTGGCAGAGCCTGTTTCTGAAATTGCAAACGTCTGGCCTGTTCTCCCACAAGGAAGGTGCCAGCCCTGAATGATCTTGCTGGTCTTTGCCTTCCCTTTGCATTCTATTCACAGGCACAACAGCACTTGGGAGTTGTGCGTTCCCAGAGACGCAACATCTCTTCGCTCTCATTCTCGGCAGAGCCTGTTTCTGAAATTGCAAATGTCCGGCCTGCTCTCCCACAAGGAAGGTGCCAGCCCTGAAAGATCGTGCTGCTCTTCACCTTCCCTTTGCATTCTATTCACAGGCACAACAGCACTTGGGATCTGTGCTTTCCCAGAGACTTAACATCTCATCGCTCTTGTTCTCAGCAGAACCTGTTTTCAAAATTGCAAATGTCCGTCCTGTTCTCCCACAAGGAAGGTGCCAAGCCCTGAAAGATCTTGCTGGTCTTCACCTTCCCTTTGCATTCTATTCACAGGCACAACAGCACTGGGGATCTGTGCCTTCCCAGAGACGCAACCTCTCATCGCTCTCTTTCTCGGCAGAGCCTATTTCCGAAATTGTAAAAGTCCGACTACTACTCCTGCTAGGAAGGTGCCAAGCCCTGAAAGCTCTTGCTGGTCTTCACCTTCCCTTTGCATTTTATTCACAGGCACAACAGCACTTGGGATCTGTGCGTTCCCAGAGGCGTAACATCTCATTGCTCTTGTTCTCAGCAGAACCTGTTTTCAAAATTGCAAATGTCCGTCCTGTTCTCCCACAAGGAAGGTGCCAAGCCCTGAAAGATCTTGCTGGTCTTCACCTTCCCTTTGCATTCTATTCACAGGCACAACAGCACTGGGGATCTGTGCTTTCCCAGAGACGCAACCTCTCATCGCTCTCGTTCTCGCCAGAGCCTGTTTACGAAATTGCAAATGTCCAGCCTGTTCTCCCACAAGGAAGGTGCCAGCCCTGAAAGCTCTTGCTTGTCTTCAACTTCCCTTTGTATTCTATTCACAGGCACAACAGCACTGGGGTTCTGTGCTTTCCCAGAGACAAAGCATCTCATCGGTCTCGCTTTTCACGGAGCCTGTTTTCGAAATTGCAAACGTCCGGCCTGTTCTCCCACAAGGAAGGTGCCACCCATGAAAGCTCTTGCTGGTCTTCGCCTTCCCTTTGCAGCCTATTCACAGGCACAACAGCTCTGGGGATCTGTGCTTTCCCACAGACACGTAACCTCTCTTTGGTCTTGTTCTTGGCAGAGCCTGTTTCTGAAATTGCAAACATCCAGCCTGTTCTCCCACAAGGAAGGTGCCAGCCCTGAATGATCTTGCTGGTCTTCACCTTCCCTTTGCATTCTATTCACAGGCACAACAGCTCTGGGGTTCTGTGCTTTCCCAGAGACGCAACCTCTCATCGCTCTCGTTCTCGGCAGAGCCTGTTTCCGAAATTGCAAAAGTTCGACTACTACTCCTGCTAGGAAGGTGCCAAGCCCTGAAAGCTCTTGCTGGTCTTCACCTTCCCTTTGCATTCTATTCACAGGCACAACAGCACTTGGGATCTGTGCCTTCCCAGTGGCGAAACATCTCATCTGTTTCGTTCTCGGCAGAGCATGTTTCCAAAATTGCAAACGTCTGGCCTGTTCTCCCACAAGGAAGGTGCCAGCCCTGAAAGCTCTTGCTGGTCTTTGCCTTCCCTTTGCATTCTATTCACAGGCACAACAGCACTTGGGAGTTGTGCGTTCCCAGAGACGCAACATCTCTTCGCTCTCATTCTCGGCAGAGCCTGTTTCTGAAATTGCAAATGTCCGGCCTGCTCTCCCACAAGGAAGGTGCCAGCCCTGAAAGATCGTGCTGCTCTTCACCTTCCCTTTGCATTCTATTCACAGGCACAACAGCACTTGGGATCTGTGCTTTCCCAGAGACTTAACATCTCATCGCTCTTGTTCTCAGCAGAACCTGTTTTCAAAATTGCAAATGTCCGTCCTGTTCTCCCACAAGGAAGGTGCCAAGCCCTGAAAGATCTTGCTGGTCTTCACCTTCCCTTTGCATTCTATTCACAGGCACAACAGCACTGGGGATCTGTGCCTTCCCAGAGACGCAACCTCTCATCGCTCTCGTTCTCGGCAGAGCCTATTTCCGAAATTGTAAAAGTCCGACTACTACTCCTGCTAGGAAGGTGCCAAGCCCTGAAAGCTCTTGCTGGTCTTTGCCTTTCCTTTGCATTTTATTCACAGGCACAACAGCACTTGGGATCTGTGCGTTCCCAGAGGCGTAACATCTCATCGCTCTCGTTCTCGGCAGAACCTGTTTCCGAAACTGCAAACGACTGGCCTGTACTCCCACAAGGAAGGTGCCAGCCCTGAAAGCTCTTGCTGGTCTTTGCCTTCCCTTTGCATTCTATTCACAGGCACAACAGCACTGGGGATCTGTGCTTTCCCAGAGACGCAACCTCTCATCGCTCTGGTTCTCGGCAGAGCCTGTTTACGAAATTGCAAATGTCCGGCCTGTTCTCCCACAAGGAAGGTGCCAGCCCTGAAAGCTCTTGCTTGTCTTCAGCTTCCCTTTGTATTCTATTCACAGGCACAACAGCACTGGGGTTCTGTGCTTTCCCAGAGACAAAACATCTCATCGGTCTCGCTTTTCACGGAGCCTGTTTTCGAAATTGCAAACGTCCGGCCTGTTCTCCCACAAGGAAGGTGCCACCCATGAAAGCTCTTGCTGGTCTTCGCCTTCCCTTTGCAGCCTATTCACAGGCACAACAACTCTGGGGATCTGTGCTTTCCCACAGACACGTAACCTCTCTTTGGTCTTGTTCTTGGCAGAGCCTGTTTCTGAAATTGCAAACGTCTGGCCTGTTCTCCCACAAGGAAGGTGCCAGCCCTGAAAGCTCTTGCTGGTCTTCACCTTCCCTTTGCATTCTATTCACAGGCACAACAGCACTTGGGAGTTGTGCGTTCCCAGAGACGCAACATCTCTTCGCTCTCATTCTCGGCAGAGCCTGTTTCTGAAATTGCAAATGTCCGGCCTGCTCTCCCACAAGGAAGGTGCCAGCCCTGAAAGATCGTGCTGCTCTTCACCTTCCCTTTGCATTCTATTCACAGGCACAACAGCACTTGGGATCTGTGCTTTCCCAGAGACTTAACATCTCATCGCTCTTGTTGTCAGCAGAACCTGTTTTCAAAATTGCAAATGTCCGTCCTGTTCTCCCACAAGGAAGGTGCCAAGCCCTGAAAGATCTTGCTGGTCTTCACCTTCCCTTTGCATTCTATTCACAGGCACAACAGCACTGGGGATCTGTGCCTTCCCAGAGACGCAACCTCTCATCGCTCTCTTTCTCGGCAGAGCCTATTTCCGAAATTGTAAAAGTCCGACTACTACTCCTGCTAGGAAGGTGCCAAGCCCTGAAAGCTCTTGCTGGTCTTCACCTTCCCTTTGCATTTTATTCACAGGCACAACAGCACTTGGGATCTGTGCGTTCCCAGAGGCGTAACATCTCATTGCTCTTGTTCTCAGCAGAACCTGTTTTCAAAATTGCAAATGTCCGTCCTGTTCTCCCACAAGGAAGGTGCCAAGCCCTGAAAGATCTTGCTGGTCTTCACCTTCCCTTTGCATTCTATTCACAGGCACAACAGCACTGGGGATCTGTGCTTTCCCAGAGACGCAACCTCTCATCGCTCTCGTTCTCGCCAGAGCCTGTTTACGAAATTGCAAATGTCCAGCCTGTTCTCCCACAAGGAAGGTGCCAGCCCTGAAAGCTCTTGCTTGTCTTCAACTTCCCTTTGTATTCTATTCACAGGCACAACAGCACTGGGGTTCTGTGCTTTCCCAGAGACAAAGCATCTCATCGGTCTCGCTTTTCACGGAGCCTGTTTTCGAAATTGCAAACGTCCGGCCTGTTCTCCCACAAGGAAGGTGCCACCCATGAAAGCTCTTGCTGGTCTTCGCCTTCCCTTTGCAGCCTATTCACAGGCACAACAGCTCTGGGGATCTGTGCTTTCCCACAGACACGTAACCTCTCTTTGGTCTTGTTCTTGGCAGAGCCTGTTTCTGAAATTGCAAACATCCAGCCTGTTCTCCCACAAGGAAGGTGCCAGCCCTGAATGATCTTGCTGGTCTTCACCTTCCCTTTGCATTCTATTCACAGGCACAACAGCTCTGGGGTTCTGTGCTTTCCCAGAGACGCAACCTCTCATCGCTCTCGTTCTCGGCAGAGCCTGTATCCGAAATTGCAAAAGTTCGACTACTACTCCTGCTAGGAAGGTGCCAAGCCCTGAAAGCTCTTGCTGGTCTTCACCTTCCCTTTGCATTTTATTCACAGGCACAACAGCACTTGGGATCTGTGCCTTCCCAGTGGCGTAACATCTCATCTGTTTCGTTCTCGGCAGAGCATGTTTCCAAAATTGCAAACGTCTGGCCTGTTCTCCCACAAGGAAGGTGCCAGCCCTGAAAGCTCTTGCTGGTCTTTGCCTTCCCTTTGCATTCTATTCACAGGCACAACAGCACTTGGGAGTTGTGCGTTCCCAGAGACGCAACATCTCTTCGCTCTCATTCTCGGCAGAGCCTGTTTCTGAAATTGCAAATGTCCGGCCTGCTCTCCCACAAGGAAGGTGCCAGCCCTGAAAGATCGTGCTGCTCTTCACCTTCCCTTTGCATTCTATTCACAGGCACAACAGCACTTGGGATCTGTGCTTTCCCAGAGACTTAACATCTCATCGCTCTTGTTCTCAGCAGAACCTGTTTTCAAAATTGCAAATGTCCGTCCTGTTCTCCCACAAGGAAGGTGCCAAGCCCTGAAAGATCTTGCTGGTCTTCACCTTCCCTTTGCATTCTATTCACAGGCACAACAGCACTGGGGATCTGTGCCTTCCCAGAGACGCAACCTCTCATCGCTCTCTTTCTCGGCAGAGCCTATTTCCGAAATTGTAAAAGTCCGACTACTACTCCTGCTAGGAAGGTGCCAAGCCCTGAAAGCTCTTGCTGGTCTTTGCCTTTCCTTTGCATTTTATTCACAGGCACAACAGCACTTGGGATCTGTGCGTTCCCAGAGGCGTAACATCTCATCGCTCTCGTTCTCGGCAGAACCTGTTTCCGAAACTGCAAACGACTGGCCTGTACTCCCACAAGGAAGGTGCCAGCCCTGAAAGCTCTTGCTGGTCTTTGCCTTCCCTTTGCATTCTATTCACAGGCACAACAGCACTGGGGATCTGTGCTTTCCCAGAGACGCAACCTCTCATCGCTCTGGTTCTCGGCAGAGCCTGTTTACGAAATTGCAAATGTCCGGCCTGTTCTCCCACAAGGAAGGTGCCAGCCCTGAAAGCTCTTGCTTGTCTTCAGCTTCCCTTTGTATTCTATTCACAGGCACAACAGCACTGGGGTTCTGTGCTTTCCCAGAGACAAAACATCTCATCGGTCTCGCTTTTCACGGAGCCTGTTTTCGAAATTGCAAACGTCCGGCCTGTTCTCCCACAAGGAAGGTGCCACCCATGAAAGCTCTTGCTGGTCTTCGCCTTCACTTTGCAGCCTATTCACAGGCACAACAACTCTGGGGATCTGTGCTTTCCCACAGACACGTAACCTCTCTTTGGTCTTGTTCTTGGCAGAGCCTGTTTCTGAAATTGCAAACATCCAGCCTGTTCTCCCACAAGGAAGGTGCCAGCCCTGAATGATCTTGCTGGTCTTCACCTTCCCTTTGCATTCTATTCACAGGCACAACAGCTCTGGGGATCTGTGCTTTCCCGGAGGTGTAACCTCTCATCGCTCTCGTTCTTGGCAGAGCCTGTTTCCGAAATTGCAAACGTCCGGCCTGCTCTCCCAAAAGGAAGGTGCCAGCCCTGAAAGATCGTGCTGCTCTTCACCTTCCCTTTGCATTTTATTCACAGGCACAACAGCACTGGGGTTCTGTGCGTTCCCAGAGATGTAACATCTCATCTGTTTCGTTCTTGGCAGAGCCTGTTTCCGAAATTGCAAACGTCCGTCCTGTTCTCCCACAAGGAAGGTGCCAAGCCCTGAAAGCTCTTGCTGGTCTTCGCCTTCCCTTTGCAGCCTATTCACAGGCACAACAGCACTGGGGATCTGTGCCTTCCCAGATATGTAACCTCTCATCGCTCTCATTCTCGGCAGAGCCTCTTTCCAAAATTGCAAATGTCCGGCTAGTAGTCCCACAAGTAGAGGTGCCAGCCCTGAAATACCTTGCTGGTCTTCACCTTCCCTTTGCATTTTATTCACAGGCACAACAGCACTTGGGATCTGTGCGTTCCCAGAGGCGTAACATCTCATTGCTCTTGTTCTCAGCAGAACCTGTTTTCAAAATTGCAAATGTCCGTCCTGTTCTCCCACAAGGAAGGTGCCAAGCCCTGAAAGATCTTGCTGGTCTTCGCCTTCCCTTTGCATTCTATTCACAGGCACAACAGCACTGGGGATCTGTGCCTTCCCAGACATGTAACCTCTCATCGCTCTCATTCTCGGCAGAGCCTCGTTCCAAAATTGCAAATGTCCGGCTAGTAGTCCCGCAAGTATAGGTGCCAGCCCTGAAATATCTTGCTGGTCTTCACCTTCCCTTTGCATTTTATTCACAGGCACAACAGCACTGGGGTTCTGTGCTTTCCCAGAGACGCAACCTCTCATCGCTCTCGTTCTCGGCAGAGCCTGTTTCCGAAATTGCACAAGTCCGACTACTACTCCTGCTAGGAAGGTGCCAAGCCCTGAAAGCTCTTGCTGGTCTTCACCTTCCCTTTGCATTTTATTCACAGGCACAACAGCACTTGGGATCTGTGCCTTTCCAGAAGCGTAACATCTCATCGCTCTCGTTCTCGGCAGAGCCTGTTTACGAAATTGCAAACGTCTGGCCTGTTCTCCCACAAGGAAGGTGCCAGCCCTGAAAGCTCTTGCTGGTCTTCACCTTCCCTTTGCAGCCTATTCACAGGCACAACAGCACTTGGGATCTGTGCTTTCCCAGAGACTTAACATCTCATCGCTCTTGTTCTCAAAATTGCAAATGTCCGTCCTGTTCTCCCACAAGGAAGGTGCCAAGCCCTGAAAGATCTTGCTGGTCTTCACCTTCCCTTTGCATTTTATTCACAGGCACAACAGCACTGGGGATCTGTGCCTTCCCAGAGACACAACCTCTCATCGCTCTCGTTCTCGGCAGAGCCTATTTCCGAAATTGTAAAAGTCCGACTACTACTCCTGCTAGGAAGGTGCCAAGCCCTGAAAGCTCTTGCTGGTCTTTGCCTTTCCTTTGCATTTTATTCACAGGCACAACAGCACTTGGGATCTGTGCCTTCCCAGTGGCGTAACATCTCTTCGTTCTTGTTCTCGGCAGAACCTGTTTCCGAAACTGCAAACGACTGGCCTGTACTCCCATAAGGAAGGTGCCAGCCCTGAAAGCTCTTGCTGGTCTTTGCCTTCCCTTTGCATTCTATTCACAGGCACAACAGCACTGGGGATCTGTGCTTTCCCAGAGACGCAACCTCTCATCGCTCTCATTCTCGGCAGAGCCTGTTTCTGAAATTGCAAATGTCCAGCCTGTTCTCCCACAAGAAGGTGCCAGCCCTGAAAGCTCTTGCTTGTCTTCAACTTCCCTTTGTATTCTATTCACAGGCACAACAGCACTGGGGTTCTGTGCTTTCCCAGAGACAAAACATCTCATCGGTCTCGCTTTTCAACGGAGCCTGTTTCCGAAATTGCAAACGTCCGGCCTGTTCTCCCACAAGGAAGGTGCCACCCATGAAAGCTCTTGCTGCTCTTCGCCTTCCCTTTGCATTCTATTCACAGGCACAACAGCTCTGGGGATCTGTGCCTTCCCAGACATGTAACCTCTCATCGCTCTCGTTCTTGGCAGAGCCTCTTTCCAAAATTGCAAATGTCCGGCTAGTAGTCCCACAAGTAGAGGTGCCAGCCCTGAAATATCGTGCTGGTCTTCACCTTCCCTTTGCATTTTATTCACAGGCACAACAGCACTGGGGTTCTGTGCTTTCCCAGAGACGCAACCTCTCATTGCTCTCGTTCTCGGCAGAGCCTGTTTCCGAAATTGCACAAGTCCGACTACTACTCCTGCTAGGAAGGTGCCAAGCCCTGAAAGCTCTTGCTGGTCTTCACCTTCCCTTTGCATTTTATTCACAGGCACAACAGCACTTGGGATCTGTGCCTTTCCAGAAGCGTAACATCTCATCGCTCTCGTTCTCGGCAGAGCCTGTTTACGAAATTGCAAACGTCTGGCCTGTTCTCCCATAAGGAAGGTGCCAGCCCTGAAAGCTCTTGCTGGTCTTCACCTTCCCTTTGCAGCCTATTCACAGGCACAACAGCACTTGGGATCTGTGCTTTCCCAGAGACTTAACATCTCATCGCTCTTGTTCTCAAAATTGCAAATGTCCGTCCTGTTCTCCCACAAGGAAGGTGCCAAGCCCTGAAAGATCTTGCTGGTCTTCACCTTCCCTTTGCAGCCTATTCACAGGCACAACAGCACTGGGGATCTGTGCCTTCCCAGAGACGCAACCTCTCATCGCTCTCGTTCTCGGCAGAGCCTATTTCCGAAATTGTAAAAGTCCGACTACTACTCCTGCTAGGAAGGTGCCAAGCCCTGAAAGCTCTTGCTGGTCTTTGCCTTTCCTTTGCATTTTATTCACAGGCACAACAGCACTTGGGATCTGTGCCTTTCCAGAGGCGTAACATCTCATCGCTCTCGTTCTCGGCAGAGCCTGTTTACGAAATTGCAAACGTCTGGCCTGTTCTCCCATAAGGAAGGTGCCAGCCCTGAAAGCTCTTGCTGGTCTTCACCTTCCCTTTGCAGCCTATTCACAGGCACAACAGCACTTGGGATCTGTGCTTTCCCAGAGACTTAACATCTCATCGCTCTTGTTCTCAAAATTGCAAATGTCCGTCCTGTTCTCCCACAAGGAAGGTGCCAAGCCCTGAAAGATCTTGCTGGTCTTCACCTTCCCTTTGCATTTTATTCACAGGCACAACAGCACTGGGGATCTGTGCCTTCCCAGAGACGCAACCTCTCATCGCTCTCGTTCTCGGCAGAGCCTATTTCCGAAATTGTAAAAGTCCGACTACTACTCCTGCTAGGAAGGTGCCAAGCCCTGAAAGCTCTTGCTGGTCTTTGCCTTTCCTTTGCACTTTATTCACAGGCACAACAGCACTTGGGATCTTTGCCTTCCCAGAGGCGTAACATCTCTTCGCTCTTGTTCTCGGCAGAACCTGTTTCCGAAACTGCAAACAACTGGCCTGTACTCCCATAAGGAAGGTGCCAGCCCTGAAAGCTCTTGCTGGTCTTTGCCTTCCCTTTGCATTCTATTCACAGGCACAACAGCACTGGGGATCTGTGCTTTCCCAGAGACGCAACCTCTCATCGCTCTCATTCTCGGCAGAGCCTGTTTACGAAATTGCAAATGTCCAGCCTGTTCTCCCACAAGGAAGGTGCCAGCCCTGAAAGCTCTTGCTTGTCTTCAACTTCCCTTTGTATTCTATTCACAGGCACAACAGCACTGGGGTTCTGTGCTTTCCCAGAGACAAAACATCTCATCGGTCTCGCTTTTCAACGGAGCCTGTTTCCGAAATTGCAAACGTCCGGCCTGTTCTCCCACAAGGAAGGTGCCACCCATGAAAGCTCTTGCTGGTCTTCGCCTTCCCTTTGCATTCTATTCACAGGCACAACAGCTCTGGGGATCTGTGCCTTCCCAGACATGTAACCTCTCATCGCTCTCGTTCTTGGCAGAGCCTCTTTCCAAAATTGCAAATGTCCGGCTAGTAGTCCCACAAGTAGAGGTGCCAGCCCTGAAATATCGTGCTGGTCTTCACCTTCCCTTTGCATTTTATTCACAGGCACAACAGCACTGGGGTTCTGTGCTTTCCCAGAGACGCAACCTCTCATCGCTCTCGTTCTCGGCAGAGCCTGTTTCCGAAATTGCAAAAGTCCGACTACTACTCCTGCTAGGAAGGTGCCAAGCCCTGAAAGCTCTTGCTGGTCTTCACCTTCCCTTTGCATTTTATTCACAGGCACAACAGCACTTGGGATCTGTGCGTTTCCAGAAGCGTAACATCTCATCGCTCTCGTTCTCGGCAGAGCCTGTTTACGAAATTGCAAACGTCTGGCCTGTTCTCCCATAAGGAAGGTGCCAGCCCTGAAAGCTCTTGCTGGTCTTCACCTTCCCTTTGCAGCCTATTCACAGGCACAACAGCACTTGGGATCTGTGCTTTCCCAGAGACTTAACATCTCATCGCTCTTGTTCTCAAAATTGCAAATGTCCGTCCTGTTCTCCCACAAGGAAGGTGCCAAGCCCTGAAAGATCTTGCTGGTCTTCACCTTCCCTTTGCAGCCTATTCACAGGCACAACAGCACTGGGGATCTGTGCCTTCCCAGAGACGCAACCTCTCATCGCTCTCGTTCTCGGCAGAGCCTATTTCCGAAATTGTAAAAGTCCGACTACTACTCCTGCTAGGAAGGTGCCAAGCCCTGAAAGCTCTTGCTGGTCTTTGCCTTTCCTTTGCATTTTATTCACAGGCACAACAGCACTTGGGATCTGTGCCTTCCCAGAGGCGTAACATCTCTTCGCTCTTGTTCTCGGCAGAACCTGTTTCCGAAACTGCAAACAACTGGCCTGTACTCCCATAAGGAAGGTGCCAGCCCTGAAAGCTCTTGCTGGTCTTTGCCTTCCCTTTGCATTCTATTCACAGGCACAACAGCACTGGGGATCTGTGCTTTCCCAGAGACGCAACCTTTCATCGCTCTCGTTCTCGGCAGAGCCTGTTTCTGAAATTGCAAATGTCCAGCCTGTTCTCCCACAAGAAAGGTGCCAGCCCTGAAAGCTCTTGCTTGTCTTCAGCTTCCCTTTGTATTCTATTCACAGGCACAACAGCACTGGGGTTCTGTGCTTTCCCAGAGACAAAACATCTCATCGGTCTCGCTTTTCAACGGAGCCTGTTTCCGAAATTGCAAACGTCCGCCCTGTTCTCCCACAAGGAAGGTGCCACCCATGAAAGCTCTTGCTGGTCTTCGCCTTCCCTTTGCATTCTATTCACAGGCACAACAGCTCTGGGGATCTGTGCCTTCCCAGACATGTAACCTCTCATCGCTCTCATTCTCGGCAGAGCCTCTTTCCAAAATTGCAAATGTCCGGCTAGTAGTCCCACAAGTAGAGGTGCCAGCCCTGAAATATCGTGCTGGTCTTCACCTTCCCTTTGCATTTTATTCACAGGCACAACAGCACTTGGGATCTGTGCGTTCCCAGAGGCGTAACATCTCATTGCTCTTGTTCTCAGCAGAACCTGTTTTCAAAATTGCAAATGTCCGTCCTGTTCTCCCACAAGGAAGGTGCCAAGCCCTGAAAGATCTTGCTGGTCTTCGCCTTCCCTTTGCATTCGATTCACAGGCACAACAGCACTGGGGATCTGTGCCTTCCCAGACATGTAACCTCTCATCGCTCTCATTCTCGGCAGAGCCTCTTTCCAAAATTGCAAATGTCTGGCTAGTAGTCCCACAAGTAGAGGTGCCAGCCCTGAAATATCTTGCTGGTCTTCACCTTCCCTTTGCATTTTATTCACAGGCACAACAGCACTTGGGATCTGTGCCTTTCCAGAGGCGTAACATCTCATCGCTCTCGTTCTCGGCAGAGCATGTTTCCAAAATTGCAAACGTCTGGCCTGTTCTCCCACAAGGAAGGTGCCAGCCCTGAAAGCTCTTTCTGGTCTTTGCCTTCCCTTTGCAGCCTATTCACAGGCACAACAGCACTGGGGATCTGTGCCTTCCCAGAGACGCAACCTCTCATCGCTCTCGTTCTCGGCAGAGCCTATTTCCGAAATTGTAAAAGTCCGACTACTACTCCTGCTAGGAAGGTGCCAAGCCCTGAAAGCTCTTGCTGGTCTTTGCCTTTCCTTTGCATTTTATTCACAGGCACAACAGCACTTGGGATCTGTGCCTTCCCAGAGGCGTAACATCTCTTCGCTCTTGTTCTCGGCAGAGCCTGTTTCTGAAATTGCAAATGTCCGGCCTGCTCTCCCACAAGGAAGGTGCCAGCCCTGAATGATCTTGCTGGTCTTCACCTTCCCTTTGCAGCCTATTCACAGGCACAAAAGCAATGGGGGTCTCTGCATTCCCAGAAATGCAACATTTCATCGCTCTATTTCTTGGCAGAGCCTGTTTACGAAATTGCAAATGTCCGGCCTGTTCTCCCACAAGGAAGGTGCCACCCATGAAAGCTCTTGTTGGTCTTCGCCTTCCCTTTGCAGCCTATTCACAGGCACAACAGCTCTGGGGATCTGTGCTTTCCCACAGACACGTAACCTCTCTTTGGTCTTGTTCTTGGCAGAGCCTGTTTCTGAAATTGCAAATGTCCAGCCTGTTCTCCCACAAGGAAGGTGCCAGCCCTGAATGATCTTGCTGGTCTTCACCTTCCCTTTGCATTCTATTCACAGGCACAACAGCACTGGGGATCTGTGCTTTCCCGGAGGTGTAACCTGTCATCGCTATCGTTCTCGGCAGAGCCTGTTTCCGAAATTGCAAATGTCCGACTACTACTCCTGCTAGGAAGGTGCCAAGCCCTGAAAGCTCTTGCTGCTCTTCACCTTCCCTTTGCATTCTATTCACAGGCACAACAGCACATGGGATCTGTGATTTCCCAGAGGCGTAACATCTCATCGCTCTCGTTCTCAGCAGAACCTGTTTCCGAAATTGCAAACGACTGGCCTGTTCTCCCATAAGGAAGGTGCCAGCCCTGAAATATCTTGCTGGTCTTTGCCTTCCCTTTGCATTCTATTCACAGGCACAACAGCACTGGGGATCTGTGCTTTCCCAGAGACGCAACCTCTCATTGCTCTCGTTCTCGGCAGAGCCTGTTTCTGAAATTGCAAATGTCCAGCCTGTTCTCCCACAAGGAAGGTGCCAGCCCTGAAAGCTCTTGCTTGTCTTCGCCTTCCCTTTGCATTCTATTCACAGGCACAACAGCTCTGGGAATCTGTGCTTTCCCGGAAGTGTAACATCTCATCGCTCTCGTTCTCGGCAGAGCCTGTTTCTGAAATTGCAAACGTCCGGCCTGCTCTCCCACAAGGAAGGTGCCAGCCCTGAAAGCTCTTGCTGGTCTTCGCCTTCCCTTTGCAGCCTATTCACAGGCACAACAGCACTGGGGATCTGTGCATTCCCAGAGATGTAACATCTCATCTGTTTCGTTCTTGGCAGAGCCTGTTTCCGAAATTGCAAACGTCCGTCCTGTTCTCCCACAAGGAAGGTGCCAAGCCCTGAAAGCTCTTGCTGGTCTTTGCCTTCCCTTTGCATTCTATTCACAGGCACAACAGCACTGGGGATCTGTGCCTTCCCAGACATGTAACCTCTCATCGCTCTCATTCTCGGCAGAGCCTCTTTCCAAAATTGCAAATGTCCGGCTAGTAGTCCCACAAGTAGAGGTGCCAGCCCTGAAATATCTTGCTGGTCTTCACCTTCCCTTTGCATTTTATTCACAGGCACAACAGCACTGGGGTTCTGTGCTTTCCCAGAGACGCAACCTCTCATTGCTCTCGTTCTCGGCAGAGCCTGTTTCCGAAATTGCAAAAGTCCGACTACTACTCCTGCTAGGAAGGTGCCAAGCCCTGAAAGCTCTTGCTGGTCTTCACCTTCCCTTTGCATTTTATTCACAGGCACAACAGCACTTGGGATCTGTGCCTTCCCAGAGGCGTAACATCTCATCGCTCTCGTTCTCGGCAGAGCATGTTTCCAAAATTGCAAACGTCTGGCCTGTTCTCCCACAAGGAAGGTTCCAGCCCTGAAAGCTCTTGCTGGTCTTTGCCTTCCCTTTGCATTCTATTCACAGGCAGAACAGCACTTGGGATTTGTGCGTTCCCAGAGACGCAACATCTCTTCGCTCTCATTCTCGGCAGAGCCTGTTTCTGAAATTGCAAATGTCCGGCCTGCTCTCCCACAAGGAAGGTGCCAGCCCTGAAAGATCGTGCTGCTCTTCACCTTCCCTTTGCAGCCTATTCACAGGCACAACAGCACTGGGGATCTGTGCTTTCCCAGAGACTTAACATCTCATCGCTCTTGTTCTCAGCAGAACCTGTTTTCAAAATTGCAAATGTCCGTCCTGTTCTCCCACAAGGAAGGTGCCAAGCCCTGAAAGATCTTGCTGGTCTTCACCTTCCCTTTGCATTTTATTCACAGGCACAACAGCACTTGGGATTTGTGACTTCCCAGAGGCGTAACATCTCATCGCTCTCGTTCTCGCAGAGCATGTTTCCAAAATTGCAAACGTCTGGCCTGTTCTCCCACAAGGAAGGTGCCAGCCCTGAAAGCTCTTGCTGGTCTTTGCCTTCCCTTTGCATTCTATTCACAGGCACAACAGCACTTGGGATTTGTGCGTTCCCAGAGACGCAACATCTCTTCGCTCTCATTCTCGGCAGAGCCTGTTTCTGAAATTGCAAACGTCCGGCCTGCTCTCCCACAAGGAAGGTGCCAGCCCTGAAAGATCGTGCTGCTCTTCACCTTCCCTTTGCAGCCTATTCACAGGCACAACAGCACTTGGGATCTGTGCTTTCCCAGAGACTTAACATCTCATCGCTCTTGTTCTCAGCAGAACCTGTTTTCAAAATTGCAAATGTCCGTCCTGTTCTCCCACAAGGAAGGTGCCAAGCCCTGAAAGATCTTGCTGGTCTTCACCTTCCCTTTGCAGCCTATTCACAGGCACAACAGCACTGGGGATCTGTGCCTTCCCAGAGACGCAACCTCTCATCGCTCTCGTTCTCGGCAGAGCCTATTTCCGAAATTGTAAAAGTCCGACTACTACTCCTGCTAGGAAGGTGCCAAGCCCTGAAAGCTCTTGCTGGTCTTTGCCTTTCCCTTGCATTTTATTCACAGGCACAACAGCACTTGGGATCTGTGCCTTCCCAGAGGCGTAACATCTCATCGCTCTCGTTCTCGGCAGGGCCTGTTTCTGAAACTGCAAACGTCCGGCCTATTCTCCCACAAGGAAGGTGTGAGCCCTGAAAGCTCTTGCTGGTCTTTGCCTTCCCTTTGCATTCTATTCACAGGCACAACAGCACTGGGGATCTGTGCTTTCCCAGAGATGCAACCTCTCATCGCTCTCGTTCTCGGCAGAGCCTGTTTACGAAATTGCAAATGTCCAGCCTGTTCTCCCACAAGGAAGGTGCCAGCCCTGAAAGCTCTTGCTTGTCTTCAACTTCCCTTTGTATTCTATTCACAGGCACAACAGCACTGGGGTTCTGTGCTTTCCCAGAGACAAAACATCTCATCTGTCTCGCTTTTCACGGAGCCTGTTTTCGAAATTGCAAACGTCCGGCCTGTTCTCCCATAAGGAAGGTGCCACCCATGAAAGCTCTTGCTGGTCTTCGCCTTCCCTTTGCAGCCTATTCACAGGCACAACAGCTCTGGGGATCTGTGCTTTCCCACAGACACGTAACCTCTCTTTGATCTTGTTCTTGGCAGAGCCTGTTTACGAAATTGCAAATGTCCGGCCTGTTGTCCCACAAGGAAGGTGCCACCCATGAAAGCTCTTGCTGGTCTTCACCTTCCCTTTGCAGCCTATTCACAGGCACAACAGCACTGGGGATCTGTGCCTTCCCAGAGACGCAACCTCTCATCGCTCTCGTTCTCGGCAGAGCCTGTTTCTGAAATTGCAAACGACTGGCCTGTTCTCCCATAAGGAAGGTGCCAGCCCTGAAATATCTTGCTGGTCTTTGCCTTCCCTTTGCATTCTATTCACAGGCACAACAGCACTGGGGATCTGTGCTTTCCCAGAGACGCAACCTCTCATTGCTCTCGTTCTCGGCAGAGCCTGTTTCTGAAATTGCAAATGTCCAGCCTGTTCTCCCACAAGGAAGGTGCCAGCCCTGAAAGCTCTTGCTTGTCTTCGCCTTCCCTTTGCATTCTATTCACAGGCACAACAGCTCTGGGGATCTGTGCTTTCCCGGAGGTGTAACATCTCATCGCTCTCGTTCTCAGCAGAGCCTGTTTCTGAAATTGCAAACGTCCGGCCTGCTCTCCCACAAGGAAGGTGCCAGCCCTGAAAGCTCTTGCTGGTCTTCGCCTTCCCTTTGCAGCCTATTCACAGGCACAACAGCACTGGGGATCTGTGCGTTCCCAGAGATGTAACATCTCATCTGTTTCGTTCTTGGCAGAGCCTGTTTCCGAAATTGCAAACGTCCGTCCTGTTCTCCCACAAGGAAGGTGCCAAGCCCTGAAAGCTCTTGCTGGTCTTCGCCTTCCCTTTGCATGCTATTCACAGGCACAACAGCACTGGGGATCTGTGCCTTCCCAGACATGTAACCTCTCATCGCTCTCATTCTCGGCAGAGCCTCTTTCCAAAATTGCAAATGTCCGGCTAGTAGTCCCACAAGTAGAGGTGCCAGCCCTGAAATATCTTGCTGGTCTTCACCTTCCCTTTGCATTTTATTCACAGGCACAACAGCACTGGGGTTCTGTGCTTTCCCAGAGACGCAACCTCTCATTGCTCTCGTTCTCGGCAGAGCCTGTTTCCGAAATTGCAAAAGTCCGACTACTACTCCTGCTAGGAAGGTGCCAAGCCCTGAAAGCTCTTGCTGGTCTTCACCTTCCCTTTGCATTTTATTCACAGGCACAACAGCACTGGGGATCTGTGCCTTCCCAGAGGCGTAACATCTCATCGCTCTCGTTCTCGCAGAGCATGTTCCCAAAATTGCAAACGTCTGGCCTGTTCTCCCACAAGGAAGGTGCCAGCCCTGAAAGCTCTTGCTGGTCTTTGCCTTCCCTTTGCATTCTATTCACAGGCACAACAGCACTTGGGATTTGTGCGTTCCCAGAGACGCAACATCTCTTCGCTCTCATTCTCGGCAGAGCCTGTTTCTGAAATTGCAAATGTCCGGCCTGCTC
Source organism: Gypaetus barbatus (assembly GCA_028022735.1). Lineage (NCBI taxonomy): Eukaryota > Metazoa > Chordata > Aves > Accipitriformes > Accipitridae > Gypaetus > Gypaetus barbatus. The sequence continues at coordinate 16,935,502 of CM051561.1, read as the reverse complement.
TCCCACAAGGAAGGTGCCAGCCCTGAAAGATCGTGCTGCTCTTCACCTTCCCTTTGCAGCCTATTCACAGGCACAACAGCACTGGGGATCTCTGCCTTCCCAGAGACTTAACATCTCATCGCTCTTGTTCTCAGCAGAACCTGTTTTCAAAATTGCAAATGTCCGTCCTGTTCTCCCACAAGGAAGGTGCCAAGCCCTGAAAGATCTTGCTGGTCTTCACCTTCCCTTTGCATTTTATTCACAGGCACAACAGCACTTGGGATTTGTGACTTCCCAGAGGCGTAACATCTCATCGCTCTCGTTCTCGCAGAGCATGTTTCCAAAATTGCAAACGTCTGGCCTGTTCTCCCACAAGGAAGGTGCCAAGCCCTGAAAGCTCTTGCTGGTCTTCACCTTCCCTTTGCAGCCTATTCACAGGCACAACAGCACTTGGGATTTGTGCGTTCCCAGAGACGCAACATCTCTTCGCTCTCATTCTCGGCAGAGCCTGTTTCTGAAATTGCAAACGTCCGGCCTGCTCTCCCACAAGGAAGGTGCCAGCCCTGAAAGATCGTGCTGCTCTTCACCTTCCCTTTGCAGCCTATTCACAGGCACAACAGCACTGGGGATCTGTGCTTTCCCAGAGACTTAACATCTCACCGCTCTTGTTCTCAGCAGAACCTGTTTTCAAAATTGCAAATGTCCGTTCTGTTCTCCCACAAGGAAGGTGCCAAGCCCTGAAAGATCTTGCTGGTTTTCACCTTCCCTTTGCAGCCTATTCACAGGCACAACAGCACTGGGGATCTGTGCCTTCCCAGAGACGCAACCTCTCATCGCTCTCGTTCTCGGCAGAGCCTATTTCCGAAATTGTAAAAGTCCGACTACTACTCCTGATAGGAAGGTGCCAAGCCCTGAAAGCTCTTGCTGGTCTTTGCCTTTCCTTTGCATTTTATTCACAGGCACAACAGCACTTGGGATCTGTGCCTTCCCAGAGGCGTAACATCTCATCGCTCTCGTTCTCGGCAGGGCCTGTTTCTGAAACTGCAAACGTCCGGCCTATTCTCCCACAAGGAAGGTGTGAGCCCTGAAAGCTCTTGCTGGTCTTTCTTTGCCTTCCCTTTGCATTCTATTCACAGGCACAACAGCACTGGGGATCTGTGCTTTCCCAGAGATGCAACCTCTCATCGCTCTCGTTCTCGGCAGAGCCTGTTTACGAAATTGCAAATGTCCAGCCTGTTCTCCCACAAGGAAGGTGCCAGCCCTGAAAGCTCTTGCTTGTCTTCAACTTCCCTTTGTATTCTATTCACAGGCACAACAGCACTGGGGTTCTGTGCTTTCCCAGAGACAAAACATCTCATCTGTCTCGCTTTTCACGGAGCCTGTTTCCGAAATTGCAAACGTCCGGCCTGTTCTCCCACAAGGAAGGTGCCACCCATGAAAGCTCTTGCTGGTCTTCGCCTTCCCTTTGCAGCCTATTCACAGGCACAACAGCTCTGGGGATCTGTGCTTTCCCACAGACACGTAACCTCTCTTTGGTCTTGTTCTTGGCAGAGCCTGTTTCTGAAATTGCAAATGTCCAGCCTGTTCTCCCACAAGGAAGGTGCCAGCCCTGAATGATCTTGCTGGTCTTCACCTTCCCTTTGCATTCTATTCACAGGCACAACAGCACTTGGGATCTGTGCTTTCCCGGAGGTGTAACCTCTCATCGCTATCGTTCTCGGCAGAGCCTGTTTCCGAAATTGCAAATGTCCGACTACTACTCCTGCTAGGAAGGTGCCAAGCCCTGAAAGCTCTTGCTGGTCTTCACCTTCCCTTTGCATTCTATTCACAGGCACAACAGCACTTGGGATCTGTGACTTCCCAGAGGCGTAACATCTCATCGCTCTCGTTCTCGGCAGAGCATGTTTCCAAAATTGCAAACGTCTGGCCTGTTCTCCCACAAGGAAGGTGGCACCCATGAAAGCTCTTGCTGGTCTTCGCCTTCCCTTTGCAGCCTATTCACAGGCACAACAGCACTGGGGATCTGTGCTTTCCCGGAGGTGTAACCTCTCATCGCTCTCGTTCTCGGCAGAGCCTGTTTCTGAAATTGCAAACGTCCGGCCTGTTCTCCCACAAGGAAGGTGCCAGCCCTGAAAGCTCTTGCTGGTCTTCGCCTTCCCTTTGCAGCCTATTCACAGGCACAACAGCACTGGGGTTCTGTGTGTTCCCAGAAATGTAACATCTCATCTGTTTCGTTCTTGGCAGAGCCTGTTTCCGAAATTGCAAACGTCCGTCCTGTTCTCCCACAAGGAAGGTGCCAAGCCCTGAAAGCTCTTGCTGGTCTTCGCCTTCCCTTTGCATGCTATTCACAGGCACAACAGCACTGGGGATCTGTGCCTTCCCAGACATGTAACCTCTCATCGCTCTCATTCTCAGCAGAGCCTCTTTCCAAAATTGCAAATGTCCGGCTAGTAGACCCACAAGTAGAGGTGCCAGCCCTGAAATATCTTGCTGGTCTTCACCTTCCCTTTGCATTTTATTCACAGGCACAACAGCACTGGGGATCTGTGCTTTCCCGGAGGTGTAACCTCTCATCGCTCTCGTTCTCGGCAGAGTCTGTTTCCGAAATTGCACAAGTCCGACTACTACTCCTGCTAGGAAGGTGCCAAGCCCTGAAAGCTCTTGCTGGTCTTCACCTTCCCTTTGCATTTTATTCACAGGCACAACAGCACTTGGGATCTGTGCCTTCCCAGAGGTGTAACATCTCATCGCTCTCGTTCTCGGCAGAGCATGTTTCCAAAATTGCAAACGACTGGCCTGTTCTCCCACAAGGAAGGTGCCAGCCCTGAAAGCTCTTGCTGGTCTTTGCCTTCCCTTTGCATTCTATTCACAGGCACAACAGCACTTGGGAGTTTTGCGTTCCCAGAGACGCAACATCTCTTCGCTCTCATTCTCGGCAGAGCCTGTTTCTGAAATTGCAAATGTCCGGCCTGCTCTCCCACAAGGAAGGTGCCAGCCCTGAAAGCTCTTGCTGGTCTTCACCTTCCCTTTGCAGCCTATTCACAGGCACAACAGCACTGGGGATCTGTGCCTTCCCAGAGACGCAACCTCTCATCGCTCTCGTTCTCGGCAGAGCCTGTTTCCGAAATTGTAAAAGTCCGACTACTACTCCTGCTAGGAAGGTGCCAGCCCTGAAATACCTTGCTGGTCTTCACCTTCCCTTTGCATTTTATTCACAGGCACAACAGCACTTGGGATCTGTGCCTTCCCAGAGGCGTAACATCTCATCGCTCTCGTTCTCGCAGAGCATGTTTCCAAAATTGCAAACGTCTGGCCTGTTCTCCCACAAGGAAGGTGCCACCCATGAAAGCTCTTGCTGGTCTTCGCCTTCCCTTTGCAGCCTATTCACAGGCACAACAGCACTGGGGATCTTTTCTTTCCCAGAGACGCAACCTCTCATCGCTCTCGTTCTCGGCAGACCCTGTTTCTGAAATTGCAAATATCTGGCTAGTTCTCCGGCAAGTAAGGTGCGAGCCCTGACAGTTCTTGTTTGTCTTCGCCTTCCCTTTGCAGCCTATTCAGAGGACGGACATTTGCAATTTCCGTGAAAAGGAATGTGCCTGTGAATAGGCTGCAAATGGAAGGCGAATACCAGCAAGTACTTTCAGGGCTGGCATCTTCGTTGTGGGAGAACAGGACGGACATTTTTCAGTTTTGGAGACGGGCTGTGGTGAGTGTGAGATAGTGAGGCGAACTGTTACATGGCTAAGCAAGGGCTGAGAGCCAGCGTTGGTGGGGCTGTGAATGGGCTGCCACAGCATAGTAAGGGCCAGCAACAGTTTTCAGTCCTGTGGTCAACTGAAGTTTCAGTGGGAAAGGCCAAACGGGTTTCCCCTTTTATGATGCAGGATAAGTCCAGCTAGCACTGATTCTATGTTTTGCACCACTGCTATCAGTAGCTTCCCAAGCAAGTGGGCCACGAGTTTTATTTAGATTCATAGGCACAGTTCCAGTTTTTGGCAGATTCAGCATAACAGGTTGTCCTGGCTGTAACGTTGTTGGACATTTTCTTTCATCAGAAGGGGGAGCATTGGGTTCAGCTTTTGCAAATAATGCTCTGCTCACAGGTCTCCCAGTGGGCCCATACCAATTATTCAATTGGTGAAGTACTTCGGAAAGTTGAGTGTCCCACTTGGCCTCATGTGGCTTAAGGGTCTTTTTCAGTAGGCCATTGGCTCTTTCTACTATCCCATTTGAGGATAACAGGGGGTGTGAAATACCCATTGAATTCCTTCCCCTTTTGCCCACTCCTGCACCTCTTTACATGAAAAGTGTGAGCCATTATCACTCTGGATTACATCAGGAGTAGGTAAACTTGAGAACCAAGATGATCATCCTCATACTGTATTTTGTCCATCTGTTCTCCAGCATTTAGTCGCTGTAAGCAAGCCAGAGACTATTTCCACTCCTGTGAGGATATATCGATATCCTGCAGAGGGTCTGAATGGCCCTATATAATCAATTTGCCATGTGCACCGTAAAGTTTTCCCTTCAGTGAGGTGTAGAGGTGGTGCTTTAGCAGGGTGACCTGTTTGCAATTTCAATCTACATTGGGGGCATTCTGTAAGAATGGTTTCACATGTTTTCCTGTTTAGAGGCCAACCTCAGCTTTGGGCAGCGAAATAAAGTGCTTCTCGACCTGTGTGTCCTAATTTTTGATGTAACCATTCCCCTAGTTGATACCATTCAGAATATATTGTATTTTCTAATTTTATCTCTCTAATTCTGGCTAGTTCATCTACTTGTTGGTTCCAGTTTGTGGCTGGTTTATTATCTTTGGTGTGAGCTTTCACCCATCCCACTGTGAATGGTGTTTTTATGGCTATGTTTAGTAAAGGTTGCCAATCCTTGGTTCTCCAGACTGGTGACTCATTTACTTCCCAATTTAGGGCTTCCCATTGGCAAAGCCATTGTGTGGCTCCTGTCCATGTGGCATAGGAGTTGACATAGATAACTTTTGCTCCGTTCTGTGCTGCTAGAACAACTGCCCTTAGTTCTCCTACCTGTGCACTACCTTAATCTTCTTTAGTTACTTGTTTGCCGGTGTTAATTTCTAATGCAGCAGATTTATATTGCCATTTACCATTTATTCTCTTTGCTGAGGCATCGGTAAACCAAATGCCTTCAGTAGGCGTTTTCTCAGTGAGGGGGGGTGCATCTAGAATCAGTGAAGGTTTAAAGGGCTGTTTTAGTGCTAGCGGGTTGGTGTTTTTAGGCATTTGTAATTTGGAAATTTTTGTATGTCCAGTCAATTGCATTTCATCTGCTACTCCTACTAGGTATGCATACCATTTCCTGATGGTAGCTTTTTGTGCAATTCCTTCCAGAGGAGCAGTTCCTTTTAGGATCTTGTCTAGCAGATTAAATGGCCCTCTAGTCTGAACAGGTTGTCCCTGGTGTATTTTCTCAACTTGTTTAACTGCTCGGGTTAGAGACAAAAGTCCTTTTTCCCACTCAGAGTATCTCTGCTCTGTTTCTTTGAATGCAGTTGAGCTAACCAGTAAAGGTCTCTTTGGTCCATTAGGGCCAGTTTGAAACAGACTACAATAAGTACCATGTTCTGCAAAACCCCATTCCACTATAATAGGGTTGCGGGGGTGAATTGGTCCCAGTGATTGGTATGTTTTTAATTCCTATATTAAGGTTCTAACTGCCTCTTCTTGTTCTGAGTTCCATTTCCATGGTTTTCCCTTCTGTAAAAGTGAGTAAAGTGGGTGAGCAATAGAAAATCCAGGTACATGTTTTCTCCAGTACCCCAAAGTATCCATGAGTTGTTGTAGTTCTTTCCTAGATTGGGGCATTTCTAACTCTTCTATTTTACTTAGGGTGTCTGGTGGAATCACTGCACTGCCTGCAATCCACCAAATACCTAAAAATTTTACCTCTCTGCCTGGTCCTTGACATTTCTCAGGTGGGATCTCAGCTTCTGCTCTGTGTAGTACCTGTCACACTGCTGCTGCTGCTTCCCCCCTGTCTCAGGGGAAGTGCCCCCGATCAGAATATCATCTATATATTGGTAAAGTTTCACATCCTGGGGGAGTGAGACTGTTTGTAAAAGTTCTGCAAGCGCAGCATGAACAATTGTGGGAGAATGTTTATATGTGGGAGTTTGTTAAAGGTGTATTGTACATCTTCCCAAGTGAAAGCAAATTTCTCTTTATCCTTTTCCTGTAAGAGGACTATGAAGAACATATCTTTTATATCTAATGTCGCCATCCATGGGTGTGCAGCTGCTTGTAAAGTAGCTGTTAAGTTTGCAGTGTTTGGTACAGCAGCTGTTAGCAGGGCTGTATTGGCATTCAAGCACCGATAATCAATTGTTAAATGCCACCTCCTATCCAGTTTACTGACTGGCCAGACAGGTGAATTATATGGGGAATGAGTTCTGGAGATGATTTGTCTTTTCTCTAAATCTGCTATTACCTCTGAAATTCCATTTCGTGCTGTAGCAGAAATCAGGTATTGTGGCACATTAGTAATCTTTGAATCAGCAAGTGCAGGGGCTGTGTGGAGTACATGCACTGTAGCCTCATGTTTTTTGTCAGGGTTAGGGTTTGAACTGAATGACCACACACTACCATCTGGCAGGCACCAGGTTTGGCCGTTCAAAACATCAAAACCTAAAATATTTTCATGATGATCTTTAACTGCAAAGCGAGTAGACAACGTGCTTCTCACCTGGGAGCCATGAATTAACTTTCACGGTTGAGCACACAACACTTGTCTGTTTACTCCAGTGATTTTAACTCTTTGCCATCCGGGTCATACACCCAGCTTCTCAGCATCTTGTTGTGTTAAAATTGAAATTTGCACTCCCGCATATATTAGGAATTTCACTAATTGTTGTCGAGGACCAATTAGGATCAAAATGTATGGGCCATTGTTATCTGTCCATTGATAGGATTTCACTTGCCAGACCAGCAGACCCAATCGTCGTCCGGGCGCTACTAGTTTTTTGCTTCCAAATTTTGGGAGAAAAACGAATATTACTCCCTCTCGGAGGAGAAGTTGGTGTCTGAGTGTTTGGAGTAGTTCCTTTCCAATTGTCATCATCATTATTGTATACGAAGGGGCTAAAAGATGGAATTTTGGTCCGTGGATGAACACTGGGGGAGAAGTAGATAGCCGAGAAAAAGGCAGTCAGCACAGAAAACAGATGGTTTGTTGCCCGTTGCTTGGAATGCTGACCACAGAGATAAGAGAGCTGAGCAATACTGGGGGAGGACGGGCAGCAGGCTGTTGCACAGCACAGCTGTGAGCATGGTTGGCACGTGACTGCTGGATTATGACAATATGCCGCATGTACAAAGCCCATGAACCAATAGACAGGATGGCTATGGCAGCGCGCCTGGCCAGCGAGCGCATGCGTCATAGGCTCTCCATGTTGTAACCGAGGCGTGTTTTGGCACCCGCTGGCCACATGTGCCGAAACCCGTTCCTCTGCAAATGTATAAATACCAGGATTTTTCCAAAGAGCATCGGGCTGGTGTGCGGCAAGGCCACTGTTGCCTCCGTGGGGACGCCCACGTAAAGCTGGCACCTACCGATTGCTGGGCTGAGCTCGCGGCGCAAGACGGCACAAGAATGTACAGATGGTCCATCTTCCTCACGGTCCTCGGGTCGGTATGTTAATTTGCTTTACAAGATACCCTTAGCATAACGCACATCTGTAGTTAATAAATGCTTGCTTTTTTCCCTTATAGTCAGTGTGTGTGTGTTCACCTTCTCGGGAATCCTCGAAACCACCCTAAAACAATTATGTTTCTGAAATGCATGAATTAGACTGGATAACATTGGCATTTTGTCTTTGAATTGCAGTTCTAAGGATACCTAGTGACAGTGATAGAATATGTTCATGCATTTCGTGTGGTTTGTTCAAACTTTTATGGTTTTAATATTTTGTACCTTCTATGAAAACTGGTTTGCTGCTAGATGACTGTATAAGTGAGATTTGATAAATGATCATATATTAACATTATGGTTGAAACAATAGACAAAGGGTAGCCAGGGAGGTAATTACAAAAGTGTAGTCAAGTGATTAACTAGTAATTATTCATAAGTTTTGCAGTTCTTTGCTCTTATGACTAGATGTTCCTGTACACTAGATGAGAACAATGTTGAAACTGACCACATGTAACTGAAACTGTGTTAAGCTTCAAGATCAAAGAACAAGGACAAGAATAAAGACTTCAAGGACAGCCAACAAGAACTTCAAATGGGTCGGTGGTTGCAAAAGCAGCCCTTCAACTCAAATGGATCCTTCATTGCGCATGATAGCATGTAGGCAGTACTATGATAATCAGTTACAATCATTTCTATGTATATGTATACTAATCTGATTAATATGCAATTAGTTATTCTATATAACCTGTTTGCGCTAAAGCTGTGGTATGCACGCTAGGTGGAACTATCCCCCGTGCATCCAGCGCTGCAATAAAGAATGCCTGCTTTCTAAAACTCCAAAACGAGTCTTAGAGAGTTTCTTTGACCGGCTTTTCGGTATCAACAGCGCTTAGTTGTATAATTGTCTCCACTTCTGAACCCTGGATTGATGATCAATGGATTCCTGTTCTTGGGGCTTATTTTGGGTTGTGTATTGGCTTTGTGTGGCAAGGTTTTGGTAGCAGGGGGGGTTACAGGGGTGGCTTCTGTAAGAAGCTGCTTTAAGCTTCCCCTGTGTCCGACAGAGCCAATACCAGCCGGCTCTAAGGTGGACCTGCCGCCGGCCAAAGCCGAGCCAATCAGTGATAGTGGTAACGCCTCTGTGATAACATTTTTAAGAAGGAAAAAAAAGTTGTTGAGACAGACAGAAACGGCAGTCGGAGAGAGAGTGAGAACATGTAAGAGAAACAACCCTGCAGACACCAAGGTCAGTGAAGAAGGAGGGGGAGGAGATGCTCCAGGCACCAGAGCAGAGATTCCCCTGCAGCCCATGGGGAAGACCATGGTGAGGCAGGTTGTCCCCCTGCAGCCCATGGAGGTCCATGGTGGAGCAGATCTCCACCTGCAGCCCGTGGAGGACCCCACGCCGGAGCAGGTGGGTGCCCGAAGGAGGCTGTGACCCCCGTGGGAAGCCCACGCTGGAGCAGGTTCCTGGCAGGACCTGCGGATCTGTGGAGAGAGGAGCCCACGGAGCAGGTTTTCTGGCAGGACTTGTGACCCCGTGGGGGACCCACGCTGGAGCAGTGTGCTCCTGAAGGACTGCACGCCATGGAAGGGACCCATGCTGGAGCAGTTCGTGAAGAACTGCGGCCTGTGGGAAGGACCCACATGGAGAAGTTTGTGGAGGACTGTCTCCCGTGGGAGGGACCCCACACTGGAGCAGGGGAAGAGTGTGATGAGTCCTGCCCCTGAGGAGGATGAAGCAGCAGAAATAACGTGTGATGAACTGACTGTAAACCCCATTCCCCGTCCCCCTGTGCCACTGGGGGGGTTAGGTAGAGAATCCGGTAGTGAAGTTGTGCCCGGGAAGAAGGGAGGGGTGGAGGGAAGGTGTTCTGAGATTTGGTTTTCTTTCTCATTACCCTACTCTGGTTGATTTGGAATAAATCAAGTTAATTTTCCCCAAGTTGAGTCTGTTTTGCCCGTGACTGTAATTGGTGAGTGATCTCTCCTGTCCTTATCTCGACCCACAAGCCCTTTGTTATTTTTTCTCTCCCCTGTCCAGCTGAGGAGGGGGGAGTGATAGAACAGCTTTGGTGGGCACCTGGCGTCCAGCCAGGGTCAACCCGCCACAGGTTGATTGTTTAATTTTCCTAACATTATGACCTATCTTTTTGGTTTCATCAGATAGATAAATTATCCCATCCCATTTCTTGCCCATGATTTATGATGTCGTGCATCAGTGTTGCCCAGGTAGGGAGACTTGTAAGCACTAGGGCTTCTTCTTCATCGTCAGTGACTTCCCTCATGGCCAAAAGGGCATTAAAGCCTGCGTCTCTCCTGATTTCATCTCTTTTTGCAATGAGGTAGGGTTTAAGCATAGCAGGGGCTCCCTTGATTAGAGGCTTTAGCATGTCAGGATCCACAATTGCTGATATGGGAACATTAAGAGGGGCACGTTCATGCATGTCTTGGATGCAGGCTGCTTTTGTAACAGCTGTAGAGAGCTCATTCAAGGATTTAATAGGTATTAATAGAGACTCTCCTCTCTCTAAAATATCTGTTCCACCAGCCCAGTATGCCACTCTACTTGTTATCAAGTGGGGATCATCTGGGGGTGCGGGTTCAGCATTTAAAAAGACACCAGGGTCCCAAAATCCATTGGCTTCATCACCATTGAGTAAGATTCTATCATCTCCCCCAGTTAGACATACTCACCATAGGTATTCAGTTTCAGTTTTGCCTAGCTTACAGCCATAGCATTCTTGTAAATTGGCCATCTGAATTGGATTGAATGGGGTTGTTTTTTGGGTATGATCTCCTGCTCCACCCTGATGTTCAGTGGTTTCTTCTGTTTTTATAATAGGCCTGGCCTCATATTTAGGGGATTTAAAGGAAATGGAGGATTATTTCCCCTTGGATAGTTATCAAAGGGATCACCCCATATGTTTCCATCCCATTCTTCAGGGGATACAATTAGTTTTCTAATTTGCATGATGTCGGGGGGGGGGGGGGGGGGAGCTTGCCTAAGCATCATTTCAACCCTTTCCTCTAACTTTTGTTTTTTCTCTTTTTCTTCCTTTAACTGTTTCTGCAGCTGCTCAATTTTCAAGGACAGTATTGATTCAGCTGCTTTTCTGCCTTCTATTTCTTCCTTTAGGTCCAATTCCCTTTTAGTGCTATTCTTCCTAAACTGACAAGTGGCTGCTAAGCAGGTGCCTAACATTTTGCAAATAATTCCCTTTCCTTTTCCATCCTTTACATTGCCCCTGGCTAACACTAACAGCTCTTCCACAGATTTCCAGTCATGCCAGTTATCACGAGCCCATTTGTCAGAAAATTTGGGACTCAAACTAATTCCATGTTTTTGTAAGTAACCAGTGATACTACTTGCCGTCCTGCCAACTATGCCAATTTGTCGTGAAATGGAGTGGTTTGGACCACTTAAAGAATCACTTCCAATGGTATTAGCAAAAGAAAAATGATTTAATAGGAATTTATATAAAAGCATGACTTCACAGAATTTGATGGCAAGGTTCACTCTATTACTTAATACATGGATGAAATGCACACAGGAAAATTAACTTAGAATCAGACTAAAATTAGGTATACAGAGAATGAAAAACACAATAGGGTAAAAGAGAAATATACAACGAAAAAATGAGTTAGAATGGATTTCTCATGATTTGTACAGAGATTGGGAATGTAAAGAGGTAAGGGAGACCCTCCCATTGAGTCATGAGGTTCAGAGAAGACCCCCTTGCTTTCTAAACTCCTGTCAGAGTCTAGGTGTGGCTGGATCGACAAAAAGTCCCAGACTTTGTCAATGGTTTATATCTAAATGGATTATGAGTATAATAACAGCCTGAGATTCATTCACAGTCGAATAAAGTTCATGACAGTAATTTAAGTACAGATTTGAAAAGCAGTATTTGTAATGTACAGGTTAATGCACACACATGCATAAAGACACTAAGAGATATACATAAGTGAGTAAAAGAGGTTTACCTGTTAAAAATTCCCCTTGAGTTCGGTGAAAATATTCACGTCGAATGCTTTGGCATCTTTCTCAACGGGCAAAGGGTCAAGTCTCAAGGAGTGGAGAGTATCAGCCCAAGTCTTGTCGGCTTTCAGCCACAGACCTCCAATCTTCGCAAACAGAAAAGTTTGCAAGCTCTGAGAGGCATCCCACTCAGAGGGAGATGCTGGTCGCAGCCCACTGTGGCCCAGGAGAGCTCGAAGGGTCTCACTTAGTATGGCTGTTTATAGGTTCAGGAGATGATTGGCTTTAGTCATCAACAAACTACTGGGATTCCAGCTGTGCTGGTACCGTTTCAAGTGAGTTATTATTCAGATAAGGAAGGCTCCAAGGCTATCAAGGAATGACTTAAGATTCAGATATGGGATGCTCCAAGGTTGTCAGGGGAGGGCTGGGATGTCTCAAGGTTGTTATGAGAGAATTAGTTGTCTCTACTTTCATTTTTTTGTTTTTGCTGGACAGCAGGAGTCCTTGAGATGGTCCGCATGACTTCCTGTCTTAGCCATGTGAGAGTTCCTGGTATGGTCAAGGGACACTTAACTGCCTGACTCATTACACTTATGCTAAGGCCTAGCGAGACTTCCTGAGTTCATAGATCAGCCCAGAGAGGGGGAAGAAATACACCACCACAAGCAGTCACTGGACATTTTCAGTTTTCGAGCTGGGCTCTTGCTAGAGTGAGAGAATGAGGTGACCGTTAGGTGGCTAAGCAAGCGCAGAGCCCCAGTGTTAGTGGGGCTGTGAAAGAGGTGCCAAGGTAAGGTGAGGGCCAGCAACAGCTTTCAGTCCTGGAACTTTCCATGTGGGAGCAGTTGCTGGACATTTTCAGTTTTAGAGCTGGGCTCCAAACTCCCTCCAGAGCTGAAGGTGCCAGGAGCTACCTGGCTACCTAACAGTCCCCTCTCTCTCTCTCTCACCAGAGCCCAGCTCCAAAACTGAAAACGTCCAGCGACTGCTCCCACATGAAAGGTGCCAGGACTGAAAGGTGGTTTTAGCTCTCAATTTTCCTTTGCAGCTCTACCAACACTGGAGCTCTGCTCTCTGCTCTGGAGCTTCTGTCTCCAGAAGAAAAAATAATGCTCCTGGAAATGCCTGGGAGGAGTTCTGGGGTGCTACCAGGCATAGATCTGCCTCTAGCATTGACAAAAAGCCTCAGGTAGCTACCGTGGAGGAGTCCAGGGCTGCTACCTGGGAATTCATCCGTCTCAAGAGGAGGCCAACACGCTCCTGGAAATGCCTCAGAGGATTCCTGGGGAGCTATGTGGCTTGGAACAGCCTCCAACATGAATAAAACTCTTCACCTAAGTGCCCATGAGTCATATGCGGCTGCTGCCCAGGACTTCACCTGTCTCCACAGAAGGACATCACACTCAAAAACTGCCTGGAAGGAGTCCCAGCACAGTTCAGATGATGGACCTCCATCAAACATACACAAAACTCTTTGGATGGCTTCCCTGAAGAAGTCTGGGGCCACTACCTGGGAATTCATCTGTCTCCAGAAAAGGTCAACAGACTCTTGGCGATGCCAGGAAAAGCAGCATACAGGGCGCACAGAGCAAATGACCCATCCAGGTCTGAGGCAAGCACAAGCCAATTAGCCTGTAGATGCACTGGCAAGAAAATCAGGATAGAAAAACTGTAGGTGATGAAGAATGAGACACCTCTCCTTCCTGGCCCTCTTCACTCAAACGAATTGGGTTTAGAAAGCAAAGATGCAAAGCAGCAGACTTTTACCCACACAAATAATGCTCATGCACATGAACAGTCATCTTGATTTGGAAGTGTTTACAGGACCATGCTTTGGTTTTGGCTTTCATATGCAAATTTCTATATGGTGGGAGGTATCCCATGACTGGAGTGAGGCAATGGAGGCATATAGGCTCTTTAGGAAGGACTGGCTGTGAAGACAAGGAGGGGAAGTTGCCCTTTATGTGAGAGAGCAGCTGGAGTGCACAGAGATCTCCCTGGGGGTGGATGAGGAGCCAGCTGAGAGCTTATGGGTTAGCATTAAAGAGAGGTGACATTATAGTTGGTGTCTGACCTGACCAGGAAGAAATGGATCGTGCCCTGTCTAGCCAGATAAGAACAGCTGCGTCGTTTGCAGGCCCTGGTCTTCATGGGGGACTTCAACCACTCCAATACCTGCTGGAGGGAAAACAACGCAGGCCATAAGCAATCTAGGAGGTTCCTGGAGAGCACCGATGACAAATTCCTCCTCCAAGTGATAGAGGAGCCGAAAAGGATCCAGAGGGCAGCGAGAAGAGCGAAAAAGCAAGCTCACAACACTGGACTTCAGGAGAGCAGACTTTGGCCTCTTCAAAGATCTGCTTGGAAGAGTCCCATAGGATAAGGCCCTGGAGGGAATGGGGGCGCAAGACAGCTGGCTAATATTCAAGGATCACCTAGTCTAAGCTCAAGAAAGCTCCATCCCAACAACTATGAAGCCAGGCAAAAATGCCAGGACGCCTGCGTGGATGACCAAGGACATGCTGGCAAAACTCAAACACAAAAAAGGAAGTGCTAAGATGGCTGAAGCAAGGACAGGTAACCTGGGAGGAATACAGAAACATCGTCTGAGCATCCTGAGACAAACTTAGGAAAGCTAAAGCCCAAATGGAATTGAATCTGGCCAGGGATGTCAAAGACAGCAAGAAGAGCTTCTATAAGTAGCTCTTCTTCTGGGAGACAAAAGGAAGACTAGGGAAAATGTGGGCCCATTGCTCAATGAGATGGGGGCGGGGCAGGGGGTGTGTGGTTACCCAGGACATGGAAAAAGCTGAGGTACTGAATGCCTTCTTTGCCTCAGTCTTTACTAGCAAGACTGGCCTTCAGGAATCCCAGGTCCCAGAGACCAGGGTGGGGAGTCTGGAGCAAGGAAGATGTACCCTTGGTGGAAAAGGATCAGCTCAGGGAATACTTAAGCAAACTAGATGTACATAAGTCCATGAGTCCTGGTGGGACGTACCCACGAGTGCTGAGGGAATCGGCTGATGTCATTGCGAAGCCACTCTCCATAATCTTTGATTGATCATGGTGACTGTGAGCAGTGTCCAAAGACTGGGAAGGTCACCCTCATCTTCCAGAAGAGCAAGAAGGAGGACCCAGGGAACTACAGGCCTCAATGGACGTGATGGAGCAGCTAATCCTGGAAGCCAAGGGGAAGTCATGCTTGACCAACTTTGATAAACTTCTACGACACAATGACTGGCCTGGCAGATGAGGGGAGAGCAGTGGGTATTGCCTACCTGGACTTCAGTAAGGCCTTTGACACTGTCTCCCATAAGATCCTCCTCCTAGAGAAGCTGTTGATGTACAGAGGGATGAGCAGACAGCAGGGTGGACCAAAAACTGGCTAAACGGCCAGGCCCAGAGGGTGGTGATCAGTGGCACAATGTCTAGCTGGAGGCCAGTAACTAGTGGTGTGCCCCAGGGGTCAATACTGGGTCCAGTCTTGTTTAACATTTTCATTAATGACTTGGATGGTGGAGAAGAGTGTATCCTCAGCAAGTCTGCAGAGGATGCCATGCTGGAAGCAGTGGCTGGTATGCCAGAGGGTCAGGCTGCCATCTAGAGGGACCTCTGGATGACCGTAACCTCATGAAGTTACAACAAGGAGAAGTGATATGTCCTGCACCTGGGGAGGAACAACCCCACGCACCAATATATGCTGGGGACCACCCGGCTGGAAAGCAGCTTGGCAGGATAGGCCCTGGGGGGGTCCTGGTGGACACCAAGTTGACCGTGAGCCAGCAATGTGCCCTTCCTGCCAAAAAAAAAGGCAAAAGGTATCCTTGGCTGCATTAGGCAGTATGGCCAGTAGGTTGAGGAAGGTGATCCATCCCCTCTACTCAGCACTGGAGAGGCCACACCTGGAGTGCTGTGTCCAGTTCTGGGCTCCCCAGTAAAAGAGAGGCATGGACATACTTTGTCCAACAAAGGGTCGCAAAGTTGATGAAGGGACTGGAGCACCTCAACATATGAGGAAAGGCTGAGACAGCTGAGACAGTTTAGCCTGGAGAAGAGAAGGCTCAGGGGGGATCTTATTAATGTCTATAAATACCTGAAGGGAGGGTGCAAAGAGGATGGAGACTCTTTTCAGTGGTGCCCAGTGACAGGAAAAGAGGCAATGGGCACAGACTGAAACACAGGAGATACCCTTTGACCATCAGGAAAAACTTTTTCACTGTAAGGGTGACTAAGCACTGGCACAAGTTACCCAGGGAAGTGGTGGGATCTCCATCCTCAGAGATATTCAAAAGCTGTCTGGAGACAGTCCTGGGAAACCGATTCTAGGTGGCCCTGCTTGAGCATGGAGGCTGGACCGGGTGATCTGCAGAGGTCCATTCCAACCTCAGCCATCCTGTGATTCTGAGGAAAAGGACCAGGAACAGGAGGTGGAGGAACAATTGGAGGAAAACGAAAAGGGTGATAAAAAAACCCAGGGGAGGTAAAGGATGAGAAAAAAGCAGTGGAGGAGAAAGAGGAGAAGGATGAGTAGGAACATGAAGAAGAGGAGAAAGATGAGGTTGAGAGAGAGAAAAAAACAAGAGAAGAAACTGGACAGGGAAAGAGAAACAGGAAGAGGAAAAGGAGAAAGAAGATGTGGTAGGTTGACCCTGGCTGGGCGCCAGGTGCCCACCAAAGCCGCTCTATCACTCCCCCTCCTCAGCTGGACAGGGAAGAGAAAATATAACAAAAGGCTCGTGGGTCAAGATAAGGACAGTTTAATAAAGTGAAAGCAAAGGTCGCGCGTGAAAGCAAAGAAAAACAAATGATGTTATTCTCTACTTCCCATCAGCAGGCGATGTCTGGCCACTTCCTGGAAAGCAGGGCTACAGTACGCGTAGTGGTTGCTCCGGAAGACAAAAATGCCTCCCTGCCATCTCCCTTTACTTAGCTTTTATATCTGAGCTGACATCATATGGTATGGAATATCTGTTTGGTTAGTTTAGGTCAGCTGTCCTGGTTATGTCCCCTCCCAAGATCTTGCCCAGCCCCAGCCTGCCGTTGAGGGGGGCAAAAATGTTGGAGAGACAGCCTTGATGCTGTGCCAGCACTGCTCAGCAGTAGCCAAAACACTGGTGTGTTATCGACACCTTTCTAGCTACCAATACAGAGCACAGCACTACGAGGGCTGCTATGGGGAGAATTAACTCCATCTCAGCCAGACCCAATACAATCTCCACCCCTTATTCCATACCATTTGCGTCATGCTCAGGTCCCACATAATTTAATACACATATCTTCTAACCACGCCATTGTATTTAATTCTTATTACTGAAATCCCTTCTTACCAACACTTACAACTGAAACTACATTCTTAAACCACTTTTATACCCAACATACAGATTCATACATTCTTATTAATTACTATCCCCTGTCCTTTAACAGATAGATATTCCATGGGCTTCTTCCACTCCTCCAGATGTGCACACACAGGTTATGACTTGGGCCCCATCCATCAAGAGGAGAGGTCAGGACAGGAGAAGCAGTAGGTTTGATCATTGGGCACCAACACCGGCTTGGTTTGGGTCACCGATGCACTTGTCTGGTTCCCTGCGAAGTTCACTCCTCTGCAGTTCAGGTCATTCCTGCTACATTGCTTCCTACAACATACAACTCACACCACAGATTATTTTTCCCCCAAGGTTAAATGTCCTTGAGGCACACACTGGGTCTCCCCATCCTTCCGCATTACCCACCAAGTACACCCAGGTCCTTGAGCAAAGACAATCCCATGAATGGGTTTGCCTTTTCCCATGGGAGGAGAAATCCACACTGCCTTCCCCAGCCACTTCCCCATGTGCACTACGGGGACCTTATCTCCTCCCACAGTATGTAGGGGTTTTGTTTGGGCAGGACCAGGACGGTTAGCAGATCCTCTGGTGTTAACCAGCCAAGTGGCTTCTGCTGAATTTGTATCCCAATGCTTCCGTGCCCCATTGCCCAGCACTCTCAACATAGTCTTTAACAGTCCATTATATCTCTCAATTTTTCCAGATGCTTGCAGGTGATAGGGGATGTGGTACACCCACTCAATGCCGTGTTTCTTTGCCCAGGAGCTTATGAGGTTATTTCGGAAATGAGTCCCATTGTCTGATTCAATTCTTTCTGGGGTACCATGTTGCCATAAAATTTGCCTTTCGAGGCCTAAGATGGTGTTTCGGGCAGTGGCATGGTTTACAGGATATGTTTCTAGCCAACCAGTAGTTGCTTCCACCATGGTGAGTATGTAGCGCTTGCCTTGGCGTGTTCGTGGCAGTGGTCCGATGTAGTCAATTTGCCAGGCCTCGCCATATCGAAAACCCAGCCACCGCCCTCTGTTCCAGGGAGACTTTACTCTGGTGGCTCGCTTGATTGCAGCACATGTTTCACATTCATGAGTGACCTGTGTGATGGCCTCCATGGTCAGGTCCACCCCTCGATCACGAGCCCACCTATATGTTGCATCTCTCCCTAGATGTCCCGATGTCTCATGGGCCCATCGAGCTACAAATAGCTCACCCTTACGCTCCCAGTCCAGGTCCACCTGAGCTACTTCTATTTTGGCAGCTTTGTCTACCTGTTCATTATTTCGATGTTCTTCAGTGGCACGGCTTTTGGGCATGTGAGCATCTACATGACGTACCTTTAGAGCCATGTGTTCTACACGGGCAGCGATGTCCTGCCACAATGCAGCTGCCCAGATGGGTTTACCCCTGCATTGCCAATTGGTCTTCTTCCACTGCTGTAGCCACCCCCATAGGGCATTAGCCACCATCCAGGAGTCGGTATAGAGATAGAGTACCGGCCACTTTTCTCGTTCAGCAATATCTAGGGCTAGTTGGATGGCTTTCACTTCTGCAAACTGACTTGACTCGCCTTCTCCTTCAGTGGCCTCAACGACTTGTCATGTGGGACTCCACACAGCAGCTTTCCACTGTAACGACCCAGACTGGACAGACCAGGGAGTCGTGTTTAATTCGAAATTCCCTCGGGCTAAATTAAGGTGAAACGACACCAAACGATCAGTTAAAGATTTTATCCATGACAGAAGCAAACTGAACTGGGGAGGCGTGGTAGTAGGTGGCAGGGTTTCTCACAACAGGAATTGGCATAAGACTACTTCTGTAAACCATGTAACCATATACATTAGTTCAGGGAATAAGGAGATCCCTCCCTTTGAGTCACGAGGTTCAGAGCAGACCCCCTTGCTTTCCAGACTCCTCCTCAGAGAAGGGCCTAGGGGCGGCTGGATCCACTGTTAGTCTCAGACTTGGTCAATGGTTTATATCTTGAAACGGATGAGGTGTAGGGATTGTGGAAAAGGAAAAGGAAAGAGAGAAGAAGACAGAGAGAGAGAGAAAGGAAGAGAGAAAGATTTCACCAGTCCTGGGTCCAGCGTTGGTTCAGTCAGCCGAGGGGTCCAGTCAGCCGAGGGGTCCAGTTCCGGTGGGCTTGCGCGCCTGGGGCTTCAGTTTGTGTCCTTTTATCATCCTTGCCCCTCCTTCGGGCAGGCACCCAAACCCGTCAGGTTAATGAGCAGTTTGTGAGCCTTTGGGCTTGGGGGTCGTTTGTGGAGTAGCTTCTCCTTCCCTGCAGACACAGCCATTGTTTGATCTTTGCATCAGAACAGCTTATCAGAACAGGGAGCTGCGCACCCTCCAGCACGCCCTCCCCCTCCTGTTGCTGATGTCTGAGCTGATGGGCTTTTCACCTTGGTTCCTTGCTGTGCAGGGTTTGTCTTTAAGCAGAACTTGCCCCACCACAATGTTTGAGACATTAACTCTTTCAGTCTCTCACATCCACTTCCGATGGTTCCCTACCACACGACAGGATCCATCAGTAAACAAAGCATAACGCCTTTCGTCTTCTGATAACTCATTATATGGTGGTGCCTCTTGGGCATGAGCCACGTCCTCAGGCGATGCTCCAAAATCTCTGCCTTCTGGCCAGTCCATGATCTCTTCCAGAATTCCCGGGCGGTTGGATTTCCCCAGTCGAGCTCGTTGCGTGATCAATGCTATCCACTTACTCCATGTAGTGCTGGTTGCATGATGTGTAGAGGGGATGTTTCCTTTGAACATCCAGTGTAGCACAGGCAATCGTGGTGCCAAGAGGAGATATGCTTCTGTACCAACAACTGAAGCAGCTTGAACCCCCTCATATGCTGCTAGTATCTCTTTTTCAGTTGGGGTGTAATGGGCTTCTGATCCTCGGTACCCCCAGCTCCAAAACCCTAATGGTCGACCTCGGGTTTCTCCTGGTGTTTTCTGCCAGAGGCTCCAGGTGAGACCATGCTCCCCAGCTGCAGTGTAGAGTACATTTTGTACATCTGGTCCTGTCCGGACAGGCCCAAGAGCTACTGCACGAGCTATTTCCTGTCTGATATGCTCAAAGGCTTGTTGTTGCTCAGGGCCCCATTCAAAATAGTTCTTTTTCCAGGTTACTCGATAGAGAGGGCTCACAAGCTGACTATAACCTGGAATATGCATTCTCCAGAACCCCACAAGGCCTAGGAAAGCTTGTGTTTCTTTCTTGTTAGCTGGTGGAGACATAGTTGCTATCTTGTTAACCACATCCATAGGCACATGACGGCGTCCATCCTGCCATTTTATTCCCAAGAACTGAATCTCCTGTGCAGGTCCCTTGACCTTGCTTTTCTTTATGGTGAAATCAGCTTTCAGAAGAATCTGAATTATTCTTTTTCCCTTCTCAAACACTTCTTCTGCCTCGTTGCCCCACACGATGATGTCATCTATGTATTGTAAATGTTCAGGGGCATCACCTTGTTCCAGTGCAGCTTGGATTAGTCCATGACAAATGGTAGGGCTGTGCTTCCACCCCTGGGGCAGTCGATTCCAGGTGTATTGGACACCTCTCCACGTGAAAGCAAACTGTGGCCTGCACTCTGCTGCCAAAGGAATGGAGAAAAACGCATTGGCAATATCAATTGTAGCATACCATGTGGCTGCCTTTGATGCCAGTTCATATTGGAGCTCTAACATGTCTGGTACAGCAGCACTCAGTGGTGGTGTCACTTCGTTCAGGCCGCGATAATCTACTGTTAACCTCCACCCTCCATCAGACTTTTGCACTGGCCATATGGGACTATTAAAAGGTGAATGAGTCTTGCTGATGACTCCTTGGCTCTCCAGTTGATGAATCAGCTCATGGATGTGTAAGAGACTGAATTGTTATCTCGAGCCGTTTGTCTCAAAGATTGTTAGGTGTGAGGGACAGAGGGACTTTATGGTCCCCCTGCAAACAGAGGATCAAGACCACTTTGCATTTACTTGGGAGGGTCAGCAATTTACTTTTACCCAACTCCCACAAGGGTATAAGCATTCCCCCACTCTAGCTCATCATGCGCTAGAGCAGGAGCTAGAAGTAATTCAGACAGAGGAGGGGGCCAGTGTTTATCAGTACATTGATGACATTCTTGTGGGTGGGGATGAAACAGAAAAGGTTCAGAAAACAGGATAATATAATTTCTCACTTGGAAAGCTTGGGGCTGAAAATTCCACCAGAGAAAATACAAACACCCTCGAGCAAAGTAAAGTTTTTAGGAATTTGGTGGAAGGGAGGAATGACATGTATCCCCCCTGACACCCTTTCCTCATTGGATCAGATTAAAATGCCAGAGTCAAAAAAGGATTTGCAGCACCAACTAGGATTACTTGTGTTTTGGAGGAAACATATCCCTGATTTTTCAATTATTGCAAGACCCCTGTATGACTTGTTGCGAAAAGGGGCTCAGTGGGAATGGACTAAGCCCCATGAAGAGGCATTGCAGTTGCTAGTGTTTGAAGTGACTGCCCATCAAGCTCTCGGTCCTATTCACCCCACAGACCCTGTCCATATTGAATGGGGATTTGCCAAGAGCGGGTTATCAATACACTTATGGCAAAAGGGTCCTGAAGGACCCACTCGACCTATTGGGTTCTATTCTCGCAGTTTTAAGGATGCGGAAAAAAGATATACTGCTTGGGAGAAGGGTTTGTTTGTAGTCAGTTTAGCCTTGAGAGAGGCTGAACGGACTATTCGACAGCAGTCTATAGTGCTTAGAGGCCCATTTAAAGTAACCAAAACAGTTTTAGCAGAAACTCCGCCCCCTGACGGGGTGGCTCAGAGATCCTCTGTACAGAAATGGTATGCCCAGATAGAGCATTATTGTGACATTTTTACAGTGTCTGAGGGGACAGCAAAGATGTTAACCATTCAAGAGGAAATGAGCCCAGATAGAGAAGCGCCTGAACTTCCTCCTGTAATACAAGTGGCCCCCCCATTTTCTGAACAATTGCAGAATGTTTGGTTTACTGATGCTTCCTCTAAACGAGAAGGAAAAACTTGGAAATATCGAGCTGTAACGCTCCGCGTAGATGCGGACAAACAAATAATCACCGAAGGGGAAGGTAGTGCTCAAGGAGGGGAATTAGTTGCAGTATGGAGTGTTTTCCAGCATGAAGCTCAATCTACCTCTCCTGTCTATATCTATACTGATTCCTATGCCGTATTTAAAGGCTGTACTGAATGGTTTCCATTCTGGGAACAAAATGGGTGGGAGGTCAATAGGATACCTGTATGGCAGAAAGAAAAGTGGCAAGATATTCTAACCATCGCTAGACAAGGAAAATTTGCAGTAGCCTGGGTGGCTTCCCATCAACAGGATAGCACCCCTGTTAGCCAGTGGAATGGCAAAGCTGATGAATTGGCCTGATTAGCTCCCCTCCAGAACACCCCAATTGCAGAAGACTGGGAGCAATTGTTAGAATGGCTGCATGTAAAGAGGAAACATTCGGGGATCAAAGATCTCTATTGTGAGGCCCAAGCTCGAGGTTGGCCAGTTACCAGGGAAGAATGTAAAACTTGTGTGTCTGCCTGTGAACAATGTTGTACCCGCTTGGAAAGACACCCCCTGGAAGGTGACCCCCTACACCTAAGGGAGGGGAAAGGGCTGTGGGAGGCTTGGCAAGTGGACTACATTGGCCCCTTCCGAAAATCAGAAGGAAAGCATTATGTGTTAGTTGGAGTAGAGATAGTGTCAGGGTTAGTCCAGGATGAAGCCTTTGCCAAAGCTACTGGGGAAAACACAGTGAAAGCTTTGAAAGAGTGGTTTGGTACTTTCCCCAAACCTCAGTCGATTCAGTCGAATAATGGTTCCCACTTTACTGCTAACATACTCCAAGATTGGGCGACCCAGGAAGGAATCTTGTGGGTACGCCATACTTTGTATTATCCACAGGCAAACAGAATTGTGGAAAGAACAAATGGCCTACTGAAACTTTTCCTCAAACAGCATAAGCCTGGATGGGCTGAATGGCTACGGGATGCGGTGACTAGTGTTAACAGTCGTTGGGGAGTGAATGAGTGCCCAAAAATTACAGCATTTTGCCTGAAGGCCCCAACCATTATGCCAGCCCCAGATGGCCTGGATCATCCCAGAAATCCATCATATTTTCCAGGCCAACCAGTCTTAGTTGAACTCCCCACGGTGGGAACCGTACCTCTGGTACTGGAAACCCCAATGAATAAATATGCTTGGAAAGCAAAAGATGCTCATGGAAAAGAACATAAAATCAATACCAGGTGGATTATTCCATCCTTCTAATAACAATTTGCTTCCGGTTCCTTAGAACGAACCGAGTCTGTTTTTCTTTTCTCTTTCAGGTGAAGACTCTGGAGCCTGCCTGAGGGAATACATGAAGCTGTTGATTGTCTGTGTAGTTTTGTCAGTGATTGCTTTGTTAATATTTATAGGATGTTTAGCATACCACTGCAGATGTTGTTTTGGTCGACCATTGTCGCTGCCTTTAATATCTGGGGAAACTCCTGTACCCCTTTTTTCGGCTCGGAGTGGCAAAATGAATTTGTGGCTCTAGGCCAGCAAGTGGCCAACACTTTTAATCTGACTAATTGTTGGGTATGTGGTGGACCCTTAGGTTTGGAAAGCTGGCCATGGACTGCTGTCCCTATTTCCCCAAAATGGTTAGTGAGTAATTACAGTGAGGTCAGAAATGATTCTTACTGGGGTGAAGACACACAGCCCTGGACAATAAGATACCCATTCCAAGGCGAATATTGTCTGAACAGAACACAGAAAGATGGTATTCCTGTGGGAAATAGCAAGCGCAACTGGACCTATACTTATGACAACCGTTGCCTCACTGATGGTTGTAGACCAATTGATTGTTCAAACCATGGGGCAGCTGTGTCACTGCCAGAAAGGGACAACCAGGCATATTGTCACCTCTTGAGTTCCAGATCTCCAAATTTTGTACCTTGCTGGCCTGGATGGGCTTGGGTGAATCAAACAGGGCACAGGAAACAGTTTTCCCATTTTTAGTCTTCCACTAATCAGTCTAATAACCGTCTTAATGTTACCTGCTTTTGGCACCGTGGTTCTGGTGCCTGGAAATGCAGACTCACTGACAAAATGTATTCTCGTCTCCCTGATGGGACTCAAATTTGGTGGTCAAGTGATAATAAAGACCACTGTCAGGGACATTTGAGCATAGGTCCGGATGGACTTCCTATCTGTTGGGGCACCACAGAAGAAGTGGGAAAAACCGCGGACAGGTTGTTGATGAATGGTCCATCAGATCATCCTCTAGGAGTAGGTAATTCAACATATTTCCAATCACCACGGACACCTACTGGTTTGTTTGAAAATGGTGCACGAGCCTTAAAGGGTCACTATTGGGTGTGTGGCCAACGTGCCTACAAACTGCTACCAGCAAATTGGACTGGAGTGTGTTATGTGGGGGTAATTCACCCTTTGTTTTTTCTGCTCCCGGACGATGAAGGGGATGGACTGGGTGTTAAGGTATATGATGATCTCAATCAATATCGGTGGTCCATTGATACGTCTATAGCAGGTGGGAGTGGTCAAACCTGGGGCAAAGACGAGTGGACCCCTCAACGTATCATACAACATTATGGACCAGCCACCTGGAACCCCAACGAGTGGGTTAGCGGTGCTCGAGAACCTATCTATAACCTAAATTGCATCATCCAGTTACAAGCTGTCCTAGAGATCATTACTAATGAGACAGCCCGTGCCCTTGATCTATTGGCGGATCAAGCCACACAAATGCGAACAGCAATATTACAACATCGCATGGTTCTCGATTACCTGCTAGCTGAGGAAGGAGGTGTTTGTGGTAAACTAAATGATTCTAACTGTTGTTTAAAAATTGATGACAGCAGGAAAATTGTTAAACAAATTACCGCGGGAATACGAAAGCTGGCCCATGTTCCTGTCCAGACATGGAAAGGCTAGGACATTGATATGTTTTCCTGGCTCCCTGGTGGTCCATGGGTTAAGCGAATCCTATTTTACTTGTTGTGTGGTTTTACTATGTTGTTGTTTTTGCCATGTATCATTCCATGTTTTATACAATTGATTCAACGTGTTGTAACTAATATGCAATTTGCAATTACTGTTTCACCTGATGGTGTTAAACAAATGCACGCTGTGCGTCAAACCATGTCGTCGGTAGTACAGATTGTATGAGATGCTCTTTTCTGGCCTTTTCTATATAGCTATCTTTTCAAAACCACCATGGGTCCCGAAGCAATCTTTGAGCCACGGGGTGGTGTGAGAGACTGAATTGTTATCTTGAGCTGTTTGTCTCAAAGATTGTTTGTTGTGAGGGACTGGACTGTCATCTCAAGTCATTCATCTCAAGGATTGTTTGCTGTGATGAGCCACTTATCCCAGAGATGGCTTGTTTAAGCAGGGCACTCCTCTGTCCAAAAGGACAATTACCAGGCCATTGAGGCATCCAGGGGAGGAGACAGGCCGGAGCCAGCAAAGAATGTGGAGACTACCACTGTCATGGAAACTGTAGTCTTTGAGATAAGGTACTGGTTTCTGGTGTTGATGACAGGAAGGTCGTGTGATAGATGAAACCTGCAGCACCTGAACAGTTGTGGTGGGTTGACCCAGGCTGAACACCAGGTGCCCACCAAAGCTGTTCTATCACTCCCCCCTCCTCAGCTGGACAGGGGAGAGAAAATATAACAAAGGGCTTGTGGGTCGAGATAAGGACAGGAGAGATCACTCACCAATTACAGTCATGGGCAAAGCAGACTCAGCTTGGGGAAAATTAACTTGATTTTATTCCAAATCAACCAGAGAAGGGTAATGAGAAATAAAACCAAATCTCAGAACACCTTCCCTCCACCCCCTCCCTTCTTCCCGGGCACAATTTCACTCCCGGATTCTCTACCTACCCCCCCCCAGTGGCACAGGGGGACGGGGAATGGGGTTTACGGTCAGTTCATCACATGTTATTTCTGCTGCTTCATCCTCCTCAGGGGCAGGACTCATCACACTCTTCCCCTGCTCCAGTGTGGGGTCCCTCCCACGGGAGACAGTCCTCCACAAACTTCTCCATGTGGGTCCTTCCCACGGGCCGCAGTTCTTCACGAACTGCTCCAGCATGGGTCCTTTCCATGGCGTGCAGTCCTTCAGGAGCACACTGCTCCAGCGTGGGTCCCCCACGGGGTCACAAGTCCTGCCAGAAAACCTGCTCCGTGGGCTCCTCTCTCCACAGATCCACAGGTCCTGCCAGGAACCTGCTCCAGCGCGGGCTTCCCACGGGGTCACAGCCTCCTTCGGGCATCCACCTGCTCCGGCGTGGGGTCCTCCACGGGCTGCAGGTGGATATCTGCTCCACCATGGACCTCCATGGGCTGCAGGGGGACAACCTGCCTCACCATGGTCTTCCCCACGGGCTGCAGGGGAATCTCTGCTCTGGTGCCTGGAGCATCTCCTCCCCCTCCTTCTTCACTGACCTTGGTGTCTGCAGAGTTGTTTCTCTTACATGTTCTCACTCCCTCTCCGGCTGCCGTTTCTATCTGTCCCAACAACTTTTTTTCCCTTCTTAAAAATGTTATCACAGAGGCGTTACCACTATCACTGATTGGCTCGGCCTTGGCTGGCGGCGGGTCCAACTTAGAGCCGGCTGGCATTGGCTCTGTTGGACACAGGGGAAGCTTAAAGTAGCTTCTTACAGAAGCCACCCCTGTAACCTCCCCCGCCTCCAAAACCTTGCCACACAAAGCCAATACAACAGTGCATGAACAGTACGTAAGTGCATGTATCATCGGACTATGCCCTATAAAAAACCGTGGAGACAAGCCGTGGTGTGCACCCATCACCGAAGAATTGAAGACTGAGGACCAACAGGACGCTGCTGGATCCATGGTGGTGACTATCCTTGCAACTCTATCCCAACTGCTTGCTTGATTTCTGCCTTTTTCTTCCATTCTATCCTATCGCTACTATTTTCTACTTTTGATAATAAAAGCTGTTTTGGGTATATGGCATTTGACCTCGTTTGTGTCTTAATCTCGCTCTTGGGATCATATCGAAACTTTCCCTGACATTGGATCAGGACAGCAATAAAACCAGGACAGATTGATATTTTAGTGTTTTAATTTCAAGATCATTAAAACAAAACTATGTCACTGGGTGATTTGTTAGTTGCCATGTCAAGCAAAGGGTAGATGGTTTGTAGCAGAGAGGAGGCAAAGGGCTGGGTCTAGGGAGCTGGGGGTGAGACCCAGTTCTGGCTCCTCTGTTACTAGGCCCCTAGGCTGGGGACAAGATGAACAGCTGCACAAGGCAGCTGGAAAAGGGCCAAGAAGAAGAGACAGGGGCAGCCTAGACATCAGCCCTCTTTGGCTACCGAAGATGGGCTGCCACAAGTGGTGATGAGCAGCACCCCCCAGATAATGGATGCATCCCAATACAAAGACTTCTTCATCATGAAACCAATTTTGAGAGTTTGTCAAGCCTAAGCAGGAGCAGGACTTGTATTGAGTATCCCCTACTGGCCTTTTTAGTGTTTCTCAACTCTCTATGGATTTTATGCAGAAGGCGCAGGAAGAGCTGATGGGCCTTTGACTCTGTTATTAAGCTGTGGAAGGCCCTGTTGCTGAACAGCAAAGGGGACTATACTTGGCTGGTGCAGGTTGTGCACATTGAAGGAGAAGCAAATGGCCTTAAACAAGCTATTTGCAAAGCCAGCTCTCCAAATGAACAAGTGTTCAAATAGGAGCTTCATTTTGGAGAAAAAATGAAAAATAAAAGAATAGAAGAGCCTAACAGATTATATTCAGATTGGATATTTCTTTTTCCTATTATTATTATTATGGAACTCTTCTTTCCTGTTGTGGTTTAACCCCAGCCAGCAACTAAGCACCACGCAGCCGCTCACCCCCCACCCAGTGGGATGGGGGAGAAAATCAGGAAAAAAAGTAAAACTCGTGGGTTGAGATAAGAACGGTTTAATAGAACAGAAAAGAAGAAACTAATAATAATGATAACACTAATAAAATGACAACTGTAATAATAAAAGGATTGGAATGTACAAATGACGCGCAGTGCAATTGCTCACCACCTGCCGATCGACACCCAGTTAGTCCCCGAGCGGCGATAACCCCCGCCCCCACTCCCCCCAGTTTATGTGACGTCCCATGGTATGGAATACCCCATTGGCCACTTTGGGTCAGCTGCCCTGGCTGTGTCCTGTGCCAGCTTCTTGTGCCCCTCCAGCTTTCTCACTGGCTGGGCTTGAGAAGCTGAGAAATCCTTGACTTTAGACTAAACATTACTTAGCAACAACTGAAGACATCAGTATTATCAACATTCTTCACATACTGAACTCAAAACATAGCACTGTACCAGCTACTAGGAAGACAATTAACTCTATCCCAGCTGAAACCAGGACATTTCCTCACCTAGGAATTCAGTGATCTGGTTTTTAACAGGGTTTTAGAGTACAAATATATCATGCTTCTAAGCATACTAAACTATATCTTAATTTCATCCTTTTCAAAAGGAATGGAGGTAAAAAAATATATTTAAAAAAAAAGAAAATAGCACACAGCACTTCATGAAAATTGTATGTCTTTTAAAGTAATCATTGTATCTTTCTTTTGGATGACACTGTTTATTGTAAGATGTCATTTTTATTGAATACACTATAACACAAGAGACTTTCCATGTCATGTCAAGAGAAACTGGTCACATGATTCACAAACAAAACTTTTAACACTGATACATAAGCATCACTTCAAAATAAGCCTTGCTATAGCAAACTGCAAAACAGGAACCACTAAATATTTCCACAGAGACATCACATTAAGAAAAGAAAAAGAAAAAAGAAAGGAGAAAGATAGCACTACACACCAGGTCACAGTTTGGTGACAATATGGAGATCTATATTTATATGTAGATATCTCTCTCTCTCTCTCTCTCTCATGACAAAGCAAGAGAGATCTAGAAATATATGTATATACATAAAGTATAGGTGGAGGGCAGGGCTGGGACAAATATTTTATAATTAATTGATTCTATCTCTATTGGTGATGTAATTAAACATCAGTGTTGAATTAAATTACTTGTATATAAAACATTCTTAGCTGCTTTTCTTTAAGTTACTAGAATGATACATATAAGCTGCAAGATATAGGCTTCTAAAGATTTGATTTGATCTCTGTTTTCTTACATATTTCCATCAAACAGCCCCACTACTAGCAGTTTCTGTTATCCTTGCCCAAAGTATTCAGTGTTTATAAAATACCAGCTGGCTGTCACTCAGAGCCTTCTTCAAGCAAAAAAACCCAAACCCCATAGACCTGGTCTAGAATGCATAGATGGTAAAATAATGTACCCAGCATTTCCTTTTTCTTCTCCTGAGATATATGTTTAAAAGATGGCAAAATAGTCACTTTGTTGCTGTTGTGAAATTCATAGTGTTTTCCCTGAAACATGTACACTTTTTATTTTTGCTTCATATTTGTGATTAATTATAGTAACACACACACACAAAAAAACAACCCACAAGTGTTTTAACTAAGGCTCTTCAAGGACCTCTTGATTCAAAGCAGCACTGGTTCATCTTAGCCCTGACAACAAGAAAATACAACTTCCTGTGCTATCAAAACCTTCATGTTTTATTAGAAACCCTGATCTGATCCCCTGCCCTTCCCCACTCCTCTCTCTCACATTTTATAGCAGCATTTGAATTAATTTACAGGCTGCAACAACCCAGAGAGAGTCTTGTTATAACACATTCCCATTGTACCTTAGCCATCCAGTGACCTGATCATTTTATTGGGTTATTTCTTTTCTTTTCAAAGTGTTTTGTAAATGTCTACATCAGCCACAACAGAAACAATCTCTCAAAAAGGTGCGGGGTGGGGGGGGGGGGGGGAGCACAAATGCTGCTATTATTACTGCTGAATTTTGGCATTCTCACCATTGTCTTGCAAGTAGTGCTGCAGTCTGAATAGTCTTGGAATTATTTCATTACTGCAGACAATTATAAAATGCTAATGAAGCTGCACTGTTATTCTAGGACAATAAAAAAGCAATAGCACAAA
Organism: Gypaetus barbatus; assembly: GCA_028022735.1. Taxonomy (NCBI): domain Eukaryota; kingdom Metazoa; phylum Chordata; class Aves; order Accipitriformes; family Accipitridae; genus Gypaetus; species Gypaetus barbatus. Next base: position 16,905,465 of record CM051561.1, on the reverse strand, counting down.
CCCAGAAATGACAGTAAATCAAACTGCTTTTGGAACTTAGTTCATTTCCTTGTGAGAAATCAGCAAGTGAGATGGGAAAGGAAGAAATGTTTTTAAGCAGTCATTTGGGGAAAAAAGTGCTTGTTGTTATATCTCTGGCATTTTAGCACTTCCTCTGATGCACACCAGTTTAAAAAGTTGAATTTCACAAACATAGAAAAATAAATATAAAAAGAAAAAAAATTATTTTGGTCACTCAGCAGACTTTATTAATTTATTAATAGCACTAATGTAATGATGTAGTAGTAATGTAGATGTATGTAAATTTATACATATATATTACCTTTTCATGAAAAAATGCAAAATATGTATAACTACAGTTAATAGCTTGTCTACTCCAATTATACCTTTTATACATGATAAAGAGGAGTAATGATATAGCTTAAGGTTATCCATACTGGTGGCTTTGTAGAACATTTGGTCCTTTAGGAGTTTAACATACTGCTATGTTATTGCACAATGCATTGTAACATTAGCTATTCTCTAAAATGACTCAGTCTCACTAGTAAATAAAAAATAATATGCCACTAAGTACAATTTCAGGGGTTTGTTGGGTTTGGGTTTTGTTGGTTTTTTTGGGAGTATACATTCTTTTAGTGCTTGCAAAACCCACGTGTTTTCTTTCAGGCTGGAGCCTGCGTTGCAACACAAGCATCTCGGATGCCTTTTTATTAAGCTCATAAGAAACTAAAACAGAATACAGCAGGCAGAAGCTTAACACCTCCCCTTCCACCACCTGCAACCCTTTCCTACTGCACAGTATCAGCAGACTCTGACGCTTTCCTTCTCCACTGCTGTTATGTTGAAAATTATTTGCAAATTCCTTTAAAACATAAAAATCAGATTCTCAAGAGAATGGGTTTCACTGGATGCTCAGTCTTTATCTAGCTTTCTATGTGAACTTCTAAGACAGTCTAGTAAAATTTTAAGGGCAATTTTGTAGGAATCTTCCTTAGACTTTTAGTGTGTTTCCAGTTCAGTACTGGTTAAGAAATAACATCTAGTTTATTAAAGAAAAACTGAGTATGGCTTTATAGTTATATTCTCAGGTTTATTTTTAATACTGCCTTTTCAATGACATTGAGAAGGGTAAAAATCCACCACTATCCAGTGAACTGTTTTCATTTGAAAATGTTCAAAATATTTATGAGCTATCTCTAAAAGCTTCCAAAGGAAAAACCTAAAGTGCCTCAATAAATAATGTATGCAATCAAATTATATATTTTATTATATATTAATATTATATATTAAGAATATTATGGAACACTTGCAAAAATAAAATGCTTAATTTATTAAATACAATACTCCCAATACAAAGATGAAGGACTATTTTGATCTGTCTCATGTCAATAAGAAAAAAAACAAAAAGAGAAAAAGAAAAGAAAGATCACTTTTTTTCAGCAATGCCCTTTCACAGAAGGAGGCAAAAGTCTTGAGGACTAGGTAAGGTAGGTTTTCATTTGTAAGAATTCATATTAAAAATAATCCTACCTCTAAATTTGAAACCTTCAATTTCCAGTTTGAAAAACAACAGATATACCCATGCATTTGTCCTCAACACAGTGGCCATGCAAATGCTGTACATGTACAATGCCCATCCAATCAAAAACAAATAATTTTTTTAATAGTGGATGTTGGGAATGACAGCACTAGCATCGACAAACATGGTGCTGAATTCAGGGTCTTTGCACTCCAAATAGTAAGCCATAATCTCAGAGTCATATTTATTTTGTCCAGGGATCTCACTCTATCCCCCACCATGGCTCAAACATAACCAGTGATCTCTGTGCTTTAGATTATTCATGTAATATCAGTCTATTGTATCTGTAGCATTGTAAATGTGTCCTCCATTAGCTCCTTCTAATGAAATATGTTATGCTATTATGAGTTAGCTATATGAGGTTTTTATATATATATGAATTAGTACAAGGGTGTACTACAAGATGAGAGATTAATTTCTGCACAAAGGGCATTAATCAACAAATACCATGCACAGTTTTGCTTGCACAGTTAAAAAAAAAAAAAGTATTGAGGAAGGAATATGCTGCTGGACAAGCACCATATGAGATACACCTGCCCCAGCATCTATAGCTTGCCCTATCTTAACAAAATCCTTAGTTTAAACACTTGATCCTGAAATTAATCCTGCACATTAATAAGCCTAGCTTCAGCCTTTATTACCAAAGACTAGCCGGACAACATTTTTATACCAGTGGCATGCCAGTATCCTATCAGAAGACAAAATAAGGGCATGTGCTTTGTTCATTATTTTGTAACATAATTGTGTGCAGTACAGACAATATCTTTTTCCCTTTTACTGTAGACTTGTATCTGGCAATGAAAAATTCTGGCCATACACCTCCTTGATCAATCCCTTTACTCCTCAGAAAGACTGTCCAAGGAAAGTGCTAAACCACTTCTTGCCTTCCATCAAATTGTTTCAGTGTTTTTTTAGTGGGGTTGGATGCCATCTGATCCCATAGTTCCTTCAGATAGTGGATCACATAAGTACTGTTTTCATTCCATCTAGCTTTGTCTCTGCAAGAAATATGCTTTGTGTAGAGAACATTAGTCTTTTTCCACCCACATGCTGAAGCAAAAAACTTGAGGTGAATACAAAGAGACTCCCAGTATCTGTACAGCAGAAATCAAAGTTTGAATCAAATATATTTTTCCCTTTTTTCATCCACATCAAAGGCATGAATACAACAAGGCATTGTTAGTTGTGGTGGGCTAACTGGAGAGTCTGCTGATATAACAGATCAAGTTTTTAAGGCCTTTGTCTATGCGGAGTTACAATAATGCAGAAGCCAAATTGATTAGAGAGGAAAAATGATAGAAACTGAAAGAGAGAGAGAGTGAAGATATGCTTCAGTAATGTCTAAAAAGTCAATACTGTGTCTATAGATGGAGAAGTGCACATTGCTTGCCCTTTGAAAGCTTCTCCATATCTTTGTCATTAATACTATCAAAGTTAAGAACATGTTTTAATGGAGTTCAGTGGCAGTTGAACACATTCATTCACGCAGACCATAAGAAGAAATGCTAGGATGTTTTAGCTTAAAATATCCAGGTAAACTGGAGATGCCTTAGCCAAGTTCTGGAGGAGGGAATGGATTTCTTTGATGTTGAGCCTCATGTGAGGCTCCCTTTGCCAACAGCCCAGCATCAACTCGTATACTTCCTTGGGGCACGTGCGAGGTCGCTGCAGCACTCGGCCCTGGGTGATGCACTCAATCACCTATGAGAAATCACAAGGAAAGGATCAGTGTAGCCATGCCATTTACATAGGCCTCACCCATGGAAGAGTTAGCTGCTAATAGCCACAGCAGCCTCACTGGTGGCAGTCACCTGGCCATCTCTGCAGAAGAGCTGCATTTCTAGGTAGATGTACAGGCAGTGGGATATGATCTGGAAAAATCACCATAATGTAGGATGTCAAGGAGCAATACCTTGACTGACATGATGTTATGTTAACCCGTGTTACCCCTTCCATTCATGAGGGAATGGTGGTAGGGAAGCGATACCATACCTTCCCTACCTGTCTATCAATCTCACCTCGTCTCAGAAGTAAACTATTTTGTCTCACATAGAGCACCTCTCCCTCCCTCCTTATACTTTATGAGTACCACCATGGCTAATCTCTGGAAAGGGATTACTTCTGATTTCCCAGGTATGAAGAGATCTCCAGATTCCTTCAATCTATTCAAGAATGTTTTAGAACAACCACTTCATGACAATGACATTTCCTGATATGTAACTGAAATCACACAATGTCAGTTTGGGAGACAGATAAGCTCCTTTTTATTGCCTCATGGTCTTTCTCAACACCCACAGCAGACTATTCTATACAAAGGAAGAAGCTACATCCCAACTTGGTATAGTCCTACTTGGATAACTTCCATCCACCTTGGGGAGAAAAGGGTGAAAACAAAGAACTTCAACTACAAAATTACCATAAATACATGATATCAGGGTTATTGCTTTTACTAAAGAAATTTGCTATTGTCCTTTCCCCAGAGAAGCCATACCATTAGTTAAAATGCCACCCTCCTTTATGCAATCTGAAAATATAATACACACACCTCATTGTTTGAGAGCTGATACCATGGCTGTTTGCCATAGGTAAAGATTTCCCATAATACGACCCCCAGGCTCCAGACATCACTTTCTGTGGTGAACTTCCTGTACATGATACTTTCTGGAGGCATCCAACGAATAGGCAGCATTGTGTGACCTCCAACCTGAGGAAGAAAAAAAAAGAGTCAGAAATAATTCCTCCAGACCTCCAGGAAGAGTATTGGGATGATAAACCAGGGAAATCCACATTTTTTTTTTTCCCATCTGCTGCCATTCATTTTAAAGAGCTCGTAAGAACTAGGGAGATGTGATCCAACCTCCTCTCTCCCGAATGGTGATCAATACCATGATAAATTTCTCAATAGAATCTCCAAATAAATTGTTTCTGAAGTATAAACTCATCTTCTACATTTATTTTGCACCCCCTACACAAGGAACTGAATGCTCTATAAAATTAATGATTAACTAAACCTATCAACCCATTATAAATTAGCCGGTATTACTCTCCATTTTAAGACTGAGAAAATTGTAAGAGAGTCATGCAATGAAATCTGCACATATCAGCTGAGATCCATGAAGACACAGTGACTGCATGACACAGAAGGATCAGGATCTATATGGTTTAATCTATTAATTATGAATGAATTAAAGCAATGCTATTGTCTGTGGCTAATTTCCAAAGTTAATCAATGCATGAAATTATTTTGTTCAAAATTAACTACTCAGTTCTACACAGCTTTCCAAATTTTCAGTCCTTTGGATATATACACTTGATAATAAATAACTTGCAAGATATGGACTCTGTGTCCCAAATCATCACATGTTGAATTCCCCAGGAACCTTTTCCTGAATTAATGCCTTTCTGAAAGTCTCTAACACATTTCTTGTTTTCCCCAAAATGCTATACTTAAAATTGAGTTACTTAAGCTGAATGTAAACAAACAAATAAATAAAATCTTGCTTTTCATTCTAGTTTCTAAACAACTTACTGTTCCTAATATGTCACATTCTGACTAGATCACATCAGTGAATAAATCCACTCAAGCACTTTTAGAATAGTCTAACCAGCTGAGATAGAATAGAATAGAATAGAATAGAATAGTTCAGTTGGAAGGGACCTACAATGATCATCTAGTCCAACTGCCTGACCACTTCAGGGCTGACCTAAAGTTAAAGCATGTTATTAAGAGCATTATCCAAATGCCTCTTAAACACTGACAGGCATGGGGCATTGACCACTTGTCTACGAAGCCTGTTCCAATGTCTGCACACCCTCTCTGTAAAGAAGTGTTTCCTAATGTCCAGTCTGAACCTCCCCTGAGGCAGCTTTGACCCATTCCCACATGTCCTGTCGCTGGATACCAGGGAGAAGAGATCAGCACCTCCCTCACCACCTGCCCTCCTCAGGAAGCTGTAGAGAGCAATGAGGTCACCCCTTACTCTCCTTTTCTCCAAACTAGACAAACCCAGAGTCCTTAGGCACTCCTCATTGGACATGCCTTCCAGCCCTTTCACCAGCCTCTGGATGCATTCGAGTACCTTAACATCCGTCTTAAATTGTGGGGCCCAGAACTGCACACAGTACTCAACGCGAGGCCACACCAACACTAAATACAGAGGGATAATCACCTCTTTTGACTGGCTGGTTATGCTGTGTTTAATGCACCCTGGGATGTGGTTTGCCCTCTTGGCTGCCAGGGCACACTGCTGACTCCTATTGAGCCTGCTGTCAACCAGCACCCCCAGATCCCTCTCTGCAGGGCTGCTCTCCAGCCACTCCTCTCCCAGTTTATGCTTGTGTCCGGTGTTATTCTGTCTCAGGTGAAGAATACGGCATTTGGACTTGTTAAATTTCATCCCGCTGATGATTTCCCAATGGTCCAATCTATCTCAATCCCTCTGCAAGGCATCTTGTCCCTGAAGGGAGTCAACAGCACCTCCCAGTTTGGTATCATCAGCAAACTTGCTAATGGTGTATTCAACTCCTGCATCCACATAATTGATAAAAATATTGAACAGAACTGGCCCTAGAATTGAGCCCTGAGGAACACTGCTGGTGACTGGTTACCAGCCAGATGTAGCCCCATTCACTACAACCCTTTGAGCTCTGCCATTCAGCCAGTTCTTCACCCAGTGCACTGTGTACCTGCTCATCTCACAGTTGGACAACTTGTCCAGAAGGATGCTGTGAGGGACAGTATCAAAAGCCTTACTAAAATCCAGAAAAACTACATCCCCTGCCTTCCCTTCTTCCACTAGGTGGGTGACCTTATTGTAGAAGGATATTAAATTAGTCAAACAGAACTTTCCCTTTGTGAACCCATGTTGACTGTGCCTGATGATTGCATTGTCCTTTAAATGTCTTTCAATAGCACCCAGTATGATCTTCTCCATAATTTTCCCAGGTACTGAGGTTAGACTAACAGGTCTGTAGTTTCCTGAGTCTTCCCTCATGCCCTTCTTGTAAATTGAAATAATGTTGGCTAGCTTCCAGTCAGCAGGGACCTTCCCAGACTCCTAAGCCTTTTGGTAGATGATTGAGAGGGGTCTTGCTGTAACATCCACTAGCTCCTTCAGTACTTTGGGATGAATGCCATCAGGCCCCATGGACTTATGAACATTCAGCTGATACAGCTGGTCCCTTACAATTTCAGTGTCCACAAATGGAAAGTCACTGTTCCCACACTCGTGGTCCTCCGACTCAGAGGACCAGGCAGCCCAAGGTCTATCAGTATTATTAAAGACTGAGGCAAAAAATGCATTGAATGCCTCTGCTTTTTCTTCATCCCCTATTTGTCAGGTGACCATCTTCAACAAGTATTGGTCCAATGTTTTCCTTAGACCTCCTCTTGCTATTAACGTACTTCAAAAAAGCCTTTCTTGTTGTCTGAAACAACACTGGCCAGTTTCAACTCTAGTTGAGCTTTGGCCTTTTGTGTCTTCTCCCTGCATATACAAACCATGGCTCTGTAATCTTCCTGCGAAGCCTGACCTCACTTCCAGAGATCATACAATTTCTTTTTCCTCTTGAGCTCCACGAGGAGTTCCCTGTTCAGCCAAGCTGGTCTTCTGCCCCTCTTGCTTGACTTATGATACAATGGGATTGCCTGCGCCTGTGCTTTTAAAAGGTGGTTCTTAAAAACTGACCAGCACTCAATGGACCCTTAAGGCCTCTAAAGCAGATTCCCAGGGTACTCTGCTAAGTAGCTCCCTGAATAGCTTAATGTTTGCTCTCTTGAAATCCAGGGTAGTAACTCTGCTGTTCTTTTTTCTCATTACACTGATAATTTTAAACTCAACCATTTCATGAGCACTGTGGCCAAGACAGACATCTACCATCACATCTCCCACGAGTCCTTCTCTCTTCACAAACAACAAGTCTAGGAAGGCATCTTTCCTAGTTGTCTCACTGAGTGCTTCTGACAAGAAAATATTGTGATATAGCTGTAAATATTTCCAAGGAAGGAAAAAAAAGGAAAGCTTTTTCAAGGACATCTAACTGTTGATTAATTCCCTTTTTCCTATCTTAAGATTTATTTAGTTATGAAACCACACTTGCAGTTTCAAAATTCTATAAATTCAGCTTTACATATCTTGTTATAAATAATACCCTCCTTGTTGTAATGTTGAAACAGCAAATGGAAGGAAAACCTAATAGAAGTCAGGGGTCATATTATTTCTAAATCACTCAGAACATCCGCTTCCAGCTATTTGTCAGTAATTTAGTGTTAGCACAGCATACCAAAAATACAGCTACTGCTGTTAGCACTCAACCCTCATCTGTACATTTCCACAAGTCAACATTTGTTATAGATTCTATAAAAATAGGAAGTGATGCTGAAACATTCGTAGATGTAGTCTATTACTAGGTATTTCTTCTTCTCCCCCTACCTCAGATGTTGTGTTAACAAGTGAGGAGTACTTTTGTCAGAGACACTGACTGAAAGGCAGGACTCCTGAGTTCAATTTCTGGCTACCTTGTGGATTTGCTTCTGACTTAATATTGGTTGCTGTGCCATTCAAAAGGGGAACCAATCCCTGAAGCTTTCAGCCTAACTTAAAAATATTCACGTGACCACTCTATTGATGGAGGATGGATGCATGTTTTTAAGTGCTTTGCTCAATTAGACACATTCATCTGTGTTAGATTACCCCTCTGGCAAGCAGAATTGCTGTAAGGCTCCATGCATCAGGTTTTTTTAATGATCTTTGACTGAGAAGTCACTCAGTGACATGGAGTTTGAAGAAACATATGAATATGCTGAGATGCAAACAAAGCTTCAGTTTCCCGCCTTATCATAAACTAAATTGATATGGCAACCAAACACCTCCAAATCACCACTTTTTCTCCTGTCTCGAGTAGTATTTCATTAGAAAGACAGAAAAACTAGTCCCTTAAAAACATGCAGCCACATACACCCAGCCAAAGGGCAAGTGCCATTAAAATGACTAGTGATGAGAGGCTTTTGGTCTCATTAAATATTAAAATGACTCTTAGATCTGCTCATCATATAGCCTCCACAATTGGTTATTCTCAGCAATTCTTTTGAGTCATTCCTTAAAAATTAATGAAAGATATGAACAATAAAATGTCTCTCTTTTTTTCTTTTTTGTCACATCCTGTATTAAGAAATTGTTTTGAAAAATGAACAAAAAATCTCTCAAAATCTTTTTTTCCCATGGTTCCTTGCTACAGAATCACAGCGTGCTGAGTTTTCCATATCATTCAGTAAAATAAATACTCCTAGAGCAACAATGATAAATGACCACCAAATGATGGATGTTGCAATGAACAGAACTGGAACATCACAGACCTAATTGTCTCTCTTTGCAGTCCTAGCAAGACTAACTCATCACTACTGACACTTACCCAGTACTAGATTTACAGATAAGAACAAACCACAGGGCTTTTTGGTGTTCTTCACAGAGCTGTACAACCCCACGCTGCCTTGGCTGGACTGTGTCCATTTCTGTCCTTGAAGGCAGAAGACTTTACTGGGCAGAGTACTGGGCCTAGACTGAGAAGTCCTGAGGTCTGTCCATCTCTATCACTGCTGTTCTCTATCGTCTTAGACAAGTTACTTCCAACATCTCAGAGTCTTTGTGAAGATAATATTTAGCCTCTTTGTAAAAGCACCGATAAAAGGTATTAGCTATTATTATAAGGGGTCCTCCTCTTCCCAGATGGCATTGCGATGAAGACAGCAAAGCTGTGAAACACTGAGCATCACCTGTGGCAGGCTGAGCATCTTCCATCCTTCCTGGTTCAAGAGCACCTTGAACTTCATGCAGATCTCAGTTCGGCCACATCAAAAACACAGATCAGGGCCTAGCAAAAGGTACTTTCTCTAAACACCCATTTCTTTCTCTATTAATGATCAGTGGTTCCTGAGTCAACAATTACTCAGTTCAAAAAAGCACTAAGAACAGTGTTAGGTACATGTTTAAAATGAAGCACGTGCTTCAATGCTTTCTTAAAACAAAGTCTAGGAATTGACATCACAGTTCTCAGCATGCCTGAAATGAACTGCCAGTCAGTTGTGAGCTTCCTTTGGTGTTTATTAGACTGATGAGTACAAGGACCCACACCTGTGACATAATAGTAGTGAACAGTGCTAGAGTGCATTTTTGCTGCTGTTTCCAAACTCTTAGCAAGGTAAAGGGGAGTTTCCCAAGAAGGATAAATGAAAGAAAGCATGAGTACACTGACCAAACTTGAAAGGTGCTAGGTGCTTCAGAGGGATGCTTTCTGCTCATGCTTTATCAAGGATCATTATATAAGTACCATGTCTTGGTGTCATACTTTCAGCCCAGCTGGTAACAAAGGACCACCCAGCTCCTCCCGCCCCCCACCGGTGGGATGGGGAAGAGAATCAGAAAGGAGAAAAGAAAAAAAAAAGAGGAACCTCGTGGGTTGAGATAAGGACAATTTACTGGGACTACACAAAAAGAGACATTAGAACAACAACGGTACTAATAAAAGAATATACAAAAGGAGTGATGCACAGTGCAACTGCTCACCACCCAGAACCCGACGCTCTGCCACTTCCCCCACCAAAAGCCGAGAGCACCCCCCAGCCCGCTCCCCATTTATATACTGAGCATGATGTCACATGGTATGGAATAGCTCCTTGGCTAGTTCAGGTCAGCTGTCCCAGCTATGCCCCCCCTCCCAGGTTCCTGTAAAAATTAACTCTATCCCAGCTGAACCCAGGACATTATCCACCCCTTATTCTATACCATCTACATCATGCCCAGATCTTACATTTTCCAATTAATCACCACCACTTTCCTTGTCTTGTATACATATATATATATATACGTGTATATGGACACCCCCACACACACACACACAAATAGCATTCCCTTAGTCTATGGGCCATCCCTCTAATGTGTCCATCAATTTTATTTAGTCCATGACTTTGGGGCTCCATCTGTTGCAACAGTCCTTCAGGATAGGAGAGATGGTGTGAGGTGTTGGATTGTTGCATGCTGCCTCTGGAGCTTGCGGCTGGTACATTTGGTGCAACCCACGCCCTTGGTCTGCAGGTCAAAGATGTCGATCTTGAGGAAATCGCTGGGTGCCAGTTCAAGTTCTATCACTGTTGTACTTGGCTCGATTTCAAAGCCCATCCTTCAGTCATTTGGGTAATTCTTACTGTAATACCCTTGATATGGCATATAGACACTATAGATACAATGACATACATTGGCAGGTTATTTAGCAGTTAACATCATACAGCCTAATTCACTGGCTATTCTCTCCCAAAATCAAATCTCCTTGAGGTACACATCGAACTTCCCCATCCTTCTGCATCACCCACCAAGTGTACCCAGGTCCTTGAGCAAAAGCAACCCCTTGGATGGGTTTGTCTCTGCTTGAGGCAGGACTAACCCAGACTGTCTTCCTTAACATACTCTTCATGCGCACTACAGGGACTTTATCTCCTTCTACAGTATGTGGAAGTCTTGGTTGGGCGGGACCAGCCCGATTGGCAGATCCTCTAGTATTAACCAACCAGGTGGCTTTTGTTAAATGTGTATCCCAATGTTTGAAAGTTCCACCCCCCATTGCTCTCAATGTAGTTTTCAGCAGTCCATTGTATCGTTCGATTTCTCCAGAGGCCGGTGCATAATAGGGGATGTGATATACCCACTCAATGCCATGCTCTTTGGCCCAGGTGTCTATGAGGTTGTTTCGGAAATGAGTCCCGTTGTCTGACTCAATTCTTTCTGGGGTGCTATGTCGCCACAAGACCTGCTTTTCAAGGCCCAGGATAGTGTTACGGGCGGTGACATGGGGCACAGGATATGTTTCCAGCCATCCAGTGGTTGCTTCCACCATTGTAAGCACATAGCGCTTGCCTTGGTGAGTTTGTGGGAGTGTGATATTGTCAATCTGCCAGGCCTCCCCATATTTATATTTCAGCCATTGCCCTCCATACCACAGGGGTTTTAGCTGCTTGGCTTGCTTAATTGCAGCACGTTTCACATTCATGGATAACCTGTGCGATAGTGTCCATGGTCAAGTCCACCCCTCGATCACGAGCCCGCCTATATGTTGCATCTCTTCCCTGATGGCCTGAGGTATCATGGGCCCACTGAGCCATAAATAGCTCACCCTTATGTTGCCAGTCCAGATCCACCTGAGACACTTCAATCTTGGCAGCCTGATCTGCCTGCTGGTTGTTTTGATGTTCTTTAGTGGCCCGACTCTTGGGTACATGAGCATCTACGTGACATACTTTTACCACTAGCTTCTCTATCCGAACAGCAATATCTTGCCACAGTGCGGCGGCCCAGATGGGTTTACCTCTGCGCTGCCAGTTGCTCTGCTTCCATTGCTGTAGCCACCCCCACAGGGCATTTGCCACCATCCATGAGTCAGTATAGAGATAGAGCACTGGCCACTTCTCTCTTTCAGCAATGTCTAACGCTAGCTGGATGGCTTTCACCTCTGCAAACTGACTTGATTCACCTTCTCCTTCCGCAGTTTCTGCGACTTGTTGTGTAGGACTCCATACTGCAGCCTTCCACCTCCGATGTTTTCCCACAATGCGACAGGACCCATCAGTGAACAGGGCATGTTGCCTCTCATTTTCTGGCAGTTTATTATACAGTGGGGCCTCTTCAGCACGTGTCACCTCCTCCTGTGGTGACATTCCAAAATCTTTGCCTTCTGGCCAGTCCATGATCACTTCTAAAATTCCTGGGCGACTGGGGTTTCCTATGCGAGCTCGTTGTGTGATCCATGTGACCCACTTACTCCATGTGGCATCAGTTGCATGATGTGTAGAGGAGACCCTCCCTTTGAACATCCAGCCCAGCACTGGCAGTAGGGGTGCTAAGAGGAGCTGTGTTTCAGTACCAACCACTTCTGAGGCAGCTCAAACTCCTTCATATGCTGCCAATATCTCTTTTTCAGTTGGGGTATAGCGGGCCTCGGATCCTCTGTATCCCCGACTCCAAAACCCCAGGGGTCGGCCTCGGGTCTCCCCAGGTGCTTTCTGCCAGAGGCTCCAGGTAGGGCCATTCTCCCTGGCTGCAGTATAGAGCACATTTTTAACATCTTGTCCTGCCCAGACTGGCCCAAGGGCCACTGCATGAACAATCTCCCGTTTAATTTGTTCAAAGGCTTGTTGTTGCTCAGGGCCCCATTTAAAATCATTCTTCTTCTGGGTCACTTGGTAGAGAGGGCTTACAATCAGACTGTAATTTGGAATATGCATTCTCCAAAAACCCACAACACCTAAGAAAGCCTGTGTTTCCTTTTTATTAGTCGGTGGAGACATAGCTGCTATTTTGTTGATCACGTCCATTGGGATCTGACAGTGTCCATCTTGCCATTTTATTCCTAAGAACTGGATCTCCTGTGCAGGTCCCTTGACCTTACTTTCTTTTATGGCAAAACCAGCCTTCAAAAGGATTTGGATTATTTTCTTTCTCAAAAACTTCTTCTGCCATGTTGCCCCATACGATGATGTCATCAATGTACTGCAGGTGTTCTGGAGCTTCACCTTTTTCCAGTGCAGTCTGGATTAGTCCATGGCAAATGGTGGGGCTGTGTTTCCACCCCTGGGGCAGTCGATTCCAGGTGTACTGGACGCCCCTCCAAGTGAAAGCAAACTGTGGCCTGCACTCCGCTGCCAGAGGGATTGAGAAAAATGCATTAGCAATGTCAATTGTGGCATACCACTTGGCTGCCTTTGATTCCAGTTCATATTGAAGTTCTAACATATCTGGCACAGCAGCGCTCAGCGGTGGCGTGACTTCATTCAGCCCATGATAATCTACTGTTAGTCTCCACTCCACATTAGACTTTCGCACTGGCCATATGGGACTATTAAAGGGTGAGCGAGTTTTGCTGATCACTCCTTGGCTCTCCAATCGGCAAATCAGCTTATGGATGGGAATCAGGGAGTCTCGGTTGGTGCGATATTGCCACCGGTGCACCGTCGTGGTAGCAATTGGCACCTGTTGTTCTTCAACCCTCAGCAACCCCAAAATCAAAGGGTCCTCAGAGAGGCCGGGCAAGGCGGACAGCTGTTCAATTTCCTCCATCTCCAATGCAGCTATACCAGAGGCCCAATGGTACCCCTTTGGGTCCTTGAAATACCCCCTCTTGAGGTAGTCTGTGCCAAGGATGCACAGGGCCTCTGGGCCAGTCACAATGGGGTGTTTATGCCACTTATTCCCAGTTAGACTCACTTCGGCTTCCAATACAGTTAGCTCTTGGGTTCCCCCTGTCACACCAGAGATACAGATGGGTTCTGCCCCTTTATAGCTTGATGGCATTAGGGTACATTGTGCACCAGTGTCTACTAGAGCCTTATATTCCTGTGGGTCTGATGTGCCAGGCCATCAAATCCACACTGTCCAGTAGACTCGGTTGTCCCTTTCCTCCACCTGGCTGGAGGCAGGGCCCCTCTAATCCTGGTTAGAATATCCGTTACTCACTTCTCGCAAACGTGAATCAGAAGTCCCTTCAAGAGGATCAGAAATTAGATCAGCCCTTCTACTCCGTCTGGGGGACTGCTCACAGGAAACCGGAGCGGCATTTTTCCAAGAAGAATCCTCTTTTCTGATTGTTTTTTCTCTCAACTCCCGTACCCGTGCATCCAGGACTGAGGTAGGTTCTCCATCCCACTTCCTCATGTCCTCTCCATGGTCACGCAGGTAAAACCACAGGTTAGCCCGTCGTGTGTACCTTCTCTCTCCTCTCTCTTGGGCAGAGGAACGCTTACTCCCAATAGCCGCGATGCGGGCCTGTACAGGTGGGGAGGAGGACATATCCACTTTGAATTGCTGGAACTCCCGGGACAATTCCTCTACAGCCGAGACACAGGCCCATAGGGAGGAAGAGAGACTTCCTTCATATTGCCAGAGTTGGACAGCCAGTTCGTCCACCATTTGTCCATAGCCTTCTTTCCAGGACATTACTGCCAATGAGTTGGCATAGGTTGGTGGTGAACTTCGCAGAAACTTCTGCCACATCGGTTGTGTGCATTGGACTTCATCTGGATCTGTGGGTGAATGCCCTTTTTCCGGATCATTATAAATCAATTCCTGCATGGCTAATTCCCTCAGGTACTGGATACCTCTCTCCATGGTGGTCCACTTGCCTTGGTGACATGTAACTTCATCCTTGAAGGGGTATCTTTCCTTCACACCTGACAGAAGTCACCTCCAGAGGCTGAGGACTTGTGTTTTTCTCCTAATTGCCTTGTCAATGCCCCCTTCCCTAGACAGAGAGCCCAACTGCTTGGCTTCCTTACCCTCTAATTCCAAACTACTGGCCCCATTATCCCAGCATCAGAGCAGCCAGGTAACAATGTGCTCACCTGGGTGGCGGCCAAAATCTTTTCGCATGTCGCGCAACTCACTCAGGGATAGAGATCAGGTGATTATTTCAGGTTCTGCCTCTTCCTCCTGTTCTCACGATGACCCTGGTTCACTTTCATCTCTTGCTAAGCAAACTGATTTTCTTTGTGTGTTTCTTTTTCTGTATAGGGGCGACTGATACTGGCACAGGTTGGTTCTCTGGTTTAGCTGCAGTACCTGTCGCCAGGGTAGGGGTAGCCACAGTGCCTGTTGCTCTGTTTTCCCTCTCTTCCCCCTGAGGGTGCTGCCTAATATCAAGCAGTGTTTGGTAGATACTGGCCAGGGCCCAGCACAGTGCAGTGAGTTGTGTGTCTCTGGAATAGCCACAGCATTTTCCTTTCAAATATTCTTCCACTTCATGAGGGTTCTGTAGTTGTTCGGGAGTCAACTTCCAAGCCACTGGAGGTGAGAAGTTCTCTAGATACCTGCCCATATCCTCCCACATGCCGTGCCACCCATGAATATCCAGCTTTGGGGCAGATCTCTGGGTGGTATTCTTAAAGAACCTTTTTGTAGCCCTAAACAAGACCTGAAACATATTCAGGAGACATAGCACTAACAGCACACTGGCTTGTGCATCCCAAGGATATTCAAAATTCTCAAAAGCTGTTGTAATTAGCTGGAAGGAGAGAAGGGAGGTGAACGGACAGGGGGCAGTATCCCCCCCTGACTTCCCAATGGATTGGGTGCGATTACCAATAAAATCCGATAGAAGGCACCCAAAGTATGGAAATGATATCACTGCCTCATACAGATACCAGCTTAACCTCATGACCAGTGATGTAATAATTTCACAAGTCAACATTGCCCAGTATAGCAAAATGATAATCCCGATCCCTCTCCCAGAGGTGATAAACGTAACCGCAGGCAATACATAGAGCATATAAGAACTTACAAAACGCCACCATGTAAACAAATGAACCAACATTGTGACTAGCAACTATTTAACTAATATAAGAAATGCATATGACAAATTTGTTTCAACACGCTCTGGCCAGATCTGTCGTTATCTCAACCCTTCGTGCCCCACGTTGGGCGCCAAAAAGGACTGTCATGGTTTCAGCCCAGCCGGTAACAAAGGACCACGCAGCCGCTCGCTCACTCCTCCCGCCCCCCTCCAATGGGATGGGGAGGAGAATCAGAAAGGAGAAAAGAAAAAAACGGGACCTCGAGGGTAGAGATAAGGACAATTTACTGGGACAACACAAAAAAAGAAGTTACAACAACAACAACGGTATTAATAAAAGAATATACAAAAGGAGTGATGCACAGTGCAACTGCTCACCACCCGGAACCCGATGCTCTTCCACTTCCCCCACTGAAAGCCGAGAGATCCCCCCTTCCCCAGCCCCCTCTCCATTTATATACTGAGCATGATGTCACATGGTATGGAATAGCTCCTTGGCTAGTTCAGGTCAGCTGTCCTGGCTGTGCCCCCTCCCAGGTTCCTGTGAAAATTAACTCTATCCCAGCTGAACCCAGGACACTTAGCCTTGAAGCAGGGTGTCTAATTCTAGAGTTCGCTAAAGTTTGTTCACTTTCTGGCTTCAGATGTTCCTTATCCCACTTTGTGGGCTCTAGGAAATGGTGAGGCTTATCTAATGCAGAAGTTTCTGTTGTAAGAAGTAAACCAAGTCTGTTGTATGAAATACTGTGGGAAGCTGATTTTCATTACCCAAGGGTTTTGCACACATCCATCCATCCATCCATCCATCCATCCATCCATCCAATGTAAACCCAGATTACTGGCACATTGCTAATACTACCACAGACAATATCCCTCAAATGACTGTTATCAAACTAAAGGCAGTCAATCACTGCAATTTCCCTGTGCCAGTTGAAAATATATCTGTCGATACTCTGCTCTGGTCACAGTTTCAACTTCTACTGCCCAACCACCATGGGAACCCAAAGCCCTGTTGCCTCATGAAAATCTCCAGTGTATTCTGGAAGTATTTCTTTCCCCGTTGGCCCACAATTGTGAGCAAATGGATATGCTGTCTTGTAAAGAATGAACATATAAAGGATCGTGCTCCTGCTGGGAGCAGGAGACTGTCAAGGGAGCTGGGGGAAGCCAACCTGTAGAGTTGTGGAAGAAACAGGGCTGTATATAGGGCTGCACAGAAAAGATGCAAGCCAAGGGCTGGAAAAGGCACAAGAAATAATGTTGCTAAGGTGCCCACCCAATCGATTCGCATCAGGTTTATCCCCTATTCCATGAGATGCTGCAGGGTGTGACCAAAGGAGAGGGCCTGGCCAGAACATGGATCTACCTCTCCTCCTGTTAAATGCTGATGGCCATAGTTAGGAGAGGCACCCACTGCTGCTCTAAAGGGAAGTTTAAACCCTCTTTGCTGCTATGCAGGTGCCTTGTTCATATCTTCATGAGACAGAGCAGTGAAAGGTAGGCCCTAGTCTGTCAGAGTATCACTGGCCTTTCAGTGTTGTGACTGTCAATGTGCTGTAGGAGAAGAATGTCCCCACCAGCATCTTCTAGAGGGACTGAATACATCTACATATCAAAATGTTCTGCACCTTCACTATCCACCAGGACTCCTGGAGAGGACATCAAATCCAACCTCCAGCTCTTGCAGGCATTGTATTAGATAATCCCTTTCCCATTTTTTTTTGATCTCCAGCTTTAAGCAGTCAGTTACTTTGTCTTCATGCAGTAAAAAAATTATTTTTCATTTAAAATCTGTTTATTTGGTGAGCTCAGTGAACCTGAATGACTAATGTATGGATTTCAATGCTGATCCTGCCCAATGCCCCATCTGGCTTGACTGCTACATCTCTCCAGTGCCCTGCTGATCTTAGTGCAGCTCTACCCAAGGGTAGACCTTTTGCAATTGAGGGTGGTAGTCCTGAGAGTAGCAACAAAGCTCAGCATATGCTTAAATTAACTTTCATGTGACAGTGTCGTGGTTTAACCCCAGTCAGCAACTAAGCACCATGCAGCCGCTCACTCACTTCACCCCCCACCCAGTGGGATGGGGGAGAAAATCGGAAAAAAAAAAGGTAAAACTCATGGGTTGAGATAAGAACAGTTTAATAGGACAGAAAAGAAGAAACTAATAATGATAATGATAACACTAATAAAATGACAACAGTAATAATAAAAGGATTGGAATATACAAGTGATGCGCAGTGCAATTGCTCACCACCTGCCGATCGACGCTCAGTTAGTCCCCGAGCAGCGATCTCCCCACCCCCACTCCCCTCAGTTTATATACTAGATGTGACGTCACATGGTATGGAATAACCCCGTTGGCCACTTTGGGTCAGATGCCCTGGCTGTGTCCCCGCCCAACTTCTTGTGCCCCTCCAGCCTTCTTGCTGGCTGGGCATGAGAAGCTGAAAAATCCTTGACTTTAGACTAAACATTACTTAGCAACAACTGAAAACATCAGTGTTATCAACATTCTTCTCATACTGAACTCAAAACATAGCACTGTACCAGCTACTAGGAAGACAATTAACTCTATCCCAGCTGAAACCAGGACAGACAGGTATATACTTAGTCTCTTTGATATAGCTGGATCTTAGTTTGTCAAACTGGAACCAAGCTTCACCTTTTGATTCCTTTATTCATTCACCTCTAATAAAGCATCCTGAGTATTTGGGGGATTATAGCATTTCAAGGTACTTTTCTCTAGTTTTCTTTTGGTCTTGTGACTTATTCCCCCATCTCAGGATAATATAACTGCAAAGAAATGTTCTCTGCAGACTATCATGCCTTATTGCTAAAACTGAATATCTCTCCTCTCTTGGTGAACATCTGCTCTTTCCTCCTCATAAAATACTGGGAAATGTTTCTTTTGGTGCCCTCCCTTAGTGGGCATGCTGCTACCAGTGCAACAGGCAGCTGTCATTCAGCTCCTCTCAGCTATAGCTGGCAAATCCATCTTCCCCTGATCTGCCCTGCTGTCAGGATACACCCACTGCTGCCTGCTTTTGCAAGTGCTCCCTACAGTGGCAGCTCTGGCCCTGCATACTAATTGGCACATTTAATGACTTTCTCTTGCTCACCCTCCTGTCTCCTCGTGAACTGCAGGCTCCGAGCAGAGGAGCCTGGCTGACATGGAAATCGAGACTCCAGATGCCCTGAACCTGCCATATGTTTGGAGCAATTTCCAGAAGTGAAGCTCAAAAGGGGATGTTTGGAGGGCATAAAGGCAGAGGACTGTGAAGGAATAATGCTGACCAAGATGGGAGCTGGGCTGGGCTGTTCTGGCTGTTCTGTCAAGGCACCATACAAACTGAGTATATACTGGGCATAAGAAAGCAGATATTTAGTGGACAAATAGATTCACCTTCTGTCACATATGTTATTCTTCAAAATGTTCAAATGTTTCTCATCCCCCCACCCCCTACAGTCTAGATCAAACACCCCTAATGTGTGCACAGGCTATGTCAACAAAGGGATGTTGAAAATCCCAAATATTATTTTCACACTTGAAGGTCTATTTGTAGCCAGAAAAGTGCTGATTGCAGCAAGCAAAAGGTTCAAGGATGGACCCAGTTAGCACTTCACTTTCCCTGTTCAGTGTCTTGTATCATATGTATTTCACATTTTCAGGACTGGGTTAAACCTTCCATTTGGTGGGGAAATGAAGAAAAATCTCCCTTGCATGTTGAATTAAAACATAATGGACTGTTAGAAGATCTTTGGCATTTTATAACAAGCCCTGGGGAGTTGGATTTGTGAGCAGGTGAACATAGTTATGTGTAATGGGAAAAGGCAGAATCATTTGTGAATGTACTTCATCATTGCAATTGATCACATGTTTATTTGAGTATCACTTCTGTATAAATATTACTTATATCACATATATGATATTTAAGGTTTTGTTGTTGTTCTTGTTCTGGAGTGAAAGATTCTAGCAACTGCAGCTCCACTGGCAATCTAAATATGCATTATGGAAAACATTTTTAATTACATGATTTAATAATATTTTTTCCACAGAACTTTTATTTAATTCGTTTAATTCTACACATGTGCTAGACTGTGCTCAGGAATCTCCTTACTCAAGTGTATGGCCACCTGCCTAAATTATTGCACATCTGTCTTTATGCAAACATTACAGTGTCCATCCCCCCCAACATGCCAGCAATAGGATTTGACCTTGGAAGGTTCACAACTGCAGCAGAGACACCTGGGTCCTTGGCTATCAGACTATATTATCTCCAAATTGCTCTACTAGAAGAATGTAGAATGGGTCATCACTGGGACCAAGCCTTGGGGTAGTGGTTATGGCAAATCTAATCCTGTTGCCTCTTTGCCGACTGTCAGGAGAAAGGATGGACTTTGTCCCATGTGGGATCCCCAGGAGGATAGATAAGCTGCTCTGGTAGGAATACAACAGGAGATCTGTGGTGGGAGAGAACATAGCCTGGCTTTCTCCAGATACTGATGTAGGAACCAAGCTCTTCCGAGCAGTGTGCTACTGTGCCTTGAGCAGTCATGCAAGCCCAGTTCTAAGCAGTGTGGTGGAGAAGGTCACAAGGACCTCTTATGTTGTAAAGTGTTTGGCAATCCATCTCCATAAGAATAATAATGCACAGATTTGCATGTGCACACACCACCACCACCCCTCCCCACCTCCTTTCATGCACATGAAAGAACCAATTTGAGTGTTTACAAACCAAAACCTATTGAAAACAAATGAGTATCTGTGTCTTTTAATTTCATGACCTAAGTCTGACATACTGGAAAAAATAAAGAAGAGGGTTTTTTTTCTATAAAGCAGAAGAAAGCATTGAGGTGAATGGCTGGAACTTGCAAGTTATGAGTTGAATGCCAGAAGAGTTCTGGAATGACAAGCAAACTTTTTTTTTTATTCAGAGGGTAGTAATCACTAAATAGCTGTTTGGTAATAATTATAATTTAACCTGTCTGTCTGTCCCCATAAGTATCCAGAGTACTTTTAAATTCAGTAGTTGCTCTGTAAAAGGTGGGAGATCAACCTATATAATTAAAATTATAGCTTACCAAAGATACTCTATGGGATTTCAATGTGAAGCAAAAGCTCCACTGCCACCTTGAGACTTGTACTTCCTGCTGCTTCAGGTCCCCAGCATTTGCAATGAAGAGTAAGACTAGAACAATGCACCCAGATATCTGCTGGAAATCAAGCGACTTATCTCAGTGCTATTCACCCTGGTCCCAGTCTCAGTAACAGAAGAAAGGATGAAATAATGAAATGAACTTTAAGGCAATTTCATCACATCCTCTCTAACAGAATACTATTTTGCTAGGCGTGGTAGGGAAAGGTGAAGTGAGACAAAAATACCTTTGACCTTTTGAGAATAACAGAAATAAGGTTCATTTTACATCTTCTACTATTATATCCAGCAGGGAGATTAGCCTTCAGGTCATTTCCCTCTCTCTAGCATGCAAGACTCAAGAAGACTGAGATGGATGTCCTGTTTCTCATGTCAGTGCTTGACTACTGTATGGCTGCCATCACAGAACATGCTAAAGCTCTAGACTGCAGCTAAGGTTCTAATTGGTTCATGCTCTCAATGAAACAAGTATGGAGCAAGGCATACAGTATGCAATGACCAATACATAGTAATATTTGCACTACTTTAAAACTCAAGTGAAAACACTGGTCTGATCCAGTATGAAAGCCTCTACTTTCTTATCACTTTGTATTCAAAGCTATAGCTTTTTGACCTGAGAGGTAACTTCTGCCTCATTGAGCCAGAAAGGGTTGTGCTAAACCTTGTCACAATCAGAAGCCACTCATGTTTTTGAAATGGGCATGAGCTGAATAGATAAGTTCAAATCGTCACCCTACTTGAAAGAAATTATAAGGTAAAGAAAAAAGAAGAGAGATACAGATGGAGTACAAGAAGAACTATCTACATGTTTTCATCCTTTATTTTTTCTCTTGACTTTACCTTATAATAAATGCAGGACATTGGGAAAAGACAAGGAAAAAGCAATATTGGCTCTGCCTATGCTCAGACAATACCGAGAAATATTTTCTCTTCAAAACTTTTTCCTTCCTGTGAAAATCAGACACTGTAAGCTGTCTTTCACATATGCTAGTAACTCTACTATGAATATTCTGTGCAAACTAAAGATGGGGTGAACTGATCCTGACAAAATGAAGTATCTACACTTGAAACTGCTACTTATGCTGACACTCTGCTGAAATAAAACTTTCTGACACAAATAGTAGCTTTGTTTTTTAATGTGCTTCAAGGGACCAGCTAAGAACTGCAAGGGGCATCCTGAGTCCTCAGGTCCACTTCCATCCTATCACATAGTTCACCTACATCACATAATTCCTTTCATAAAGTGCTCAGTATCACCTTAAGATGACAGCTTTCTCCCCCGTATCTTTGCTCACAGAATGTCCATGAACCTCATTCCTCTGATGGTTAGAAACATTCTTTGAATCTTTTGCTCAAATTATTTCATGGCCAACTCATACTCATTTGTTCTTATGCAAACATTATCCTTCATTTTAAACAGGCTTTTCCCCTCATGTTTATTAACCCTTCTGATGCATTCATATAGCACAGTTATTTTAGACTCTCCATCAGCATAGATTTTAAGCAGAAATGCCCTGGCACTTCTCTTCAGAAAAGTATCCTGTCCTCCCCACAACCAGGAAAAAATGGCTATTTTTCAGCTGGATTGTTTCATCAATGCAGTTTGTTCAGTGGCTGCAGAAACACTTGTGCTGGTGCAAAAAAGAGGATGATGCAGGAATTAGCTGCTGGGAGTAGCAAAAGAGCAGGACCTTTTCTTTCAGCAGCAGGCCTGGCTTATCACAGATTCACAGACTGGCTGAGGTTGGAAGGGACTTCTGGAAGTCATCTGGTCCAACCATCCTTCTCAAGCAGGGCCACCTAGAGACAATTGCCCAGGAACATGTCCAGGCAGCTTTTGAATATCTCCAAGGAGGGAGACACTACAACCTCCTTGGGCAACCTGTTCCAGTGCTCAGTTACCCTCGCAGTAAAAAAGTGTTTCCTGATGCTCAGACAGAAGCTCCTGTGTTTCAGTTTGTGCCCATTGCATCTTGCCCTGTCACTGGGCACCACTGAAAAGAGCTTGGCTCAATCTTCTTTGCACCTTCCCTTCAGGTATTTATATACATTGATGATATGTCCCCTGAGCCTTCTCTTCTCTAGGCTAAACAGTCCCAGATCTCTCAACCTTTCCTCATAAGAGAGATGCTCCAGTCCCTTAACCCCCCTCATCTTAGTGGCCCTTCATTGGATGGTCTCCAGTATGTCCATGTCTGTCTTGTACTGGGGAGCCCAGAACTGGACACAGGACTCCACATGTGGCCTCACCAGTGCTGAGGAGAGGGGAAGGATCACCTTCAGTCTGCTGGCTATACTTTGCCTAATGCAGCCCAGGATACCATCCGCCTTCTTTGGTGCAAGGGCACTGTATTGGCTTTGAGTGGCAAGGTTTTGGAGGCGGGGGGGGTTACAGGGGTGGCTTCTGTAAGAAGCTGCTGGAAGCTTCCCCTGTGTTCGACAGAGCCCATACCAGCCGACTCTAAGTTGGACCCGCCGCCAGCCAAGGCCGAGCCAATCAGTGATAGTGGTAACGCCTCTGTGATAACATTTTTAAGAAGGAAAAAAAAGTTGGGACAGACAGAAACGGCAGCCGGAGAGAGAGTGAGAACATGTAAGAGAAACAACCCTGCAGACACCAAGGTCAGTGAAGAAGGAGGGGGAGGAGATGCTCCAGGCGCCGGAGCAGAGATTCCCCTGCAGCCCGTGGTGAAGACCATGGTGAGGCAGGTTGTCCCCCTGCAGTCCATGGAGGTCCACGGTGGAGCAGATATCCACCTGCAGCCCGTGGAGGACCCCACGCCGGAGCAGGTGGATGCCCGAAGGAGGCTGTGACCCCGTGGGAAGCCCACGCTGGAGCAGGTTCCTGGCAGGACCTGTGGATCTGTGGAGAGAGGAGCCCATGGAGCAGGTTTTCTGGCAGGACTTGTGACCCCGTGGGGGACCCACGCTGGAGCAGTGTGCTCCTGAAGGACTGCATGCCGTGGAAAGGACCCATGCTGGAGCAGTTCGTGAAGAACTGCAGCCCGTGGGAGGACCCACGCGGAGAAGTTCGTGGAGGACTGTCTCCCGTGGGAGGGACCCCACGCTGGAGCAGGGGAAGAGTGTGATGAGTCCTGCCCCTGAGGAGGATGAAGCGGCAGAAATAATGTGTGATGAACTGACTGTAAACCCCATTCCCTGTCCCCCTGTGCCACTGGGGGGGTTAGGTAGAGAATCCGGGAGTGAAGTTGTGCCCGGGAAGAAGGGAGGGGTGGAGGGAAGGTGTTCTGAGATTTGGTTTTATTTCTCACTACCCTTCTCTGGTTGATTTGTAATAGAATCAAGTTAATTTTCCCCAAGCTGAGTCTGCTTTGCCCATGACTGTAATTGGTGAGTGATCTCTCCTGTCCTTATCTCGACCCACAAGCCCTTTGTTATATTTTCTCTCCCCTGTCCAGCTGAGGAGGGGGAGTGATAGAACAGCTTTGGTGGGCGCCTGGTGTTCAGCCTGGGTCAACCTACCACAGGCACATTGCTGGTTCATGTTCAACTTGGTGCCCACCAGGACCCCCAGGGCCTTTTCTGCCAAGTTGCTTTCCAGTTGGGTGGGCTCCCAGCATGTAATGCTGCATGGGGTAATGTTCCTCCCCAGGTGCAGGACTTTGCAATTCCCCTTGTTGAACTTCATGAGGTTCCCGTCAGCCCATTTCTCCAGCCTGTTGAGGTCCCTCTGGATGGCAGCATGACCCTCTGGTGTATCAACCCCTCCTCCCAGTTTTGTGTCATCAGAAAACTTGCTGAGGCTACACTCATCCAGATAATTAATGAAGGTGTTAAACAGGACTGGACCCAGCATTGCTCCTTGGGGTATACCACTAGTTACTGTCCTCCAGCTAGACTTCGTGCCACTGATCACCACCCTCTGGGCCTGGCTGTTCAGCCAGTTTTCAGTCTACCTCACTGTCTGCTCATCCAGCCCATACATCAACAGCTTCTCCATGAGGATCTAATGGGAGATGGTGTCGAAAGCCTTCCTGAAGTCCAGGTAGGCAATATCCACCGTTCTCCCCTCGTCTACAGGGACAGTCATTTCATCACAGAAGGTTATCAATCAAGTTGGTCAAGCATGACTTCCCTTTGGTGAATCCATGCTGACTATTCCTGATGACTTTCTTGTCCTTCCTGTGCCTGGAAATGGTTTCCAGGATTAGCTGCTCCATCACCTTCCCAGGGATCAAGGTGAGGCTGACCGGCCTGTAGTCCCCTTGGTCCTCCTTCTTGCCCTTCTTGAAGATAGGAGTGACATTTCCTTTCCTCCCATCCTTGGGCACTTCTCCCAGTCACCATGATCGATCAAAGATTATCAAGAGTGGCCTTGCAATGACATCAGCCAGCTCCCTCAGCACTCATGGGTGCATCCCATCAGGGCTCATCAACTTATGGATGTCTAGTGTGATCAGTACCCCCTGCTCCTGACACCTGGTACAGCATTGTTGCCAGGATATGGTGACACCCATTATGGAACAGGAAAGTGTAGCAGCACATGAGATATTCTGGATGGCAAAACCTGTGATCCCCCGGTAGTCAGGGATGCCTCCTGTGACTGTTCACACAACTCCTGCTCAGATTTTGGCTGACACACAGCTCATGCTAAGCCCTGATGTATGCTGGGAGCATCACCATTAGGTCAAAGGGAGAGCAACACATAGACAGAACACAATGGACAGGAAGAGATAAAGATCATTATGCAGCCATTACCACTTGCAGCTTGCTGTCTCCTGCAGCGAAACTCTTGCATATTGAATGTCTGGCAGCCTCTTCAGAATCCACTAACTTATGGAAATGGTAAAGACCAAACTCCCAAACTGAGAGGTATAAATGCATCAGCTTATCCAAAAGGTTTTTGAGGCGGATCCAACAGCAGCCGGACTGCTAAGGCCTTCATGCTTCCCAGTGTGGTACAGGGGACGCCTGCACTGTGGGCAGGGGGGAAGGGGGAGAACCCTCAATGTTGGCTAGAGTACCATGACACCGTCTCCATTGTTCACCTTGAGTGACCTTGAGAACTGAGTGACTTGTGTACTTTTTAAAGTCAGAGTCTAGATTATGATTATTGTATCACATGCTGATTATTAAGAATTTGACATGATCTGCAGAAAGTCCAGGTGACTGAAAAGTCTAGGTAATTGAAATTTTAGGTAAAAGAAAAGCTTCTTCCTTTTGTCACCTATATACTTAAAGAAGCCCTTCTTGTTGTCTTTTACATCTCTGGCCAGATGCAATTCCATTTGGGCTTTAGCTTTCCTAACTTCATCCCTGGGTGCTCAGACACTGTGTCTGTATTCCTCCCAGGTTACCTGTCCCTACTTCCATCCTCTGTATGCTTCCTTTTTCTGTTTGAGTTTGGCCAGGAGCTCCTTCTTCATCCATGCAAGTCTTCTGGCTTTTTTGCCTGACTTCTTATTCATTGGGATGGACCTCTCTTAGGCTTGGAGGAGGTGATCCTTGAATATTAACCATTTTTCTTGGGCCCCTCTTCCCTCCAGGGCCTTATCTGATGGGACTCTTCCATCAAGAACTTTAAAGAAAGAGGCCAAACTCTGCTCTCTTGAAGCCCAGGGTTGTGAGCCTGCTTTTCATCCTCCTCTCTGCCCTCAGGATCCTGAACTCCATCATCTTATGGTCACTGCAGCCAAGGCTGCCTTTGACCTTTACATCCCCAATGAGCCCCTCCTTGTTGGTGAGTATGAGGTGCAGCAGAGCACCTCTCCTCATTGGCTCCTCAATCACTTGGGTGAGGAAGTTATCATCAATATGCTCCAAGAACCTCCTGGATCACTTATGCCTTGCTGTGTTGTCTCTCCAGCAGATATCGGGGGGGTTGAAGTCCCCCATGAGGATCAGGGCCAACAAACTTGAGGCTGCTCCTATCTGTCTGTTATGCTGCTTAAATAGTTTGCTGAACTACAGCCTTAGTCTCTTCTCATAAAATAGTCTCTCTATTTCCCTTATTCCTCTAGTATATCTTTTCTACACCTGTTTCAGGTTTAGCATTCATATCCTCAGTCCCATTAGTCATCTTGCCTGTATCTTCATGTTCATCACTTACCTTTCAAGACCTGATGTCAAAAATTAAGTTTCCAGGCTAAACTAATTCTCATTTCCACATCATCATTTCTGTAGTAGTGCCGCTTTCCTCCTCATTCTCTTTACATGTAAACAATTGAAGTATCTTCTCTTGTTTATTTTAATATCCTTTACAAAGTTAATCCCAACTGCTTTTTGGTGCTTTTCACTATATTCTTCTAAGACCTAGCTTTCTTTGTAGACCAGCCTATCCCCCTTGTGTGTTGTGTTTTTGCTCACTCCCAGTGTCCTTTATGATGTGAAATTACAGATAGTTCTGCAACCTATTGCTCCCCATCTTCTCCTCTAAGGGACACAAATTCCAACTGATTTTTGCTTTTTTATTTAAAGAAATTCCACATTTTCTCAATATTTAAGCTAATCCTTATAACTAGTTCCCTCCATTTCTCAGAGTTGGTTCTCTGAAACAACAGAATAGCAGGCAGAAAAGGGGGACTCCCAAAATTTTGGGCCCACAATTATTCCAAAGTCAGGAGTTCTGAGAACCTCAGACAGTTTTTAAAACTGTCACAACCCCTGTGAGTTTCACGTAGAATACAAAATGATTAAACTACAGGTGCTGAATAATTGCCTACTTTATGTAACCTGAAACAGATCCAGATCTATTCCTTTTTCCTTTTCTATTTCTGCTGCTTTTTATCTTTTAAGAAATCTATTTAAAACATTGTAAAGTACTTCCAGATTAAATAGAATAATTAGGAAAGAAACATTATTTACATCTTTTTTCTGATTGTTTCAATTAACAGAATTCTGTTATCTGTATCCCTAATACATGACTGAACACATATAAATATGAGCTACCTTTAAAGCAGCTAGCTTGGGCTTTGTGAGCAGCATAGGCACAGAAGCATGCACCCCAGAAAGGAGCATTCACCATGCTTCTGGCTAGCTTCACAGTCTGCATTGAGCTCATGTCATAGCTTCAGAGCTAGCAGTGCCTGCATATTAGACATACCCTCAGTCTCAGGTTGTACAGTGGAGCTGCATAAACCTCTCTGAAAATCCTGGTTTATGCAATTTTAGATATGCTGTTGATAGCATATTTCCATACATTCTGTATGGTATGTCTAAATATTTTGATGGTTTTAATATTTTGTACCAGCCATGGAAACTGGTTTGCTGCTAGGTGACTGTAAAAGTGAGATTTGGTAAATAATTATTAGAAATCTTATACTAACACTATGATTGAAACAATAGACAAAAGTATAGCCAAGCAATTAACTAGTAGAGGTAGTTACTCCTAAGTTTTGCAGTTCTTTGCTCTTATGACTAGATGTTCCTGTACGCTAGATGAGAACAATGTTGAAACTGACCACATGGGATTGAAACTGCATTAAGCTTCAAGATTAAAGAACAAGGACAAGAATAAAGACTTCAAGGACAGCCAACAAGAACTTCAAATGGGTCGGTGGTTGCAAAAGCAGCCCTTCAACTCAAATGGACCCTTCATTGCGCATGATCGGATGTAGGCAGTACTATGATAATCAGTTATAATCATTTTTATGTATATGTATACTAATCTGATGAATATGCAATTAGTTATTCTATATAACCTGTTTGTGCTGAAGCTGTGGTATGCACGCTAGGTGGAACCATCCCCCATGCATCCAGTGCTGCAATAAAGAATGCCTGCTTTCTAAAACTCCAAAACGAGTCTTAGAGAGTTTCTTCGACTGGCTTTTCGGTATCAAGATGAAATATTCTATAAGCAGCTGGGAGAAGTCTCACGATCGCTAGCCCTTGTTCTCATGGGGGACTTACCAGATGTCTGCTGGAAATACAGTACAGCAGAGGGGAAACAGTCTAGGAGGTTCCTGGAGTGTGTGGAAGAGAACTTCCTGACACAGCTGGTGAGTGAGCCAACTAGGGAAGGCGCCCCACTGGACCTTTTGTTTGCGAGCAAAGAAGGACTTGTGGCTGATGTGATGGTTGGAAGCCATCTTGGGCATAGCAATCACAAAATGATAGAGTTTTCGATTCTCAGAGAAGTAAGGAGGGGGGTTAGCAGAACTGCTACCTTGGACTTCTGGAGGGCAGACTGGCCTGTTTAGGCACCTGGCTGACAGAGTCCCTTGGGAGGCAGTCCTTCAGCACAAAGGAGTCCTTCAGGGCAAAGGAGTGCAGGAAGGCTGGATAGTCTTCAAGAAGGAAATCTTAAAGGCACAGGAGCAGGCCATCCCTATGTGCCAAAAGACAAGACGGCAGGGAAGAAGACCAGCCTGGCTGAACAGAGAGCTTTGGCTGGAACTTGGGGAAAAAAAAAGAGAGTTTATGACCTTTGGAAGAAGGGGCAGGCAAGTCAGGAGGACTATAAAGATGTCATGAGGCTTTGCAGGGAGAAAATTAGTGAGAGAAGGGGTTAAGGGAATCTTAGTGGGTAAAGAATTGCTTAGAGAATTGTTATAATCAAGCTATTAGAGTTTAATGTTTTACTAGTAATTAATTATCCAAACTAATTGAAGCAGGAGGCTAGTAATTGTCCAAGCTAATTGAAGCAGGAAATAGTTCCTGATAAGAATCGGGAACTGGCCCTGAAAACCAGCCAAAACTGGCCTTGCGGTTTGAGTAAGTGCCAAGGAGCAACTGAGTCTGCGCAGGAGCAAAAGGTTACTAGCAGTGATGAAGAGGAGTCATCTACCTTCATCTCCACAACCCCCAACGACCACCACAAGGAGGCACCACGCAAGCGCAGTCAGGAGGGATTTATGAAAATGACTGATTTTAATACGAAGCGGGGATAGGTCATGCATATGTATAGGCGTATTGGGAAATCTTATGTATATGTAACACTTCATTGTATAAAATTGAAGCGAGTTGCCGCTTCAGGCACGCGTGACTTTGGTGGGACTACCCCCCATGCCGCCCAGCACTGAATAAACATAC
Source organism: Gypaetus barbatus (assembly GCA_028022735.1). NCBI lineage: Eukaryota > Metazoa > Chordata > Aves > Accipitriformes > Accipitridae > Gypaetus > Gypaetus barbatus. The sequence goes on along the minus strand of CM051561.1, from coordinate 16,875,408 downwards.
CTACTTTACAATCTCACTGATTGTGAAGTCTGTTTTCCGCACGTCAGTTTGGCGAGCCAGCCAGGAGATTCTCTGCTTGGCTGCGGGATTGGCTGTGGAGTGGACGCCCCTAGGCGCGCCCCGAGTGTTGTTTTCTCGGAGGAGCCTCCGCTGCCGGCCGGTCACCGCAGGAGCAGACAAGAGCCTTCTGGAGCCTCGGATTAAATGGTATGTTTGACAAAAGGAGCCGATAAGTCGTAGTCATGTGCGCGGCTATATTGGGGAGCTGATAAATCGCGCACAGACGTCTGGCGTACAGCATCATCCCCATAAGGGAGAGGGTACCCTGGAAGGTAATCGGGGATCTGCTGCAGGAGAAGGGTAAGCAGATCTCCTCACAATTGCGTTTGGTAAGGTAATTGGGGATCTGCTGACCGATAGGGTGGCCTCCTGGGATCCAGGGACTGGATCGGACAGATCAGAGGTCATCGTTGAGTCCCACTGCCGGGAGCCAGGACAAGCCTGCTGATGACTGGTATATAAGAGGCAGGAGAAGGGTAAGCAGATCTCCTCGCAATTGCGTTTGGTATATTTTTGTTTTGCATTTGCAGCTGCTGGATGGATGTTAACTGGAATGATAAATAATATGATTTGAATACCCGGGAATTTTATGTTAGTATTGTTTTATGTGTAATGTTTATATAATTTGTGAATGCCTCTATATGTTAATGGTGGGACGGAATGAAAGGAATCACTCCTTCGGTGGTTTGAACTTGAATAATCATTAGGAGAGGTTACAAAATGGGAAACAACCAAGGAGGAATATTGAAGAAGACTCCTTTGGGGTGTGTACTTGCCCACTGGAAAGATATTGTTGAGACCGGAGGCACAGAAAGCAAGAAAACCCTTATTAAATATTGTAATCAATGGTGGCCTTTGTATAAATTAGAAAGTGGAGCTAAGTGGCCGTTTGATGGGTCAATTGATTACAATACTCTTTTGCAATTGATGTTGTTTTTAAGGAGAGAAGGAAAATGGGATGAAGTCTCACATGCAGATATGTTTTTTACCCTCCAAAATCATCCGGAGTGGCAGAGGGACTGTGGAATGATACCCCCACAGGACCCTATGGTACTCACACTTGAGCGAGAAAGCAACAAGGAGCTTAGAGGTAAACTGAGGCGGTGTTGTTCGGCATGTAGTATTAGACAAAGATGCACTAAGGCAAATAAAATTCACCAGGCACCAGAACAAGATTTAACTGATTTGTTTAAGCTACCCCTTGACCACAGGAACAGGATGCGGACTCGGACAGAACTTCGACCCCCCCGGACAGTCCCGTATCTTCCCGTATGTCATGGTTTCAGCCCAGCCGGTAACAAAGGACCATGCAGCGGCTCGCTCACTCCTCCCGCCCCCCTCCGGTGGGATGGGGAGGAGAATCAGAGGGGAGAAAAGAAAAAAAAAAAAACACGGGACCTCCAGAGTTGAGATAAGGGCAGTTTACTGGGACTACACAAAAAGAGAGATTACAACAACAACAACGGTACTAACAAAAGAATATACAAAAGGAGTGATGCACAGTGCAACTGCTCACCACCCGGAACCCGACGCTCCACCACTTCCCCCACCGAAAGTCGAGAGCTCCCCCCAGCCTGCTCCCCTTATATATACTGAGCATGATGTCACATGGTATGGAATAGATCCTTGGCTAGTTCAGGTCAGCTGTCCTGGCTGTGCCCCACCCCTCACCTCCCAGGTTCCTGTAAAAAATTAACTCTATCCCAGCTGAACCCAGGACATTATCCACCCCTTATTCTATACCATCTACATCATGCCCAGATCTTACATTTTCCAATTAACCACTACCACTTTCCTTGTCTTATACATATATATATATGTATATGTATATGGACACCCACACACACAAATAGTATTCCCTTAGTCGATGGGCTATTCCACTAATGTGTCCATCAATTTTATTTAGTCCATGACTTTGGGGCTCCATCTGTTGCAACAGTCCTTCAGGATAGGAGAGATGGTGTGAGGTGTTGGATTGTTGCATGCTGCCTTTGGAGCTTGCGGCTGGTACATTTGGTGCAACCCACGCCCTTGGTCTGCAGGTCGAAGATGTTGATCTTGAGGAAATCGCTGGGTGACAGTTCAAGTTCTATCACTGTTGTACTTGGCTCAGTTTCAAAGTCCATCCTTCAGTCATTTGGGTAATTCTTACTGTAATACCCTTGATATGGCATATAGCCACTATAGATACAATGACATACATTGGCAGGTTATTTAGCAGTTAACATCATACAGCCTAATTCACTGGCTATTCTCTCCCAAAATCAAATCTCCTTGAGGTACACATCGAACTTCCCCATCCTTCTGCATCACCCACCAAGTGTACCCAGGTCCTTGAGCAAAAGCAACCCCTTGGATGGGTTTGTCTCTGCTTGAGGCAGGACTAACCCAGACTGTCTTCCCTAACATACTCTTCATGCGCACTACAGGGACTTTATCTCCTTCTACAGTATGTGGAAGTCTTGGTTGGGCGGGACCAGCCCGATTGGCAGATCCTCTAGTATTAACTAACCAGGTGGCTTTTGCTAAATGCGTATCCCAATGTTTGAAAGTTCCACCCCCCATTGCTCTCAATGTAGTTTTCAGCAGTCCATTGTATTGTTCGTTTTTTCCGGAGGCCGGTGCGTGATAGGGGATGTGATATACCCACTCAATGCCATGCTCTTTGGCCCAGGTGTCTATGAGGTTGTTTTGGAAGTGAGTCCCGTTGTCCGACTCGATTCTTTCTGGGGTGCTGTGTCGCCATAAAATTTTCTCTTCAAGGCCCAGGATAGTGTTACGGGCGGTGACATGGGGCACAGGATATGTTTCCAGCCATCCGGTGGTTGCTTCCACCATTGTAAGCACATGGCACTTGCCTTGGCGGGTTCGTGGGAGTGTGATATAGTCAATCTGCCATGCCTCCCCTTGTTTATATTTCAGCCATCACCCTCCATACGACAGGGGTTTTAGCTGCATGGCTTGCTTAATTGCAGCACATGTTTCACATTCATGGATAACCTGTGCGATAGTGTCCATGGTCAAGTCCACCCCTCGATCACGAGCCCACCTATATGTTGCATCTCTTCCCTGATGGCCTGAGGTATCATGGGCCCACTGAGCCATAAATAGCTCACCCCTATGTTGCCAGTCCAGGTCCACCTGAGACACTTCAATCTTGGCAGCCTGATCCACCTGTTGGTTGTTTTGATGTTCTTCAGTGGCCCAACTCTTGGGTACATGAGCATCTACGTGACATACTTTTACCACTAGCTTCTCTAGCCGAATAGCAGTATCTTGCCACAGTGCGGCGGCCCAGATGGGTTTACCTCTGCGCTGCCAGTTGCTCTTCTTCCATTGCTGTAGCCACCCCCACAGGGCATTTGCCACCATCCATGAGTCAGTATAGAGATAGAGCACTGGCCACTTCTCTCTTTCAGCAATGTCTAACGCTAGCTGGATGGCTTTCACCTCTGCAAATTGACTCGATTCACCTTCTCCTTCCGCAGTGTATTGGCTTTGCGTGGCAAGGTTTTGGAGGCAGGGGGGGTTACAGGGGTGGCTTCTGCTAGAAGCTGCTGGAAGCTTCCCCTGTGTTCGACAGAGCCCATACCAGCCGGCTCTAAGTTGGACCCGCCGCCGGCCAAGGCCGAGCCAATCAGTGATAGTGGTAACGCCTCTGTGATAACATTTTTAAGAAGGAAAAAAAAGTTGGGACAGAGAGAAACGGCAGTCGGAGAGAGAGTGAGAACATGTAAGAGAAACAACGCTGCAGACACCAAGGTCAGTGAAGAAGGAGGGGGAGGAGATGCTCCAGGCGCCGGAGCAGAGATTCCCCTGCAGCCCGTGGTGAAGACCATGGTGAGGCAGGTTGTCCCCCTGCAGCCCATGGAGGTCCATGGTGGAGCAGATCTCCACCTGCAGCCCGTGGAGGACCCCACGCCGGAGCAGGTGGATGCCCGAAGGAGGCTGTGACCCCGTGGGAAGCCCACGCTGGAGCAGGTTCCTGGCAGGACCTGTGGATCTGTGGAGAGAGGAGCCCATGGAGCAGGTTTTCTGGCAGGACTTGTGACCCCGTGGGGGACCCACGCTGGAGCAGTGTGCTCCTGAAGGACTGCACGCCATGGAAAGGACCCATGCTGGAGCAGTTCGTGAAGAACTGCAGCCCGTGGGAAGGACCCACGCGGAGAAGTTCGTGGAGGACTGTCTCCCGTGGGAGGGACCCCACGCTGGAGCAGTGGGAAGAGTGTGATGAGTCCTGCCCCTGAGGAGGATGAAGCGGCAGAAATAACGTGTGATGAACTGACCGTAAACCCCATTCCCCTTTCCCCCTGTGCCGCTGGGGGGGGTTGGTAGAGATTCCGGGAGTGAAATTGTGCCCGGGAAGAAGGGAGGGGTGGAGGGGAGGTGTTCTGAGATTTGATTTTATTTCTCACTACCCTTCTGTGTTGATTTGTAATAAATCAAGTTAATTTTCCCCAAGCTGAGTCTGTTTTGCCCGTGACGGTAACTGGTGAATGATCTCTCCTGTCCTTATCTCGATCCAGAAGCCCTTTGTTGTATTTTCTCTCCCCCATCCAGCTGAGGAGGGGGGAGTGATAGAACGGCTTTGGTGGGCACCTGGTGTTCAGCCTGGGTCAACCCACCACACGCAGTTTCTGCGACTTGTTGTGTAGGACTCCATACAGCAGCCTTCCACCTCCGATGTTTTCCCACAATGCGACAGGACCCATCAGTGAACAGGACATATTGCCTCTCATTTTCTGGCAGTTTATTATACAGTGGGGCCTCTTCAGCACGTGTCACCTCCTCCTGTGGCGACATTCCAAAATCTTTGCCTTCTGGCCAGTCCATGATCACTTCCACAATTCCTGGGCGACTGGGGTTTCCTATGCGAGCTCATTGTGTGATCAGTGCGGCCCACTTACTCCATGTAGCATCAGTTGCATGATGTGTAGAGGAGACTTTCCCTTTGAACATCCAGCCCAGCACTGGCAGTAGGGGTAGCCACGCTGCCTGTCGCCGGGGTAGGGGTAGCCACGGTGCCTGTAGCCCTGTTTTCCCTCTTTTCCCCCTGAGGGTGCTGCATAATATCAAGCAGTGTTTGGTAGATACTGGCCAGGGCCCAGCACAGTGCTGTGAGTTGTGCGTCTCTGGAATAGCCACAGCATTTTCCTTTCAAATATTCTACCACTTCATGAGGGTTCTGTAGTTGTTCGGGAGTCAACTTCCAAGCCACTGGAGGTGAGAAGTTCTCTAGATACCTGCCCATATCCTCCCACATGCCGTGCCACCCATGAATATCCAGCTTTGGGGCAGATCTCTGGGTGGTACTCTTAAAAAACCTTTTTGTAGCCCTAAACAAGACCTGAAACACATTCAGGAGGCATTGCACTAACAGCACACTGGCTTGTGCATCCCAAGGATATTCAAAATTCTCAAAAGCTGTTGTAATTAGCCGGAAGGAGAAAAGGGAGGTGAACGGACGGGGGGAAGTATCCCCCCCGACTTCCCCATGGGTTGGGTGTAATTACCAATAAAATCCGATAGAAGGTGCCCAAAGTATGGAAATGATATCACTGCCTCATACAGATACCAGCTTAACCTCATGACCAGTGATGTAATCGTTTCACAAGTCGACATTGCCCAGTATAGCAAAATTATAATCCCAATCCTTCTCCCAGAGGTGATAAATGTAACTACAGGCAATACATAGAGCATATAAGAACTTACAAAACGCCACCATGTAAACAAACGAACCAACATTGTAACTAGCATCTATTTATCTAATATAAGAAATGCATTTCTAATATAAGAAATTTGTTTCAACACGCTCTGGCCAGATCTGTCGTTATCTCAACCCTTCGTGCCCCACGTTGGGCGCCAAAAAGGACTGTCGTGGTTTCAGCCCAGCTGGTAACAAAGGACCACGCAGCCGCTCGCTCACTCCTCCCGCCCCCCTCCGGCGGGATGGGGAGGAGAATCAGAGGGGAGAAAAGAAAAAAAAAAAAACCGGGACCTCGAGGGTTGAGATAAGGGCAGTTTACTGGGACTACACAAAAAGAGAGATTACAACAACAACAACGGTACTAACAAAAGAAAATACAAAAGGAGTGATGCACAGTGCAACTGCTCACCACCCGGAACCCGACGCTCCACCACTTCCCCCACCGAAAGTCGAGAGCTCCCCCCAGCCTGCTCCCCATATATATACTGAGCATGATGTCACATGGTATGGAATAGCTCCTTGGCTAGCTCAGGTCAGCTGTCCCGGCTGTGCCCCCCCCTCACCTCCCAGGTTCCTGTAAAAAATTAACTCTATCCCAGCTGAACCCAGGTCACCGTACTAGGAAGAAATCTACCCCAACAGTTTTACAAGCACCTCTTTGAGAGGTGGTGGGGCCGGATGGTGGGACGATGCTAATCAAGGTACCCTTTTCTATTGCTGACCTAGGGGAATGGAAAAAGGTTGCAAAAGATTATAGGAGTGACCCGGTAAGTGTAACCAAGCATTTTCAATTTATTGTAAAACAGCATAATCCTGATTGAAAGGATATACAGCTATTATTAGAATATATGACTGAGACAGAGAAACAGCTGATTTTAAAAACAGCAGAGGATCTGACTGAAGATCATTATAGGATTACAGGAGGGGACGTTAAGGAACATTTCCCTCTCCAAGATTCAAAGTGGGATGTTAATAGATCTGCACATATGAAAAAATTGCATGGGTATCAGGAGTGGATTTCAAAGGGAATGGAGAGGGCAATCCCCAAAACTATAAATTGGTCAGCTTTATATGCAGTCAAACAAAGTCCTTGCGAGTCTCCATCCGAATTCCTGGATCGACTGAGGGATGTAATGCGCCGCAACACACCGCTGGATCCTGGGTCAGAGGTAGGAGTACAACAATTAGTCTCCCTGTTTTTGGGTCAATCTACAGGGGATATAAGGCGCAAACTTCAGAAATTATGCCCTACAGAGGGTAGGAATTTAGAAGTGTTGTTGGATGAAGCATGGAGATTATTTAGTAACAGAGAGGAAGGATATAGGCAAGGGCAAAGGAAACTAATGGCCGTTATCCGGGAAGAGGAAGGAAGAAGGCCTAGACGAGACCTGCCCCAACTGGACAAGGATCAATGTGCTTTGTGTAAGAAATTTGGTCATTGGAAAAAGGAATGCCCAAGGAACAAGAAGGAGGATCAAAGGACTCAAACAGGGAGAACGGTAGCCCATGTGAAGGAAGATTGACGGGAACCTGGGGAATCTACCCTAGCGGATCCACTGGTTATAATTAAGCTAGGAGAAAAACAACAAGAGGTAGAATTTTTGGTAGATACAGGGGCAACATACTTGGTTTTGAATCAAGCTTTGATGCCCCTGGGAGATGATTATGTCATGGTAAAAAGAGCGACTGGCCAAAGTGAAAAGGCATATTTTTGTAAGCCTCTAGAATATAAATTAGGAAAACAATGGGGCATCCATAAATTTTTGTATATGCCCAACTCCCCAAAAGCACTTTTGGGAAGAGATTTGTTGGAACAATTGGGAGCAAAAATTGTATTTGAAAAGGGAAAAATTACTCTGGAGGTAAAAAATCAGCAATATATCCAGATATTGAGTCTAACCCTAACCAGTCTCCCCTCAGAAGGAAGAATTAATGAGGAAATCTTAGACCAAGTGTACCCTGGGGTATGGGCTACCGACGTACCTGGAAGAGCGAAAAATGCTCCACCTGTTGAAGTTAAGATCAAGGAGGGCCGACAACCGGTAAGAATTAAACAATATCCCCTAAAGAAGGAAGACAGAGAAGGAATCCGGCCAGTGATAGAAAAATTTTTGCAGTTGGGATTATTAAAAGAGTGTGAGTCTGAATTCAATACCCCTATATTACCTGTTCGGAAGCCCGATGGGTCATATCGGGTGGTCCAGGACTTACAGGCGGTGAATAAGATAACTGAAGACCTTTACCCAGTAGTGGCGAACCCATATACCCTGCTGACCGTGTTAATACCTGAACTGACTTGGTTTACTGTTTTAGATTTGAAGGATGCTTTCTTTTGCCTCCCTCTCCACGAAGCCAGCCAAAAATTATTTGCGTTCGAATGGGAAAACCCCAAGAGTGGTCGGAAGACCCAGCTCACTTGGACGGTGTTGCCACAAGGATTTAAGAATAGTCCTACCATTTTCGGCAATCAGCTTGCGAAAGACTTAGAATCCTGGGAAACCCCGTCTGAGGAGGGAAAACTGTTGCAGTATGTGGATGATATCCTGATCGCCACCAAAACAGAGAAAGATTGTATGATATGGACGGTGGGTCTGCCGAATTTCTTGGGACTCCAGGGGTACCGGGTATCCAAGAAGGCGGCACAGGTAATGCAATGCAAAGTGAATTATTTGGGCTATGAAATTAGTGCGGGGCAAAGAACTTTGGGACAGGCTGTGACGGTCTGACAAATTATAGTCAATGTCTCAAACATTCGTTAAAGAACTTTGGTGGAGAAAATGGCCTTTGTAAAAACGCTGGAATTTTGTGAACAGGACAATGTGGCCGGAGGAGAGGGCCCCACGGACGGTGGGAACGCACTTCTCCAAAGCCCCAATTCCTTATCTTAAGTGACCAGGAGAAGGAACACAATATATGCCTTCCTGGAGGAAGAAGGCCCCACGGAAGTTGGGACTGTGCTTCTATCTTAAGCGGTCATGCCAGCAGGAAAAGAGAGGCAACTCCACAATGAACCCCCCCCACAAAGCTCACTGACCGATTCCAGTGAACCCCAGGAGTGGGAACTGCGCGTGTCGAGACCATCAACTAACACACTATAAAAGAAGGGAGAACGAGTCCTCAGTGCGCGCCCTCCGGAACTGGATCTCTATGCTGGCTGGACCAACGCTGGACCCAGGACTGGTGAAATCCTTTCTCTCTTTCTTTCTCTCTTTCTCTCTCTCCCTCTTTTCCTTCTCTCTTTTCCACAGTCCCTACACCTCATCCTTTTAAACATAAACCGTTGACCAAGTCTGAGACTAGGAGTGGATCTAGCCGCCCCTGAGCTCCTCTTTGAGAAGGAGTCCAGAAAGCAAGGGGGTCTGCTCTGAACCTCGTGACTCAACAGGAGGGATCTCCTTCTGACACAGTTTCATGTTCCTTTTTCCATTTCGTTTTTCTACACCTCCCTTCTCTTCTCAAACAGCGGCTTAATGACACGTTGCAAGGTTCATATTGATAAGTTCATGTGTACTTGGACAAAGTTAGCTAGGTTGACTAAATGTTGATTGTTGTTTGAACTCCCCTGGTGTCGTTTCACCTTAATTCTGACAAAGGAAATCCACGAACCTGAGTCGCTCCAACTTTGGGACGTGACATCTTAATTGGCGTCACGGACAGGATTTCCCTTGTTGGAAGGGAGTTTCTAATGGGATACTGGACCTCCACTCGGAGAACGGGCGGGGAGGATCTGGGAAGGATCTCTCAACAATAAGTTGGGAGAGATCTGAGCAGTGGCAGGCATGGTGACCCGGGAAATATCTGTGTCTGACTGTTCCCCTGTTTTAGAGAAGCTAATTGCCTATAAAGCCCACCCTTCCCCACAAGGAGTAGCCTGGGCACGAGACCACTGGCATGACCCAAAAGCCATTGTAGGAAGAATTGAGAAGCTAGCAAAAGAAGGCAGGTTTTGCCTGGGAAAAGGGAAGGCTGTAGTGTGTGCAGTGTTAGGGGCTGCACTCGTAGCAGCTCAGGAAGACAGACAGGAAACAATGAGAGCTGAGCAGGCAGATAAGGAGAAGATTCAGTCCCTGCAGGATTTAGTTAAAGTCCTGCAAGAGAAGTTAACTGCTGAGCGTAATACAACGCAGTGGCTTCATGCCGCCTTGTCTGATGCATTAGATCAGGAAAGAATTTTGCGAACTGAGGCGGACGAACGATCCGACCTGGACTTAAACCTGGAAGGTCTAGAGGTAGTTCAGGTGAAACAGCAAAAATCTTTATACCCAAATCAAGAGTTAGAATGTACCAGAAAAGTTTTTTACCCTGAGAATGAAGGGATAGCAATGAGACCATTAATTAAAACAGAAACCATAGACAATGGCCAAAATGGTGGAGCACCACACGTGACCATTAAGACAATACCATATTCCGCCACTGAATTATCTAAAATTCAGGAAAAGTATAGCCGACTAGCAAAGGAGACCGAAACAGAATATGTGTGGAGGGTGTCATTAACCGGTGGTGACCGGATTTTATTGTCAGAAGATGAAGCCCAAGGATATTGGGGGCCTGGAGTGTTCCTAACTACCGATGATCCTAGGGAACCATGGTCTCTGACGCAGCGGGCAGCTTACTGGGCAGGGGGAATAGACCAAATGGAACGAGGAGAACCAACACGGATAGACACCCCTTCTATAAATCAGTTAACCGAGAGCTTACAGAAAACTGCTTGTCTCCAATTAATGCATGATAGGCGATTAGTGCCACAACAACCCTCTCCGATGTTGTTAAATGCCAATCCCGATAGAATGACTCCTCTAATCTGAGGTTTACCAGATTCTTTGAAATTATATGCTGTCCAACTGCAGGATAGATTACACGATGCGATAGCACCTAGAGGAGGCAGGCGGAATGCAGGAGGGGCCCTGACCTGGGGAGAAGTGGCACAGGAATTGATTAACTATGGCCGGAGAATGGGTCTCACAAGGGAAGAAAGCAGGGCTAAGCCTGCTATCCGCCGAATAGAAGGACCTGGCTGACCTCCCCCATCTAAGAATGTAAACACCAAAAAGCTGTATGGGGGTCAGTGGAATTTGTTGTGGGCAGAAGGGATAGAAAAGGGAATTCCCCAGGATGTGATGGACGGCTTGCCCACCTCTATCCTAGAAAAGTTGGTCCTAGGGTGGAAAGACAAGAACAAGGAGCCTCCCCATATTGAGTTAAACATTCGAGACTATAAGGGGGTGAATCCACAGTTGCTGACGACTCCCACTCCCCAAATGCCTACTGCCCCAGAGGAAGGTATGACTGTCCGCAGGACAGGAAACTAGACAGGCTGTCCCCAGTAAGTGAGCTGGGGGACGACCAGTGGGTTTATTTAAGGAGGCTCACTGAAAATAAGACAGGAGACCTGTCGATTACTTTTCCCCTTGGTCCCTTTAAGACCCCAGTAACTTTTTTAGTTGATACGGGTGCTCAGATGTCAGCACTCCGGGCGGATGTTGCTAACCGCAATGGAATAATTGCAGATAAGAAGCAGATATGGGTCACAGACGTTTTTGGAAGCTCCCAACCACAGCCGACAGCCAAAGTTAAATGCTGGCTGCCAGGGGATTCGTCCCCTGTTGAGGTTACTATGATACTAGGTCCTCTACCCACCAATATTCTAGGACTCGACCTCTTAAAGGGCCGGTCATGGGTAGACTCTAAGGGAAGAGAATGGAAATTCGGGTGTCCCGCAATCTCTATGAGGCTTTTGCAGTCAGCACCAACTCTCCCCCCTTCAAAAATAGTTAATGTCAAACCTTATGCTTTGCCTTTGGGAGCAAGGGAAGGGATCACTTCAGGGATAACTGAGTTACGGGAACAGGGGATAGTTATTCCTACACACTCACCCTATAATTCCCCAGTATGGCCGGTCCGCAAGGCAAATGGGAAGTGGCGATTGACAGTTGACTATCGACGCCTGAATGCCAATACTGGCCCATTAACAGCTGCAGTTCCCAATATAGCAGAATTAATTGCAACCATACAAGAACAGGGTCACCAGATTTTAGCAACCATTGATGTGAAAGACATGTTCTTTATGGTTCCCTTACAAGAAGCAGATAGGGACCGCTTTGCCTTTACCTGGGAAGGTGTACAATATACATTTACATGACTTCCCCAAGGCTATTGCCACTCACCAACCATTGCTCACTATGCATTGGCCCAGGAAATAAATCAGATCACTCCTAAAGATGGAGTAAAAGTATATCAATATATTGATGATGTGCTAATTGGAGGACCAGACACCACTGCGGTGGGGCAAACCCAGAGAGAAATCATTAGTCACTTAGAGAATTTAGGGCTCCAAATTCCTGCTGAAAAGGTGCAACTCCCATCACCTGAAGTAAAATTTTTAGGTATCTGGTGGAAAGGAGGGACTGTGTGTATACCTCCCAAAACCTTGTCCACCCTCGAACAAGTAAAAACGCCTGAAAATAAGAAAGAATTGCAGCATGCCCTAGGCTTGCTAGTGTTTTGGAGAAAACACATCCCCGACTTTTCTATCATAGCTCGCCCTTTATATGATTTAACCCGTAAAAGAACTGCTTGGGACTGGACACCTGTCCATGAAGAGGCTCTGAAATAATTAATTTTTGAAGCAGGGATTTACCAGGCCCTAGGGCCGATACATCTAACAGACCCACTCCACATAGAATGGGGTTTTGCAATTCATGGGTTATCTATACATATGTGGCAGCGTGGACCTGAAGGTCCTACTCGTCCCATAGGATTTTTCTCGCGTAGCTTTAAGGATGCTGAAAAACGGTATTCGGTTTGGGAGAAAGGACTCTTTGTGGTTAACCTAGCCTTACAGGAAGCCAAGAGAATTATACGACAGCAGCCCATCATCTTACGAGGGCCCTTTAAGATCCTGAAACCAATACTAGCTGGAACTCCTCCCCCCGCAGGGGTAGCTCAACGAGAAACAGTAAGGAAGTGGTATGCCCAGTTAGACCACTACTGTCACACTAGACAGATAGAGGAGGGAACACCCAAAGTGCTCCAAATACAGGATCCTCCTTCTGATCACCCAGATACAGAACCCCCTCCATTGTACATCAAAGTGGCTCCTGATTTCAAACCTCATTTAAAAAACGTGTGGTTCACTGATGCTTCCGCAAAAAGGGAAGGAAAGATGTGGAAGTATCGAGCAGTAGCATTACATATTGATTCAGGGGAGCATGTGATAACTGAGGGAGAAGGTAGTGCCCAAGTAGGGGAGTTAGTTGCTGTGTGGAGCGTAGTCATTAAGGAAGCTGAGAGAACAGAACCAGTACACATTTATACTGACTCCTATGCAGTGTTTAAAGGATGCACTGAATGGTTACCGTTTTGGGAACAAAACCAGTGGAAAGTAAACCAAGTGCCAGTGTGGCAACGAGACAAATGGGAAGAAATACTGAATATCGCCAAGCAGAGATCTTTCTTGGTAGGCTGGGTTGCTGCACACCAGACAGGAGATAACCCAGCTCACCTCCTAAATAACCAAGTAGATTCCTTAACACGTCTAGCCAGTCTTGCCATTGATAGTGAAGCAGAGAAATGGGAACACCTTCTGGAGTGGCTGCACGTGAAGCGTGGCCATTCAGGGAGTAAAGACCTGTACAAAGAGGCTATTAGTAGAGGATGGGCCGTTACACGAGAATTATGTAACACTGTTATTTCTGCATGCAGTCAATGTCGAGTTCGTTTGGAAAAATATAACCCTTTAAAAGAGCAACCCCTACATTTAAGGACAAACAAAGGTTTATGGCAAACATGGCAAATTGACTATATTGGCCCCTTTCGGGTATCAGAAGGAAAACGATATGTATTAGTAGGAGTAGAGGTGGTATCAGGACTAACACAAGCTGAAGCTGTATCCAGAGCAACAGTAGAAAATATGGTGAAAAGTCTTAAAGTATGGTTTAGCTGCTTACCCAAGCCTCAATCAATTCAATCTGATAATGGGAGTCATTTCACTGCTGGAGTAGTGCAAGAATGGGCTAAGGGTGAGGAAATCCAGTGGGTTTTTCACACCCCTTACTACCCTCAAGCTAATGGTATTGTGGAGAGAACGACCGGACTTCTAAAACGAGCTCTGAGGCCCCATGACCCAGGGTGGGCCTCGCGAGTACCAGAAGCAGTATACTGAATCAATAACCGGTGGGGGGCAAATGGCTGCCCCCGACTCCTAGCATTCTGTCCCACACCTCCTTCTATTGTTCCAGGGACGAAAGGTGGCAAAGACCCTGCACACTTGCTCCACTATGCTGGACAACCAGTATTAGTGGAACTACCCACTGTGGGGCAAGTGCCCCTAACCCTAAAGACACCCCTTAACCTCTATTCCTGGGTAGCCACAGATGCCCATGGGAAGGAGCATCGTATCAATACCCGATGGATTGTTCCATCCTTCTAAGTGGGCCTTCATGTCCTGAATTAAAGTTGTTCCGATGTTAAATGGCTGATAAGAATATGTTTTTTTCTGTATCCCACTAACTGGATTCTAACAAGCATATCAGTTAAGATGCACAATATAAACCTAACCCTCTGCTGTAGTACTAAAACCATAACTGCTTGATTGCTTGTTTATGTTTTTGTTACTTTTGTATTTCTGGCTAGTAATGCTGTGTTGACTTCTCAGAATTCCTGAGTTGGGGGGAGGACACAGAGAGCTTGGCAGCAGACCGCGTTGGAGTTCTTGCAACGGCACCTACGCCACGTAAGAGCAAGAGGTCGCTTTTTTACCTGGTTAGGATGTGGTTCCTTCACCACAAAGTTCAGGCAATGTTCCTTTGATGCCACGTAAGAACAAGAGGCCGCTATAAACTTATTAGCCTTTTTACACACAATGAGCACATTCTGCTGATCTACGGATGCTTTAATCAGAGCAATTCCAGTCAAGAGAGCTTGAAGTTTAAGGCTAGTTTGTATGCATCTATAATAAGTAACACATCCTACACATGGCCTGTATGAGGTTGTTTTACAGAAGCTGCATGAGCGCCTTGGAGAGTGCACCTCAGCCTCTCAGATGGATCCCAACCACTAGCAACACTGCTTGACATCTCCTCCAATCCTATTCCTCTAATCATTGTTTATTTTTGTATATATTTTGCAGGTTATCAGAATCCCACAGGAGGACTTATGTTTTCAGTTGATGAGTGGGCCATTATCTGTATTGTTTGTTTGATTTTGTTTGTAATATTCTTATGGTACAACAGGGAAAGATGGTTTGGAACTCCTTCCTCCTTGCCTTTCTTAGCTTTGGTGTATCTGGACAAGGAGAAAGGACCTCCAATTTGGCCTGGGAAGTGATACAAGGGTTCATACATGTCTGGAATAGAACAGATCAGGGGATCTGTATTCAGATTCCTACTTCTGCTGAGCAGGGGATTAGATTCGGTTTGATACCCATGAAGCTCAATATTGGAAAACATAATATGAGCAATGGCATTATAGGGTTAGTAGATGCTCCTTTTGAGTATCAATATCGGAGTGATTATACCTCCTCTGGCAGATGGTGGCGAGATGAAGCAGCCTTCTATGAGATCCCTCGGGACACGGGGTGGCCTGACTTAATAAACAAAACTTGTAAGCGATGGAGATTGGAGGTCAGTCGTGAAATTGGTATTAGTCATAGCCCACCGTGTCCTCCAGGATTCAAGGAAGTCTATTCCAGACGATTCCCACCTTCTCCATCCTGGTGGAGAATAACAGGCTGCCCTTCCTATCACAATATATCTTGTAATCTAGTGCCCTTTTGGCTTGCTTCCCCGGAAATTACCCCTTTTGAATTACAATATAATGTAAGATGGGATTCGGCTTGGTGTGTTCACATACCTGACAGGAAGGGACAATATCTTTCAATGAATAGCGCCCACACTGCTTGGGGATGGTCAGTGAAACACATGTTAAAAAACCAACCTCTTCACTTATTAAAGAAAGAATTTGTGGGCACGCCCAACCCCAATGATGCCCATTTGTTAAACTGTACCCACATTATAGATTGTACCACAGGCGCTGGCAATCCCATCGAAACGTGGATCAGTTTGGAAGTTAGAACCTTAATTCGAGATATGTGCACCTGTTGGGGATATCCTAATTTTGGATACCAAAACCAGGATAACCAATGTAATCAGATCACCAATAATGTTAATATCTGGCTAAAATGTGGAATTCCCATTAACCACTTCCCAAGACAGAAGGTGGGGGAGGATAATCAAATACCTCGGGGAGATGCAGCTACTTGTCAAAACGCTTCATATGCCGCCCCTGAGGGGACCGTCTGGGGGTGCTCAGATGGGAAAATGTACTCGCACTTGAATGTTATCAAGCACGCTGGATTGTGGTGTGGTTTGGGAATTCCTACTATGTGTCCCAGGTGAATCTTTGAATATACCACACCACCTATTCACAGGAAAAAACGAGAACTTGATGACCCAAGTAGCACCCAGAGGTGGATTCAAAGCATTCTAAAACCCGATTATTATACCTGGGGACAGAAGGTATCATTAGAGCTAGAAGCATTCTTTGCACCATCTGGGTATATTGTTCGGCACCAATGGGTGCTAGAAAACCTAACTTGGCAAGTACATGTATTAAGTAATTGGACTTGATATGCCTTTGGGGAACTAAATCTCCAAGTCCAACAGGCATCAAAAATGACATTACAGAATCGTTTAGCCTTAGATATGTTATTGTTAAAAGAACAAGGTGTGTGTGGTATGTTAAACTTGACTGAATCTGAATGTTGTATTACCATTCATAATGCCACGACCTCCATTGAAGAAGCCCAGGCAAAGATGAAGGAGATCGCCAACCAGACGAGAGAACTCTTCCACGCAATGCAACCAGCTGACTGGTTTGATGGCTGGAATCCAAACTCATGGCTACATTCCATTTTGGGATCCTTGGGACTGACGGGATGGGGAAAATGGCTTGTAAATATTGGACTTATGATATTAATTGGATTTGTATGTTTAATAACAGGCCTTGCCATAGTAAGATGTATGATTAGCCGCTTACTACCCTCAGCTGTCTCTCTCTCTTCTCCTACTATCCACTATATTCAAATCACCACAGACGAAGATGATATGAACAAGAATCAAAGTCCAGTGGCTGTTTGAGCCACAGGGTGGTGTGACGGTCTGACAAATTATAGTCAATGTCTCAAACATTCGTTAAAGAACTTTGGTGGAGAAAACGGCCTTTGTAAAAACGCTGGAATTTTGTGAACAGGACAATGTGGCCGGAGGAGAGGGCCCCACGGACGGTGGGAACGCACTTCTCCAAAGCCCCAATTCCTTATCTTAAGTGACCAGGAGAAGGAACACAATATATGCCTTCCTGGAGGAAGAAGGCCCCACGGAAGTTGGGACTGTGCTTCTATCTTAAGCGGTCATGCCAGCAGGAGAAGAGAGGTAACTCCACAATGAACCCCCCCCACAAAGCTCACTGACCGATTCCAGTGAACCCCAGGAGTGGGAACTGCGCATGTCAAGACCATCAACTAACACACTATAAAAGAAGGGAGAACGAGTCCTCAGTGCGCACCCTCCGGAACTGGATCTCTATGCTGGCTGGACCAACGCTGGACCCAGGACTGGTGAAATCCTTTCTCTCTTTCTTTCTCTCTTTCTCTCTCTCCCTCTTTTCCTTCTCTCTTTTCCACAGTCCCTACACCTCATCCTTTTAAACATAAACCGTTGACCAAGTCTGAGACTAGGAGTGGATCTAGCCGCCCCTGAGCTCCTCTTTGAGAAGGAGTCCAGAAAGCAAGGGGGTCTGCTCTGAACCTCGTGACTCAACAGGAGGGATCTCCTTCTGACACAGTTTCATGTTCCTTTTTCCATTTCGTTTTTCTACACCTCCCTTCTCTTCTCAAACAGCGGCTTAATGACACGTTGCAAGGTTCATATTGATAAGTTCATGTGTACTTGGACAAAGTTAGCTAGGTTGACTAAATGTTGATTGTTGTTTGAACTCCCCTGGTGTCGTTTCACCTTAATTCTGACAAAGGAAATCCACAAACCTGAGTCGCTCCAACTTTGGGACGCGACACAGGCCCGTAAAGAAGCAATATGCCAAACTCAGAGACCTCAGACAGTAAAAGAGTTACGGACTTTTCTGGGAATGACGGGGTGGTGCCGATTGTGGATCTACAATTATGGATTGCTTGTTAAACCACTGTATGCGCTGACGGCCACTGGGCAGAAACACCTTGAGTGGAACAAGGAGACCGAACGAGCCTTTGAGCTACTGAAAAAGGCTTTGATGTCAGCCCCGGCCTTAGGACTCCCAGATGTGAGTAAGCCGTTTCTTCTTTTCTCCCATGAGAAGCAGGGCATTGCCCTGGGAATATTAGCACAAGATCTGGGTCCATACCAATGGGCAGTTGCCTACCTCTCTAAGCAGTTAGACATGACTGCAAAGGGTTGGCCTGGATGTCTACGGGTGGTTGTGGCTGTGATACTGAACATACAGGAAGCCCGGAAGTTTACTCTGGGCCAGAAAATGACTGTTTTGGTGTCCCATACAGTATCGGCAGTACTGGAAGCGAAGGGTGGGCACTGGCTTTCTCCACAAAGATTCCTGAGATATCAAGCTATACTAGTAGAACAGGATGATGTGGAGATCGTAGTCACTAATATTGTCAACCCAGCTTCTTTTCTCAGCGGGAACACAGGAGAACCTGTGCATCATGACTGTTTGGAAACCATCAAAGCAACATACGCAAGCCACCCAGACCTGAGGGACAGCCCTATGGAAAACGGGGAAAACTGGTTCACAGACGGGAGCAGTTATGTCTTGAATGGCAATCGACATGCGGGATACGCCATCACCACCAGCCAAGAGGTAATAGAATCAGGGCCTTTGCCCATGAACACCTCTGCACAGAAGGCAGAAATAATTGCTCTAACCCGCGCCCTGGAATTGGCCCAGGGCAAAGTTGTGAACATGTACACAGACTCAAAATATGCCTTCGGAGTTGTACATGCACACGGAGCAATTTGGAAAGAGAAAGGACTATTGAACTCTCAAGGGAAAAATATCAAACACGCAGAAGAAATTCTGAAGCTACTGGAAGCTGTCCAGCTCCCTGAGAAAGTGGCAATTATGCATATTAAGGCACACCAGAAAGTGAGCTCAGATTTGGAAAAAGGGAATGAGCTGGCGGACAGAGAGGCAAAACAAGTGACCAAAACAAAGGTAAAAATAGAAGGGGCTCTAGTCCCTGATTGATAGGCAAATCTCTCTAGAAGGTAAGAAGTCAGAATATACTAAGGAAGATCAGAAGCTTATTACAGATCTAGAAGGGTCATATAATGAAGAGGGGTGGGCTCATACCCCACAAGGGAAACTAATCATTCCCTCTTGCTTACTGTGGCATCTGGTACGAGAGGAGCATAGGAAAAGGCATTGGGGAACAGAGGCTCTGTATAAACATTTAATAAGAGAAATTGTGACTAGAAATTTATATACCATGGTGAGACAGGTGACTCAACAGTGTGACCTTTGCCTCCAGACTAGTCCTAAGAATACCCCCAAGCCAGAAATGGGCCAGATTGTAAAAGGCAATGGGCCTGGACAACAATGGCAAATTGATTTTACAGAACTTCCAAGAAAAGGGGGGTATCGATATTTAGTGGTATTAACTGATACCTTTTCAGGTTGGCCAGAAGCATTCCCGACCAGAACAGCTAAGGCTCGGGAGGTAACTAAAATATTGGTGCAAGAGATAATACCATGTTTTGGGGTTCCAGCAACCATATCCTCTGACAGAGGACCACATTTTGTTTCAAAAATAGTACAACAAATTAGCCACCATTTGGGTATAGATTGGCAGCTTCATACCCCATACCGCCCTCAGTCAAGTGGCCAAGTGGAAAAAATGAACCACTTAATCAAACAGCAAATTGTGAAATTGGGACAAGAAGCAAACCTGACATGGCCTCAGTCTCTTCCTTTAGCCTTTTTGCACATACGAACAAGACCAAGGGCGAAGGAAGGATTGAGCCCCTTTGAAATCTTGTATGGACAACCCTATGGGATACAAAAAGGGATGTCTGTACAAGCCGGGGACGAAATTATGACTTCCTACACGGTGGCATTGGGCAAGCAGCTCAATAGAATCAGAAAGCATGTAATTGGGACCTGGGGAAGAGGTTTAGATGAACCCGTGCATAATATACAGCCTGGAGATTATGTATATGTAAAGTCTCCTGCAGAAAAAACCTTGGAACCACAGTGGGAAGGACCATACCAGGTACTCCTCACCTCCTTTACAGCAATCAAGATCAGAGAGCAGAATGCCTGGATACACCACACTAGGGTAAAAAAAGGCACCACAAAAAGTCTGGACTTCTGAAGTTCAGGGACCCCTAAAGCTCAAATTGCGAAGGTAGAATGTGGATTAAGGTTTGTGTAATCCTGGTAAATCTACAAATGATGAGCATAGCTGCTTGGCAAGGGAATTCGTATGTACAGTTGACTCAAAACATTACTCAAATCTTAAACAAAACTGATTGTTGGGTTTGTACCCAAATGCCAAGGCATTCTGGTCATGGAGTGCCTTTAATAGGTATCCCATTACTGTTGAATGTCTCTTGGACAAATGTAACCTTTTGGCAAAATACCACTCTTTCTTAGAAAAAATACCCAAGCCACATGGAACCAAGGGTTGGAAATGAACACAATAACAACCAATACCTCAGGAGACCGCTGCCTGGTAAGCTCAGGGAACGGTATGTTTGTTGGGGAGTATATCTAAATTGTAATAGAACCATCTCATTGAACATGACAACTATTGACCCAGCATTTCAATTGCTCAATTATACTGGTCTCCTGGTTCCACTAGGAACAGGATGGTACTGGTTGTGTGGTACAACAGCTCATAAGACTCTGCCTCTAGGGTGGCGGGGAGCCTGTACTTTAGGTGGCCTGGTCCCCAACATCACTATTATTGACAAAACAACACAAAATCCTGTCAGGAGAGAGCGAGGAGACAATCTAATTAGAAACCGGAGGACGAATAATCCCCTAATAGAAAGGCCAACAAGTTTTCATAGCTTTGTGCAGTGGCTAATCCCATCTTTGGGGGTTAGCGAATTGGAAAAGGCCATAGTAAACATTTCAGCTGTAATAGAGATAATCGAGAACAGAACAATAGATGCTATTAGTGCACTCCAAGAAGAAGTGACTGGGTTATCAAAGATAGTATCACAAAATCGTATGGTCCTAGACTTATTATTGGCCTCACAAGGGGGAGTGTGCACAGTAATCAATGTTAGCTGTTGTATGTATGTAGACCAGAGTGGGCGGATTACTGATGACTTACGGGAGATCAAGAAGCAAGCAAAAATCCTACATGAAGTAACACAAGATGACACCTCTTGGGGGTTTTCTGAACTGTGGGAGAAGCTAACCTCCTGGTTGCCAAATTTAACATGGTTAAAACAATTGTTTGTTATGGTAATAGCGATTATCCTTCTATCCATAATTCTTTGTGTAGCAGTACGGTGTGGATTATGGTGTTTCCAGGGTACGGGAGACTCCTACAGTGAATGGAAGAAGAACCAATTACGACGAAGGCTGGAATCTAATAAGTATTTTGAGAGAATGTTAGATAGGAAAACATTGTATTAGGACTAGGTATAGTAAAAGAATTTACTATGTCTTTGAAAAGGGGGGACTGAGAGAAGGGGTTAAGGGAATCTTAGTGGGTAAAGAATTGCTTAGAGAATTGTTATAATCAAGCTATTAGAGTTTAATGTTTTACTAGTAATTAATTATCCAAACTAATTGAAGCAGGAGGCTAGTAATTGTCCAAGCTAATTGAAGCAGGAGATAGTTCCTGATAAGAATCAGGAACTGGCCCTGAAAACCAGCCAAAACTGGCCTTGCGGTTTGAGTAAGTGCCAAGGAGCAACTGAGTCTGCGCAGGAGCAAAAGGTTACTAGCAGTGATGAAGAGGAGTCACCTACCTTCATCTCCACAACCCCCAACGACCGCCACAAGGAGGCACCACGCAAGCGCAGTCAGGAGGGATTTATGAAAATGACTGATTTTAATACGAAGCGGGGATAGGTCGTGCATATGTATAGGCATATTGGGAAATCTTATGTATATGTAACACTTCATTGTATAAAATTGAAGCGAGTTGCCGTGTCAGGCACGCACGACTTTGGTGGGACTACCCCCCGTGCTGCCCAGCGCTGAATAAACATACCTACTTTACAATCTCACTGATTGTGGAGTCTGTTTTCCGCACGTCATTAGAAGGGCCAAAGCCCAACTAGAACTTAATCTGGCTACTGCCATAAAAGACAACAAAAAATGTTTCTGTAAATACATTAACAACAAAAGGAGGGCTAAGGAGAATCTCCATCCTTTATTGGATGCGGGGGGGAAACATAGTGACAAAGGATGAGGAAAAAGGCGAGGTACTTAATGCCTTCTTTGCCTCAGTCTTTAATAGTAAGACCAATTGTTCTCCGGGTACCCAGCCCCCTGAGCTGGAAGACAGGAACGGGGAGCAGAATGAAGCCCTCATAATCCAAGGGAAAATGGTTAGCAACCTGCTACACCACTTCTTAGATACACAGAAGTGCATGGGGCCAGATGGGATCCACCCAAGGGTACTGAGGGAGCTGGCGGAAGTGCTCACCGAGCCACTTTCCATCATTTATCAGCAGTCCTGTATAACGAGGGAGGTCCCAGTTGACTAGAGGTTAGCAAATGTGATGCCCATCTACAAGAAGGGCTGGAAGGAGGATCTGGGGAACTACAGGCCTGTCAGTCTGACCTTGGTGCCGGGGAAGGTTATGGAGCAGATCATCTTGAGTGCCATCATGTGGCACGTGCAGGATAAGCAGGTGATCCGGCCCAGTCAGCATGGGTTTGTGAAAGGCGGGTCCTGCTTGACTAACCTGATCTCCTTCTATGACAAGGTGACACGCCTAGTGGACAAGGGAAAGGCTGTGGATGTTGTCTACCTGGACATTAGTAAAGCCTTTGACACTGTTCCCCACAGCATTCTCCTGGAAAAACTGGCTGCTCATGGCTTGGACGAGTGTACTATTCACTGGGTAAAAACCTGGCTGGAGGGCCGGGCCCAAAGAGTGGTGGTGAAGGGAGTTAAATCCAGTTGGCGGCCAGTCACAAGTGGTGTTCCCCAGGGCTCAGTATTGGGGCCAGTTTTGTTTAATATCTTTATCAATGATCTGGATGAGGGGATCGAGTGCACCCTCAGTAAATTTGCAGATGACACCAAGTTGGGCAGGAGTGTTGATCTGCTTGAGGGTAGGGAGGGTCTACAGAGGGATCTGGACAGGCTGGATTGATGGGCTGAGGCCAATTGTCTGAGATTCAACAAGGCTAAGTGCCAGGTCCTGCACTTGGGTCATAACAACCCCATGCAACGCTATAGGCTTGGGGAAGAGTGGTTGGAAAGCTGCCCAGTGGAAAAGGACCTGGGGGTGTTGGTCGACAGCCGGCTTAATATGAGCCGGCAGTGTGCCCAGGTGGCCAAGAAGGCCAATAGCACCCTGGCTTGTATCAGAAATAGCATGGCCAGCAGGACTAGGGAAGTGATTGTCCTTTTGTACTCTGCACTGGTAAGACCACACCTTGAGTACTGTGTTCGGTTTTGGGCCCCTCACTACAAGAAAGACATTGAGGTGCTGGAGCGCGTTCGAAGGAGAGCAACAAAGCTGGTGAAGGGTCTAGAGAACAAGTCCTATGAGGAGTGGGTGAGGGAACTGGGGTTGTTTAGTCTGGAGAAAAGGAGGCTGAGGGAAGACCTTCTTGCTCTCTACAACTACCTGAAAGGAGGTTGTAGTGAGGTGGGTGTCAGTCTCTTTTCCCAGGTAACAAGGTATAGGATGAGAGGAAATGGCCTCAAGTTGCACCAGGGGAGGTTTAGATTGGATATTAGGAAAAATTTCTTCACCAAAAGGGTTGTCAAGCATTGGAACAGGCTGCCCAGGGAAGTGGTTGAGTCACCATCCCTGGAGGGATTTAAAAGACGTGTAGACGTGGCGCTTTTAGGGACATGGTTTAGTGGTGGACTTGGTAGTGTTAGGTTAATGGTTGGACTCGATGATCTTAAGGGTCCTTTCAAACCTAAATGATTCTATGATTCTGTTTTTTATAGAAGTAGATTTACATTCTTTCACCATATTATCAAAAGCCTTGCACTATAGCTTTTCCTTAAACCCCTGCCTTCTAAATATGTGATTACATGAATATTTGAACTGACATTCATTTAAAAATGCACACTTCTAGCCCTCACAGTTGTGGAGAAAAGGTTGAACACAGCAAGGTAGAACATGGGACTGCAGTAGGGTTTGATGGGCCATCAGGTCCTGTCCCCAGGTATCACAGGCAGCTCTCCTTTAAGCTCTTTCTGAAATGTGTCCATCTCCACCTTAAAAATAATTGGGCTTTTTGGGCTTTTTGTTGCTCTGCTCAAAGGGCCCTTCCCTTTTCTTAGAAAATTCTCACTTGCACTCTCAGTCATGCCAGATCATACCCATTTGTTTCTGGGCCAGTAATGACCTCTTGCTTGAAGTGATTATATATATGTGTATATATATATAAAATTAGAGCTAGCAATGTTGTAATACTTCTGGGGTGGAAAAAAATTGGCAACACATATATTTTCTGTAATGGTGCTGAAAATGGTTTTGTCCCATCTATATCAGCAAGGATACAGATTCCTGTATAATGCAGAGATGCAAGATTATGCAATTAAAGTTTTCAAAACTTCCTATCTGAACACTTCAATGCTTCTAAAGCAAAGACATGAGATATCACCGTTAAAATAGCAGGCCCAAGATGAGCTGGAGAAGAGGGGTATGAACTGACTGTAAATCAAATTTAATGCAAGCTCTTCAAATTCTCAACAAGTGGACAGCAGCTTTGCAAGAGTGCCATTAAGGGACAAATAGATAGTAACTTCTAAAAGTGAACTCAAGGGTATTAAACTAGATACATATTTTGAAAGCATTTCTCTGCATTAGGAAGAAGGAAGTTACTTCCCACTCATGTCTTTTTTTCTGCAGATTTGTTTACCTGTCTGATGGAGACAGAATCATTTGAGTCACCATGAGCTTTTCTAAATTTTTAATCTATCCTTGATATCAGATGCCTCTTCCCTCATTCTCCTTACATTAAGCCTTTATATCTTTCTAAAAGTTAGGTCATAGCTAGTA
This sequence comes from Gypaetus barbatus, assembly GCA_028022735.1. NCBI lineage: Eukaryota > Metazoa > Chordata > Aves > Accipitriformes > Accipitridae > Gypaetus > Gypaetus barbatus. Next base: position 16,850,418 of record CM051561.1, on the reverse strand, counting down.
GCTTGACATAGCTATTCATAGGTGAAGTTTTGGCTCCATTTTATATAAGACTATAATAATGCAAAGCCAAGTTATCTTGGTTCACGTTCTTGAGCCTGCAAGATACTAAATCATTTCAGTTCTGGGGTCCTCATCTTTTGGCAAGCTTAGAAAGCTGTCCTGACAGCTTGTCGAGAATTTCAATACCATTCATGATGTCTAATATTGAAAAGGCTTCACAAGGGCATATGGGTTACAACTACATAAGCAACTGATTGTCCAGATTGTTCTCTGGAACTGAGGCCAAATGGCACAGATTCCCCCAAGTCCCTGCTAATGACTTCCTTTTACCTCTACATCTAAGTAAGCTGCCTGGGTGACCAGGTTCTCCATCAGATAGCTGAAGGACCCAGAAAGCAGTGAAGACATAAGTGACCTGCAGTATAATACGCTGCTTCCCTTCTTCACAAATTGTTCCCTATTCACGAACTGTGAACAGGGTTGGAATTGAGGACATGGCCCTGTTACATGCTAAACATCTAAATAGCAGTAAAATAATGGCAGGACATTCAAAGAAGGCTTCATAGGGCTGGGCTGCTACTCACATGCGATGAGCTGACTTTACAATCAGAGTTCTGCAAAGCTCCCAGAACTCTGGTTCATAGAATCATAGAATGGTTTGGGTTGGAAGGGACCTTTAAAGGTCATCTAGACCTACTCCTTTGCCATGGGCAGGGACATCTTTCACTAGATCAGGCTGCTCAAAGCCCTGTCCAACCTGACCTTGAACACTTCCAATGATGGGGCATCCACAACTTCTCTGGGCAACCTGTTCCAGTGTCTCACCACCCTCATGGTAAAAAATGTCTTCCTTATGTCCAGTCTAAACCTACCATCTTTCAGTTTAAAACTCATTGCCCCTTGTCCTGTCACTACAGGCCTTGGTAAAAAGTCTCTCTCCATCTTTCTTAGAAGCCCCCTTTAAGTATTAAAAGGCTACAATAAGATCTCCCCAGAGTCTTCTCTTCTCCAGGCCAAACAACCCCAACTCTCTCAGCCTTTCCTCATGGGAGAGGTGTTCCAGACCTCTGACTATTTTTGTGGCCCTCCTCTGGACTCGCTCTAACAGGTCCGTGTCTTTCCTGTGCTGAGGACTCCAAAGCTGGATGCAGTGCTCCAGGTGGGGTCTCCTGAGAGCAGAGTAGAGGGGGGGAATCACGTCCCCTGACCTGCTGGCCATGCTTCTTTTTATACAGTCCAGGATACAATTGGCTTTCTGGGTTGCAAGTACACATTGCTGGCTCATGTCCAATTTTTCATCCAGCAGTACCCCCAAGTCCTTCTCTGCAGGGCTATTATTAATCAATTCATCCCTCAGTCTATATTGATATTGGGGATTACCCCAACCCAGGTGCAGGACCTTGCACTTGGCCTTGTTGAACTTCATGACGTTCATGTGGGCTCACTCCTCAAGCCTGTCGAGGTCCCTCTGGATGGCATCTTTTCATCCAGCTAATCAACTGCACCACTCAGCTTGGTGTTATCTGCAAACTTGCTGAGGGTGCATGCAAATCCCACTATCTATGTAATTGGAAAAGATATTAAATAGTATTGGTCCAGGTACGGACTCTTAAAGGACACCACTTGTCACTAGTTTCCACATGGACATTGAGCCGTTGACTGTAACTCTTTGGATGCGGCCATCCAGCCAATTCCTTATTCATCTAACAGTCAATCCATCAAATCCATACCTCTCTCATTTAGCGGCAAGAATGTTGTGGGGCCCTGTATCAAAGGCCTTGGTGAAGCCCTGTTAGCTGTCTCTAATCACCTCCCTGCCTTCCATATGTTTTGACTTATCTTCCAGGAGGGTGTGTTCCATGATTTTACCAGGAACAGAGGTGAGGCTGACTGGTTGGTAGTTCCCAGGGTCCTCCTTTTTACCCTTTTTAAAAATGGATGGGATATTTCCCTTTTCTCCAGTCACTGGGGACTTTGCCTGACTGCCATGACTTTTCAAATATGATGGAGACTACATCAGCCAATTCCCTCAGGTCCCTGGGATGCATGCCATCAGGTCCCATGGACTTGTGTATGTTCAGGTTCTTCAGGTGGTCTCGAACCTGAGCTACTCTCACGATGGGAGGGACTTCATTCCCCCAGTACCTGCCTTGAGATTTGGGGACTCGAGAAATGTGGAAAGAGCAATTGCCATTGAAAACTGAGGCAAAAAAATTGTTGAGTACCTCAGCCTTTTTCATGTTGATTAGTTCTAGTTCTCCTGTCTTTTTTATCGGGGATAGTACATTTTCTTTAATCGTGCTTTTTTTTTCAACATACCTGTAGAAGCCCTTCTTCTTATTCTTCTCATCCCTTGCCATATTCAGCTGCAACTGCGCCTTAGCTTTCCTGATCCCATCCCTACACATCCAGGCAGCATCCCTATATTTTTCCTAGGATACACGTCCCTGGTTCCACTGCCTGTGCATTTCCTTCTTACACTGTACTTTGAGCAGGATTTCCTTACTGAGCCATGCTGGTCTCTTGCCTTCCTTGCCTGACTTCTTACACATGAGAATCTGAGAGCTCTTCTGCTCTAAGAAAAATGTCCTTAAAGAGCTGCCAGCTCTATTCAGCTCCTTTGTCCCTGAGGGCAGCTTCCCAGGGGGTCCCATCCCCTAATTCCTTAAACAACTGAAAGTTTGCTCTCCTAAAATTCAGGGTCTTGACTTTACTCTTCACCTGGCCCATATCCCTCAAGACTGTGAATTCCACCAGGGCATCATCACTGCAGCCCTGGCTGCCACCAATCTTGACCACTCTAATTAGTTAATCTGTGTTGGCAAACAACAGGTCCAGTAATGCTTCTCCTCTGGTTGGGCTGTCTATCACCTGGATTAAGAAATTATCCTCAATGCACTCCAAGAGTCTCCTGGACTGCTTACAGCTTGCTGTGCTACTTTTCCAGCAGATATCAAGGTGATTGAAGTCCTCCAGCAGGATCAGGGCCTGCAAGTGTGATGCTTCCTGTAGTTGAAGTAAGAACGCTTCATCAACGGGCTCCCCTTGATCGGGAGGCCTGTAGTAAACACCAACGATGAGGGTTCTTTTGTTGGCGTGGCCCCTAATTTTTACCCATAAGCTCTCAACCTGTTCTTTGCTGTTTTTCAAAGACAGCTCTGTGTGGTCAATCCATTCTTTAACATAGAGGGCAACACCACCACCCCCCCGACCCTCCTTCCTTGCCTGTCCCTTCTGAACAGTTTATAGCCATTGATTGCAGTGCTCCAGTCATGTGATTTGTCCCCCCACGTTTCAGTGATAGGAATTGGGTCATAGCTTTCTAGCTGCACAGTGGCTTCCAGCTCCTCCTGTTTGTTACCCATGCTGTGTGGATTGGTATAGAGACACTTCAGTTGGGCTGTTGAGCTTGTCACCTTTTTAGAGGTACGAGCCTTAATTCCTTTGAGGCATTTCACATGTGTTTCCCTGTTGGTTCCTAATACATCATCAGCCCCTGGCTCTTCTCTGTTGCTCAAAACTCCATCCCCTTCCCCCCTAAATCTAGTTTAAAGCTCTCCTTATAATTCTGGCCAGCTTGTTGGCAAAGACCCTCTTGCCCCACTTGGTCAGGTGAATCCCATCAGCTCCCAACAGGCCTGGTTTCTCAAAGGTAGATCCATGATCATAGAAGCCAAAACCTTGAGTATGGCACCAGCCACGCAGCCAGGCATTCACCTGTTCAATTCATCTCCTCCTTCCTGAAGCCCTTCCTCTGACTGGGAGGATAGAGAACACCACCTGTGATCCAGGTCCTTTTAACATTGCCCCGAGGGACATATAGTCTCTTTTGATGGTTCTAAGTTGCCTCGTTGCAGTATCGTTAGACTCTACGTGGAATAGTTGAGTGGATGATAATCTGTAGGGTTCACCAGGCTCAGCAGCCTCTCAGTGATGTCATGAATGCAAGCTCCCGATAGGCAGCAGACTTATCCAGAGAAATTGTCTGGACAGGAAATGGGTGCTTCGGTGCTTCTCAGTAAGGAATCTCCAATTATTAATATGTCACATGCTTTTCTGGTGGCACTGGTTCTAATGCAGGTGAGTGAGTGGATCAACTTTGCATGGTCGTCTTCTCCTGGATCCTGTCCATTACTCATGTGCTCTTCATTCTGCACCCCAAAGCATCATATCTGTTACGTAGGGGCACTTTATGGGAAGGGGGAAGATTCTTCCTTCTGCCCCAAGCAGAGACAAGGGTCCAGTCTCCTTCATCTCGTGAGTTACTTGTGTCTGTCAGCTTGATGTTGAATTCAGGCTTATCTTCCCCTTGTGCAGCTGTAAGTCAGGGCTGTCGCTCAGCCTGGGACAGCACACAATACCATGTATCGATCTCCCATTCACATTCCTGGATACTGCGCTGCCTGTTGAGCTCCTCTTGCAACATAGCTACTTGTTTGAAGAGTTCTTCTAGCTAGGCACACTTGTAGCTATGACATCCACCATTACCTTCAGGTGCTAGGGGGACTTCCAGGTGCTGGAGCTCCACGTAATCTAAGGTCTGGACAGCTATTTCAGTCCCTGGGAGGTCTGTTTGGGTGAAGACATCAGCATAGGTAGGCTGTAGTGCTTCTGTTTGGGTTTCAGCCTTAGCCTTGCAGTTGCAGCAAGTGGACACCATTTTCTTTCAGCACGTCACAGTCTCCTTGTAGTTCTCAGAAAAAAAATGGCTCACTTTTATAAAATGGTAATTCTTTTGAAAGATGCCATCTTTCTAATTCTAATTCCCGGGAGACCTCAAGCTTCCAGGTAGGCTTGCACAGCCACCAGCTAGCTGGTGTGACCATCAGGACTGCAGCCTAAGCCTGCTGGTGAGCAAAGCAGGCAGCAACCCAACAACTAACAGAGCGTGCTCCTCTTCTGTGCAAACTGCCAACACTGTTCCCAACAGGCACCACTCTCTGTTTGGACACCCTGCTTGCTGGTGCTCCCTAGGGGCCAGTTATATGTGGCTTCTCCTGGTTTGAACTGGCTGCAGGGAATGCTGGCACGGCCCAACTCTTGCCCACCCCTCTCGCAAGATCTGTCACCTGCCGGTGACACACAGCCCAAGGGTGTCAGGGGCCTAGAAAACCTCTCAGACACCCCCCCAGGGACTTCACAAGCCTCGCACTCCTCAGCATGCAGCAACAACTGCTGCTGCTGCCACTGCTCAAGTTAATTTCAATGTTTGAATCATTGGTTTCTTGCAATTTATATCCCTATGTGTGGCTATTTTTAAGAATGATTCAGTTTTGTGTATGTAATTTTTAAAGGACTTTTAAAGTTAATGAACATCTATGCTAAGAGCTTTTTCAACAGAAAAGCTTGTGTCAGCTGTGGGTGATGTTGACTGTGTAAACTTCCTGGTATTCTATATGCATGCATATGGAACCTAAGGCTCTTTAACCAAATTGGTCCCAAATTATCAAAGTTTTTAACAGAAGAAAACAGTGGGAAAATTTCCATTTGAAAATTTACAAACACTTTGGTTAAGTTTTTGACTGAATTATAATCAGAGCTTTTAGCTATACTGTGGGTCAATGGGAGGTCTGCATTTCCTGGCAACTGTTTCTGGGTGCTGCTTCTTTTCTCAAGGTGAACTGGCTTTTAGTGACTATCTCTTGATATCCTTCATGAGAATCATGCTGGTGTAAATCTTGTGGGGGAGATTTCCAAAGGAATAAATAGACACCCAAATTCAATGGATAATCAAGTAACTGGTTACAGAAGCAAGTCCACTCTGCTCTAGATTTTGTTTTAATCAGCTCCATTTTTTACCCTAGTCATTAGATTTTTCCTTTCTTCCCTCTCCATACCTTCTGATTTCACAGACTGAAGCAGAATGTGCTCCAGGAGCAGTAGGGCTGGTTTCACACTTGCATGTTTCATGTGAGAGGGGGCTTAAAATGTGGCAAAATAAAGTATGTCACAACCTACAAGGTAAAGATCTCATTTTCTGTATTACTGTCCTGTCGTTAACCCTGCAAGACAGAGTTCAGCAACAAATCACTGTTAAATGCATCCTACTACAGATGCTGGACATCTGATGCTCCTTCTCCTAGCAATAATAAAGAAAACTTTCTCAGAATCTCCTCTTAGGATCTGTGTCAGTGAAAACAGATGAAAACAAAACTATAAGCAAGATTAATGACCCTGATGTGAAGATAATGAGAAAACTCCACTTGGGAAGTGGCTGTATCTATAGCCACATTAAAAAATGATGGAACTATACTTGCTTGAGCCAAAGCTGAATTTGGCCTGTCTGTGTAGAATTGAGTGGGTCATGAAACTGTGATTCAAGAGAAAACACCGAGTCAGGAATTAACTGGGGAAAGAGCATGCTTCCTGCACACAATGGAATATACTCCAGCATGGGCTAGTAGTAACATGCATCAAGCTATATTGCTAATCCTTTAGCATCAGAATAACACTATGTCCTGGTGTATACAAGTTCCTAACTGCTGACATAGTGGTGGCCTTTAGGAAGCTCCTAAAAGCCCTCTAAAATCATTAGGCCTAATTCTGCTTGTGATTATGTTGGTGTAAGTTCAGAGTAACTGCACTGACTTCAAGGGAGCCAATTCAGATTTATATCTCTGTAGCTGGCCCATTATTTCCTGCATTGTTTCCAGTTGCGCAAAATCATGTGTACACGTCCTCCAGAGCTGCTGGAACCCTCTGTCCTCCCTGCACTGCACATGATGCAATGAGTCTCTGATGGAGGAGGAGAGCTGAAAAGTCTATGTAGGGAAGCAGATAATTTCCTGAGCAACAGATGCAGAAATACCAACTAATAAAAAGCCTTCAAACTGTATCTTCAAACTGTGACAATTCAATGCACACACGTACAAGGATGCCTTGACAAGCTGCTTGACTTCTCAGCAAAACTTTCTTGTTTTCTTGAGTGCAGCTTCCACCAAACTCCCCCACTCAGGTATTAAGCTCTGTAGTGACAGCTGAGACCTGCAGGTGTTTGCTGCTATTGTCCTTTCTGAATTGACAGACACTTGTTCCTCACTGTAAATGTTTGTATGGTGGCGCTTGCCTGACTAGCTACAGCCCAAATAACGATAAACCAGCCTTTTCTTTTTTTAGTCCATTGTTGTTATGCATTAATTCTCTTTGCAAATAGTCACTTGGTACCGGAAATTTTACTGGCATTATCTTTTAGCAAACATTTCATATATAGAGTCACCAGAAAACATGTATTATGCAGTTGCCATAAATACAACACTGTACAATATTAGGTATTAGGCTCATAGATGAAAGAACTGTGCCTAGTGGGCCAGATGCTCTTTGCCTTTTCACTACTGTAATACTAATGTTATTTCACTGTCTTCAAAGCTGCTACTCTGGATTCGCTGAGCAACAGTGAAGAACAGAATCTGGCCTATTTGCTAAGAATTGTAATATTTCCAGGGTCAAAATGGTTTCTCAAAAGAGTTTTTGCCCTTAGCATTTAGTGAGAAGGTCTGAAAGCTGGGTATTTTAAAATTTGCTTGGAATATCAAATGGTGTAATCCTTAGTTTTTCTACTTGGGAGGCTCAGAAGCATAACTTCTCACATCTTAACTGAAACCGCATGGGACCTCCATGCTTCAAAAAGATATCCTTTTACACAATACTCATTTAACGTTAACATTAAATAGAAGTGATCAAGAAACAAAACAAAGAAACAAAGCCACAAAAAGCGAGGAAACTTATTTACAAATCTTTCTCACTCCCTCATCTGTTTACTTTTTGGTCCCATGGTTCTGTTTCTTTAGTTCTTTACTCATCACCAAATTAGACAAGACCTGAATTTTAATTAAAAAGAAAAAAAAAAGCAGCCCCCAAAGAAGGAAAAAATAAAAAAGATAGAGAACAGTCTTTCTCAACCACTGGAGGTACAAAATATGCCAGTATTTCACTTAGGAATTGAAATAAAACCACTTCAATAAATAGGATGTTCTTCATTTGGAAGCAGTAGAAGATGAGAGTGGCCCAGGGCACTGTTTGACAATAAAGTGACTGTGTGCCAATATGACATAGGCTATGTATAGGTTGTATCATGTGGCATGTTTTCATTAGAGGCAGGGAATTACCTCTGATCCAAGAATGGGCAAAATCTCATTTGGAAATTACTGCTCACAGTTATAGTGATTTATGTACTAGAAAGAGACATTCAAACTAAAATAAATGTGGAGAAGGCTATAGGAGGAGAAGGAAAATGGAGAACTGACAGTTTGGCTTGTTTAACCCTCCAAAACAGTCTGGGAGGGGACAGGATTACTCTTTCTAAATACACTTAAGACAAAAATTCCAGGAAGAGAGAAGAATGCTCTCTGTTGGAGGATAATGTGATCAAGTGGGTGTACACTGGTCATGAGTTAATTTAGGCTACTGCTTAAAAAGAAAATTTCCAACCATTAGGGGAGTGAGGTGTGGAGCAGCCTTCCAGACAAGGCCCTGGCAGCAGAATCCTAGTTATTTGCAACATCCACCTTGATAAACTAATGGAAGGGGCTGTATGACAGGGCAGGAACGATCCAGGAGTTAGAAATTCAAGCTTCAGAGACACAAGACTTCTGCTACCCAGTTTTGTGGTATACCTGAGAGACAGTTGAAAAGGGGAATGTCAGTGTTTTGTTGGCTCCATCATATTTCTTTTTATAGGTTTTGGTGCCTTATATAGAAGGGGCTAAAAGTGTTAATGGGTGTTGAGATTTTCCATGTGGCTTGAGGAGCCCTGAGGTTCTTGTGGCTGCTCCTGCTCTTAACACTTGATGCGTGGCTTCCTGCAATAGTGGAAGGCTTTGACTCAGTAACCTGCGTCACCTTTTCCAGTCCTACATCTTTTGCTCTCTTTAAATAGTAAAAGAACAACAACAAATATGGTACAAGATATGCAGGAGATATAAAGAAAAAACAGGTCACTGGACTTTATGCTGAACCATATCCTCTTGGGTTCTTCCACCCCATCTATGCTAGAAGTGGAAGAAATGAATTTGTGACTTCTAAACCTTCCATTCCTTTTGGGCGAGTTGGGCCTAAAAGAAGATGGAAACCTCACTAATAGCCCCAGGCCTCTGACAGATCCTTGCATGGTATGTACAAGTGGAGGCAAGGACTCCTTATTTCCTCCACTGTGTCCTGGGTTCAGCTGGGATAGAGTTAATTTTCACAGGAACCTGGGAGGGGGGGGCACAGCCGGGACAGCTGACCTGAACTAGCCAAGGAGCTATTCCATACCATGTGACATCATGCTCAGTATATAAATGGGGAGCCGGCTGGGGGGAGCCCTCTTGGCTTTTGGTGGGGGAAGTGGTGGAGCGTCGGGTTCCGGGTGGTGAGCAGTTGCACTGTGCATCACTCGTTTTGTATATTCTTTTATTAGTACCGTTGTTGTTGTTGTAACTTCTCTTTTTGTGTTGTCCCAGTAAACTGTCCTTATCTCAACCCTCGAGGTTCCTGGTTTTTTTTTTCTTTTCTCCCTTCTGATTCTCCTCCCCATCCCACCGGAGGGGGGCGGGAGGAGTGAGCGAGCGGCTGCGTGGTCCTTTGTTACCGGCTGGGCTGAAACCACGACACACTGTTCTTTGCACTATTACATAAAGGCAAATAAGTTATTTAATAGCTAAATAGAGATTACATAACTTAGCTCCATAAATCTAAATCAGAGTATGCCACACTGGACAGACATAAGGAAGTGGAAGGGTGAAATTGTGGTCCTAATGAAGTTGATGGCAAAGCTCTTGCTTACCCTGTTGAGATCACAGTTTCATCCAAAATCTTGGTTCAAGCCTGTGGCTGGCTGACCAGGCTGGATATTTAAAGCATATCCCTGTTTTTCCAAGTACTGGGGTGAGCTGACCTTCCTTTTTTTTTTTCTTGAGCTTTTTGCTTATGATAAAGAAACACAGAAAAGTATTTTAAGACCAAATATTGAGCAAGCTCTTGCAAACTTGAATTGTAAGCCTAAAAAGGGTATGAAATAGTATCTCTGCATGCAAGAACAAATATTAGCAAAGTGGTTGTTCTCATGCTTCAATGTCAATACTTTAAGCCACTGAACAGTGCAGATGAGTCATGTTATTTGTATGTCTGAAGGAAAGATGTGAAACCTTAACTTTTGAGGGATAGGAGTCTAAACAACAAAAACCAGACATCAACAAAGTAAGTAAAAGCCCCTACTGAATCTGAAACCTATATTCCCAACCAAAAGGTTATTTCTCTCCCACTCTTCCCTGAAGCATCTCTTAAGAACTGAGCTGATTCAATATAGAATGTCATTAACAATCTAACAGTGAACAAGGACTGGGGATCATCCTTATCTTACAGAAGCAAACTATAAATAATCATCTTGAGCAAATCTAACATCCTGACAGGGAGGCAGCATCTCAGAAAACTGATTCCAGTGTATTAATAAACATAAATACCAAACCATTTCTTGCAGAACATTTTGGAGCTATAGAAATCCTTCCAATAAATCTTAGATAAAGCTGTCAAGGTTGGGGGAAAATTGCTTCCATGTATGTGATTAAGCCTGAACAGTTTAAAAAGACTTATCTTGCTGCAAACAATCAGGTATGGTAGGTCAGAACCATCCCAGTGTCATTGCGGACAGTTTCATTACTTAGGTCTGCCATGGACAGGCAACCATCTGATAAGTCATAATAGCCTTCACTGTTTCATGACCAGCTTCTGACTAGCCCACATATGGCCCTAGCAGGGCAGGCCAAAATCTCACAGGCTTGACTCTAACTTCCAGCTTTTATCAGTGTGAAAGATGGTGGCAAGGCAGGCTGTGGCTTTGTCCCTCTTCTTATGCTGGCCAAAAGCCATCTGGAGAGTGAGGGGCTGGAGAAATGGTCCTTCTTGGTTTTCTCACTGTGCAGAACAAGCAACAGCACAAATTTAAGTTTCATATCTATGCATCATACTGCAAGCTACTCCATCAACTTGGATGAAGCCATGCTACTTTACACTTTCATTAATCCCTTCAGATGCTTGTCTACCTCTTTCTCCCTTCATCCACACTGTTGTCATTTACTAACACCTCTCTCCACTTTCCTGCCTTATTCCCTCTCTCACATCCATTATTGTACCCTCTTCACTACTCACACTGTTCCTTTCCTTCTCTCTTTCTTCTCCCTGGTCCCCGCTCAGCCTCCCTCAGCCTCTGGATAAGAGAAGACAAAGTGACAAAGAGAGAGGGAGATATGGGAAAGTGACAAAGAGAAAGGGAGATGTGGGAAAAGGAATGAATGTTGATGATGGGGAGTCAGAGAGAAAGGAAACATGAGAAATGGAGTGTATCACTTGAATGAGGGGCTTTGAGAGGCACTCAAGCATCCCTCCCCGTCCCATCCCCTAGGGTTTCCTCTGAATGCCTGGTTTCTCCAAGTCACAGGTCAGGCAGGACAAAATCTTGGCCCTGTTCTAAACTCCTGCTTCTTTAAGTGGAAGCTTTGCTCAAGTGGTCATGTGCCAGAATCAAGGACTAAACCCAGAGGTACATGAGCAGGTGAGATGACACTAGAGTCAGTACAGTACCACACGCTTGTGCCAGGTTTCAGTTGTCCTCAGGAAGCCCTTAGGATTAGCTAGCTTCCATCCTTTTTTTTTTTGCATTTACTTTTTCTGCAGCAGGGAGTCATCATTTTTTCTGTCAAGGCCTTTTCAAACATTTACTATTAAGCATGAACATTCATTCTTAAGTATAATGATGAACATGGTAAATAAATTCAGTCTTATTGAAATACAGAACAGAGACATGCCCCCAGACCCAAAAGTATTGCTCATACAAAATCAAGAAACCCTGGCCTTTGGTGCTCACTGATGTCCTCTCAAACACAAATATAGCCAGAGATTACTACTCTGTATATTTATCCAAATTATGAAATGAAGTCATGCTTATTTTACATTGAAGAAATAGCTTGAAGTGCCAAATTTCCAAAATAACAAAACTTAAGAATCTGGTTTGTATGTTTACTAAATACTAGGTGTGCTTTTTTATAGAAGGGACAAAGAACAAAGGAAACTGCTACTTCTTAGCTGTTAAATGAAACAACACTCAACAATAACTCTTGTGTGTAGATTCCTCTGCCCTGTCCAGCCTCATCTAGATGTAAAGGTATATTAGGTGTACGTGGCAAAGTTTTGGCAGTGGGCGGGGAGGGCTGCAGGGGTGGCCTCTTTGGGTCTGCCCCGTGCCATACACAGCCAGTTCTAGACAGCTCTGCAACGGACCCACCCCAGGCCAAAGCTGAGCCAATCAGCAAAGCTGGTAGCGCCTCTGTGATAGCATATTTAAGAAAGGGTAGAAAAAACACTGCACAGCAGCTGTGAGAGGGAGGAGTGAGAAAAATGTGAGAGAAACAACACTGCAGACACCAAGATCAGTGAAGGAGGGGGAAGAAGTGCTCCAGGCGCAGATATTCCCCTGCAGCCTGTGGAGACGACCATGCCAGAGCAGATATCCACACTGCAGCCCATGGAGGGCCCCATGCTGGAACAGGTTTATCCTGAAGGACTGCAGCCTGTGGGAAGGACCCATGGCTGGAGCAGGGGAAAAGTGTGAGAAGGAAGGAGCAGCAGAGAGGAACTGGTATGTACTGACCACAACTGCCCATTCCCCACCCGCCCTGCGCTGCTCAGGGTTGTGGGGGGGGAGGTAGAGGAATTGGAAATGAAGGAGTGAAGTTGAGCCTCAGAAAAAAGGGGGTTGGGGGAAGGTGTTTCAGTTTTTGTCTTTGTTTCTCACCATCCTACTCTATTTTTAATTGGCAATAAATAAAATTAATTTTCCCCAAGTTGAGTCTGTTTTCCCCATGATGGTAATTGGTAAGGGATCTCCCTGTCTTTATTTTGAGCCGTGGTCTTTTTCATCTTATTTTCTCCCTCATCCTGTTGAGAAAGGGGAGTGAGAGAGCGGCTGGGTGGGTGTCTGGCAGCCAGCCAAGGTCAACCCACTGTAAGAGACTGAATTGTTATCTTGAACCGTTTGCCTCAAAGATTGTTAGGTGTGAGGGACTGGGCTGTCATCTCAAGGAACTGTGAACTGCTTATCTCGAGCCCTTTGTCTCTGAGATGGCCTGTTTAAGCAGGACACTCCTCTGTCCATAAGGATGATTACCAGGCCATTGAGGCATCCAGGGGAGGAAATGGGGCTGGAGCTGATAAGATACTGGTTTCTGGTGTCGATCACGCGAAGGTTGTGTGATAGACGAAACCTGCAGCACATGACATCATCGAAATATGCCCTATAAAAACCTGTAGAGACAAGCCGTGGCGCTTTTTTCACCACCAACGAATTGAAGATTGAGGACCAATGGGACGCCGCTGGATCCGTGGTGGTGACCGTCCTTGCAACTCCCACCACCAACTGCTTGCCTGAGGACCAACGGGATGCCGCTGGATCCGTGGTGGTGACTATCCTAGCAATCCTATCCCGACTGCTTGCTTATTTTCTACCTTTTCTTCCATTCTATCCTATTGCCACCATTTTCCACTTTTGATACTTTTGATAATAAAAACTCTTTTGACTATACAGCATTTGACCTCGTTTGTGTCTTAATCTCGCTCTTGGGATCATATCGAAACCTTCCCCGACATTGGATCGGGACATTTAAATTGGCGTCACGGACAGGATCCCTTGAGACAAGAGTGCCGTACTGTTTTCCAAATACGTGAGACCTCTCAGGAATGTAAGGGGGGCAAGCTTGTGGTGTTTGAAACTGTATGTGCTGCCTTCCTGAGACGACTGCTTCCCCGCTTTAATACGTGAGACCTGTCAGGAACGTAAGGGGTGCAGGCTTGTGTTGTGTTGTGTTTGAAACTTTACGTGCTGCCTTCCTGAGATGACTGCTTCCCCACTTTGTATAAGATGAGTGATAGTAAAATTGCCCCTTTGGGGAAAGAAGTTTTGTTTGATTTTTTAGAAAAACATAAAGCGTGACCCTCTGTGCTTGGGGTAGACTGGGCTCAGGGAAATTGGTATAATCTGCAGAGCATTGTTGATCGGATGGTCGCTTTACAGGAAGACGCTAGAGTGCGGTCAGGGAAAGGAAAAGCAATTGTATGTGCCATTCTCTGTGCTAGTCTGGCCGCAGCAGTGGAGGATAGGGATTGCCACCTCACTGCAGAATCTCAAATTATTGAATCCCTCCAAAACCTTGTTCATTCCCTTCTGGGACAAGTGGCGGGATTAAAAGCACAACTTGAAGCAGAAAAGAACCAAGTGAAACATTTACAAATTGCTCTTAAGGAGCAGCTCCTTGCGGATACTGTCCGTGAGGAAATTCCTCCAAGATCAGAAATTGGCTACCCCTTTAAGGACCTGCAGGCAGCAAAAGAGAGAGTGGAGAAGTTGGAGCTGCCTTCATTGCAACCTTTAGTCAAAACTGAATATATTTATGATGATGAGCAGGACGAGTTCCCCCAAGTTACAACTAAAGAGGTCCCCTGTACTGCCACCGAGTTGGCAAAACTAAAAAAGGAATTTGGCCGAACCCCTAAGGAGTCAGAAACGGAGTATGTGTGGAGAGTATCGTTGTCGGGGGGGACACCAGATTCTGTTAAGTGAAAAGGAGGCGGAAGGGTATTGGGGACCGGGAGTGTTTTTAACTACTGGGGATTACCGTGCCCCCTGGTCTTTAACCCAACAGGCAGCCTATTGGGTGGGAGGTTTGAACCCCTTGGAGAGGGGGGATCCCCTCGCGATTATGGGGACTGTTGATCAATTAGTGGAGAGTGTGCAAAAGGCAGCTTGTCTGCAGATGATGTATGATCGAAAACTGGAGCCTACGCAGGAGTCCCCGATGATGATGTCGGTGGATCCTGAGCGAATGACTCCCCTTATACGGGGACTCCCTGATTCTCTGAAGCCAATTGGTATACAATTACAAGGAAAGATACAGGCGATGACCCAGGGGGAGAGTGTTGTGGCTGCTTCAGGAGGATTCACGCCTAATCAGCACCACCGCCCCCCAGATAAGAAAATGTGGACTTGGGGAGAAGTGGCCCAGGAATTAATTAATTACGGGTGCAAGTATGGTCCTGTTAACCCTCCAGCCACCAAAACGGACTCCAGGGGCTTGAGACGGGCTGAAGTAAAAATAGTTCCATGCCCTGGGAGTGATAAGAGAACACCCCTTGCTAAACCGCTGGTGGGGAGAGATATCCCGAACAAACATAATAGACTGTGGGGACAGGGATACCAGAAGGGGATCCCGCGTGACTTAATGGACGGGATGCCAACAGACAAATTGGAAAAGTTGGTAACAGGGTGGCCTGATAAATCAGCAAATAGAAAAGTGGATTTTGAGAATACTACTCCCAGCGCACCCTCCCTGATTGATTTATCAGAATCAAACGCCACCCAAAAGCCGGCAGGAAACTAGATCCTTTGCCTTTCGGTGGTGAGCGGGGGGGCGAAGGTTGGATGTATATCAGACAGCTCACTGAAAACAGCCAGGGTGATTTACTAATTACAGGCATTGTGGGGCCAAAAAAAGTCCCGGTCACCTTTTTGGTAGATACCGGAGCTCAAATTTCAGCTATTAAAACCAAAGACGCTGCTAAATGCGGAATTACACCCTCCAAACAGCGGCTTTTTGTGGCAGATGCATTCGGCATTGTTCAGCCACAGGCATTAGCAATGGTCAGCTTGCGTTTGCCAGGAGAAGATAGTGCCACTACAGTGACAATGGTTGTGGGGGAGTTTCCACTTAACCTTTTAGGACTCGATGTTTTAAAAGGAAAAACCTGGACTGATAATAAAGGGAGACAGCGGTCATTTGGCGCTCTCACAATAGATATTCGGCTGTTAAAAACCGCGCCACTGTTTCCCCCTTCAAAGCTCACAAATGTTAAGCCCTACCCGATACCCTTGGGGGCCAGAGAGGGAATAGCGCCTGTGTTAGAGGACTTAAAGGGACAGGGTATCGTGATTCCAACCCATTCTCCTTTTAACTCCCCGGTGTCGCCAGTGCGAAAACCTAATGGCAAGTGGAGATTGACTGTAGATTATCGCAGACTTAATGCAAATACCGATCCATTGACAGCTGCGGTACCGAATATTGCTGAGCTTATAGCTACAATCCAGGAACGAGCCCACCCGATTATGGCAACAGTGGATGTTAAAGATATGTTTTTTATGCTCCCCCTGCAAACAGAGGATCAAGACCACTTTGCATTTACTTGGGAGGGTCAGCAATTTACTTTTACCCGACTCCCACAAGGGTATAAGCATTCCCCCACTCTAGCTCATCATGCGCTAGAGCAGGAGCTAGAAGTAATTCAGACAGAGGAGGGGGCCAGTGTTTATCAGTACATTGATGACATTCTTGTGGGTGGGGATGAAACAGAAAAGGTTCAGAAAACTCAGGATAATATAATTTCTCACTTGGAAAGCTTGGGGCTGAAAATTCCACCAGAGAAAATACAAACACCCTCGAGCAAAGTAAAGTTTTTAGGAATTTGGTGGAAGGGAGGAATGACATGTATCCCCCCTGACACCCTTTCCTCATTGGATCAGATTAAAATGCCAGAGTCAAAAAAGGATTTGCAGCACGTACTAGGATTACTTGTGTTTTGGAGGAAACATATCCCTGATTTTTCAATTATTGCAAGACCCCTGTATGACTTGTTGCGAAAAGGGGCTCAGTGGGAATGGACTAAGCCCCATGAAGAGGCATTGCAGTTGCTAGTGTTTGAAGTGACTGCCCATCAAGCTCTCGGTCCTATTCACCCCACAGACCCTGTCCATATTGAATGGGGATTTGCCAAGAGCGGGTTATCAATACACTTATGGCAAAAGTGCCCCGAAGGACCCACTCGACCTATTGGGTTCTATTCTCGCAGTTTTAAGGATGCGGAAAAAAGATATACTGCTTGGGAGAAGGGTTTGTTTGTAGTCAGTTTAGCCTTGAGAGAGGCTGAACGGACTATTCGACAGCAGTCTATAGTGCTTAGAGGCCCGTTTAAAGTAACCAAAACAGTTTTAGCAGGAACTCCGCCCCCTGACGGGGTAGCTCAGAGATCCTCTGTGCGGAAATGGTATGCCCAGATAGAGCATTATTGTGACATTTTTACTGTATCTGAGGAAACAGCAAAGATGTTAACCATTCAAGAGGAAACAAGCCCAGATAGAGAAGCGCCTGAACTTCCTCCTGTAATACAAGTGCCCCCCCCATTTTCTGAACAATTGCAGAATGTTTGGTTTACTGATGCTTCCTCTAAACGAGAAGGAAAAACTTGGAAATATTGAGCTGTAGCGCTCCGCGTAGATGTGGACAAACAAATAATCACCGAAGGGGAAGGTAGTGCTCAAGGAGGGGAATTAGTTGCAGTATGGAGTGTTTTCCAGCATGAAGCTCAATCTACCTCTCCTGTCTATATCTATACTGATTCCTATGCCGTATTTAAAGGCTGTACTGAATGGCTTCCATTCTGGGAACAAAATGGGTGGGAGGTCAATAGGATACCTGTATGGCAGAAAGAAAAGTGGCAAGATATTCTAACCATCGCTAGACAAGGAAAATTTGCAGTAGCCTGGGTGGCTTCCCATCAACAGGATAGCACCCCTGTTAGCCAGTGGAATGGCAAAGCTGATGAATTGGCCTGATTAGCTCCCCTCCAGAACACCCCAATTGCAGAAGACTGGGAGCAATTGTTAGAATGGCTACATGTAAAGAGGAAACATTCGGGGAATCAAAGATCTCTATTGTGAGGCCCAAGCTCGAGGTTGGCCAGTTACCAGGGAAGAATGTAAAACTTGTGTGTCTGCCTGTGAGCAATGTTGTACCCGCTTGGAAAGACACCCCCTGGAAGGTGACCCCCTACACCTAAGGGAGGGGAAAGGGCTGTGGGAGGCTTGGCAAGTGGACTACATTGGCCCCTTCCGAAAATCAGAATGTCCTGGTTTCAGCTGGGATAGAGTTAATTGTCTTCCTAGTAGCTGGTACAGTGCTGTGTTTTGAGTTCAGTATGAGAAAAATGTTGCTAACACTGATGTTTTCAGTTGTTGCTAAGTAATTTTTAGTCTAAAGTCAAGGACTTTTCAGCTTCTCAAGCCCAGCCAGTGAGAAAGCTGGAGGGGCACAAGAAGCTGGCACAGGACACAGCCAGGGCAGCTGACCCAAAGTGGCCAACGGGGTATTCCATACCATGGGATGTCACATAAACTGGGGGGAGTGGGGGCGGGGGTTATCGCCGCTCGGGGACTAACGGGGTGTCGATCGGCGGGTGGTGAGCAATTGCACTGCGCGTCATTTGTACATTCCAATCCTTTTATCATTACTGTTGTCATTTTATTAGTGTTATCATTATCATTATTAGTTTCTTCTTTTCTGTTCTATTAAACCGTTCTTATCTCAACCCACGAATTTTACTTCTTTTCCCGATTTTCTCCCCCATCCCACTGGGTGGGGGGGAAGCGGGTGAGCGGCTGCGTGGTGCTTAGTTGCTGGCTGGGGTTAAACCACGACACAGAAGGAAAGCATTATGTGTTAGTTGGAGTAGAGATAGTGTCAGGGTTAGTCCAGGATGAAGCCTTTGCCAGAGCTACTGGGGAAAACACAGTGAAAGCTTTGAAAGAGTGGTTTGGCACTTTCCCCAAACCTCAGTCGATTCAGTCGGATAATGGTTCCCACTTTACTGCTAAAATAGTCCAAGATTGGGTGACCCAGGAAGGAATCTTGTGGGTATGCCATACTCCATATTATCCACAGGCAAACAGAATTGTGGAAAGAACGAATGGCTTGCTGAAATGCTTCCTCAAACCGCATAAGCCTGGATGGGCTGAACGGCTACGGGATGCGGTGACTAGTGTTAACAGTCGTTGGGGAGTGAATGGGTGCCCGAAAATTACAGCATTTTGCCCGAAGGCCCCAACCATTATGCCAGCCCCAGATAACCCAGATCATCCCAGAAATCCATCATATTTTCCGGGCCAACCAGTCTTAGTTGAACTCCCCACGGTGGGAACCGTACCTCTGGTACTGGAAACCCCAATGAATAAATATGCTTGGAAATCAAAAGATGCTCATGGAAAAGAACATAAAATCAATACCAGGTGGATTATTCCATCCTTCTAATAACAATTTACATCCGGTTCCTTAGAACAAACTGAGTCTGTTTTTTCTTTTCTCTTTCAGGTGAAGACTCTGGGGCCTGCCTGAGGGAATACATGAAGCTGTTGATTGTCTGTGTAGTTTTGTCAGTGATTGCTTTGTTAATATTTATAGGATGTTTAGCATACCACCACAGATGTTGTTTTGGTCGACCATTGTTGCCACCTTTAATATCTGGGGAAACTCCTGTACCCCTTTTTTCGGCTCGGAGTGGCAAAATGAATTTGTGGCTCTAGGCCAGCAAGTGGCCAACACTTTTAATCTGACTAATTGTTGGGTATGTGGTGGACCCCTAGGTTTGGAAAGCTGGCCATGGACTGCTGTCCCTATTTCCCCAAAATGGTTAGTGAGTAATTACAGTGAGGTCAGAAATGATTCTTACTGGGGTGAAGACACACAGCCCTGGACAATAAGATACCCATTCCAAGGCGAATATTGTCTGAACAGAACACAGAAAGATGGTATTCCTGTGGGAAATAGCAAGCGCAACTGGACCTATACTTATGACAACCGTTGCCTCACTGATGGTTGTAGACCAATTGATTGTTCAAACCATGGGGCAGCTGTGTCACTGCCAGAAAGGGACAACCAGGCATATTGTCACCTCTTGAGTTCCAGATCTCCAATTTTTGTACCTTGCTGGCCTGGATGGGCTTGGGTGAATCAAACAGGGCACAGGAAACAGTTTTCCCATTTTTGGTCTTCCACTAATCAGTCTAATAACCGTCTTAATGTTACCTGATATTGGCACCGTGGTTCTGGTGCCTGGAAATGCAGACTCACTGATAAATTGTATTCTCGTCTCCCTGATGGGACTCAAATTTGGTGGTCAAGTGATAATAAAGACCACTGTCAGGGACATTTGAGCATAGGTCCGGATGGACTTCCTATCTGTTGGGGCATCACAGAAGAAGTGGGAAAAACCGCGGACAGGTTGTTGATGAATGGTCCATCAGATCATCCTCTAGGAGTAGGTAATTCAACATATTTCCAATCACCATGGACACCTACCGTTTTGTTTGAAAATGGTGCACGAGCCTTAAAGGGTCACTATTGGGTGTGTGGCCAACGTGCCTACAAACTGCTACCAGCAAATTGGACTGGAGTGTGTTATGTGGGGGTAATTCACCCTTTGTTTTTTCTGCTCCCGGACGATGAAGGGGATGGACTGGGTGTTAAGGTATATGATGATCTCAATCGATACCGGTGGTCCATTGATACGTCTATAGCAGGTGGGAGTGGTCAAACCTGGGGCAAAGACGAGTGGACCCCTCAACGTATCATACAACATTATGGACCTGCCACCTGGAACCCCAACGAGTGGGTTAGCGGTGCTCGAGAACCTATCTATAACCTAAATCGCATCATCCAGTTACAAGCTGTCCTAGAGATCATTACTAACGAGACAGCCCGTGCCCTTGATCTATTGGCGGATCAAGCCACACAAATGCGAACAGCAATATTACAACATCGCATGGTTCTCGATTACCTGCTAGCCGAGGAAGGAGGTGTTTGTGGTAAACTAAATGATTCTAACTGTTGTTTAAAAATTGATGACAGCGGGAAAATTGTTAAACAAATTACTGCGGGAATACGAAAGCTGGCCCATGTTCCTGTCCAGACATGGAAAGGCTGGGACATTGATATGTTTTCCTGGCTCCATGGTGGTCCATGGGTTAAGCCAATCCTATTTTACTTGTTGTGTGGTTTTGCCATGTTGTTGTTTTTACCATGTATCATTCCATGTTTTATACAATTGATTCAACGTGTTGTAACTAATATGCAATTTGTAACTACTGTTTCACCTGACGGTGTTAAACAAATTTGCGCTGTGCACCGAACCACGCGGTCGGTAGTACGGATTGTATGAAAAGCTCTTTTCTGGCTTTTCTATATAGCTATCTTTTCTCAAAACCACCATGGGTCCTGAAACAATCTTTGAGCCACGGGGTGGTGTAAGAGACTGAATTGTTATCTTGACCCGTTTGCCTCAAAGATTGTTAGGTGTGAGGGACTGGGCTGTCATCTCAAGGAACTGTGAACTGCTTATCTCGAGCCCTTTGTCTCTGAGATGGCCTGTTTAAGCAGGACACTCCTCTGTCCATAAGGATGATTACCAGGCCATTGAGGCATCCAGGGGAGGAAATGGGGCTGGAGCTGATAAGATACTGGTTTCTGGTGTCGATCACGCGAAGGTTGTGTGATAGACGAAACCTGCAGCACATGACATCATCGAAATATGCCCTATAAAAACCCGTAGAGACAAGCCGTGGTGCTTTTTTCACCACCAACGAATTGAAGATTGAGGACCAATGGGACGCTGCTGGATCCATGGTGGTGACTATCCTAGCAATCCTATCCCGACTGCTTGCTTATTTTCTACCTTTTCTTCCATTCTAGCCTATCGCCACCATTTTCCACTTTTGATACTTTTGATAATAAAAGCTCTTTTGACTATACGGCATTTGACCTCGTTTGTGTCTTAATCTCGCTCTTGGGATCATATCGAAACCTTCCCCGACATTGGATCGGGACACCCACCACAAAAGGCAATCTCCTTTCAGGCATCGCAGAAACACTGGTGCCAAGGGGACACTGTTCTTTTATAGACACAGCAGCCCAATTAAGGTGGCTAAGGAATAGGCCTTCATTTTATCTACAAGGAGTTCACTGGTAACAAGTGATGTGGGAGGCAGGTACAGAGAATGTGTTTAAAGATTCTGAGTAGCTTATGTTACAGGATACAACTCTAGCATTTATAAACTAACAGCTTGGCCATGGATTGCCTCCCCCATGCTACAAAAACCTGATAGCTGCCACTCTTACTCCAGTTCCACCCATGAAGTTACACACATGGTATTGAACAGCAAATGCTGTAAACGACATGACTTGCCACAAAGTACAAAGCCAACATTAACAACAATAATCAGTGTACACAGTCCTGTCTATCCTAGAGATCCTAGAAGCCCTTTGCAAACTTCACAGATCATTTTATGACAACCAAGCTCAGGGAAAATGGCCAGGGCCAGAATATGAACAAGCACCATGGGCTATCCTTACCCACCACTGAGTTACAGCCCTCACCAGAGTGACACAAAACAAATGTTCAGCCATAAACAGTAAGACTAAAGAACTGGCTTAAAGGAGGAAATGCTTGCTTTCAGCAAGTAAAATAAATGTCCCATCCAGCGCTGCTGACCATTATATCTATTTAAGTAAACTGAAACACTGTACAATAACCAAAAGCTACAATTTCCATTTGTCTTAGAAATGTATAAGAACATATTTGAATATCTTCTGAGAGCTGGGCCAAATTTGATTGCCCGCTCTTCCTTTTTATCTGCTGCTTCTTCACTACAGCCAAGCAAACATGCCAAATTTCTGCCCAGAGTAAAAGACTGTTGTATGATTTATTATTAGAAAAGAAAGCCAACATATATAAACAAAAGGACATGCCAATCTTATTCTGATTAACTCTCTCCAAATCTACCAAAACTAATACTTAAACTGAGTAATTACCATGGGTATTTACTCAGAACCAGCTTCTCCATATGCCAGCCCCTAAATCATCTCACAGAGACTGTCCAGTGTAAATCAGTCACATGAATGCAGTAAGATGATTGAACAAGACCTCAGTTACTACTGATTATAGCAGTTCACTTACCCTATAGTAGTCTGTGCTGTACACATCTCTAGACATCCCAAAATCCCCGATCTTCACCAGCAGGTTCTCACCAACCAGGCAATTCCGGGTAGCAAGATCCCGATGCACGAAGTGCTGTGATGCCAAGTAAACCATACCAGCTGCAATCTGCTGGGCAATGTGAAGCATCTGGGATTGAGTCAGCTCAGCAGGACGGTTGCTTTCTTCTATCAGTACTGCATCTGGTCCATGTGCCCTGCACCAAAATGCAAGCCAAGGAAGTAATAGGCCACTTGTAAGCTAGAGAAGTGAAAGGCATTAGTGGGCGCTAAACCACAAAATTGTCTCACTCAAATATAATGACAAAAAGGGCTATAAATTCATTGGTGAAATAGGGGAGAATTTGCCTCTTGAATTTTTTTCCTTTACTGTTTTCTTTCATGGTGAGAAAGACAGGTGATTTAAAGCGTTACACAATGGGTAACACATTGCTTAGGGAAATAAGGCAGATGGTTTATAACAATATATCTCAGTCCTAAACCACCACCTTTCTCCTGTTCTGTTCCAGTAACTAACTTCCTAGCTAACTTCCTTCTCAGGTGCCATCTGAGAAATAAGTGCAGCAATTTTAGATTTATACTTCTAATTTCCCATCCATATGCACAGCACGACACTGTTTTTGCTGATTTCACCACTGAGGGCAAGTTCTGCCCAACACAGGAATTCTCAACAATGGGGGGTTGTGGTGAGTTCAGAATTCCCTCAGGCTAAATTAAGGTGAAGCGACACCAAACGATCAGTTGAACGTTTTATTCATGGCAGAAGCAGCCTGAACTTGGAAGGTGTAACAGTAGGCGGCGTGGTTTCTCACAACAAAAACTGGCATGAAACTACCTCAGTAAACCGTGTAACCCGTGGTAACCATATACATTAATTCAGGGAATAAGGAGACCCCTCCCATTGAGTCACGAGATTCAGAGTGGACCCCCTTGCTTTCTAGACTCCTTCTCAGAGAAGAGCCTAGAGGTGGCTAGATCCACTCCTAGTCCCAGACTTGGTCAATGGTTTTATGTCTAAAGAGATGAGGTGTAGGGATTATGAAAAAGGAGAGAGAGAGAGTGAGACTGTGAGAGACTGAAAGAGTTAATGTCTCAAACATTGTGGTGGGGCAAGTTCTGCATAAGGACAAACTCTGCATAACAACAAACCACAGGTGAAAAGAAGCCAATCAGCACAGATCAGCAACAGGACCCAGAGGGCATGCAGGAGGGTGTTCTGATTTGCTGTTCTGATATGCTGAGCAGGGCAGCTCACCATGCATGGCCAAAGATCAAACAATGGTCATGTCTGCAGGGAAGGAGAAGTTACTCCCCAAACGACCTCCAAGCCCACTGACCCATTTCCCGAAGGTTCTGAAAGCACAAACTGCGCATGACACCTAATTAGTCTAATGAGTTCGAGTGCCCACCTGAAGGAGGGGCAAGGAGATGATAAAAGGACACAAACTGAAGCCCCAGGTGTGCGTGCCCACTGGAAATGGACCTCTAGACTGGCTGGACCAATGCTGGACCCAGGACCAGTGAACTCTTTCTCTTTTCTTTTCCTCTTCCTTTCTCTGTCTTGCTCTCTGCTATGCAGAACTTGCCCCATCACAATGTTTGAGACATTAACTCTTTCAGTCTCACACAGAGGACACAAAACATAGTCTAGCTGGATCAACTAAACAACTTCAGAAATCAGAGGTTTTCAAGAGCTAACAATCCCTTAAAAGATATACTCATCAACTGACTCATGAGAAACTCCTATACACTCTAGGGCAAAGGAAACCCTTCTGCATTTGGAAAGCCCAACAAAGCACTATAACATGTGTGCTTCAGCTATCTTAACAGTGTCACATCAGTGACATCGATGTGTCACACACATATATCATATCCTGGTACCTTGAGGATACAGATAGCATACCTACATGTACCATTGTCCTGGTTTCAGCTGGGATAGAGTTAATTGTCTTTCTAGTAGCTGGTACAGTGCTATGTTTTGGGTTCAGTATGAGAAAAATGTTGATAACACTGATGTTTTCAGTTGTTGCTAAGTAATGTTTAGTCTAAAGTCAAGGACTTTTCAGCTTCTCATGCCCAGCCAGCAAGAAGGCTGGAGGGGCACAAGAAGTTGGGAGGGAACACAGCCAGGGCAACTGACCCAAACTGGCCAACGGGGTATTCCATACCATGTGACGTTATGCCTAGTATATAAACTGGGGTGAGTGGGGCTGGGAGGAATCGCCGCTCAGGAACTAACTGGGTGTCGGTCGGCAGGTGGTGAGCAATTGCATTGTGCATCATTGTATATTCCAATCCTTTTATTATTATTATTATTGTCATTTTATTATTGCTATTGTTATCATTATTAGTTTCTTCCTTTCTGTCCTATTAAACTGTTCTTATCTCAACCCAGGAGTTTTACTGGGTTTTTTTCCGATTCTCTCCCCCATCCCACTGTGTGTGGGGGGGTGAGTGAGTGGCTGCGTGGTGCTTAGTTGCTGGCTGGGGTTAAACCATGACAACCATTTTATGTCAAGCATTACTAGCCAGTACTTAGCCAATTAATGAGGTCATCTGACAGTTATTCCTCATTTGATACACCCTATAATATTCTGAATAGCCCTTTTTATCCATCACATTCTTCTAGTTTTATAGAAGCCTTTTTTTATTCCATTCCCACAGACTAATCTTTCAGAGACCACTTCTGCCCTTGTCTCCTGAACTTTTTTGAAAAAATACCCTAGAACTGATTTTTATTTTTTCTCAGAAGTTCTTCCTTCCTACAAAGAGGAGTTTCAGAGTCACCTTTTTAATCAACAGAGGTGAGGTGTAGCCTTAATTTGTCCCTTGGGGAAGGGCATAGGAGTTTGGAAGAGCTGCAAATTAATCAAAATCTGTGAGATCAAATCTGACACTACCTATTAGAAATATGATATTAAAATTCCCCCAGGGGACGAACTTCCTGAACAAAGTGACAGATAAAGGAGGGTGTATAGCATTGCTGGGATTGCATCTGATACTAGGCAAAGAAGTTAACTGTGCTTGTTCTGCCACAGGCAGCCATACAGTTGTTGCTGGAGATGGTGGGGGGAATAAAAGGGAAGATATGAAATTCCCAACCAAGACTCAGAGGCAAATTCCTATTGAAAAGCCTTGTACCTCTTCATTGCACTGATTATTTTTTTTTTTAATGACCTTTCTCAAGCATGAAGCTCTGAGTCTGCTAAATTAGAGAGCTCTTCATCTTTCACTAGCTTTCTTGAGGAGATGGTCTGTATGTAATGAAACTTTTGGATTATTTTACTGCATCTTGCTTATCTTCTTGGTGCTGGCTGTGAATTAGGAGTTCCTCGGTATCTGCAATAGCCAGTAACATTGACAGAGATTCCTTCGGATCCACATCGGTCTCTGCTAGCCAGAACAAGCACAGAGCAGGCATGACTTTGAGGCTGTAGTCCTAGAGCTGAAACGGCCCTTGGCTGCACACAGGCAGCAAGCACCTTCGGGTTAAATTTCAGATCCATTTTTCCCTGACAGCCTTTGGTGGCGCTGCAGGGCAAGAAATACAGGTTTTTACAGCCTGTTTGCAACTAACCTCTGATCTGTGGCACAAGCTGCTGCAAATGTGAGAGGAATAACAAATTGGAGCTTAGGTTAAACAGTTTGTCCCAGTATAATCATTTTACATTCTAAGGACAAGGGCTGTTTAATAATTTAAAAAAAAAAGAAGAACTAATGTAGGAAATAGACTGTCTGCTAAACTACCTTTCTGTACGATTCAAAATGAGAGTTAGGAGATAAGAAAAGGCCAATCAAAAAGAATCAAAGAATAAGCATTTCTCATGATGACAATGAATCAGCTGCAAATTTGGCTTGTTCTAATGGAAATTCGGTGCTCTGAAAAAGCACTGGGCTGGCAGCTTTGAAAATTGAAGCTCTCTTCTGATCCACAGCAGAGGTCCAAGAGGGTAAATGCAAATGCCCCAATATTGCCCTGACAATATACTTAAATCCTCTGCCAGAGAGATAATCATCCCACGAAAAGTAGTGTTTGCTCTGCATCCTCAGTTCAGCCCCTGGTCTCCCTGTCAACCCTGCTAGCTCTGCCAATAAGGGAGGATGCTAGCTGATGCCTTTTGCTTTTATGATGTGGCTATTTGTTCACTGGAGATTAGAAGGACAGCAAACTCATTTCACAAGGATATAAAAAATGGCGACGCTACCAGTCACTAGCAATTTCGGTTAGATAGATACAAAATCCAAACCCATTTAAAGGGACATTAGTTTGATTGCTTTACAGCTTTGTCAGTAGCATGCATTACACAGATATCTTTCCAAAATGGTGGTGTCCACTAGTTATCCTTAGGCAGAAGAGATCTCAGGACACTGAAATGCATTTGTGATATCCTGTCGTGGTTTAACCCCAGCCGGCAACTAAGCACCACACAGCAGCTTGCTCACACCCTCCCAGCAGGATGGGGGGAGAGAATCGGAAGGCTAAAAGTGAGAAAACTCATGGGTTGAGATAAAAACAGTTTAGTAATTGAAATGAAATGAAATGAAAATAATAATAATAATAATAATAATAATAATAATAATAATAATAGTAATGAAAAGGAAAATAACAGAGTGAGAAATAAAACCCAAGAAAGACAAGTGATGCAAATGAAAACAATTGCTCACCACCAACCGACCGATGCCCAGCCAGTCCCCGAGCAGCGGCCTCCCCACCAACCCCCCCCAGCTTTATTGATGAGCATGACATCATATGGTCTGGACTATCCCCTTAGTCAGTTGGGGTCAGCTGCCCCGGCTGTGGCCCCTCCCAACTTCTTGCGCACCCCCAGCCTACTCGCTGGTGGGGGTGATGTGAGAAGCAGAAAAGGCCTTGACTCTGTGTAAGCACTGCTCAGCAATAATGAAAACATCCCTGTATTATCAACACTGTTTTCAGCACAAATCCAAAACATAGCCCCATACTAGCTACTATGAAGAAAATTAACTCTATCCCAGACAAAACCAGCACATACCCTTTGACGGAAACGACATAGGAGACGTTGAATGAACAGTCCCTTATGCAAATGTTTTATGTAGGTGCTAACTTTGTCTCTTAACTGTTTATTTTTATGTCAACAAGTGCAGGCTAGAAGAAATTGTACATGCACAAGGCCACTGGACATAACTTACTGGTTCATGAGTTATCTATTCTTGTGAACCTTAGGTATCACCTATTTATTTATGACTGCTTCACTACCAAATTTCAATTTCAGATGCGCATTCCTGAATAGCTTTAAAAAAAAAAGCCCCAAACTAGCTCCCAAGATGTAGTAATTTCCGTTGCACTGAAATTTCCAAGGCTCAAAGTTTTCTTGCTGCAGATTAATGGTACCCTTTCAAAACACTGAGAGGAGGGAAGTAGATTCTCAGCAGCTTTTAGACACCTACAGACAGAGATAGGTGCTTAGTGGGATCTTCCCAAGTGCTAGCAGAAAAGAGGCAAGGAAACAATTACTACTGCAAGTTTTATAAACAAACATTTCAGAATATGCTGAAATATACTGAAAACACTATTCCTTTGGTTCCCATTTTGGTGGAAAGTGTAAGGATTAACTTAATAGTACTTCCAAATAAGTAAAGAAACAAGCCCCACATCACAGTACACAAGATGAATCAGCAGTGTTGCACAGATTTTCACTCTTAGGTGTCCGCATTTTTCAGTGAGAGCAGTTAATTTGGCATTAAGTACCAGCAATGCCTACCTCCTCTGCCCACTTCTGACTTTCCAGCACAACGCATGTTGGTGGATTTACCTGAGGAATTTGTTAAGATCTCCATTCTTCATATACTCAAAGACCATGATGAGTGGATCACCCTCGACACAGATGCCATAGAACTTGACAATGTGCTCATGTTGCAGGTTAGTCAGCAGCTCTGCCTCACGGTGGAAGTCCTTGCGGGCATTGTCACTGGCATCCTTCAGCGTCTGGTGGAGGAAAAGAAGATGTAAGGAAGGGGAGATGTTTGCAGAAGGCAGCAAACATGTGGGAAGGCACTGTAAGGGTAAGATAAGGACACTACTGTGTAAAGGATGGAGAAAGTACATTCTTAGTAACTGGTTTAGCAATGTAGATGTGATGCAATTGCAATTAAATAACAGTGGTACAACTTTCATTCCCCTGCCACACATCATCCCATACAACGTTTTTTATTGTAAGAAGACGCAGGAATACTCATGATCTTACTGTGCCAAGTGTTTTCCAAAAACAGAACAAAGAAATTCATCTTATCTGAAAAACATACTAGTACACAGCTGATCTATGGCCTTTAGCATTTAACTCAAGCAAAACTCTAGTATCCTATAGGTATTTACCTTTGTTGTAAGTTCCTTAAAGTAAAGCTTTGTTTGCTTAAAATGCTTAGCGGGAATGTAGATGCATTTGTTATTTATTATTAACGTTGTTGCTGATGTTGTCCCCTACAGTGTGCTATACATTAGGTAGATTTATGGAAGGGTACATCCCTGGACCAGAACTTACAACCTGAGACCTCAGCCAGAAACTCCTTTGGAATTCAGTAAATCTACTCATATGTCTAAGATTAAGCATATGCATAAGCAACTGGAGGATCAATCTTAAATTGATGGACAGAGAGGAAGTAGATGCAGAACAGAATTTTGGGGGGTTAATTTTTTTTTTTTCCCATTTATACAGCTTTAAAATCTTGCATATTTTCATTTTACAGGAAATATATGAACACTGGATCAAATGGGAGGCTTAAATGTTGTATAATGAAATAATGCTAATTTAACACACACCCCCCCCCGGCAGTTTTAGATCTCTCCTCAAGAACTACGCTTCATGAGCAAGGAAATACTTTCATGCACTAAAAAACCCCAATTCTGACACCAGTTAAGTAAGGAACAATCATAAATAGCAATAAACCACTGCTATGCTCTACCTTCAAAAGGTACAGTGGTTGCACTATATTAATTCAAATAATATTTTTAAAATAGTAAGAGAATGGCAACAGGTTACCAGTGCTCACAAATTGTCGTGCACAGAAAGTGAAGGCTGGGCTCTCTACCTCTGTACTACAATTAGACTCAATGTGAAGGAAGATGAGACAAAAAAGTAGTTGCTTTGCCTTAACTAAAGATGTTTTTTCCTGTTCATCCAGTCACGTTATTTTCTATCCCCAATTCATATAGAGAGCACGGGACCAACCACACTCATGAGAAGAGACACAGAACAAGCTGATACAACGCAATGGTTCTGCCAACAAACCCAGTTCTCAGTTGTAACAAAGTCATGGTTTGTTCAAGGTTTTTCTTCAACAGACACAATTCTATCCACTTTTCTGTATTATATGTATGCAGATGTGAATGAGGGGCTAAAAGACAACTGTCAGAGAAAACACTTGCTTCACTTATGAAAGTGCAACATAGGTCTCCAAAAATGAACAGTTACCATAATAAGGTCCAGATGGTGGGACAAGGAGCAGGGCAAACTGAACAGCCACCTACCAAGTTGAGGGTTTTTTTCCCCTGTGGATTTCAGGCTCTGTAGATCCCAGAAGCAATAAAAATCTGTCATGCCACAAACACCCCTTCTGTGAGGGACCCTCCTGTGTTTTCTGGCCCAGAGCTCCTCTTTCGCAAGTTTTACCAATAATGATGCAATAAGGATTTTGGCTGCTTCACAAACTATGATACAGCACACAGAGCTATATCCTCTAAGGTGGATATCATAACATCTCCCCACCTATGGTCCCCACACAGTCATATCTGAACCAGGTGAGAACTGAATTGGAACATGTCTTCCAAGCTCTGGGATGATGCTTTAACATGATACGGGCACCGACCCACAGTCCAATCTACATTATATAATGGAATCACCATTGAGAATTCTGTTGCCACTTGAGTTTCCTCTGCTGGTTTCATGTATAAAGCAATTGGACTGTAATCCTTCTGAGTAACGGAGCTAGAAAAACAATTCATATAAAAAACATTTTTAAATAATAGCAACCTGGAGGGAAAAAAATTGACAGGGAGAAGCATAGGCTCATACTCTTTCCAACATACTCTTTCCCTGGAAAGACAGTAAAAATGCTGAAAACTTTGTCCTGTGAGGCTGGTATATTGTATATTTCAGAAAGTGCTTTTTATCTCACAGAAACAGCAAAATTATCATATGACAGAGCAGTTGCCATGGCAATTACACATTTTCTGTCAAACAGCAAAATGCAGAAAGGTCTAAACCCAGGTAAAACCCAGACAGGGTTTCTGCTACCAAGGGGTGACTGAAATTTCTGTTACCCAGCATTGCCAAGTCCCTTTTCATTATTTCATGCAGCACAGAGAATAGACAGAATGCATGAGAGAGAGCTTACATAGTCAGGCAAGGAGGAAAGTGAAAAGAACAAAAAATAATAAGCACACAGAATTTACATAGAAATGACAGAGTAACGCATTTAGCATGTTCTCAGTGCAAGGGAAAAATAAAACCGTAAGAGCACAAGAGATATAAAACATATGAATAATAATAATTATTATTATTATTGACAAGTAAACCAAAGCTTTAGCATGCAAAGCACTCTCACCAGTCCATGGGAGTTTTGCCCGAGTAGGAACTGAGAGACAACTCCATGTACATACAACCCTACTCGGCCAGCAGCTAAGGAGGAGAGACACGCTCCCTTGGGCAAAGAGGGACTCCCTGGCTGTTACAGGAGCTCCACAACCACTGAATTCAGCCTTTTCACACTTAATAGATGGACTGCCACCCCACACTTATGCTCCTCTATGGGGTCTTTGTCCAGGTATCCACTTAGAAACTGGTCTCTGCAGATCTGTGCTCCATAGGGAGTGCAAACCTGTAGCTCCTCAATCCACCCCTACACCACTGAGCTGCATCTACAAGTCAGTCAGAGCAAGAACAGGGGAATCTGGCTCTCACCAGCATCAGTATGACTCAGTAATGAAATTCTCAGGATACCTTTCCTTTACACTCTTTCAGACTTTCACTGTGAAACCCTTATTACTGCTCCCCATCACCATACAATAGCTAAGCTCAAGAAATGAGGGGTGGTTTTGACCTAAGAAGTTCTGAAGAGTTGGAAACCTTTAGTTTTCCTCCGCAGGTGCTGTGGAAATGTTCTTCATCTTGTACAGGCAGCACTCTACTAGAGGTTTTTTTGGAACTCTTAGCTCCTATATAATTTGCTACAGCAATGTCAATATTTCAGATATTTGATGCATTTTGAGTCAGATGAAGTAGCTCCTGTGAGATTCAGTGCCAGGGTTTTTAGCATGCTTGTACAAGGCTGCCGCAGTTGCCCAGCAACCAGCAGGCAAAAATCGACAGGCATGCTGGTGAATGAAAAGAAATTCTGATGAATCTCTGATGACTCTCACACAGGTGACATAACGCTTCCCCCAGGCTAGCTCACTCAGCTTTCTTGCTGCCTAAATCCTCCTATTACTTACCAGTTATAGATTTCCACTGGCCATTGCACAGGGACATTTTTATTTTGGTTTCATTCAGGAGGCTGAAGCTCTCTAAAGTATTTGCTGTTCATGGAGACAACCTACCCTCAGCTGCTGACATTTGGGACTGCTCCTCTAGGATGAAAAGTCTTCATATTTTCACTGGGCCAAACCCTGTGCCCAACAGGGGGATCTGGACACAATCATCTGTCTTGCTCTCTGCATGCCTGTGAGGTCCCATCCCTGATCAGTGAGAGTACTGCCCTCAATTTTAACTGGAGCATAACCATGAGCTATGCTTTGTACCATGATAAAGGAGAATGGCCAGGAAGTGTCAGGCGATTAACCACTTGGCTATACAGGGATCAATCCAATGGTCTAGTTAGCTAAAAACTCACTCTTTGACAGGGACCATAATCGGATCTTCAAGAGTTGGTGCAAGAAACTGAAAGTGGGCAATGTAAAAAGGAGTGAAATGTGAAAGGAGTGTGTCTGCTCCTTTAAGGGTATCTGGTCAAGGACCTTTTTTCAGTGCAGCAAGGGAAAATAAGAAGAGGAGGAAGCCATAACCAAGAACATTCAGGGACAGAAACCCGACTGACACATGATAAGGGAGACATGAGAACCAAACTTGGTCAGTCATACTAATTGATGAGGGCGTGTGAGAGTGTGAGAATGTTCATTCCAGCGGGTTATCTGATCAGGAATATAGTCAATTGGGAAACCAAAGGAAAAGCGGGAAGCCAGAAACCAAAATACACCAAGACCCAGACCTGACAAAGCAAACATGGAGACAATGACAAGAAACAAACCCCACCAGACACAAGACGCTCGCACAGGCCTGGACTGGGAAGGGTTCAGAAATCGATAGAGCTGTACAAACCCCATGGGGGACATGCAGGGGAAGGGGGGAGCAGAAAGGAACAAAGACAGGGGTAAGCATAAAAGGGTATAAAAGGGGCCAGTCACGTGAAAAACGGGGGCAGTCAGTACGCTTGTCTGGCTGAGCCCTGTGCCTGATCACCGCAGTCTGTCCTATCATTTTATATTTTCTTATTAAATCTTTTCTTAAC
Organism: Gypaetus barbatus; assembly: GCA_028022735.1. Taxonomy (NCBI): domain Eukaryota; kingdom Metazoa; phylum Chordata; class Aves; order Accipitriformes; family Accipitridae; genus Gypaetus; species Gypaetus barbatus. Next base: position 16,817,041 of record CM051561.1, on the reverse strand, counting down.
TATTTCTCTGCATAATCTCACTCTATCCTGTGTGTATGTGTGCTTGCAAGGACCAAGTGCCAGCTTCTGGTGAGACCTGTATGTGCGTGAGTGGAATTTGGTGCTAGCTACTGGAGTCAGACCTGGGATGTAGGCACCCCTGGCCTGTGGTGTCAGCTACTGGAGCGAGTGGGGGGGGTCTCTTGCCTCCAGCCACTGGGGCAGGAATGGTGTGTGTTCCCAAAACCAGCTACTGGGGGGGACCAGCATGAGTGAGGTGGGTGAGGGGTTCCGCACTGGTGGCTGGAGCAGGAAAATTTTCACTCTAGCTTCACCAAATTACAGTAGAAAAATCCATCAGTTCTAGTTTTGTCATCTCCTCTCTCTTGCTTTCTCCTGTCTATATATACCTTCAGGGCTTCATTTTTTCTCACCAGTCAGCAGCATGAGTGAACAACTCTGAGTATCAAAAAGCTTGTAACCTTGGTAAATCCAAAAAAACCTGCTATTTTTGATGGAGCAAGAAAGTACTCAACAAATCCATCCTCTTTTTGTGTTCTCTCACTGCCAGATCCAAAACTCTGTTTCTTGTTTACAATATCAAAAAGATGATCTGCTAGGATTCTTTTACTGCATGGTTTGATCCAAAATGTACACACAGTTGCCTAATTGTGAATGGACAGATAGTATTATTTTCTGATCCCTAAGTACAGCCCAGATTCTAAAATGTATATTCTTACTGCCTTAAATGAGATACTTTAAATGTTGAAGACCTTGTTCAGCTTTCAGCAGAACACAGATAGAGACAAAAGACTGTTGGCAGGGAGAATTGGCAAACTCTTAGAGTATGGTTTCACTGATATTGGTTTCTAGTGTGCATGCATAGCTGAGGATGACAATTGACCTCAGTGGTTGTGTTTTGAGGAACAAAAAGGCTTGGCATAGTGAAGCAAGTCTGGTGTGCAAGCTCCAAGATCATGATGGAAATCTTCTTACTTCTTAGTAGATTCCCAATGTGCCATGTAGTCTGTGCCCTTCCAGGGTTCCAAAGAAATCCTTTTTTTCCCCCCTCAAAAACATGAGAATTATTCTGAATACTGGCAAGTCCAAGGTTACGGTTGTTTTCACATAGTTTCCTTTTCCTTTGGACTGTATTTTGGGAGGGTTGAATGGAAAATAATCAAGTATCACTCCCCAGGGTCTGAAATATCATGACTTCTGGATTGCCATACAGCCAGTGTTTAACAGCACATGACAATATTATCTACAAGTTTTTTTATAACATTCCTGGCAGCCATATTAATGACGATTACCCACAGACAATTTCAAAGGTTGACTAAAAGTATTGCACAGTTCATGGAAAAATAGGCCTTCTTTGACTAGCAGTTATACACATAGCCTATTCACTTATCTGGTTATAGATTTTTTTTTTAGACACACAAATGTCACATGTATTTTTAATGACTTAAATGTTATTTTTCACTAATCAGATCATAAAAGATTTTGCCCCTTTGTGACACTGTCAGTTTCTTCCTTTTCCTTACGAAATTCAGCTCTCATTTTATAATCCACAGCAAGATCAAATTTCATGTTCTCTTAATGCTCCGTTAGCCTTGTGAACTCCTCCACATATATTACAGGAGTTACATGGGGCTACGGAATAGGAAAACATGATCATTTACAAATAAAATAGCATTAGCTGCAACCATGAATTAATAATGGAAACCCTAGACTCTTTTACCTTCACTGCCACCAAGATCTTATCCTGCTCGGGACAGAGGTTATAGCATTCAGCCAGAAAGACTTTCCCAAAGGCTCCTTCTCCGAGTTCTCTTTTAAGAACAATATTGTGGCGCTTGATGTGCTGAACAACTGTGAACAGAACACAAAATGGAGGTCAAAAGTGAACTAAAAGGCCACAACAAGAAGGGGTCTGTGCTTACGGCCACATGGAGACAGGTTTGCCTGTACAGTGCAGTGCATATCATGAAAAGAATCAATGTGCCTATATGTCATTAGCACTTTGTCCAAAAAGAATGTGTTAATATATTTATATTTGGAATGTAGTGCATTTGCTGGATAAGAAGACGACGTAGAATTAAGAGTCATCTGGGAAAAAGCTATTTATCATTGTGCTTGGATGAGTGCTGTAGAACATACATAACAGTGAATGCTGCTGGATAAACAATCCAGAGTTTGGGATATATTCAGATGTGGACCAACCTCAGGCTCCATGCTTGACCACATGCATGTTCCAAACTGGGTGTCCATTTACTTAGAAACTACTTTATCTCCATTACTAAAGAATGTAAAAAGGAGCGCTGCTATTAACAGCAGTGGAGAGAAATGACACAGCCTGTCCCCCTTGCTATCACCAGCTTTGGGGAAAGGAGCCACAGTCTATGAAAGGAAAATACATATGTTCCAAATCATAAGTCTGTGAAGATGCAACCTCAGAACACTGCATATATACTTCATAATAACGTGCACATGTGTGAGGTGAGCCTGGTGCTGGAATAAACTAGAAGAGAGACCCGGGATGCCCTGAGCCACCTCCAACATAAGCCTACCAGGAAGGCGGCACACCTGAGAAGCACGCCTCCACAAGACTCAGCTGCCACTCAACCGGGTGCCAGAAAACCCACTGCCAGCATGAAAACAGGCTCGCTGCACATGCTCTGATCCCATGAAGGGATGCTGTGGGGCCCTGAGCTCCCAGCTAGCCACTCCCAGTGTGCCGCCACTCACCTGCAGGGCTCAGTAGTGCCAGAGGTGCAATGCCCAGCTGCCCTCTCACAGGCCAGCATGCCACTCTGTTTCTTATTTCCAGGGTGATGACTAAATGTGCTGTTTTCAAAGGGTGGGGAGAGACTATTAAATATTTCAGTGCTGACATTTTCAAACCATAACAAAAGATAAGCTATAGACAAGGCCTTTGCTGTAGGGTTCTTCCAAATGAGGTTGGGGGCATGGGTCTGTAGAGGGTACAGAGCCGATATTTATTTAGCTTTTTAGCTTCCATTTTGACAACCTCTAGAGTGCACAGCCTACAGACGGGAGTACTCAATGTACCCTGCACTTGGGTGATATGTATCTTTAAGCCCTCTGGATCCCAATATTCCCACTACTCATGCCAATACCATTTGGCTCCAACACTCTATCAGACACAGACAGAATTGCTGTTATCACATTCATTTCGTATAACAGCCAGCCTGTTGGGCAGCACAGTATGGAAGAGTGGCTATTTACAATGTTCCAGGCCCACAAAAACCTGTTCCTGCTATTGCTGTGGTTGCAGGGTGAGGCAATTATGAAAATGGTCCTCCTTGTATGACAGGTCTCTCATTAAAACTGAAAAGCCATGCTTTGAAATAATAGCAAAATAGACATTAAATGAGACCACAAGTTACAAACATTTTTGATTCTTGTCAAACTCTGGTCTACTGTAAAATTAAGTTATATTATGGTAAGATACACACACACACACACACACAACTTTTTGGCCAGCTGCTCAAATGCTGAGCAGCTTCCCTACAGTCAGTAGGAATATACTCTTTATTTTCATTTCCTTCTCAGCACTGGCTTTTTAAATAAAGCATAAAATACAGTTAGAACAAGAGACAGGCCTGAACCAAAACACATCTTTTCCTCACAGATGCAAATTAACTGCCTTGCTTCACCTTTACTAATATTCATAATAAAACAAATATCAAGGCTGAATTACTGTCCTGGAGCGTTACCTAAATACAGGATATGTGATATACATCTCAAACATAATTTAAGCAGAGAGTCCAGATATCATGGCTCATATCAGGCCTGAAATGTGCTGCCATTGTGCAGTATCATCTAAGTTGCTCTGCTTTCCTTCAGTTATTCTAATTGTTCACGTCTCAACTCACAGGAAATAAATCAGTAAACAGTCCCTAATACTAACAGAGGTCTTCAATTACAGCTAAAGATGCAGGGATTATTTTTTAAATGAAAGCCGTTCAAAACTCTTTGGTTGATTACAGTTTTACAAACATTTCCCTATGCTTGCATTAGAAAAGTGTGGCAAGTTGACAGGCTGTAATTATATTTGGTTGTTGCGAGGGAATCCAATTATGGTCAGATCAGTCCATTTGAGTGGGAGGAGATGGAGACTGTGAACAGTTTTGGAGGTTTCTTTTCTACTAGAGAGGCAGGACTCCTTTCCACCCAAGTCCTACAGGCCCTTCCGTGCCTCCCAATGCCATCGGGAGCCAGGACAGCAGGCAGCGGTGAGGGATTAGGAGCTGGGCTCCCAGACAGACAGACTAGCCCAGATTTTTCACCTTATGGATATCATGTGGGCTTAAATGCCACTGTGACCTGTATGTTAAAAAATGCTTACTAAGAAATGAGCCATTATTTTTTGCCAGCATTAGAACTTCCCTTTCACCAGCTGTTCTCATCAGGGCAGAGACTGAAACCATGAGGTCCTGTTTTGTTCCTGTTCATGTTCAGCCAAAACTGTCATTCAGTCCTGCCTCTTTGGGGATTTCTCTTTCCCTCTACTTCCCCAATAGCACTACAAGGCTGTCTCCCTTCCTTTACTAGAGAGAGGAGAAGTTTAGCTCCACATTATAAGTGTCATCATTTTAAAATGCTCATAAAACCCATTAACTTTCATAGGCAGAGAGCATGGCTAAAATCCTGGCCTACTGGAGTCAGCAGCAAAACTCCACTTCAGTAGAGGCAGGTTTTCATTTCATTCTCTTTAATACCACCATCAAAGACCTGGTGATAAACACATTCAACCTTTTAAATTTTGTTTGGGTCCTCTGCATTTTGAACACAGAACAGCACTGATGTTTACCCTAGTGGTAAAGAGACTTTTTTGTCAAGATCCTGGAGGACTTCACAAACAATGTAGAGTAAAAATAAATAAGAAACATGAAATACTTCTGTACAGTACACTTACATCTGCTGCTAAATGCCTTATATAAACCAAGCATTTAAATAAACAGCCTGTCCCATACCAAACTGTCAAATGCAAAACACAGCAAGCCGCAGAAGTGATCTGTACAGAATATGTTTGCAACTTGTCACACTCTATCCATTCCTCTTACCTTTCTGAGCTGAACCGAGTTACTAAATAAATAAAAAATGGCAGTAAATGTGGCTAAATGGGCACAGATTAAATATAAGAACAATGTAAGTAAATCAAACACATGTGATGTGATGGAAATATGAGCTAAGGAAAAAAAATACATTTAGCACACTCAGGGCCAAGCCATAATGACACTGTCATCAGTGGCAGGAGATTCCAGGAGTAGATACACTGAAAAATTCAAGTCAAAATTTGCTTTCAATTGATATCAGGAGACAGCAAATTATCTCTGTTAAAGTCCAAGGGATTATCCTGGATTTACACTGAAGAAACAAAGCAGAATTTGGCCAAATAGGTGGCAGAACTGAATTACCAAAGACATGGTCTCATAACATTTTATCACAGGCAAAGATACACAAATGTTCAAAGGGTCGTTATATATCTTCCTCCTTTTGGCTGTAAATGGTGGTTGCCTTTGAGCTGTTATTTGTACTTTTAAAAATCACTACCTGTAGGCATGGGCTTTCACCCCCCAGGAAACCTACCTTTGACTGTGAGGCTGAACAGAGAGGATGACACCGTGTTCTGGACTGAGCCTCAACAAAATGGGCAGCTCAGGATCACCTCACCACATTGAATTCACTGAGTTGGATGTGACTGATTTCAGCCACAGACAGCAAGACATTCAACGGTATAAGTGTAAAACTGTTTGTATGCTTAATTAAAAAGCGAAACGCAGTTGACAGTGTAAAAGTGCTTTTTCCTTGGTCACAAAAAATAGGTCTAAACGTTTTACTGACACATGGAATCAAAGAATCATAGAATGGTTTGGGTTGGAAGGGACCTTTAAAGATCATCTAGTCCAACACCCCTGCCATGGGCAGGGACATCTTTCACTAGATCAGGTTGCTCAAAGCCCTGTCCAACCTGACCTTGAACACTTCCAGGGATGGGGCATCCACAGCTTCTCTGGGCAACCTGTTCCAGTGTCTCACCACCCTCATGGTAAAAAAAATTTCTTCCTCATGTCCAATCTAAATCTACCGTCTTTCAGTTTAAAACCATTGCCCCTTGTCCTGTCACTACAGGCCTTGGTAAAAAGTCTCTCTCCGTCTTTCTTAGAAGCTCCCTTTAAGTATTGAAAGGCTGCAATAAGGTCTCCCCAGAGTCTTCTCCAGGCCAAACAACCCCAACTCTCTCAGCCTTTCCTCATAGGAGAGGTGTTCCATCCCTTTGATCATTTTTGTGGCCCTCCTCTGGACTCGCTCTAACAGGTCCATGTCTTTCCTGTACTGGGGACCCCAGGGCTGGATGCAGTGCTCCAGGTGGGGTCTCACAAGAGCGGAGTAGAGGGGGAGAATCGCCTCCCTTGACCTGCTGGCCACGCTTTTTATGCAGCCCAGGATACGTTTAGCTTTCTGGGCTGCGAGCACACATTGCCGGCTCATGTCCAATTTTTCATCCAGCAGTACCCCCAAGTCCTTCTCTGCAGGGCTGCTCTCAATCCCTTCATCCCCAAGTCTGTACTGATATTGGGGATTGCCCTGACCCAGGTGCAGGACCTTGCACTTGGCCTTGTTGAACTTCATGAGGTTCACGCGGGCCCACTCCTCAAGCCTGTCGAGGTCCCTCTGGATGGCATCCTTTCATCCAGCTTGGTGTTATCTGCAAAATTGCTGAGGGTGCACGCAAATCCCACTATCGATGTAAATGATGAAGCTATTAAAATAGTATTGGTCCGAGTACGGACCCTTGAGGGACACCACTCGTTACTGGTTTCCACATGGACATTGAGCCATTGACTGTAACTCTTTGGACGTGTCCATCTGGCCAATTCCTTATCCATCTAACAGTCCATATATCAATCCCATATCTCTCCAATTTAGTGGCCAGAATGTTGTGGGGGACCGTATCAAAGGCCTTACAGAAGTCCAGGGAGATGACATCTGTAGCTCTTCCCTATGTGACCATTAAACCATCTAAGCTGACCTTTTGCACAACATGGAGCATAGTATTGAGTGAAATGGCTTGTATTTGGCAGGAGAATACCTCCAGAAAGGGGTTGTGCCAGTCTTGATCTGAAAGTCTGTTCTATTTTTTTTTCCCCTCTCCTTTTTTTTCTCCAGCTTGTTTGGCTTTCACCTCCCTCACTGGCTTTTAGGAGACTTTCTCCACTAGTTTAAACACCCCTTTAAGGTCTTGTATTTTTTCACTGTGAAGGAATAGATATACATAATCAACATTCTTCTTGGTCTTCTTGGTAAGGCAAAGAGATGGAAGCCCCTCCCTGGAAGGCATTTTCTCCAGTTTGCCAGTCATTTTTATGGCTCTTCTCTGGGCAAATTTGCAATAACCTTTAGAAAATAGTTGTTTCCAGTTGCTTTTGCCAACTGGAAGCCACATTCTTGTATCATTCTTGACAAGGCTGTAATACAAACATAAAATCAGCCCCCTACTTCTCTGCACATTCAAAGATCACACTAGTCCTTTTAAGGCTAGGTTTCCTAAAGAGCATGAAAATTATGCAATTGTGTGTGTGTCTCATCTTAACACCTCACCCAATTACAATATTACAAGTCCTAGAAGTTTCAGATGTTTTCCCATATACCTTATGAACACAGCAGAGCAGAGGAGAGATCTCTATCCTTACAAATTGGCTGCAGCAGGGGCTCACTGCTTGATGAACAGTAAGAGCCACAGGAAACAGGCTCCATCAGCACTGCTTACTGAACTACTAACACTAGAGACGTTTAATGGGTGACTTGAAGAAGGCGCTTCCATGGGCAATGGTCTTCCTGGAAGAAGAACTGGAGACACCTATGAGAAGAAAACCTGTAGGGATTTCCTAGTTGTCAAGAGCTACATCTGATGATAAATCTGATAAATTTGTGTTGTTATAGCTAAACCTTTCAGATGCTTTGTTTACAGCTTAAATCCTCCCATGATCTATATTTTAAACCCCAAAGTTTTCATTGCCTTGACTGCGAATTAGGCTTCCTTCCGTGATATAGTGCTGCAACTCCTGGAAGGGTGCCCAGATGACAGTCCTTCTCCCCCACAGTGGTGGGGGCACCACAGCTCTTGCCCGCTGTAAATTAATTTTGCTGTAGCTAGACTGGCACCTCTCTGGCTGAAACTCAGTGTTTGCTGTCTTTTAGATTTTATATTTGATTTCTGGTGAGGGGTATTATCGCACCCTTTTGATACAGTAATTTATTTATTTTATTTGACCAAGATCCTTTCAGTTTGGCTACAGATGGGCATATTGCCATGCTCTGTTAGATCCTTAAAATCAAAGAGGAACTACTCAATAATAGATTAGTATAACAATGCTATCATTGTTTTAAATGCATGAGCATTATGAGCTAAATTCACCTTTCAGGAAAACAAGAATACTGAAGTTGACATTTTTTTCCAGGAATGAATTTGACCTTACATAAGAAAACTAAGGTACGCAAAGCCCTCGAGCCTTAGTAACTTGAAATTGTTTTTGATTTCAGTGATAAGTATGTATTAAATGTAGGTTTGATCTATTATGTGCTAAAACAACTGGGATATATCAGAATAATGGAAAGCTAAATTTGTCTCACTATGTTCAAAATAAATGGCAGGTATTATTCAGTCTGTTTTCTCTCTTTTCTGCTTCCAGCCCACTACCAGCTTTCCAACACAGTACGGTAAATCAACTCTAAGCAGAAAACTGTGCTGAATTTTTGGCCATCCTTTGCCTTTGCAATTGATTTGTAAATGTGAATCTCAATGTGCTGCTTTGAAAAGATTACTGGTTGTAGAACTTCAAGGCTATTGCATGTGAGTTGCTATAGAAAATGCCTGTTGATGTTATTTTATTGCGGTCCCTCTTCCATGTTTAAGTTAACTGGAGACAATGATCTCACCAGCACCCTTCTCCTAGCTCAGAGCAGGAAACCCTTTCCCTCAGCATGATACCAATCTTTTGGGATCTTCTGTGCTGCAGAAACAGAAGCACTCAGCAAAGGATGGGAAAGTACTGTGTCGTGTCTCTCCTAGGATAGACGCTTGCGGGGAGAAGGGCTAATAAACATACTGGCTTCAAAGTATTAACTCTTTTCTGCCTTTGTTTTCAGAAACAGGCATAGTCTGAAAAGCATCCCGGGATCCCAGTTTGAGAAGCAGGACTTGTAAGAAACTTCATACATTCAGGGACTGAGCCATAGTCAAGCTGTGGCTTGATAGCGGGAACAGCAGGACTTTCCCAGATCATTTCCCTTGCAAAAAATGTGACAAATTTTCTCTTCTCCCCTCTTGGATTTGCATGTATTTTCATATAATACTGACAGATCTAGCAGAGAATATGATAAATCTCCTTCCATTCGGTTGATAGTGTCATCTTTCGTCTGACATTAGGGATGAAAACAAAGCAGAGACATTTAATGCCTTCTTCACCTCTGTCTTTTTAACACCAATGATGGGCCCTGGGACCCCCAGAGCCCTGGGTTGGAGGACTGTGACTGGGGTTATGGATAAGCTCCCAGTTGACTTTGAATTTGTATGGGATTTGCTGCTGCAATTGAATGCACATAAGTCTATGGGGCCCAATGGCATTCATCCCAGGGCACTGAAAGAGTTGGCCGATGTTATTGCGAGACCTCTCTCAAGTTATTTATCAACGGTCTTGGGAATCTTGTGAGGTCCCAGTTGACTGGAAGCTAGCAAATGTTATTCCAATTTTCAAGAAGGGCAAGAAAGAAGACCCTGGTAATTATAGGCCTGTCAGTCTCACTTTAGTGCCTGGTAAAATTATGGAGAAGATTATTCTGGGAGTTATTGAAAAACACCTGAAAGACAACGTAGTCATCGGCCAAAGCCAACATGGGTTCATGAAGAGAAAGTCATGCCTTGTTCAATTAATATCCTTTTATGACAAGCTTACCCACCTAGTGGATGAAGGGAAGGCAGTAGATGTGGGATTTTGGGATTTTAGCAAAGCTTTTGATACTGTCTCTCACAGTATCCTTCTGGACAAAATGTCCAGCATACAGCTAGATATGTACACAACACAGTGGGTGAACAGTTGGCTGAAGGGTCGGGCTCAAAGAGTTGTACTAAATGGGGTAACATATGGTTGGCGGCCAGTCACTAGCGGTGTTCCCCAGGGCTCAATTTTAGGGCCAGTTCTCTTCAATGTTTTGATCAACGACCTGAATACAGGAGTTGAGTGCACACAAAGTAAGTTTGCCAATGCTACTAAATTAGGAGGAGCCGTTGATTCCCTCGAGGGTAGAGAGGCCTTACAGAGAGACCTTGATAGATTAGAGTGCTGGGCAATCACCAATTGTATGAAATTAAACAAGGACAAATGCCAGATTCTGCACCTGGGATGGTGTAATCCTGGATGTATGCATAGACTGGGGGGACAAGAGGCTGGAGTGCAGCCCTGCAGAAAGGGATCTGGGGGTTTTGGTTGATGTTAAGCTCAATGCGAGTCAACAGTGCGCCCTGGCAGCCTGTGAGAGACTGAATTGTTATCTCGAGCCGTTTGTCTCAAAGATTGTTTGTTGTGAGAGACTGGACCGTCATCTCAAGCCATTCATCTCAAGGATTGTTTGCTGTGAGCCACTTATCCCAGAGATGGCTTGTTTAAGCAGGGCACTCCTCTGTCCATAAGGACGATTATCAGGCCACTGAGGCATCCAGGGGAGGAGACAGGCCGGAGCCAGGGAAGCATGCAGGAATGTGGAGACTACCACTGTCATGGAAACTGTAGTCTTTGAGATAAGGTACTGGTTTCTGGTGTTGATCACCCGAAGGTTGTGTGATAGACGAAACCTGCAGTGTGTGAACAGTGCATGAACAGTACGTAAGTGCACGCATCATCGGACTATGCCCTATAAAAAACCGTGGAGACAAGCCGTGGTCTGCACCCATCACTGAAGAATTGAAGACTGAGGACCAACGGGACGCTGCTGGATCCATGGTGGTGACTATTCTTGCAACTCTATCCCGACTGCTTGCTTGATTTCTGCCTTTTCTTCCATTCTATCCTATCGCTACTATTTTCTACTTTTGATAATAAAAGCTCTTTTGGGTATATGGCATTTGACCTCGTTTGTGTCTTAATCTCGCTCTCGGGATCATATCGAAACCTTCCCCGACATTGGATCGGGACAGAGCCAAAAGGGCCAACCGTATCCTGGGGTGCATTAGGCATAGTATAGCTAACCGGTGTGGCCTCACCTCAAGTACTGTGTGCAGTTTTGGGCTCCACAATATAAGAAGGATGTAGAAATATTAGAATGTGTCCAAAGGAGAGCAACAAAGATGGTGAAAGGAGTAGAGGGCATGACTTATGAGGAGTGGCTGAGGATACTAAGTTTGTTCAGCTTAGAAAAGAGAAGGCTGAGGGGTGCCCCCATTGCTATCTACAACTTCCTTGCGGGGGGGAGCGGAAAGGGAGGTGCTGATCTCTTCTCTCTGGTGTCCGGTGATAGGACGTGACGGAATGGCTTAAAGCTGCGTCAGGGGAAGTTCAGATTGGATATTAGGAAATAGTTCTTCACTGAGAGGGTGGTCAAGCACTGGAACAAGCTCCCCAGGGAAGTGGTCATGGCCCCAAGCCTGTCGGTGTTCAAGAAGCATTTGGACAATGCTCTTAGATATATGGTTTAATGTTTAGGTTGTCCTGTGTGGAGTCAGGAGTTGGACTCAATGATCCTCGTAGGTCCCTTCGAACTCAGGATATTCTATGATAGATTCTATGATTATATTTTTCTACATTTCAGACAAATAAGAAGGAGGTCTCCTTCTTTGTTAATTTATTTTGTACTATGCATAGAGGGTTTTAAAGAAATTATTATTAAATTTTGGGCCACTGAACATGTACATTTTACACATACTGAGCATTTCTACAATATAGCATGGTAGCAGAGTCAAAGACTTAGCAGGTTCCTATAAAGCTGTATGCCCCTCTGTTTCTATGATCTTTTAGATTGTTTCTTTGAAACATTAACTAATTTTGCCCCTTTCAGTTCAGGAGGTTCCAATGCGATATAAAATTAGGCATACAAATTAAAGTGACTATGCCACTAGAATTTTTAGGATTCCTAAAGTGGAGAAACTTATATAATGACAGTGCCTGCACATCTTTCACTTTTTGAGACTGTCGGACAATGTCAAATAAGTTTGACAAGGGAGCAATAGTGTCAACAACATACAGCCCCTTGCAACAGGTCTGCACCAAATAAAGCCCAGGGCTGCTTGTCCCTTAGCAGATCAGAGGCAACACTATGCTATCTATGCCTCCATGGCTGCAGACCACCAGGCACCAGCCATCTAGTTAGCATGTAGCCTGTCTGTCCAGCTAGCAAGCCAAACACAGGTAAGCAGGGGACATAAAGCAGGAGCGGAGGGATCTTCAGTTCCACTGCAGCCAATAGAAATCCAGGTCTGCTGCTCAGCAAAGTTCCCTTCAGACATCTGTTTAAATATGGGCTTTGTAAAATTTCACTGACATGTATAAATCCCCTTCCACAAGTAAATAAAACTTTATTTTAGCAAAGAACAAACACAGATGCATTAATCGAAAGTCAAATATATATGTCATGTCAGCAGCTAATGAATAACAAAGACCCATACTCCTTTAGAGTATTGACAGCTTCCTACAGGATCCAGCATGTTAATGAACTGTCAGAGCTCCAGTACTAACAATGAAAACACAACCAAACAACGACCAAATAGGACCTTTTAAAGCTGTAGCCCATGATGAGGCTGAGGACAAGTTCAGTCTCTGCCATTAGGCTTTCAGGACCTAAAAACATCTTGGTTTTGAGTTGATAATTACAGTGTGCTGAGCCAAGCAGCTGTCACTAAGGAACAGGAGCAGCCCAAACACAGCAAAATGCATAGAAGTTTACTGGCTGATTTATCACACCATAATCAACTCAATTACAGCCTTTTGAGACATGGAAGTGAAAGACAGAAAGAGGGAGAAAAAAGAAGGAAAGGGAAGAAGAGGTTCAAAGAGCTTTGAACATCTTGTCCCAGTCAGTTTCCAAGAGAGAGGAAAACACAAGGAAAGATTCAATTGAAGAATGCCCTCCCACAGCCCACTGTTTCTGGAGAAGTGGCTGTTGGGCAGTGTATTGGCTTTGTGTGGCAAGGTTTTGTTAGTTGGGGGGGGTTACAGGGGTGGCTTCTGTAAGAAGCTGCTGGAAGCTTCCCCTGTGTCCGACAGAGCCAATACCAGCTGGCTCTAAGACGGACCCGCCGCCGGCCAAGGCCGAGCCAATCGGCGATAGTGGTAACGCCTCTGTGATAACATTTTTAAGAAGGAAAAAAGTTGCTGGGACAGACAGAAATGGCAGCTGGAGAGAGGAGTGAGAACATGTAAGAGAAACAACTCTGCAGACACCAAGGTCAGTGAAGAAGGAGGGGGAGGAGGTGCTCCGGGCGCCGGAGCAGAGATTCCCCTGCAGCCTGTGGTGAAGACCAGACCATGGTGAGGCAGGTTGTCCCCCTGCAGCCCATGGAGGTCCACGGTGGAGCAGATATCCACCTGCAGCCCGTGGAGGACCCCACGCCGGAGCAGGTGGGTGCCCGAAGGAGGCTGTGACCCCGTGGGAAGCCCGCGCTGGAGCAGGTTCCTGGCAGGACCTGCGGATCTGTGGAGAGAGGAGCCCACGGAGCAGGTTTTCTGGCAGGACTTGTGACCCCGTGGGGGATCCACGCTGGAGCAGTGTGCTCCTGAAGGACTGCATGCCGTGGAAGGGACCCATGCTGGAGAAGTTCGTGGAGGACTGTCTCCCGTGGGAGGGACCCCACGCTGGAGCAGGGGAAGAGTGTGATGAGTCCTGCCCCTGAGGAGGATGAAGCGGCAGAAATAACGTGTGATGAACTGACCGTAAACCCCATTCCCCATCCCCCTGCGCCGCTGGGGGGGTTAGGTAGAGAATCCGGGAGTGAAGTTGTGCCCGGGAAGAAGGGAGGGGTGGAGGGAAGGTGTTCTGAGATTTGGTTTTATTTCTCATTACCCTGATCTGGTTGATTGGTAATAAATTGAGTTAATTTTCCCCAAGTTGAGTCTGTTTTGCCCGTGACGGTAATTGGTGAGTGATGTCTCCTGTCCTTATCTCGACCCACGAGCCCTTTGTTATATTTTTTCTCTCCCCTGTCCAGCTGAGGAGGGGGGAGTGATAGAACGGCTTTGGTGGGCACCTGGCGTCCAGCCAGGGTCAACCCACCACAGGCAGATACCCAAGAGATGTATTTCCCAAAGCACATAGATACAGTCTTTGCAGAGATGTGAACCCTCCCTGAATGGCAGCACACATGCATACCAGGGCAAACAAGAAGAATGGCAGAAAAGGCTGAATGAACTTCATCCAGGATCCGGCATACTATGTCAGTATAATGAACATGACAAACAAGAGTGTTACACTCATAAGCAGGCTGAGTTGGCAGCTCCAACCAATTAGTACCTTGTTAATTTTATGGTGATAACTAGTACAAATCTATGATATTCTATAAAGCCTTAATAGATATTACCATAAATCATAGACATCTTTCTCCCGTGCTCTTTATTCCCAGAAAGTACTTACAATTCATGGGAGGAAGTGAGCAGGCTGCAAAGCATCAGAGAAGATGGAGAAGGGAGATAGACAGAGCAGCTTGAAGACCCTCACACCCCATTTGCAGCAGAGACACGGGCAGTGTCCACCCCTAGTAGAATGGTAAGTTCAACCTCTGGAGAAGGGGAAGGATGGAAGCTGGTGACTTCTGGCACCAAGAGGAAGGCTCCTGCCCCACCTAAGGGCTTACAATTGCAAAATAGGTTCACCGCCCTCAAAGTTGAAGAAGACCCACATGTACCTACAAGCAAAGGACCTGGTCCACCTGACCCTAAACCATGCAGGACCACCAGGAAGAAGTGGCAAGTTATAGTAATGGGTCAATCCCTGCTGCGGGAGACAGAGGCACCCATCTGCTGACCTGACCTGTCATCTAGAGAGGTTTGATGCCTGTTGGGGCTCAAGATCCAGGATGTTGTGGAGGGACTGCCGAAGCTTGTCTGGCGCTCTGACTACTACCCCCTGCTTTTCTTCCGTGTGGGCACAAATGATAGTGCCAGGATCAAAAGCGACTACAGAGCTCTGGGGGCAGTAGTCAAGGCCATGGGGGCCCAGGTGGTGTTTTCCTCAGTCCTGCCAGTGAGGGGAAAGGGCACTAACAGAACGAGTCAATAATTGGCTGCAGAACTGGTGTTGGCGGCAGGGTCTTGAGTTCTACGACCATGGGACCCTGCTTGCTTATCAGCGTCTGCTTGGGAGGGATGGCGTCCACCTCACTAAGCAGGGCAAAGCTATTTTTGCCAATAGGATGACTGACCTCATAAGGAGGGCTTTAAACTAAGAATGACAGGGGAGGAAGAGGGTGACCAGCAGTCCTGTGAGGCAATGATGGACAGGGTCGATGAGGAAAGGGCTTGGGGTGGTGTGATGGGAAGGGATCACAAAGTCAGCAAAATGAGGCTTGGGTGAGGTCACCTCCAGCACTTGCATGTAAGCGAGGAAGTGCCTACAAGGCATCGTTATGCAGAAATCCCCCAAACGCTCTCCAGGAACTCAACATCATGGGGTGTGTCTCTGAAGTCCCTGTATACTAATGCACGTAGCATGGGGAATAAACATGATGAATTAGAGATCTGTGTACAGTTGCAGGGCTACAATCTTGTTGGGATCACGGAGATGTGGTTGGTTGGCCCCCATGACTGAAGTGTTCCAATGGAGGGATACAGGCTCTTTCAGAAGGACAGGCTGGGAAGACGAGGAGGGGGAGTTGCCTTATATGTGAGAGCAGCTGGAATGCATGGAGTTTTGCCTGGGGATAGAAGAGGAGGCAACTGAGAGATTATGGGTTAGGAATAGAGAGGACAGGTGAAGGTAACATTATAGTGGGTGTCTGTTATAGGCTGCCAGACCAGGAAAAACAAGTGGATGAAGCCCTCTATAGACAGATAGGAGCAGCCTCACATTCACAAGCCCTGGCCCTCATGGGGGACTTCAACCACCCCGATATCTGCTGGGGGGGGCTCAACACAGCAGGGCATAAGCAATCCAGGAGGTTCTTGGAGTCCATCAATGACAGCTTCCTCCTCTAAGTGATAGAGGAGCCAATGAGGAGAGGTGCTCTGCTGGACCTCATACTCACCAACAAAGAGGGGCTTGTTGGGAATGTGAAGGTCAAAGGCAGCCTTGGCTGCAGGGACCATGAGATGGTGGAGTTGAGGATCCTGAGGGCAGGGAGGAGGGTGAAAAGCAGGCTCACAAGGACCTCAGGAGAACAGACTTTGGACTCTTCAAAGTTCTTCTTGGAAGAGTCTCATCGGATAAGGCCCTGGAGGGAAGAGGGGCCCAAGAAAAATGGTTAATATTCAAGGATCACCTCCTTCAAGCCCAAGAGAGGTCCATCCCAATGAATAAGAAGTCAGGCAAAAAAGCCAGAAGACCTGCATGGATGAAGAAGGAGCTCCTGGCTAAACTCAAACAGAAGAAGGAAGCATACAGAGGATGGAAGTAGGGACAGGTAACCTGGGAGGAATACAGACATTGTCCAAGCATCCAGGGATGAAGTTAGGAAAGCTAAAGCCCAAATGGAATTGAATCTGGCCAGGGATGTCAAAGACAACAAGAAGATCTTCTATAAGTACATAGGTGACAAAAGGAAGACCAGGGAAAATGTGGGCCCATTACTCAACAAGACAGTGGACATTGGTTATACAGGACATAGAAAAGGCTGAGGTACGGAATGCCTTCTTTGCCTCAGTCTTTACTAGCAAGACTGTCCTTCAGGAATCCCAGGCCCCTTGGTGGAGCAAGGAAGATGTACCCTTGGTGGAACAGGATCAGGTCAGGGAATACTTAAGCAAACTAGATGTATAGAAGTCCATGGTCCCTGATGAGATGCATCCACAACTGCTGAAGGAGCTGGCTGATGTCATTGCAAGGCCACTCTTGATAATCTTTTATTGATCATGGTGACTGGGAGAAATGCCTGAGGACTGGAGGAAAGCAAACATTACACCTGTCTTCAAGAAGGGCAAGGAGGAAACCATTTCCAGGTACATGAAGGACAAGAAGGTCATCAGGAGTAGTCAGCATGGATTCACCAAGGGGAAGTCATGCTTGACCAACTTCTGATGAAATGACTGTCCCTGTAGATGAGGGGAGAGCATTGGATATTGCCTACCTTGACTTCAGGAAGGCTTTTGTCACCATCTCCCATTAGATCCTCATGGAGAAGCTGTTGATGTATATGGGCTGGATAAGCAGACAGTGAGGTACATCAACAGCTGGCTGAACAGCTGGGCCTAGAGGGTGGTGATCAGTGGCACAAAGTCTAGTTGGAGGCCAGTAGCTAGCAGTGTACCCCAGGGGTTAATATTGGGTCCAGTCTTGTTTAACATCTTCATTACTGATCTGGATGATGGGGCAGAGTGTACCCTCAGCAAGTTTGCTGATGACACCAAACTGTGAGGAGTGGATGGTATGCCAGAGGGTTGTGCTGCCATCCAGAGGGACCTTGACAGGCTGAAGTTGGCTGACAGGAACTTCGCGAAGTTCAACAAGGAGAAATGTAAAGTCCTGCGCCTGGGGAGGAACAACCCCATGCACCATTACATGGTGGGGGCCACCCAGCTGGAAAGCAGCTTTGCAGAAAAGGCCCTGGGGGTCCTGGTGGGCACCAAGTAGAACATGGGCCAGCACTGTGCCCTTGCCACAAAGGCAGCTAATGGTATCCGGGGCTGCATTAGGCCTAGATAAGAGAAGGCTCAGGGCGGGCGGGGGGGGGGAATACCTTATCAATGTATATAAATGCCTGAAGGGAGGGTGCAAAGAAGAGGGAGGCAGGCTCTTTTCAGTGGTGCCCAGTGACAGGACAAGAGGCAATGGGCACAAAGTGAAACACAGGAGGTTCTGTCTGAACATAAGGAAACACTTTTTTACTGTGAGGGTGACTGAACTCTGGAACTTGTTGCCCAGAGAGCTTGTGGAGTCTCCCTCCTTGGAGATATTCAAAAGCTGCCTGGACATGTTCCTGGGCAATTGTCTCTAGGTGGCCCTGCTTGAGCAGGGGTGTTGGACCAGATGACCTCCAGAGGTCCCTTCCAACCTCAACCATTCTGTGACTCTGTGAAAAGTACTGATTTATTGATACACTGATGGAATTTCAAATGAAATTGATTGCAATAAATTTTTAAATTTTTTAAACACATGCAATTCCAATACTTTGCAATGGAGCCTGAAACACTCTATTCAGAAACAGATATCTGGGGAGAGATCTAAGAGAGAAAGAGAGCATGTGAAATTATTTATGGGAAGACCTTTTTTGTCCTAGACAATTTAGATGTCCCTCTTTATTGGACAGATGCTCAGTGTGGTAGAAGATATCTGACTCAGTTTATATACTACTGCTGTTTACCTGATTCTCACAAAGATTTGGACCACCATGGCAATGTAGCAGAATGCAGAGCGTCAGCTCTGCATATCTCCCAGGAGCACCATAGCAAAGTCTCAAGCCCACATCCTGCAAACATTTATGCACAAGCTGAACTTCATGTACTGTGGTGTACTCGAGGAGAGAGAAGCCCTATCCGGCCTTTTTTCCCCCCACCCAGTGGGGGGGGAGTGAGTGAGCGGCTGTGTGGTGCTTAGTTGCTGGCTGGGGTTAAACCACGACAGTTTCCCTGACACCATGTGGGTTTCATTGCAGCACACAAAACCAAACACAGACTTATGTATTTTCAGGATCAGGACCTAGTTAGCACTAGTCAGCTGTGAGTTAATGCTTCTGTACTTAATATGCAGCTTACTAAATGTGAGAGAATTCTGTGTTTGGCACAGTTTGGGGGGTTGTTTTTTTCACAGAACACCATATATGTTGCTCCAGCATTATTGCTGAAAGTGAAATACTGTGTAGTCACTGATGTTTGTTTGTTTATAATGTTCAATGCAGCTGGGAGTGGAGGTACAGGAGCCTCATTTAAAAGCATGTCCTTTTATATAACATTAGAGAGCTCTAGTGGACGTTGCCCATTTGTGATTCCCTAGTGGCTTCTGTTTTTCACAGGAATTAATGCATCTATATAACATCTTTCTTGTCCTGATCAAGTATCAGCAATTTGGTGACTATTTAATGCATTTCATTGCTTATGCTATGCCAGATTATTCAAATGCCCTCTGGTAGAAGAGATTATGGGTTATTTCTAATTACAAAATAGTGCCACACAACAAAATTATGGTAAGAGAGAACATCAGGAATATATAATAAAAATGCAGGAAAATGCCTCCTGTTGCACTGCAGGAAGATCTTTGTGGATTGTGCTTAGTGCAAATATCAAGCTGTGGATTACTGTTAATGTTCACAAGACAAATAGGTAGCCTGGCATCAGTCTTTACACCCTTTGAAGTCCTGCACATACATATGCATGCACATACTCATGCACAGATCAAGGCAGGTGCCTATTATAGTATTTAAGCTATGCAAAGCTAGAGGCAAAGGTTTCTGACCTAGATCATATGCCCTTAAACTATAGTTTGTGCTGTGAAGCTAAATCAGTGAGGATATGGATATGGATATCACTTAGTTGCACATCCAACGCTCACCAACTGCACTGGCAATCTTTACAATGACTTCTCAGAGAAACAGATCAGGCTTCCAGCAGCACTTCAGAAATGTATGTACAAGTTCACAGCATAAAGAGGTAGAAGGAACCTTCTCTGAAACATTTAAAGACCTTAATGTACAGGTGAAACATAGTAACTAGTGCAGTTACTATTAATTACAACATTCTTTAGATATTTTTTCAGTTATTTGCCGCAGTGTTGATTGCTGCTTCAAAAATCAGAATTTCATATTGTGGTGCATTAAACCCACCCAACAGCCTCTTGCTCACTCCTGGGACAGGGAGAAAATAGAAGGAAGGCGAGAAGATTCATGGATCGAGATAATGACAATTTAAAAGGGAAAGCAAAAGCTGTGTGTGCAAGCAAAGCAAAAAGAGGAATTCATTCACTACTTCCCATCAGCAGGTAGATATTTAGCCACTTCCTGGGAAGCGGGGCCTCAGCACGCATAGCAGTTGCTTGAGAAGACAAACACCATAACCACAAACGTCTTCCCTTCTTCCTCCTTTCATTGAGCTTTTATTGCTGAGCATAATGTCATATGGTATGAAATATCCCTTTGGTCAATTTGGGTCAGCTGTCCTGGCTAAATCCCCTCCCAACCTCTTGTCCACCTCCAGCCTACTTGCTGGGGGAGGGGGGGAAAAGAAAAGAAAAGAAAGCCTTGATGCTGTGCAAGCACTGTTCAGCAATAGCCAAAACACTGGTGTGTTATCAACACTGTTTTATCCACAAATGCAAATATTGACTTCTGGTTCTGACCCAGGATGTGTTTTATCCCAAGAATACATTAGGTGCACAGGACTGGCCAAAGATCACTGAAATTAGTGGAAAGACTACCGGTGACTTTGATGGAATACAGATTGAGCTTTGAGCCTAACACTGCTGAGTTCATTGATTCATCACAAGGGCTGAATTTGGCTTTGACAGATGTAAAGCAGTTCATCCCATATACCAAAGTACTCCTTAATGAATTGCATACATTTTAACTCCACCCTTCTACTCCTAGGAATTTACACCATTTTTCTATTAGCACTGCTAAGGATCCCCAGCACTTGCACCAAAAAAAAAAAAAAAAAAAGAATGACTGAACTACATATAGGCATTTGTACTTACAGTTGTCTGGCTTGAGCTGACTTTTGGCAATTCCAAAATACTGGGGATTTTCGATTATGGGAATCTTTGTCATCCCAATGATGACTGTATCAGGACCCCCCTCAGAAGAAGATGGAGTGTTACTGCCATTTGAGATGTGATGGAGGGGACTTGCTGAATCATCATCATTGCTGATAACTGAAGAAGGACCTAGAGTTAGGAACAAAGATACTCCTGTAACTCAGAACATTTTCCCTCCCTCAGAAATTTTTTTTTTTTTTTGACCAGTTTGTCCTCCATCCTCCATCAAATTTGATGAACTTCTATCATTCTCAGAAATATGCTATGAAATACACACATTAATTTTTTTACCTTATGCCCTACTCTGATCACACTGCAATAATTCCTTTTCCCACAAAGCTGGCAAACATCTGCCTTCCATTTGAGGTGGCATTATAACATGACAACAGACATGGAGGAGATGAGCTCATCCTAATGTGGGAAGCTGTATGATTCCTGAAGGACAAAATGGCTGAGAGGCAAAATCCAGAGGACAATTTGCACAGTTGCAGTAGGTGCAAGGCAGATGCTCAGAAGAGCAGTGGAAAACACTCTTCCCGCCCCACTGTGAGATCTGGGGTCATTTCACAGGGGCTTGTCCAGCCTAGGGGAACATTTCTCTGCCTTATGAGGCCCCATCAATACCCAAGTCTAGTGACCTTCCAGAAGGAGAGGTTCAGTAATTTAGTGACAATTTTTATTTTTTTCTCAGTTTGTACTTTGTATTTTTAATGAAAGCACCATGGAGCTAAAACCTTATAAATGGGTTATGAATGGCATCCTCAGAGGACACCTGTGTTTGTCCTGCAGGCAAAAGTGACAGGCAAGGCGACAGCAGTGTTCACAGCAATCAAAGAAGGGAGTAGCAGAGAGGACTTTGGGGAAGACAAAAAGCTGTGTTTACTCTGAGTCAACAGCCATGCCTTTGGAGCCCCAGACAGGTTTTAGGTTGAACAGAAGAGGACAATGCAGAGGCAAGATGGGGATCTGAGTATCACCTGCACATAGATGGCATCTGTGTTTGCAGGAAAGTTAGGGGATGCAGAGGGAGAGAGGATGGAGACCAACAGCAAATCTTGTGGATGCTTCATGGAGGGCAGGAGAAAAGATGGGGAGGATATACCACACATACACAATTGAGGAACAAGATAAGAACCAGGACAGGCCCAGACACATCAGCCAAGAAAGGGCAGCTTTAAAGAAAAGAAACTTAGACTCTCTTACAGTTTTGTGGTTCACAGTATCATAACAAAAGCACTTTTTCATTACATAGCATGGCTTACAGTAATAAAACATAAATAATTTGGCATGTGGCTATTTCAACCATAGCTTTAGAGGCTCAAGCATACTCCCACTCCTATCCTGCTTTCTTTCTCCCTAATTGGTTTAATGGTGCATGAGGGAAGTCTCATTGTTTGAAAAAGTACTTCTTCCACTGGCTTGAAACAATAGAAGTAATTTTTCAAATGCCTTGTACTTCACTGGAAAGTCACTGTTGACAAATGTAAGTGAAGCCTAGATCTCTGCAATTTATCAAATGGAATACTAATACCAAGGCTGGTTTTGTCCTTACTGATCACCCAAATCCTCAAAAGACTGATTGTACTAGGAAAGCTACCAGGATTACATTTTTTGGTGAAGATTTTTCCAATGAAGTGCAGAGCCTAACAAACTGTTGGTCCTTCAGATGGCACACAAAACACATTTTTCAAGTGCATGTGAGTTTGTGTGCAGTAGAAATAGAGTGCAAACACATGAAAAAACTTGTTCCTTAGGTCTCCAACTTTCTGAATGTCAAGCTAATGGCACCAAAAAGCAAGCAGACAAATACACTTTTTCTTGGAAATGATGCAGTCTTTTTATACTAATACAGCTTTAGTATGAGGGTCAAATCCCTTCCTTTACAGCAAATGGGTGAATTTTCTTGGCTATGCAATTAGAGGCACTCCTCTAAGTCTTTCATCCTTGCTGTTCTCTGCTTCACAGAAGGAGCTCTTGTCATCATTTGCTTCTACCATGCATACAGCAATGGCATGGAAAAGTGTCTATTACACATTTCTAGGACAGTAAAGCAGGATATTCAATAGGAACTCATAGCAGCTATGTGGGTACTTAGCTGCTGGCCAGGGTCAATTCACCACACTCACCTAAGCAGTCTCAGGCAAAAAAAAAGGCTTGCAGAATCAGAAAGAACATATGGTTCTGGTTTGTACTTGGCATGGCATTGCTAGCATGTATTCCCAGACTTTAGTTTAGATGGTCACAATCACTGTATCCATCTACTTCTCCCTCAACCTAATGTGCTGACAATATAAGCAATCTACTGTATATGCATTTACTCTCTGAACTATAAAAAGATTTCTTGGAGGCCACCATATCACACATCCCCCTTGACACACATTTTTGTGCATCACACATCACTTGAATTATCCCTGAAGTTACTATCAGTCAAAAGCAGGACAGTGAGTGCATATCACCAGTCAGCATCAGCTCTGTTGGATTTTGAGTCCATACTGAATCTTGTCTCTTTTTCCTTTTGGGATGGATGTATTTTTTCACTAGTTAAATACCTTGTTCTCAAAAAGCACTTACACAAGACTTCTTTCCCCATGAGACTCACATATTTGCTGTAGATTCCAAGAAATTCTTTTTTTCTGCATGATTAAAAGGCAAGTTTTATACTTCATCAAGAACAGAGACTCAAACTTTCTTGTTATCAAGCTAAGATCCAAGTTTCTTAACAGAATATACATCTCCTTTTTAGCTCAGCTCTTGAATCCCTGCTTATCTTCCACTTCCTCTAGAAGACAACTCATCAGTCATGGCTTGGCACACTTTTTTCTGACTGAGATGCTACAAGCTTTATTTTGAATGCTCTTTTACATTCCTAAATTCAACAACTATAGGCAACTGTGATATTAAATAATGTTTATGCAATTGCATATTAAGACTGCAATTGCATATTATTATTAAGACTGAATAAGACAGCCCAGACTAATAGAAAGCAATTGTACCAACATTATTTTATATTATTGGTCTCTTAAATGCTGCATGCTGAATACAGGGCATTGAATTAAAAGGCATACATAGAACACAACAGAAAAAAAAATTCAAAGCTAGCTGAATAAGCTTCCCAAAGACAAACCTGTCTAGTCTCTCTTCAGGTGATGGACCTGTTCAAAGTAATTTCAGATTCTTCTGCAAATTCATTCAAAGTGAGCTTATTAAAGTGATGCTCTTTGCTTTGCAGCTGTTGATGCTTTTAATGTGGGAAAGCTCAAGGCATGGTGCTACTATGCTTCCCCAGAAGTTTGGCTGTGTGGAGCAATAGCATTTCTTACCTCCCTCCACCTTCCAACCGACCCCTCGTCTCATATCCCCATCCCTGCCAGCTCCTGAGAACACAGCCATTGGTGTTAGCCTTAGTGCCATCATCTCAATATTCACTGCCACGCTCAGTTGCCAAACAAGTATTATGGAGTTAATATATATCATCATTGGTGATGAAAAAAACACAAGAATAAGATCACCCCAAGCAACATTAAGCCCAAGTCTATCCTGCTGAAACACAATGCTCTTCACAGCTCAAACAATGCATGTCCTTCTATCCCAGTGCCTAATGTGCAACACACTGAGCCAAAAACTACATTGTAGATGTTAAGTTTGCGACTCAGAAAACTGAGATTTGCCAGGCTTGGGTGTTTAGAGGATAAATAATTTCATGTCTTCTGACAGGTATCATGAATGTATTTAACTGATCTGTACACACCAGTGCTTATTTAAGCTTGTATTATGTCACTCCTTCACACGTCCCTTTACGCACAAGCCTAGAGCATTCCAGAAATCATAATATCTGCAAGGAAGGTTTCTGACTATGGAAAACTCCCAAGGATCCCCAAAGGGAGCCCTTCATAAAGCCAGGCCTGTTGGGAGCTGATGGGATTCACCTGACCAAGTGGGGCAAGAGGGTCTTTGCCAACAAGCTGGCCAGAATTATAAGGAGAGCTTTAAACTAGATTTAGGGGGGAAGGGGATGGAGTTTTGAGCAACAGAGAAGAGCCAGGGGCTGATGATGTATTAGGAACCAACAGGGAAACACATGTGAAATGCCTCAAAGGAATTAAGGCTCGTACCTCTAAAAAGGTGACAAGCTCAACAGCCCAACTGAAGTGTCTCTATACCAATCCACACAGCATGGGTAACAAACAGGAGGAGCTGGAAGCCACTGTGCAGCTAGAAAGCTATGACCCAATTCCTATCACTGAAACGTGGGGGGACAAATCACATGACTGGAGCACTGCAATCAATGGCTATAAACTGTTCAGAAGGGACAGGCAAGGAAGGAGGGTCGGGGGGGTGGTGGTGTTGCCCTCTATGTTAAAGAATGGATTGACCACACAGAGCTGTCTTTGAAAAACAGCAAAGAACAGGTTGAGAGCTTATGGGTAAAAATTAGGGGCCACGCCAACAAAAGAACCCTCATCGTTGGTGTTTACTACAGGCCTCCCGATCAAGGGGAGCCCGTTGATGAAGCGTTCTTACTTCAACTACAGGAAGCATCACACTTGCAGGCCCTGATCCTGCTGGAGGACTTCAATCACCTTGATATCTGCTGGAAAAGTAGCACAGCAAGCTGTAAGCAGTCCAGGAGACTCTTGGAGTGCATTGAGGATAATTTCTTAATCCAGGTGATAGACAGCCCAACCAGAGGAGAAGCATTACTGGACCTGTTGTTTGCCAACACAGATTAACTAATTAGAGTGGTCAAGATTGGTGGCAGCCAGGGCTGCAGTGATGATGCCCTGGTGGAATTCACAGTCTTGAGGGATATGGGCCAGGTGAAGAGTAAAGTCAAGACCCTGAATTTTAGGAGAGCAAACTTTCAGTTGTTTAAGGAATTAGGGGATGGGACCCCCTGGGAAGCTGCCCTCAGGGACAAAGGAGCTGAATAGAGCTGGCAGCTCTTTAAGGACATTTTTCTTAGAGCAGAAGAGCTCTCAGATTCTCATGTGTAAGAAGTCAGGCAAGGAAGGCAAGAGACCAGCATGGCTCAGTAAGGAAATCCTGCTCAAAGTACAGTGTAAGAAGGAAATGCACAGGCAGTGGAACCAGGGACGTGTATCCTAGGAAAAATATAGGGATGCTGCCTGGATGTGTAGGGATGGGATCAGGAAAGCTAAGGCACAGTTGCAGCTGAATATGGCAAGGGATGAGAAGAATAAGAAGAAGGGCTTCTACAGGTATGTTGAAAAAAAAAGCACGATTAAAGAAAATGTACTATCCCCGATAAAAAAGACAGGAGAACTAGAACTAATCAACATGAAAAAGGCTGAGGTACTCAACAATTTTTTTGCCTCAGTTTTCAATGGCAATTGCTCTTTCCACATTTCTCGAGTCCCCAAATCTCAAGGCAGGTACTGGGGGAATGAAGTCCCTCCCATCGTGAGAGTAGCTCAGGTTCGAGACCACCTGAAGAACCTGAACATACACAAGTCCATGGGACCTGATGGCATGCATCCCAGGGACCTGAGGGAATTGGCTGATGTAGTCTCCATCATATTTGAAAAGTCATGGCAGTCAGGCAAAGTCCCCAGTGACTGGAGAAAAGGGAAATATCCCATCCATTTTTAAAAAGGGTAAAAAGGAGGACCCTGGGAACTACCAACCAGTCAGCCTCACCTCTGTTCCTGGTAAAATCATGGAACACACCCTCCTGGAAGATAAGTCAAAACATATGGAAGGCAGGGAGGTGATTAGAGACAGCTAACAGGGCTTCACCAAGGGCAAATCGTGCCTGACTAATCCAGTGGCCTTCTCCGATGGAGTGATATCAGTGACATAGATAGTGGATTGAGTGCACCCTCAGCAGCTTTGTAAATGACATCAAGCTGAGTGGTAAAGTTGATTCGCTGGATGAAAGGATGCCATCCAGAGGGACCTTGACAGGCTGGCGAGGTGGGCCCATGCGAATCTCATGAAGTTCAACAAGGCCAAGTGCAAGGTCCTGCACCTGGGTTAGGGCAATCCCCAATATCAATATAGACTGAGGGATGAATTGATTAATAATAGCCCTGCAGAGAAGGACTTGGGGGTACTGCTGGATGAAAAATTGGACATGAGCCAGCAATGTGTACTTGCAACCCAGAAAGCCAATTGTATCCTGGACTGTATAAAAAGAAGCATGGCCAGCAGGTCAGGGGAGGTGATTCCCCCCCTCTACTCTGCTCTCAGGAGACCCCACCTGGAGCACTGCATCCAGCTTTGGAGTCCTCAGCACAGGAAAGACACGGACCTGTTAGAGCGAGTCCAGAGGAGGGCCACAAAAATGATCAAAGGGATGGAACACCTCTCCTATGAGGAAAGGCTGAGAGAGTTGGGGTTGTTCAGCCTGGAGAAGAGAAGACTCCAGGGAGACCTTATTGTGGCCTTTCAATACTTAAAGGGGGCTTCTAAGAAAGATGGAGAGACACTTTTTACCAAAGCCTGTAGTGACAGGACAAGGGGTAATGGTTTTAAACTGAAAGACAGTAGATTTAGATTGGACATAAAGAAGAAATTTTTTACGATGAGGGTGGTGAGACACCTGGAACAGGTTGCCCAGAGAAGTTGTAGATGCCCCATCATTGGAAGTGTTCAAGGTTGGACAGGGCTTTGAGCAACCTGATCTAGTGAAAGATGTCCCTGCCCATGGCAGGGGGGTTGGACTAGATGATCTTTAAAGGTCCCTTCCAACCCTAACCATTCTATGATTCTAAGTTGCTCACTGAAAGCCATGAGATCTACAGGATGCAAGGACAGATGTGCAGGTCAGTAGGTCTGGGACAGACTGGCATGGCAGTTCACCCAGGAAACCTACTTCACAGGACAGAAAAGCCCTCTAGGAAAATTGGTGAAGTCTCTTACGCATGTTGGTTATCTCAGTACTGATTGTGCAGTACCGAAGTTGAGCGGCCCATTCTCCTCCATCTCTGCTCCATGACATACTCTCCAAGGATGTCATCAGGGAAGCCTTAGCCTGTGGCACAAAGGTTACTGATTTCCTTCTACTTTCAGGCAGAACAGGAGGCATTTGTATAACAGATATCACAACCACAATCTGATACATATCTTCAAAGTCTTAAGCACCATAACCAATAAATCCTCACAGTTTGTCCTCCATGAAATACATACTACTATTATTCCTGGTTTGGAGGCAGCAAAAAAGAGTTCTGCATGGCTTGCTGATTTGCCCAGTGATGCAGGCAGGGTCTTTGTCAGTCACAACTAGGAATTGGGAGGGACTGCCAGCCCCTGCTGCCAAACCACTGAGCCCCTTGACTTATATCCCTCTTCCAGCTACAGGATTAATGGTGGCTATAAAGCTGCCTGCTGCTTCATGGACACATTTTCACTGTCTGCTGCTCAGATGACGTGTCCTGTCATAAAGAATGATGAATTTATGGCCTCTCATTATTGGTAGTCAATGAAACAGATCTGAGACAAAAATCTAGCAGGGATGTGGTGTATTAATCAATACAAATATGTGAGCCAGAGAAGTAAGGATACAGGGAAGCAGAAAATTTTAAAGAAAGAAGGAAAGAAATAATGATTTATCTTTTTTAATATACATCACCAAGACCATTCATTATAGCCACCTGCATGTTTGGATACCTAGGAAATGTGGGTAAAAAGACAATCCTTCTGTCCTGGGTTCAGCTGGGATAGAGTTAATTTTCACAGGAACCTGGGAGGGGGCACAGCCAGGACAGCTGACCTGAACTAGCCAAGGAGCTATTCCATACCATGTGACATCATGCTCAGTATATAAATGGGGAGCGGGCTGGGGAAGGGAGGATCTCTCGGCTTTCAGTGGGGGAAGTGGCAGAGCGTCGGGTTCTGGGTGGTGAGCAGTTGCACTGTGCATCACTCGTTTTGTATGTTCTTTTATTAGTACCGTTGTTGTTGTAACTTCTTTTTTTGTGTTGTCCCAGTAAATTGTCCTTATCTCAACCCTCGAGGTTCCGGGTTTTTTTTGTTTTTTTTTTTCTTTCTTTTCTCCCTTCTGATTCTCCTCCCCATCCCACCGGAGGGGGGCGGGAGGAGTGAGCAAGCAGCTGCGTGGTCCTTTGTTACCGGCTGGGCTGAAACCACGACACCTTCAAAAATATTACAGTGAAAAAAATCACAGCAATAAGAATAAAGATCAGATGGAATGCACTTGTTGGCATCAAGCAAAAAAGAATAATTCAGCCAAAATTAAATCCTCATTGCCTTTCATTTCCTTTTAAAGCTATTTAATTCAACAATCTCTTCCCTATATACTTTTCATAAATAATCCAAGGTTTAACAGTCCCATTTCTAGGGTTAGGAACGAGTTCCTCTGTTGTCTGGAAGATAAATACAATGTGTACAGAAGCAACACAAGTTTCCCTATGCTTTTTAGACAGTCTTTATCTGAGAGAACAGCAAAGCTACTTGGAGTAGTCAACTGGAACAATTTTGCAAATTCTGTTTAGATCGATATGGTTAGACATAGTTAGAAGATATGTAGATATGGCAGACCATGGAGAAATTCTCCCTGATATTTAACTTACATTTGTTTTAAAAAAAAAAAAAAAAAAAAAAACAGCAAGAACAAACAAAAAAACCCTTTGCTAATGAAACTATTTCCCTCCTTTAAACCCTGCTTGATTTATTTCTTAGAGTTCAGAGGCACTATCTATAGGACTCTCCCATCCAAGCAAATCAACTGAAAACATGACATGGAAAGCTATAAGAATGTTCAGAGACCTGAGGAAAAACTGGAAGAAATGAGATTTATTTTATCCTAAAGAAGAGATGTCTGAGGAGGTGCATGACAACAGCCTTCAAGGCTGTTGCATAAGGAAGGGAACAATATTTATTTCATGTCTACACTGGACAGGAATGAAAAGTTGCATGATAAAATTGCATGAAGAGAGACTGAAGTGAAATGTTAGGAAGACTTCCTCAGGCACTGGAATTGTTCATAAATTGTACAGAAATTTCCACTTCTGGAGATCTTGAAGCCAAGTTAGATAAATGTCTGTCAGGAAAGATAGTTGACACAGGCTTAGGACAGTCCCCTTCCAGACTTAATCTTCCATGATGCCAATAAGGTAGACCTTGAGGGGTCTTATGGCAGATACTTTGGTCTCTTCAAATGTTGATTTATGTCTATTCAGAACTGAATGAGGCCTGTAGCTGAACAAACATATAATATATATAATTAAACTACATACATTTCACTGCATTAGCAGGTTACTTCTGCAGGCTTCAGTATCAAGATAGGTTCAGTCAGGAGAGAAGCACATCAGTAATGCATGAATCCACAGTTTATAGTTATTAGTGGAGGTGTTAGTCACATAGCACTATAACACAAAGTCTTGTATCATTTTTCATTTTCTGTGAGTGGATTTCTAATTCATGCAGTCTTTGTGGACTATAAAGTCTTACATTGAAATATACCTCTCAATTTGCTCTCAACAAACATTCCAGCATAATAGCTTCAAATTAATTTTTCATTTACATCCACACTAGCTAACCTTAAACATGACATTCTGCACAGAAGCAAAATTGAATGATTATACACAATCAACTCACCATGCTCAAATTATAAACAATATCTGCAGAAATGTGGTATTGCTGTTTACTCAACTCTTATTTAGATGATCCTGCAGCCCAACTAAAGATTTCTTGGACTTGCATTGAGTCCCAGCCTGGCTCCTCTTCATCTCCAAGCATTCTCCAGCCTCGAAAACAGGCTTTGAAAACAAAATCCCAAGGCTCACCTACACCTGAAAATGAGGACATGGGAAGCCGGTGAACTAACAGTCCACCAACTACTTGCCAAGCACTGCACTATCTTCCTGGGTAAAGAGGCTTTGAGTCTTGACGACCTAAATTTCGCATGTGCTCGGGAGGCAACATTCGGCTTTTGGAAGAGGGCTGCTGGAAGGGCAGGAAGCTTCAGCACAGAAGAGAGGCTGTCCAAAACTGGCCTTCAGTGAGCACAAAGCAAGAGGCAACTTACTTTCCTTCCAGAGCATTAGTGCCTGATATTTTTTCCACAACTGACATTAAATTACTTAGCAATAGTGAAACTGATTCCTTTTTTGTCTCTGTCACAGCAATCATTTCAGCAGCTTTCTCCATAGCCCCTGTCCCTAGAGCACTCAGCAGCTATATATCTCTCTTTGGCCTCAGAATGGAGATCCTAGCCCCTGCCCAGAAACCCTTACTGGCCTGTAACAGGTGGTCTTCTGAGAAAAGTCTTGGTGCTCAGCAATCACGTGTCAATAAAAATTCTTGTGATAGCCAGGAGAAACATCTGCCATTGTTCTACAACATGGAATAGCCTTAGTGACAGACTCGCTGTAGGATTTTGTGGTTGTCTGCATCTATAAGAAATCATAAAGGGAAGAAAAGCAATTACTTTGCTTTAACATGGTTATAGCTTTTTAGGATTATGCTCAACTAGATCTTTTGGGACATTGTTTAAAAACAACTCAGCTTTGAAGAAGGAAGGGAGCTGGATGGACTGTTTGGAAGAATATCCCTGCCAATACAGCTTCAGATCAAAGATACAGAATTGCCTCAGAAAAACACACTTCTTTCCCGAGCCTATTCCTAAAGCAGTGAAGCCTCAAATACTCAAAATCCTCTTCAAATGCAGACCTAAAAATTACTGCAGCAGAGCAAAGGGCAACTGTGAACAGAAAGGCATCACTTCAAATTTCAGCATGTCCCAGCAGCGTCACTCACAAGCTATAGGATTAGCTCCACAAGTTGGCTGACTTGTCTCTAGATGTTGGTCCTCTACTGCTATTCACAGCCACCTCCTCCTCCCTGCCACATGATGCCTCATCTCCTGGAGATTCCATCCTGCCACCTGTCTTCTGCCAGCTTTCCTTGCAATTGACTCCATGGCAAGCATGAAAATGCCCTACACAGAATGCTGCTTGCACCATACCAGGCAGGTTAGCTATCCTGGAGACAGCCACACTACAAACCAAGCTCTGGAAGTTTTGCTACAGCAGATTTGAAAATGGATGCATTTATTATGAAACCAGTCACAAAATTACAATGAGGTTTTGCTAAAACATTGGAAGTATCGTCGTTTCTATTTTGCAGGGCTCTAAATAAAGCAATGTTTCATTTTTTTCAAGATGATGTATGAAATATTTTCATAAATAATTTCTACATTAATTAGACCTTTAACAAGTATTCTCGGCTGACTTTTTTTCTGATGTGGCCCTTTTGCTCATTTACTACCTTCTTCCTTTCTGAAGAGTTTTACCTCTCTCCTTAATAACTTCTCTCTTGACCACTTCTGGCTTGTCTACCCTTTCTTTTTCTAACATCTCCCTGGATTTGCAACAGCTAGTACATTCAGGTCACAATTTCGGGCATGGCCTCCTGTGATGCTGCAATTTATATGCTCACATAAAATAGCATTGGTACTTGTTATACTCAAGTATTTTAGGGTGACACTCATTTGTTCTCAGAGTGTCACTTCGTCTTTCAAAAAAAAAAAAAATCAGTCATGGCTGCTTCTTAGCAACAACTTTATCAGAACAGATTTACATGGAAATCAAATACTCTCAACAAGGAACTGCTAAAGGAAGTTGATCATACAGCCTTATTCCTGTCCATTAGAGGCAAATACTATATTGCAGAGTATAACGGTTTTGTAATTCTATATGAATCTAATGAACACATGCAGAGCATTAGCACTGACTGATGTAAAAGACTCTATGAACTTTTCTAATTAGCGTATGTCTGAGTTGATCTGCAAAAACAATCTTGTCTTCAGACTGCAAAACAAATCAAACCGTACACAGCCACCATCCTCTCCTGCACTAGACTGGATTAAAAATTGGAGTCTGTAACAGTCACATACAAACAGGTCGCAAAGGACTAGACTGTGAAAGGCCGACATGCACTTCCCATATGCACAAAAAAATGCATGCCCTTACTTCATGCACACCTGTGGGAGTATATCTGGCTGATGCAGAGGCTTTTGAATGACCGTGACCAGATGAGCTTAATTTACAAAGGAATGCGAACAGTTGATAATCAGAAGGAACACAGATGTGTAGTTGCAAAAACTGTGTTGTAAGAGCCAATCACAACGAAGAGGAGGTGTTGCATGCTTTGCAGCTCTTAACGAATTGAATGTTGTTATCGTTTGCATGATATTGTATTGTTAACCAATCACATGCTTGGGCTGTGCGCGTGAACACGATTTATGTAACCACACTGTGTATAAATTAAGGAGATAGTGAGTAATAAATCATCGTTTGTTATAACCTAACAAGCGTCCGTCTGCTGCAATCTCCTCACACACCCATACTAAATATCCAAGTATCAGACTTCAGTGCAGGAACATAGTCACTTAGTACTCCCTACTCTGGGATGTACACATTTATACTACACTTTCAATAAATTGAAAGTTTTTCATTTTCACAGTCTTTAGAAAGGACCCATTTTCTCTGAAGATTTTTCTATAGCTTACTCATTTTATCAGATGAGGTTTTTCAGGTTTGGTTTTTTTAAAGCCAGAATAGCATGCTGAGCTCCAACTAGCTAGTTGATAAAAAAATGCAAATAAAATCAAATTTGGGGATGGGGTGAAAAAGTGAAACAAAATATGAAGCATGAAACCCTATGAACAGAAATCGTGAAACAGCAATACCAAGAGTCTAATTGTCTTCATTTTAATGTCAACTGAGAATAATTTATTAACATCACAATGGTGCAAAATCCCTATGAATGACACTGGAATCAGGACCCCTGTCTTTGTATTAAGAATGATGACATCCTTTTTGACAAATGAAGTCTTGAGTTGCCGTGGCTCTTCTTAGTTCTGTCACTGAAAGGCAGTATCTCTAATATATAGTTACATATCAATTATGTTAGGAATGGGATAAAAGGAATAAATCTGTACTATTTCCAAGAGACAATGCCAAAAGTGTAATTGCCCATATTCGTATCACTATGTTATAGAAAGTGAGAGTGTCAGGTAGTCCTAATGGTTAACTGAAAATCTATAAAATCCATTTCTTTTTCTTGCTGAGAAATTAATATAGGACCAAAACCTGAAATTCCAACTCTGATCATGCTCAGACAAAACTCCCACTGAAGTCAATGGGAATTTTGCCAGGGAGAGGATTAAAGACAGTACGATTGGCTGCATTCTACCAGAGATGTAAAAGCTATCTAGCTAGGTTTTCATAGTAGTGCTGCTGAGGCTATTAAAATTAGCAACCTTTCACTCATGCAATCATATGAACTTGCAGAGGAGGGATGGATGTGATGGGGACAAGCCAGCATACCAGACATTGCTTATCACTGGGCTGGGAGCCAGCAGAAGTAAATTTCTCCTGCAGTATCTCACTTCCCTCTTCCTCTTTAAGGCCCAACAAGAAGCAGGAAAGCGGTAAATAAGCAAGCCTGTATCCTTGGAAATCAGCACTATCTGGAGGCAGGGCAGCATGCTCATCATCACAAAAATCTGCCGAAGCCATCCACCATATCTGTGCCTCTGCAGCATTGTGCTCTGTGCCCACAGAGATAAGACACCTCAGAAGAGAGATGGCAGGAAGCATCAATGTGTAACAGCTTCATTGGGCTTCTGCCATGGTGGCAGTGCCTCAGGTAACCAGAGGTAGCCATTAGCCTTAGGGAGGTGCCAGGCTCTGCAGGGAGGGGATGTCGCACTGCCTTTGGGGTCCTCGGGTTTTGCTGGCTGCTCCCTCTGCTCAGTCACTTTACCTTTGGTGGGTACAAAAACTAATTTAAAAAAATATATGGATCATTGAGTGAGTGGTCTGGATGTTTTTGTTCTTCAATACAACTCCCAGAGGCTTTAGAATTTTGTTTGATAAGACAGTAACAATGCTTTTTACTTTACCAGCCAATTCCTCCATGTTTTGATGATGTGGTAGCAAAACCTATGGAATGTAAATACGATGACTTAAAATAGCTAAATTATCTAACCAGTTTGCAAAATGAAGCAAAAAATAAGTCCTGAGCTACAAATGGTTTGTAAAATGTTAACTCATCCATTTAAATTTTTGTGGGGAAGAAAGAATAACATAGAAACTCATTACAGATGTAATTTTTTAAAAATAAACTTAATTTCAACAATAAGATTACAACAGATTTCTGACATTTTATATCACCAGCAATGCTATCTGGCACCAATTTCATTTCAAATGGCCAAACAATTATTGCTAAAGTAACTAATATTCACGCACATGGATATTTCTTATAATGTTTAATTAAAAATATATATTTAGGAACCATCATCACTTGCAAAATAATGATGAATACAGTACTAAATTGGTTAAAGGATCTGACTCATACCTTTCTCAGTCTCTATTGCTTTTGAGTTCCTCATGGTTTTGCATCTCATGCAGATATATTCGCTACTGGACAGATTGATCTGTTAGCATTTTACAGTCACGTGGCATAAATATAAATGCAATGCAAGGAGAAAGACATGGGAGAATCAGGCTGCGTGAGTTGTGCACATGCAATTGCAATGTGTAGGCAAATAAAGACAGAAAGATTCAGATTGCTAAATAAAAACAGTTACATATTATTCAGGGACAACTTAATGTTGTACACAAACAGCCCTCACTAGAGTCCTGAAGCAAGACCACACATGCACACAATTTCTCATGCCAGTAACTGCAGTGCTGACAAAAATCCCAGATGAATAAAGGCCCCTGATTTATTTTATGGGGGAATACAGCACTGTGCTGAACCTGCGGAGGCAAGCACCTGCACAGACTCTTTGCATCCTGCAACACGCAGATGGAATTCCTTGTGAATACAGTGAGTTAAAGTTACATTTATATTCTGTATTAAACAACTAAATCTTACAGTAGCCTGACTTACAGCACCTGAAGCAAGGCCTGTGTGTCTTCAAATGGGGGGAAAAAAACCTCTGAAGTTTTTCTGAATTTCCCCTCCTCTCCTCTCCTAGAGGCAATCAAACCCTTTTTAATTAGACTGATGAGAGGATACTCAGCCCCTCTGCTCAGTCTGCCAAAAGCTGCCGTTTCCTAGCATGAGTATCTGTTCTCTAATCACTGATCAAACTGCTATCATGTGGGCTATCTACAAATTATCAGTGGTTACAGCTGCCCTCAGTTTGGGCAAAGTTCAGAACCCAGGAACAAAAAATGTTAGAGCTCCATAGTTAGGAACATGAGCTCTTATATCCAATGCCATCACCTCCAAACAACAGGTAACAACTTTGTTTGGATCTCAGGGTATTTTACTTTAACAGCAACAGGTTTATACATATATTTGGATTCCAATGAAGTATGATATAGCAACAGGGAATGGAAACTTGGCAACCTCTTTGGGAAGGAAAAGCAGTTATGATAAATTTTTCCCTTCCTCTTGAAGAGGTATATGACACTTCACACTTTTTTTAAAACATGGTGATTAAGAGTGATAAAGTGTGACTCTTTACCTGGAAAGAGATTATTTCAACTCCCAAGGGAAAACCAATGCTGATGTATAGGAAAGGAAAACCATCAAAACCATCACAAGGCGGCCATGACTACATGGTAGTTCTTGTCATTCCAGCCAAGGAAAGAAGTTACAGTTAAAATGTGTATGTGATGAGGGGGATCTTTCATTTAAAATTGAGCTGTAATTTCATAATAAAATTGAGCTCATTAACACTGCTGTGAGTTGCCACCTCTAGGTTCTACAGGAGATTGCCCTCTTTGAAATGAAAGCAGTTTGGCTCAATATTGCCTGTGACTCTACTCCAGGCCAGGACGTGCTTATCCACCACACTGAGTCCTTGCAGTTGCAAATATATATATAGAATCACTGAAGGATGCTATCAGCTGTTACTAAAATTAGAAGGAAATTGCATGTCCATATCAAAGAAATATATACCCTAATCTGGACTCTTTCAATCTATCTTTTTTGATGAATGGCTACATTTCTGAAACAATGATTTCTAATGTATAAATATGAATGTCTTCCAGTTAACCTTGAGGTTTCATTAAAAGACAGAAACCTCTTCTACAAGAGGTTTTCACAGGAAAGACATTGAGTTGCTGGAATGTGTCCAGAGAAGGGCAACCAAGTTGGTGAGGGGCCTGGTGCACAAGTCTTATGAGGAGCGGCTGAGGGAACTGGGGCTGTTTAGTCTGGAGAAAAGGAGGCTGAGGGGAGACCTTATCACTCTCTACAGCTACCTGAAAGGAGGTTGTAGTGAGATGGGTGCTGGTCTCTTCTGTCAGGTGGCTGGAGATAGGACGAGAGGAAATGGCCTCAAGTTGCGGCAAGGGAGGTTTAAGTTGGATATTAGGAAAAATTTCTTTACTGAGAGGGTTGTCACGCATTGGAACAGGCTGCCCAGGGAAGTGGTTGAGTCACCATCCCTGGAGATATTAAAAAAGCACGTAGACAAGGTACTCCATAACATGGTTTAGTGGGCATGGATGATGGTTGGACTTGATGATCTTGAAGGTCTTTTCCAACCTAAATGATTCTATGATTCTAAGTCTGATCATACAATTTAGATGCTTGTGTAACAAAATAGCTATATCTACTTCCAATTACTGAATCTATTTCTATTTTCATAGCAGATTGTATTTATACACACAAAAGAGAACTAGAACAAATGGAAGCCAGCTTCAAAGTTTCAGCATACACATTTCCATTGAAGTGGAACAATGAAATGGGCAGTGTAACATGTGGAATACATAGTACCAATGTTCTCTGTGCTTCCTATAATGCTGTATTTATAGTTCTCAGCACTTCCAACAATCCACGAACGCTTGCTTCAGAGATCAGATGACTAAATCTGGCACAATTTGGGCCTACATTATACTCTGGAATACCTTACGCCATCACATAACCATGGCAAAGCCCTTCAAAAGGGTATTTGGAGACCCTGCACATTTGTACC
Organism: Gypaetus barbatus; assembly: GCA_028022735.1. NCBI lineage: Eukaryota > Metazoa > Chordata > Aves > Accipitriformes > Accipitridae > Gypaetus > Gypaetus barbatus. Next base: position 16,779,231 of record CM051561.1, on the reverse strand, counting down.
CTATGGGAAAGAGAGCTTACAGCACATCAGGAAAGAGGATATTGAACTCCATCAAAAACAGAAGAGAAGGAAAGACAGATCAACTGAAAATTTGAAAGAAGAGAAGAAGCCAGAGAACTGTGAGGAACAAGAAGAAAGGAAAGGAAAAAGCTTCAGGTAAGCTTTTAGGGTATTTTTTTTAAATGAACCTAAACAAAATATTTAGCTGCCCAATCCATGAATAATTTTCAAATTATTGCAAATATTAAATATACAACAGGAAAAGGAGGGCTGAATTAGAAAGGTTTCAGAAAGAACACATTTTTTATTTGTCTGATAATGGCTTCCAACTTTACAAACCATTTGAAAGTTAATCTGCCTGTCAAACTGCTCAACAGCTTGTCTCAGTTCTCTGAATATATTAAACCTGAATTTAAAGTAAATTCTAGCATAAATAAACCCCTTCTAGTAGAACATTAGAAATATGCATTTATTTTAGTTTCATGTCTGGCAAACTTAAAAAAAACCCTCTGCCTTTAAACATTTTATAGACTTCTTTACTGCTCAGTGAAACAATATAAAAGCTTTTTAATATAAAATCCTAGATGCTCAACAACTTTTACCATGTTAATGATTCCTGCATGATTCTTACTTTGAGTCTCACTTTATTTTAGAGAGGTCAGGAATTCTTAATTAACTGAGCCCTTTGTAAACCAACATCATTTGGGCAGATCAGAATCTCTACAGTTATAAGCAATGCCATTTACAATCAAGCTGAAAAACAGGAGCTAGTGGGTACTATAATCTCCATGTTAAAGTTTAGCTCCCTTAGCTTTAAGAGGCTCTGTCCACATACTGAAAAGAAAACATTTTAGGAACACAGTCTTCCTTCATCAAGCATTAAACATCTGCATTGAGACATAATTAGTAACAAATCACGTGCTGTAATCCATAAGGTTCTGTGAATATTTGCATTAAGTAATAGTGCACTGAATGGCTAATATAAAAAGATATAGTACAAAAATGTAAGAAGGATATTCTATTTTATATATATATAAAAAATATATGCATTTCAGTGGTGCATAAATCAGTTGTGGTTTATTAAATTTACCTCTATGATTACATAAAATCCAAAATACCATGTTGGTACATGCTAAAATATTGGAAGGTCAAACCTACTTACTCCTATACCATAAAGATGAACTGCAAAGTGCTACAAAATAAATTACAAAAAAAAAATTGTGTAAAAATCGCAAATCAGTAACTGTGCACATTTGTACATATAAATATTATGAATCAGAAAGAACTACCTTATAAAATGAAATGTTTCAAAAATCATCTGCCAAATTCCAACTCTGCAAGTTTGTCTTTTCCCTGCCAAAATAAAAATGAATACATAACTGAAATATGTTGACTTTGTCTCAGCATAACATAAGACTGGACTCTGGGCTACTGTGTCAAGCTCTGCTCAGGGTCCAATTTATGCTCGATGTACCTTCACTGACTTTACTTCACATATTGCTGATCTAAATGATTCATTATTGATTTAGAACCAGCCCAGTGGCATCAGAAGTTATTTAAACAGGGGGAGATATTTATTGATAAGCAAGAAGTCTGAAAAAAATAATTAAAAGAAAGTTAAAAGAGAATTGGTGAGCAGAAGAGAAAGTTATTATCTCTCTAAAATAAGACCATTTCCACATAGACTTAGGGAGGAAAAAAAGGCAGACATTCCCAATATTTTTCTGAGGAACAGCAGAACACTTGTTGACATCTAACTTCAAAGAGTGACTATGATGGATATCCTTAACTGCTGCCATCCCTCCTCAAATCACCACGCTATGTGCAGGGTCACTGAAGACACCATGATTCCTAGGTCGCCACTAGACTTACAGCTCTGCCCTCTTTAATGTGGGGAGGAGAACACATCTTTGGGACAGATTTTGGAGAAGGGAAGAGAGCACTGTAGCACCTGCAGCTCCCCTACCCTAACCACTTACAGGAAATCTCTCACTACACTGGCCCAGAAGAATGCAAATATGGACATATCTTTGACTAAGGAGATCCCCAAAACTTGAGCACAGCAGGAAGAAAGAGTTTGGATGTGAGAGACAGCAGAGAACATAAGGAAACAGTCAAAGGACTACTAGTCTTAAAAGGTGAAGCAAGAGTAAGTTTCTGGAGAAAGAACAAGAATCAGGACAGGAGAAAAAAAAAGATACAATATATGGTACTGTAGAAAGAGAAGGACAGTGTATGCTGAAAAAGACCGCTGCAAAAAATAAAAAAAAGACAAGAATGTTTCAATGAAAGAGTGAAAATGGATGGAATTAAAAACTAAAAACAATGAAAAGCAATCACAAAAGAAACAAGGCGATATCATCTCTTCTTTTTTACTCAACGTAATTGTAAGGAATTAAAATCAAACCAAATCTCAGAAATGTAATCAAAATTCATAGAAATATATAGGTTTATCTCAGTCTTTTGCTGCTAGTCTTTGTAACTAACTTTCTGTTAAAAAAACTCCACCAACAACAAAAACAATCATCTTCCTTATAACAATTTCATAAATCAAAAAGATCAAATGATAAAGTCAGGACTGGATAGGAAAATAGCATGAAAATGAATGTCTAACGTTATGTCTAAATGTAGTCCCTGTTCTTGCAAAATGCTTGTACTTTTGTTTAACTTTACTCATTATAGTACTTTCCTCTGAACAGTTAAGTATGCATGTAAGTATATAGTCTGCAGGACCAACAGTATAGTTTGTTATTCTTGCTCTTGGATTAGACTCAGAATTTCAGCCTACTAAAGATTTGTACCCTTACCCAAAAGTACGGACTGTATTGAGTAAGTACTGTGTAACTGAATGTGTAAGTGATGACAGTGGTTCAAAACCCAAAAGCACTAACACATAGTATTGCCCCCTTTATGCATACAATTCATACTCTCCATAATCTTTCTGGTAAAGTCAGTAGAGCCACATACATAAATAAGATTTGCAGGGCCAATTCTGCAATTTACTGCTTTAGGATTTAAGGCGATATTCTGAAAATATAAAAGATGTTAACTTTAAGTATGCGAGTATTCCCATTGAAATCAATGGAATTACACACACACATTCAAATTAAACATGTGTGGAAGAGTTTTCCAGAGCCACTAATGTAATAAAATAAAAGCAACGTTGCAGTTCACCTTTGATAAATACTATTTATAAAAAACAACATCTTTCCAGTTAAGTTCAAACAGAAAAAAAAATTGTCAGAGGAAACAATGTAACAATTTCTTCTCAATGTCATTTTGAAGAGACAGTAAGAACAAGGCAATAGAAAAGAGCGTGATAGATTATTTCTGGACTTTCTTGAGTTTTATAGCTGCATCAGGGATTGGCTTCTCCCTGCTGTTGCAAAAACAGCTACCAATTTGAATGTACATCTAGAGTTCTCCAAACACAACCAATGTCTAAATGAGAAGTCCAAGGGAGGTGGCACTTCACTGTCCACTCCCTAGTGTGCAGTATGCAACTTCCATAAATAAGCTCAACAGCCCCTCTCATCTTTATTTCATTTACCCATCCAGTGGGATCTTATGAAATAAAACAAAACCTAAAAGAAACAAAATAAAATATGAGAAATCATGCTTAAAAAAAAAGGTCAAAGAAAAAATAATACAAAGGACCAAACACAAATGAATACCTGACAATCAAACATAAAAGGCATTTAACGCATACATAAAATGTTCAATAAAAACTGTACATGAATTTATGAACCTGACAACATTGGCTCTAGATTGTGGCCGAGGATTTTATTCAATAATTTTTGTTCTTGTTTTTAACCTTGCTTCAGTAAGTTCACAATGTTTATAAAGAGCTGAAAGCTTATCTATATTCCATATCACACTAAAGAACCTAAGATTTAACCCTCCAAAATACCCTTATAGAATAGGTACAAGGCCCTGGGTACAGTAGACAAAGTGCATAATAAGATAGAGGAGGAACCTATGCAAATAGTCTTGCCAAGGCCAGAGAGACCAACCCCTCGCAAGAAAACCTGCATTAAGACCAGCGCCAAGAAGAAACAACGGCGAGTTATGGCCATAGGTGACTCCCTCCTGTGCGGAACGGAAGCACCCCTTTGCAGACCGGACCCTCTTTTCAAGGAAGTTTGCTGCCTCCCTGGGGCCCGAATTAGGGACATCACCAAAAGACTGAAGAGCTTAGTACAACCTTCAGACTACTATCCATTCCTGCTCTTTCACATGGGTACTAATGATGTCGCAACAAAAAGTCTGAGGTCAATCAAAAGAGATTTCAGATCCCTGGGAAGAATGCTAAAAAATTCGGGAGCACAGTTAGCGTTTTCCTCAATCCTCCCAGTAATGGGGGGAGACTTTGGAAGAAACAGGCATGTCCAAGACATCAATATCTGGCTCCAGGACTGGTGCCTCTGCCAAAACTTTTGGTTTTTAAATCATGGAAGAGCCTTCAAGGCACAAGGTATGATGAGGCCTGATGGGATCCACCTGTCCCGATGGGGAAAACACATCTTTGGGCATAAACTGGCAGGACTGATCAAGAGAGCGCTTTAAACTAGAATCAATGGGGGAAGGGGATACCAACAGGATTGCAGTAGGTAAGCCAAGGATCAGCATGGAATTGCCTGAGGGTGGCAATGCTAATGGGAACATTTACCCTGCTCCACGGAGGGCTCAGGAGGACATCTGAAATGCTTGTACACCAATGCACACAATATGAGAAACAAACAGGATGAACTGGAAGCGTTGGTTAGTTCCCGGAACTATGATGTCATTGGTATTAGCAAGACTTGGTGGAACGAGTCCCATGACTGGAGTGCTGGGATGAAGGGCTACAGGCTGTTCAGGAGGGATAGGCAGGGCAGGTGAGGTGAAGGAGTTTCACTGTATGTAAGGGAGAGGTTTGACTGCACAGCCCTTACAGTTAGGGATGATGTGGTTGAGAGGCACTGGGTGAGGATTAGGGGGATGGAAAACAAAGCAGATGTTGTAGTGGGAGTCTACTATCGATCACCCAGGCAGGATGATAGCACTAATGAGTTATGCTATAGGCAATTAGGAGAAATCTCTGGATTAGTAGCCCTTGTCCTTATGGGACATTTCAACTTCCCAGACATCAACTGGGAATACCATACTGCTGTGACGAGCAAGTCTGGGAAATTCCTGAAGTATGTTGAAGATAATTTCTTGTCATAAGAGCTCAGTGAGCCAACTAGGAAAGATGCCCTCCTAGACTTGTTGTTTGTGAATAGAGAAGTATTTGTGGGAGATGTGATGGTAGGTGTCTGTCTTGGCCACAGTGATCACGAAATGGTCGAGTTTAAAATTTTAAGTGTAATGGGAAAAAAGGACAGCAAATTTGTTACCCTGGACTTCAGGAGAGCAATCTTTAAGCTATTCAGGGAGCTACTTAGCAGAGTACCCTGGGAATCTGCTTTTCAGGGCTTAAGAGTCCATGAGTGCTGGTCAGTTTTTAAGAACCACCTTTTAAAAGCACAGGCGCAGGCAATCCCATTGTGTCATAAGTCAAGCAAGAGGGGCAGAAGACCAGCTTGTCTGAACAGGGAACTCCTCATGGAGCTCAAGAGGAAAAAGAAATTGTATGATCTCTGGAAGCAAGGTCAGGCTTTGCAGGAAGATTACAGAGCTGTGGTTCGTATATGCAGGGAGAGGACATGAAAGGCCAAAGCTCAACTAGAGTTGAAACTGGCCAGTGTTGTGTCAGACAACAAGAAAGTCTTTTTAAGTATGTTAATAGCAAGAGGTCTAAAGAAAACATTGGACCAATACTTGTTGAAGATGGTCACCTGACAAATAGGGATGAAGAAAAAGCGGAGACATTCAATGCTTTTTTTGCCTCAGTCTTTAATAATACTGTTAGAACTTGGGCTGCCTGGTCCTCTGAGTTGGAGGACAATGACTGCGGTAACAGTGACTTACCATTTATGGACACTGAAATTGTAAGGAACCAGCTGTATCAGCTGGATGTTCACAAGTCCAAGGGGCCTGTTAGGATTCATCCCAGAGTACTGAAGGAACTAGTGGATGTTACGGCAGGACCCTTTGTTTTGGGTTTGTGTGGTGCGGTTTTGGTAGCAGGGGAGGGGCTGCAGGGGTGGCTCCTGTGAGAAGCTGCTAGAAGCTTCCCTTGCTCCAAGACGGACCCACCTCTAGCCAAGGCCAACCCAATCAGAGACAGTGGTAGTGCCTCTGCGTGAACATATTTAAGAAGGGGAACCTGCAGCGGGGGAGGAGATTGGAATGTGAGAGAAACACCTATGCAGATACCAAGGTCAGTGAAGAAGGAGGGGGAGGAGGTGCGCCAGAGGAGGTGATGCCCCTGCAGCCCATAGTGAGATGGCAGGCTGTCCCCCTGCAGCCCATGGAGGTGAATGGTGGAGCAAATGCCCACCTGCAGCCCGTGGAGGACCCCACACCGGAGCAGTTGGATGCCCCAGAAGATGGCCGTGACTCTATGGGAAAGCCCGCGTTGGAGCAGCCTGTGTCTGAAGATCTGTGGCCTGCAGAAAGGACCCATGCCGGAGAAGTTCATGAAGGACTGTCTCCCGCGGGAGGGACCCCACGCTAGAGCAGGGGAAGAGTGAGGAGTCCTCCCCCTGAGGAGGAAGGAGTGGCAGAGACAATGTGTGATGAACTGACTGCAAGCCCCTTTTCCAGTCCCCCTGTGCCTCTGGGGGGAGGAGGTAGAGAAAACCAGGAGTGGAGTTGAGCTGGGAAGGAAGGAGGGGTGGGGGGAAGGTGTTTTCAGTTTTGGGTTTACTTCTCATTATCCTTGGTTTGATTTGATTGGTAGTAAATTAAATCGATTTTGTTTTTTCCCCAAGTTGAGTCTGTCTTTTGCCCGTGACCGTAAGTGGTTAATGATCCCTCCCTGTCTTTGTGTCGACTCACGAGCATTTCTTTATATTTTCTTCTCCTCATCTCACCGGGGCAGAGGAGTGAGTGAGTGGCTTCGCGGAGCTTTGTTGCTGGCTGGGCTTAAACCACGACACCCCTCTCGATCATCTACCAAAGGTCTTGGGAGTCTGGGGATGTCCCTGCTGACTGGAAGCTAGCCAACGTTATTCCATTTTACAAGAAGGGCATGAGGGAAGACCCAGGAAACTACAGACCTGTTAGTCTAACCTCAGTACCTGGGAAAATTATGGAGAAGATCATACTGGGTGCTATTGAAAGACATTTAAAGGACAATGCAATCATCAGGCACAGTCAACATGGGTTCACAAAGGGAAAGTTCTGTTTGACTAATTTAATATCCTTCTACAATAAGGTCACCCACCTAGTGGAAGAAGGGAAGGCAGGAGATGTAGTTTTTCTAGATTTTAGAGAGGCTTTTGATACTGTTCCTCACAGCATCCTTCTGGACAAGTTGTCCAACTGCGAGATGAGCAGGTACACACTGCACTGGGTGAAGAACTGGCTGAATGGCAGAGCTCAAAGGGTTGTAGTGAATGGGGCTACATCTGGCTGGCGACCGTCACCAGCAGTGTTCCTCAGGGCTCAATTCTAGAGCCAGTTCTGTTCAATATTTTTATCAATTATGTGGATGCAGGAGTTGAATACACCATTAGCAAGTTTGCAGATGATACTAAACTGGGAGGAGCTGTTGACTCTCCTGAGGGACAAGAGGCCTTGCAGAGGGATCTAGCTAGATTGGACCATTGGGCAATCATCAATGGGATGAAATTTAACAAAAATAAAACCTGATTCTGCACCTGGGACAGAGTAACACTGGGCACAAGTATAGATTGGGAAAGGAGTGGCTGGAGAGCGGCCCTGCGGAAAAGGATCTGGGGGTGCTGGTTGACAGCAGGCTCAATAGGAGTCAGCAGTGTGCCCTGGCAGCCAAGAGGGCAAACTGCATTCTCAGGTGCATCAAACACAGCATAAACAGCTGGTCAAAAGAGGTGATTATCCCCTCTGTATTTAGCATTGGTGTGGCCTCACCTTGAGTATTGTGTGCAGTTCTGGGCCTCACAATTTAAGAAGGATATTAAGGTACTTGAATGCGTCCAGAGGAGGGCAACAAAGCTAGTGAAAGGGCTGGAAGGCATGTCCAATGAGGAGCGCCTAAGGACTCTGGGTTTGTCTAGTTTGGAGAAAAGGAGGCTGAGGTGCAACCTCATTGCTCTTTACAGCTCCCTGAGGAGGGGACGTGCAGACAGAGGTGCTGATCTCTTCTCCCTGGTATCCAGCATCAGGACACATGGGAATGGTGCAAAGCTGCACCAGAGGAGGCTCAGATTTGACATTAGGAAGCATTTCTTTACCAAGAGAGTGGTCAAACACTGGAACAGGCTTCCTAGAGAGGTGGTCGATGCCCCATGCCTGTCAGTGTTTAAGAGGCACTTGGACTATGCCCTTAATAACATGCTTTAACTTTTGGTCAGCCCTGAAGTGGTCAGGCAGTTGGTCTAAATGATCGTTGTAGGCCCCTTCCAACTGAACTATTCTATTCTGTTCTATTCTATTCTGGGCCAAATCTTGATCTGCCTTAAGTCCATGGGAGTTCTGCCATCAGTTTCAAGAAGTTGAATTTGACTGTTAGTAATTAAGTAACAGTGACTAATTCCTTTACATTGCATTTTCTTACTAGTTTTAAACCTTGAGGCACTCCTAGTACTTCCATGTTGCAAATAGGTAATGGGATATTCAGAAATGAAACATGCTAGCTTTGAGCCACTGCACATTTTTAAAAGGGTGTGGGCAAAATTCATTTTCTACAAAACAATTGATAGGATTTAGTGTAGGACGCCAACAAAAACAACAAGATTTGATTAATTCATAGACAAAAATATAATATCAGTACAAATGTATAGCATTTCAGAACAGCTAGGCCTCTGCACAGGGACTGTTTTAACTGGAGAAGAAGGCTCTAGGGTAGACTGATACTTACAAGATGAGTCTCGTAAGGTTATATCCACATGTAGTGATGAGTATCTTAATAACTTGTAAGGAATATTAAGTTATTGTTGGAATTGGTGCTCTTGCTAGTTCTACTGCTTTATAAAATATCTTAAATTGAATTAATATATTTTTGCCATACTGTGGGTCCACAAAATTCCCAACAGGAGAATTCAAAACTGTACCACTGAAAATCCAGGTCATCACACAGAATACTAACAACGCAGCCCTAAAAGTCTACTGTAATGTTAAGAAAAATGCACACTTCTATGTATATGTTGACCTTCATGACTGTCTATGCATGTTGCAAACTCTATGAACAGAGTTTGAGGAAAATTGAAGATCTGTTTCTACAGGTTGTACAAAGGTGATAGGCTTTTCCAGGCCTTTATGCCATATTTCTACTAAGTGGCTGTGGTTTATTATCTCCTAGGTAATTTTCTGAAAGATGTTTGGAAGTTAGGGGTTAGAGAATTATCATCACAGTTTTGGTAGTCCAGCATTTAAAGCTACTGCATGCTTGCTACCTTCCCTTCAGATTTCCTAGGCCTTTCAGACCCTTTCTATGGATTTTTGTTTTCTTAAATCTGTAAGATTGCATACATTCTTGGAGACTAAGTCAAAGGACATATATATATATTTTTACACAAACATACAAATTTACGCTGCACTTAACACTGAGACAAATCATTGCAAGTGAAAGCTTTCTGGCCTTTGCATTTGTTCCTAACCTGATCTGGTGCAATCACAGTGAAACCAGAATGTTGTGTTTAAAGTCACTTCTGAATTTTCATTTCAGAAGTTTTTAACTGATGAACTTCTATTAAGTGTACAGCACTATGCAAAGCACAGGTAGACAATAGATCTGCTTATATTCTTAGTTACATCAGCATGCATATTAGTTACTCTAGTAGCCAACAGCAATGTCTAAAACCAGTATGGAAAGAGAATCAGATCTAGGACCTGAGTAGTCCAGAAGAGTTGACAAGTCCACAAGGGAGTCCTGCAAGTCCTATTAAAGGCATGAGAATTAATCACAATAAATACATCTTTAATCACACATTAAAGTGTTCATCGGCACAAAAAAAAAAAATCTTATCTATCTATTCAACTATAACGTAGAACCAAAAATGACAGGGCATTCTACATGACAATAACTTACTTTTTCCCAGCCAGGATCAGTATAACTGGAACAATTTTTTTTTTTGCAACTTTTTAATTTACTATAAATGTAGGTAAACTTTACTTCAAACTCTGCAAATTTCAGGTCAAATTCAATGAATGCTTTCCAGTGGAAACCTATATTTGAGGCCAAATTTACAGACAGAAGAGTTGCTGCACTTGTACTAAATGTCCAGTGGCTAGGATGTGTATCCAAGATGTAAGAGACCAGTTTGATTTCCTTTTGAGTGCCCCAAGCACTATTGTCTAAAAAACAGGAATATTCCTCCAATTTTATGCATCTGGCTTTTTTATTTCTTTTGCTTTTCTTATGTGTGGGTTTAATGAAGCATTCTGTAGAGACTGAAATGAAGTTTCAGGCTTACATTTTGGTGTGGAAAACAAAACAAAAAACCCCAATTCATTTCTAGTCATATCAGCATCTTTTGGTTTGATGTATAACCTGCACAGAAGTAACCACTAGTCATTATTTACAGAAGGAAGTAAAAAAATAAATAAATAGGGCATTGACTTTATCCACTGAAACATAGAAAGCAACCAGGTAAAGGATGTAGAAAAGAAAAGGACACAGAAATACAAAAGAATTAGGCGGGGGGGGGGAAGGTTCTTACAGGGGAAAGGTGAAACAGAGCAAAGAAAAATGACTGGAATGTAAAGATGCAGAAACTGAATAGGAATACTTTAGAAAAAATGATTCCAGGGAAATAAAAAAAACCACCTACAAACCCATTAAGCAGCAGGCAATCTGGACTTACTTTGTATACTAGCTCTCTGACTATTTGGAGTAATTGAGCTAATATAGCCAAAATATTATGGGGAGTGGGTAGTTAGAAAATGATTTGACATGTCTTTAACAGCCAAACTCTCAATTGGCTTCTCAGAGTTCAAAAGGAGTCAGTTAGGCAAGTTGAGGCAAAACCTGATTTTGGCTTGAGTTGATGCCAGGGCACTAGATTCTGAGTTTAATATTAGTTTTTTAAAAAACCACAAACATTACTGTTATGTAAGCTGCCATTCACACTTGCAGAAGAAAGTACACTGAAGAATAAAAAAAAACCCCTTAAAATAAAAGTGGATGGGAGAAAAAAGCCATCCATCTTCCCTGTAAGAGGAATGACAAAACTTCATTCATCCTCTAAGGGAACATTATGTATCTATCTCTCTCAAATGCAAAGAGAACATTCTATGTAAAGTGTGAAATGAACTGTGTTGTTAATATGGATCCAGCTGAGCCAACAGTGAGGGTTTTGGGTTTTTTTAAATCTGACAATTGGCTTTCTGGAAATATCACAGCTGACTCTATCTCATGAGCTTTGCAGTTCTGTATCTCACATACTAGATGATCTGTAACTTCCTAAGGTTTTATTCTCATTAGGAGCTGGATAAAATGCCTTTGAGACTGATTCCTTTCAGCCTTCCTATTCATTGTATTACTTTTAATAATCACATGGTTCACAAAAAGAAAAACATAAGAGAAAAAAATCCATATATTTCTACATACTGAACTCATTCTGAAAGAAGAGCCTATCATAAATATCATTATTCTTATATGTGAAGAAGCCATTTTTTCCTCTTTCAACTAGCACACAGCATAGATCTGGTTAGTTAATGGCATGATAACACCTAATGCATTTCATTGCCAGATTTGGAAGCATCACTGGTATGGGGATAGTCAAATATCCATGGGCTCCATTTCTGCCAGTCCCAAACAATCTCCATCACACCCCTTCTCACAGGCCATATCCCCTATGAGCCTCCACCCAAGTCATTCAGGGAGGAAAATGGTCTTCTTATGAACTTTTTCATAAAGTGAGAAAGTAAATTTTAGTTGTCTGAGATACTTTTTACTCCAAAAAGATATGGAATAATATATTCCTATGATTTGTACATAAATTGGAGGTCTACAGGTGAACTTTCTTGGTCATTACAAATCTCATCTAAACTCTTCCAGAGAAGATAAGTTTCCTGTAACAATGACTTAAGTGAATTCAGAATTAAGTCTTCATACACTCACATTGTGCTCTCCAAATATGTTTCTAAATGTCTGAAGACTTGCATAAATTCAGAGATCATATATGTAAACCCAAACATTCAAGGGAAAGCACAAACAAAATAAATGTTGAGCAATTAAAAGTTCCTAAGATGTTAAGCCTCATTATGCTTTTTTTCTTCACCAAGTACATATGGTTTATCCTAAGCAGAGTGTTACTTGGGGCTTTGATCCAAACAGAGTATTCTGAAACAAAAATCAGCTTGCATTTTTACTTTTTCCAACTTGGAGGCAATCAAGTATAACATGACATGTATCTCCAGTCCTTTTAAATGAACAGTGTTTTATATGGAGAAAGCTCAAACTGCTGAGTAAAAGGGAGGAAAGTAAAGAAAAGAAAGATGTAGTTGCATTACCTAAAAAGATATTCTTATCAATTTTGTCGGTTTGTAATTTCAAGTAGAAAATTAAATTAAATAATTCATTCCTAGTTTTATTTTCTTGAACCACTGCTTCAAAGAGCAGTGCTGGCTAATGCTGCAGCAAAATGAGGACAAAATGTCACCTCACATTTATTTTTAAAACTCTAATGATAAAAATAAATGTTATTTTTTTACCTAAAGATACAAGCATGGATAGAAGACAAACAAATGTTAAGAGTTAAACACAGAGACTTGAACACACTCTGACTTATTAAGAGGCCAGGAATTCTCGAACATTTTGGATCTGTATTTCACATTAGTCCTTTCCAGATCAGATTTTCCAATGACTGTATTTATTTTGTAATTGGAGAAATTAAGACCAGAAGAGGTTAAACAATCTATCCTATGAAGTTGTACATGAAATAGAGTCTTGACCCTCTTTTACTTTCTCTAGCTACTTGCAACACTAATAAGGCAGTACACAATACAATGATATTAACCTGAGGACTAATTAGAATAAATCCAAACTTAGAGTTTATGCTCTTATTTATAATTCTTCAGTAATTGCAATATTTTAAAAACATTTCTTTTCCACTATCACTAGTGTTTAAATTTATGCTCCACATATATGGATACAGAGTTTATCATTTTATGGATGCTGCCACCTGTATGAGATTTCCAAATGGGCTTAATAAAATTGGAGCCATTAACATTAGTGTTGCAAGCAGCATTCAATCTATTTAATGGTTTGGTTCATTGATCTACAAATTCATATAACTAGGAAGGGGGTCAAATAGAATTATATGTACTTTAGTAAAGGATCCTATAAAGCTCTTCTCAGTGTAAAATGAGTTAAGACCAAGACAGTAAAATTTGACCTCTCTACTCGGTATTTCATAGGCCAAAAATATTTTGGGTTAACAGTCCCCTAACCTGCCAACAATGATCATTTACTATCTTAATCTGGTTTTCCTTCATCTGATTTGTTTTGTTTTGTTTTATTTCCTGGTATGATACATTGGAAGATATGCTTGTTTTCCAAGCAGGCAGCAGAAACTGAAACATTTGTGCTCAGCATTCTTAAGGAGAATATACTGCACCTTTCTCAAGGAGAGTCATTACCCTCGTGTCTTCCAGCACCATATCCAGCAGATGTTTCCTTTCACAGTGCTGCTGCTGATGCTTTACTTGTTCTGCTTGCTAGTGATTAATGAGTCAAGGACATTAAAACCTGAAGCTCAAATCACCAGCTGTCAGAACTAGTGAGTGCACAGCTTCTAATTCAGGGACAGGTTAAAGTAAAAAGAGAGAGTACGAATAAGCAACTGCTCAGACTCAGAAACTTTGCAGAAATAGCAGCTCCCCATAAAACCACAGAAAATCCACATTAATAGAAACCCAGTTCACAGGAAAGGCTGTAACAATTACTATCTGCACACACATTTTAAAACCTGGACATCTGTAGGTTATTCCACACTTCATTTGCATGAAGCATGGTATGCCTAAGAGATCAATCAGTATTTCAAGGAATGTTTTCTCAAAGCTTTCTGCAAGTCCTTGAAAAGTCAAAGCTGTTAAAAAAAAAGGCTGTTTACCTTATGACATCCCTAGCATTTGTGTTTAATACACTCATCAATATGCATGTAAAATATAGAAATACTACTACACAGATGCACTTCTGACAAATGTCAGTTTACAGCCAAAGATCAGAACCCATGAAGGATGGAACATAATTATGTCTCATCCCTTTGAAAAACAGAATCACTGTCAACTTGGAAACTGTTCTGTCTCTACCTGAATACTGAAGCCAACTCTACCATGAATTTATCTTGCGTAATTCCAAAGATCAATAGATATTCCACGTTTTCAATATACAGCCTTTTTGACTAGAACTGGGATGTCAAGTTATACATAGAAATTAGGGAAATTATGTTGCTTAATCTAGTAAACTAAGATTTATGGAATGATATGATATATATTCATTTATAATGAGATTATTCTGCTTACTGTTGCCTTACGACAATATTAATTCCTTTGATCATTACAGGCCTCATAGTTGTTACTGAACAATTTTCCAGCTTCCTCTCTATGACATTTTATTTTGAGTCTGTGAAGGTTGACTACTTCTTACAAGATGCATATGCTAATGACTTCATCTAGGAAAACAATTCTTTTATTTTTTTACTTAAAATAGAATAAAGCAGAATAGTTCAGTTGGAAGGGGCCTACAATGATCATTTAGACCAACTGCCTGACCACTTCAGGGCTGACCAAAAGTTAAAGCATGTTATTAAGGGCATAGTCCAAGTGCCTCTTAAACACTGACAGGCATGGGGCATCGACCACCTCTCTAGGAAGCCTGTTCCAGTGTTTGACCACCCTCTTGGTAAAGAAATGCTTCCTAATGTCAAATCTGAGCCTCCTCTGGTGCAGCTTTGCACCATTCCCATGTGTCCTGATGCTGGATACCAGGGAGAAGAGATCAGCACCTCTGTCTGCACGTCCCCTCCTCAGGGAGCTGTAAAGAGCAATGAGGTTGCACCTCAGCCTCCTTTTCTCCAAACTAGACAAACCCAGAGTCCTTAGGCGCTCCTCATTGGACATGCCTTCCAGCCCTTTCACTAGCTTTGTTGCCTTCCTCTGGACGCATTCAAGTACCTTAATATCCTTCTTAAATTGTGAGGCCCAGAACTGCACACAATGCTCAATACTTCATTAATCTTAACTATTTCCTTTTACAGCCATTACTATTCAAGCACTTCCTGCTGGAAATTAATGATCTTCCTTAAAAAGCTGACCTGTGTTGGATAAATGCTATTGAGAAGTAGTGTGAACAGTGACTAGAATAATGGATTGAGTGCAAGGGACCAAAAGTCAAATCCAAGCTATCCCAGTCACTGATTTGCTCAATGATCACAACTACAACATTTCTGTGCGTCTTTTTTCCTCCCTCCTGTGCAGAGTTTAAGCCCCCAGGTCAGCTGTCCTGGCTGTGTTCCCTCCCAACTTCTTGTGCATCCCCAGCCTACTTGCTGGCAGGGCAGCATGAGAAACAGAAAAGGCTTTGATGCTGTGTAAGCACTGCTCAGCAATAGCTAAAACATGGGAGTATTATCAACACTGTTTTCATCACAAATCCAAAACATAGCACCATACGAGCTACTGTGAAGAAAATGAACTCTATCCCAGCTAAAACCAGTATACAATGAAAGACATTTTGATCTACCAGACCAACTCCTTTATTTCACCATGAACTGGAATGGAATGCATTACCATTACTGCAATGTCAAGGGTTTGGTTTGCAATTGTCAATTCTACTCTTTTTTATATTTATATTTCTTCACCAATTGCTTTAATTTTCATCCTACTCTGCAGAAGAGAAAGTATTCTGGTACTTCTAGACTGTTCGCAGTTCACATTTTTCATAGTTAATCTATATACCACAAGGAGGGCTATCACTATTAACTGATATTTTTTGGATTGCATTCTACTAGACACATCCTGTACATGTGTTTTAGAGAAATAGAAAGCCAGTACAGTGTAAAAATATTTCTGAAACAATTCGTAGTATTATTCTTTATAATCGGTAGTGAATATATATTCTTTAGTCACTGGCCAAATTCTTCTTGGTGTAGATCCTTGGCCTGCAAAGATGAATTTAATGTTCAGATAGCTCCTATTCAATGGAGTCAAGGGTCAGTCCTTAGTCATATTGCATGGTGCATTTTTTTACTTAGGTTTTACAGTTTTTCTCTGGGGATTTTGCTTTTGTTTGGGATCATATACAGAACAAAAACCTGATTCATTAACATCATTAATAGTCAGTAATTCACTGCATTAAAGAAGCCTCAGATGACTAGGGCCCACTCAGGTGGTATTCTCCTCAATCCTGCCTGTAAGGGGAAAGGGTGTGAGGAAGAGGGCACTAACATGGCAAGGCAATAATTAGCTGTAGGGTGGTGTCAATGACAGTGTTTTGGTTTCTATGACCATGGGACCCTGTTTGCAGATCAGCGTCTGCTTGGGATCAATGGGATCCACCTTGCTAAGCAGGTCAAAGCTATTTTTGCCAATAGGATGACTGACCTCATAAGGAGGGCTTTAAACTAGAAATAATGGGGGAGGGAGAGAGTTACCATTGGTTCTGACAGACAGGGTTGATGGGTAAAGGGCCTGGAGTGATGTGACTGAAAGGGAATGCAAAATCAACAACAGAGCTTAAGCGGGGTCACCTCTGCATTTGCATGTAAGCTGGGAAGTGTCTACAAGGCACCATTATGGAGAAATCCCCCAAACCCTCTCCAGGAACTCAACATTCTTGGGTGCCTCTCTAAAGTGCCTGTACAGTAATGCACACAGTATGGGGAATAAACATGATGAGTTAGAGATCTGTCTGCAGTTGCATGACTATGATCTTGCTGAGATCAAGGAGCTGTGGTGGGATGGCTCCCATGACTGGAGTGTTGCATTGGAGGAATTGTCCTGGGTTCAGCTGGGATAGAGTTAATTTTTTACAGGAACCTGGGAGGTGAGGGGTGGGGCACAGCCAGGACAGCTGACCTGAGCTATCCAAGGAGCTATTCCATACCATGTGACATCATGCTCAGTATATAAATGGGGAGCAGGCTGGGGGGAGTTCTCTCGACTTTCGGTGGGGGAAGTGGTGGAGCGTCGGGTTCCGGGTGGTGAGCAGTTGCACTGTGCATCACTCCTTTTGTATTTTCTTTTGTTAGTACCGTTGTTGTTGTTGTAACCTCTCTTTTTGTGTAGTCCCAGTAAACTGCCCTTATCTCAACCCTCAAGGTCCCGTTTTTTTTTTCCTTTTCTCCCCTCTGATTCTCCTCCCCATCCCACCAGAGGGGGGTGGGAGGAGTGAGTGAGCGGCTGTGTGGTCCTTTGTTACCGGCTGGGCTGAAACCATGACAGGAATACAGCTCTTTAGGAAGGACAGGCTGGGAAGACGAGGAGAGGGAGCTGACCTTTATGTGAGATAGCAGCTGGAGTGCATGCAGTTCTGCCTAGGAATGGATGAGGAGCCAACTGAGAGTTTATGGGTTAGGATTAAAGAGAGGACAGGTAAAGGTGACATTATAGTGGGTGTCTGTTATAGGCTGCCTGACCAGGATGAGACCCTCCACAGCCAGCTAGAAGCAGACTCACATTCACAGGCCCTGGTCCTCATGGGGGTCTCCAACCACCTTGATATCTCCTGGAGGGACAACATAGCAATGCAGAAGCAATCCAGGAGGTTCCTGGAGAGCATCGATGACCACTTCCTGACCCAAGTGATAGACAAGCCAACAAGAGGAAGTGCTCTGCTGGACCTTATACTCAAACAAGGACCTGCTTGAAAGAGTCCCATGGGATAGGGCCCTGGAGGGAAGTGGCGGGGGGGAAAGAATGCTCATTGATATTCAAGGATCACCTCCTCCAAACTCAGAGCAGTCCATCTCAACAAGCAGGAAGCCAAGCAAAAATGCCAGGAGGCCTGCATGGATGAATAAGGAGCTCCAGGCCAAACTCAAGCACAAAAAGGATGGTGGAAGCACGGACAGGTAACCTGGAAGGAATACAAAGCTGTTGTCCAAGCATGCAGAGAGGCAGTCAGGAAAGCCAAAGTCTACCTGGAGTTGAATCTGGCAAGGGATGTCAAAGACAACAAGAAGGGCTTCTATAAGTACATAGGTGATAAAAGGAAGACTAAGGAAAATGTAGTTCCACCGCTGAATGAGATGGGGCACCTGGTTTTACAGGACATGGAAAAGGCTGAAGTACTGAATGCCTTCTTTGCCTGAGTCTTTACTAGCAAGACCGGCCTTCAGGAATCCCAGGCCCCTGAGACCAGGGGGAAAGGCTGGAGCAAGGCAGATGTACCCTTGGTGGAACAAGATGAGGTCAGGGAATACTTAAGCAAACTGGATGTAAATAAGTCCATGGGCCCTGATGGGATGCACTCATGCGTGCTGAGGGAGCTGGCTGATGTCATTGCAAGGCCACTCTCAATAATCTTTGATCGATCATGGCGACTGGGAGAAATGCCTGAGGACTGGAGGAAAGCAAATGTTACACCTATCTTCGAGAAGGGCAAGAAGGAAGACCTGGGGAACTACAGTCTGGCCAGCCTCACCTTGATCCCTGAGAAGGTGATGGAACAGCTAATCCTGGAAACCATTTCCAGGCACATGAAGGTCATCAGGAGTAGTCAGCGTGGCTTCACCGAGGGGAAGTCATGCTTAACCAACTTGATAACCTTCTATGATGAAATGACTGACTTTGATTAAGGATTATGACCTACAACAAATTTAGATCCATTGTGTTCAACAGGCATGATTAACTGTGTTTATAATGTTCTACAGTAAAGCTGACCTCCAAGAGCTTGTTTCTGAAATTATTATGATAACTCAGAGTTCTGTCAAGACTTCAGACTTTTACATTGTCTGGATGTTCCTACAAAACAAGAGAAGGAAGAGATGATGCCTTAAATTTTATTTGCTATTTTTCAGCCAACATACAGATTATACTGGATCAACTTTTTTTGCTACAACAAATACATACAGTTCACTCCATCCAAGTCAACAGATCTTAAATATCACTTTTAAAGTACAGAATTTAGATTTTAAAAAGCAGATCCTTTTTAGCAATGTGATGCCTACATGAAAATTGAACCACGTAAGGAGAGGCAGCCTTGTTTGCAACTTGTCAAACTATCAAACCTGTATTTTAGTATCCTATTCAGAAAGGAAATGCTTGGCTGAGAGAATACTCTAATGAGATTCCAAACAAAAGTATAATTAAGGTATTCTTCTGTATTTGTGTGTGACTGCTTATGTTATTTCTCAAAACAGGAAAGTTATTTTACAGGGATGAACATTTCACCCCCATTAGTGAAGCATTGTTTCTTTTCCTGCAATTAAAATACTGAATCTGGGACTTGCCTTAGGATTTACAATATAACTTCAGGAAGTGAGGATAATTATTCAGTATGGGACAAGTTTACTTAGTCTATACTGAACCAGTTTCCAAATAAGGAAAAAATAATAATTAACTATCATTATTTTTTAATGTACTTTTCACTTGCTGTTCTGGAAGACAAATTGCAAAAATACAGTAAGAAGGATCATCATCCATAAAGTGGAAACATCCTTCCTCTCACATAGAAACTCATTTTTTTCAAACTCAACTCAATTTTACAAATCGTGCAGAATCAAATATCTGAAATGCATTGTACCATTGTTTCATATATGAACACACTTTCCTGTCCATAATACAGCCACAGGATTACCGGGAATACGAAGGGAGGGGAAAAGCCCCTTTTATGACTGCCAGTCAGTGTGTGACATGAAGACATTCATCAGCACAGCTCCCATGTACTTGGATCAGGGCAGAGCCTTCTCCTGTAATAATATGCCTTTATGTCCAAGCCTGACTGTGCTAAGAGTTATTGATGACAACCTCGATTAAACTAGTAATTAAATCCTCTAAAATACTCATATGGTTGGGGGGAGGGTTATGAGAAGGACAGAGACCAAGCATCAGTTGTGACTGTGAAAGAAAACTTTTGATTGGATTTTGTCTTGTGAAAGGAAGGAGTGGAAACAGAAACCAGCTGTCCTGAATAATTAATGAACTCCCATAGCATTCTCCTAATTCCAGTTTTATATGTATCCAAGTGAATCTTTCTTCAGGCTTCCTCAAAACTAGCACATTTACAAACTATTCATAAAAAGAAACTGCAAATTCACTTAAAACAACATGAAGTACAGCTAGGTGACAACTCAAAAGGTATCCCTTTTTGTGTACTTTAGACTATGTAATACATAATTACATGTATATACATATTTTTATATATATAATAAACATATACTGTTTATTATTACAAGCAACCAAAGGATGCCTGTGCCACTATGTAGGCTTTCATTAGTACCCACTGATGTAGAATGGGATTTTCCAGTCTTTGGATCTTTCCTAGGGCTAAAGGCCTTTGAGCACATTTTCTATCAAGAATATCCTTTTAGCCCTAAAAAAAGAGAAGTTTTTTTTAAAAAAGAAGCTCTTCACAGAATGGAATGAAATAAATTTATGTAAACAGTGATAATATATACAACAGGAAAAATCCAAGTAACTCCTGTTTTGTGTTGCTTAAGCGCTAAAAGGGTATAGACAGGTAAAATGGGGAGCGGAAAGGCGTATGATAACATTCTCCTAATTTATCTTACATTTCATTATATCCTCCTTCCAGATGAGTTTTCCCTCCTCAATAGATTGTTCAATTTTTCTTCTAAAGTCTCCTTTCCTACAAATTATCTCCAATAGCTTTCTTTTAGGTAGGCCCAGCTACTACACTACTTACTGCAATACAAGGAAAGCCTCCTCTTTCCGTCTTGGCTCATCTAGCAGTCCTACTACAAATCACTCCCTAGCTATTAACTTACTTCTACAGATAAGTCATAATTTAGGTTACAGAACTGCTTTTCTGATTTCAAAAAGCCTTTAGTAAACAAATCAACCATGTTAAGTGACTGAACAAATTATTAATCCAAGAATTTTTTTAAAAAGTGCTCAAACCAAGAGAACTTGAAGAAAACAATCAAACAGCCAAATAATCATCAATTGTAGACATTTCCTCTCAGAGAAATACTGTTCAACAGAAAAAGGTTGTATTGGGATTGCGTGGCAAGGTTTTGGTAGTGGGGGGCTGCAGGGGCAGCTTCTGTGAGAAGCTGCTAGGAGCTTCCCCCATGTCCAATAAAGCCAATGCCAGCTGGCTCCAAGACAGACCCGCCGCTAGCCAAAACTGAGCCAATCAGTGATGGTGGTAGCACCTCTGGGATAACATATTTAAGAAGGGGAAAAAAAACAGCAAAACAGCATCCGGAACAGAGGAGTGAGAATATGTGAGAGAAACAACCCTGCAGACACCAAGGTCAGTGAAGAAGGAAGGGGAGGAAATGCTCCAGGCGCCGGAGCAGAGATTCCCCTGCAGCCCGTGGTAAAGACTATGGTGAGGCAGGCTGTCCCCCTGCAGCCCATGGAGGTCCACGGTGGAGCAGATATCCACCTGCAGCCCATGGAGGACCCCACACCAGAGCAGGTGGATGCACTCGAAGGAAGCTGTGACCCTGTGGAGAGCCCATGCTGGAGCAAGCTCCTGGCAGGACCTGGGACCCCGTGGAGAGTGGAGCCCATGCTGGAGCAGGTTTGCTGGCAGGACTTGTGGCCCCGTGGGAGACCCATGCTGGAGCAGTTCATGAAGAACTGCAGCCCGTGGGAAGGACCCACGTTGGAAACATTCGTGGAGGACTGTCTCCCATGGGAGGGACCCCATGCTGGAGCAGGGGAAGAGTGAGGAGTTCTCCCCCTGAGGTGGAAGGAGTGGCAGAGACAACATGTGATGAACTGACCACAACCCCCATTCCCCATCCCCTTGCACCGCTCAGGGGGGTGGAGGTAGAGAAATTGGGAGTGAAGTTGAGCCCAGGAAGAAGGGAGGGGTGGGGGGAAGGTGTTTTAAGATTTGGTTTTATTTCTCATTACCCTACTCTGATTTGATTGGCAATAAATTAAATTAATTTCCCCAAGTTGAGTCTGTTTTGCCCATGATGGTAATTGGTGAGTGATCTCTCCCTGTCCTTATCTCAACCCATGAGCCTTTCATTATATTTTCTCTCCTCTGTCCAGCTGAGGAGAGGGAGCAACAGAGCAGCTTGGTGGGCACCCGGCATCCAGCCAAGGACAACCCACTACAAAGGTATACCAATAAGGTGCAAATACAAAAAGATTTTTCAGTTCACCATCTGCTACAGGAAGGAATAAATGCAGCAACCTCTGACCCACATTGCCACACTGGCAGAAGTCCCTAGGTTGTATCTGCATAAATGAATGCTCAGTGGTATCAAAGATAGTAAGTATGTGTTCATGTGTGTAAGAAACGGGCTATTTTAAAAATGTCCATGTGATTAGTTTCCCTTCTAATTGCCTCTATCATTACCAATATTTCCACCTTCTCAAGATTAGAAATCTTCCTTAGAAACCACTGCTTTAGTAACAAATATGTCTAACACCCTCTTTTTCAAGGACTGTATAGTAAGATTGACAGAAGTGAGAATTACTATTACTGATATCAAATTCAGGTTTTTCTATATTGATAGGATATCAGAGAACACTAGAGCAACACTGCTGGGTTTTGCTCAACCAGCAGGTACCGTCTTTTTTTCAGGCTCAAGTACCTACTCCCTAATGAATCTGAAGCATGCCCTGGCCCATCTCTGATGGGTTTTCAGTCACCTCCTCACATATATTCTTTGAGCAACCTGATCTAGTTGAAGATGTCCCTGCTCATTGCAGGAGGGTTGGACTAGATAACCTTTAAAGGTCCCTTCCAACCCAAACTATTCTATGATTCTATATAAACTTGGGGGAGTTGGCCTGGGGGGATCGCTGCTCGGGAACTAACTGGGCATTGGTTGGCAAGTGGTGAGCAATTGCATTATGCATCACTTGTTTTGTATATTCCAATCCTTTTATTATTAATATTGTGATTCTATTATTGTTATTATTGTCATCATTAGTTTCTTCCTTTCTGTTCTAGTAAACTGTTCTTATCTCAACCTACGAGTTTTACTTTTTTTTTTCCCCGATTCTCTCCCCCATCCCACTGCGTGGGGGGGAAGTGAGTGAGTGGCTGCATGGTTCTTAGTTGCTGGCTGGGGTCCTCAGCACAGGAAAGACATGGACCTGTTAGAGCGGGTCCAGAGAAGGGCCACAAAAATGATCAGAGGGATGGAACACTGCTCCTATGAGGAAAGGCTGAGAGAGTTGGGGTTGTTCAGTCTTGAGAAGAGAAGACTTCAGGGAGACCTTATTGTGGCCATTCAATATATAAAGGGGGCTTCTAAGAAAGATGGAGACAGACTTTTTAATAGGGCCTGTAGCGATAGGATAAGGGGTAATGGTTTTAAACTAAAAGAGGGTAGATTCAGACTAGATATAAGGAAGAAACTTTTTACAATGAGGGTGGTGAAACACTGGAACAGGTTGCCCAGAGAGGTGGTAGATGCCCCATCCCTGGAAACATTCAAGGTCAGGTTGGATGGGGCTCTGAGCAACCTGATCTAGTGGAAGATGTCTCTGCTCATTGCAGGGGGGTTGGACTAGATGACCTTTAAAGGTCAACCAACCCAACCCATTCTATGATATGTAAAAGTAATAAACACTGAATTCTGAAGTCTCCACTGTAACTGAGGTTCTCCTTTTTTTCCTCCTCACACTGAAGCAAAATAAACCAGTGACCAAGTTGTCAAAGCAAAAGCAAATATTTAAAATGAAGCATTTCCATAACACTGCTCACTGCCCTGGATGCACTTTCAGGATTGTAACAGAGATGGAAAGTTATCAGTAATCAAATGCAATGGAATGAGTTGGAAAAACATGGGGTATCTACCTAATTAAAATTTAAGCAAACTTAGGGATTAGAAGCAGTTGGAAGAGACACTGGGAAACTCTCAGATGCTCTATGCCTTGTAGTTACAAGACAAGTAATAAAAGACAGGCATGAATTTTGTGTGCACAAAATACAGGAGCTCAGTGGCAAAGAGATCACTGGTCTAAGGCCACCTGGTGTATGCAATAACGCATACAAATATCATTTTTGTACACGTAGCAGCTAGTGAGAACAATGCTTTGCTTTATGCAGTCAAGAGCATCTGTTTCTAGAAGCATAGCTTTTAATTAGCAAAAGTGGTGTCCTGGCTTCTGGGAGTAAATCAAGGTTTGCAAAAGTTGCCATTATTGTGGTATCTAAGCTCCTAAATGCTATGTGATGTCATTGTCATTAATAATGAATGTATATCATGGCACAAACATTTTTCCAAGTACACAGATGGGTCACAACCAATTACACAAAAGACTGTAAATACATGGTAAGAATTCCTCTTTGTTTTGGCACCATGAGGGTAAGACTGTTAGCCCAGAGCTGCCATGAGCAACACCAGCATGCTCTGGATTGCTGCCACAGAGGAAAGGGACGGGAAGGCAGAATGGGGCAGCCTTGTCCTTCTCTCAGGAACAGTGACTGCCCACAATTCAAATCTGGCATCTTGGGGCCTGAACTGTGCAAATGGACAGATGCTTCCAGTCCCTGTTGGTCCTACAGGATCACACACTCTGACCTGAGCTCAGGAACTGTCCTAACACACCAAAGGAAAATCAGGGATTCAAACTATTGCAGGTCTTTCAATGGCCTCAGGACACTATGGTCCAACACCTTGAAAGTATAAATACTCCTCAGTCCCTCTGTAGATCTGCGATCATGCTCCTCTTGTGCAGGCTACATGTCCTGTAGCATATACCATGTGTGAGACAAATGTATAGGCTGCTTTTCCGAGGAGTGAAAGGAAAAATGTTTCCTCCAGTTCCCCTGCACGCATGCTAGATTATCTGGTGAATTAGGGGAGGATTTCACCCTAAATCAAGTGCAAGAAATTCCAAACTACTGCTTTGCTAAAATAAAGCCAGGTATACTTATTTTATACTCTTCCTCACAAGAGCAACAGGAGGCTTAAGAGACAAAGAGAAGGAAAGTTTCTCTCCTTTGCCAACCTTCCTATGTGCAACAGGCATATCTAAGAACACAAGAACAGCCATGCCGGTTCAACCAAATGACCATCCAGTGCCCTGCCTCTGACAGTGGCCAAAAGTATGTGCCTGAGGAATCATGTAAGTACAGAGCAAGCACATAGTGACATTTATCCAGAATACCTCTCTGAGCTTTGCAGCCCAAAGACTTCATGAGCCAGAGGTGACGTCTTTGCCCTTAATAGCTGCACCACTCAAACTCACAGCTCCTGGGGAGTGGGCAGGGAATAGAACCTGTGCCGTTCACCTGGCTCACAACCTGCTCTCTGCCTGCACTCAAAGGACCCTTGGGGTGTACTGTACCCATGGCAGGTTGCATGAATACTTCTGATGGCAGCAGAATAGCCTGTATTAATGTTTGCCCAAAACATGCAGGTAAAAACCAGTGCAAGAGGAGCTGCAATGCACAAGCTTCAGATACCATGAGAAGTAGTTACATCACCTGCCTAGCTGACAAGCTGGCACTCAGAAGCATGGAAAGAGGAAAATGTAGCAGGCGAGGCTATCTACTGCTCTCCAAAGTGAATTAAAGCTGTGAGAGCTCATGAGAAACCCCCAAGATGATGGCACTGGACAGAAATACTTAGTTGATGGTAGCTGAAAACACAGAAGTTGACTACATGTTTTAATTTGATCCTCAAGTAGCTACAGTGCAAGAGACGTTCAACAAATGAACAACTGGATCAGAGCCAGCTGAAGACTTTTAAAACATGGGCTGCTTTTAGAATATATCTCCACGTGTCATGGGAAAAGAATGGATAACAGTGGAGCTCTAGAGATTGTAGGAGAAAACTTTAAGAGAATATTACAATAGCCCTCTCCAAATATATTAAAGGAAGCCTAAATATTCTGGTTCAGACAGTGTGGAAAAGGAAATATTTCTGTGGGAGGCATTCCTGCTGCTGCCTATTGCTACAAATCACAGAAATGTAACTTTTTGAAAGGACACAAACATAGAGGGACTAGGCCACAGCACTTTCTTGGAAGGCCTTGGGTATCACAGCTTTCAGCCACAGCCATCAGCTCATGTGTCCGAGCACTCCCAGGTGAAAGAGGGCTCTAGTAAATCAATTCACTGATTTTAAGAGTATTTCTCTCCAAAGTTCAATTACTGTCAATGTCTTCTGACCAGAACCAAAGTTAAAATTTCTCCTCCTTTAAAAGGCCGTATAGGGTATGTCTCCATATTAGGGCTGGCCCTGTCAAATCTGGGAACAAGTGTTGGACCCATGAACATAGGCATTCCTCACTAGCGTTATGAATTCCTCTAGTTGCAGAAGTTTCCATATACTGTCTGCAGGCAGTTATATACAGTTTATCTGATTTCCAAATTTGCAACTAGCTGTACCATTAAGTATGGTTTACACCACACACCACAGCATCTGAGCACCTCACAGTTGTAGCAGTATTATAAGGTTAAGCAATTAACAGAAAGCAAAATGCTATTATTTCTTTTCCAATGATGGGGAAACTGAAGCATGGAACAAGTAAAAGATCTGTGATTTTGGACCATGAAAAGTTATGGCAGTGCAAAGATTGGGCCCAGCTGTGCTAAGTGCCACAACTGTGGCTATCTTCTTCCCTCCTGATACTCCATGAGGATGATGCATTTAAAATACAAAAACAGTCTAAGAGGAAAGGTTCAATTCTGAGTTCTCAGAGGTGCCAGCTTTGTATTATTATACAGCTAATGTTCAGAGTGGGCAAGAAGGAAAGGGACTGATGGAAGGAGGAGGACAAAGCTGCTCCCCAGGTTGCAGGGAGATGATAAACATGCATCAGTGTGTATGAAAAAGAGGGGCCATTCATTCAAATAAAACAATCGTATTTGAATTTTTGACCAGAATTGAAACAAAATCTGAAGTCATCTTTTTATAAGATATTCAAACAGCTTGGCTACCTTTGGTCTTCATTTATTCTTAATTCCTGTGAACTTTTGTACTTCATGATTTCTTCCTAAGCAGCAACAGCACTTCTACTACAACAATGGCTTTACAGCTGTATTGGGTTTGTGTGGCAAAGTTTTGGTAGTGGGGGGGGGTTACAGGGTGGCTTCTGTGAGAAGCTGCTAGAAGCTTCCCCTATGTCTAACAGAGCCAATACCAGCCAGCTCTAAGACGGACACACCGCCGGCCAAGGCCGAGCCAATCAGCAATAGTGGTAGCGCCTCTGTGATAACATATTTAAGTCGGGAAAAAAAGTTGCAGCAGGCACAGAAACGGCAGCCGGAAAGAGGAGTGAGAACATGTAAGAGAAACAACCCTGCAGACACCAAGGTCAGTGAAGAAGGAGGGGGAGGAGGAGCTCCAGGCGCCGGAGCAGATTCCCCTGCAGCCCATGGTGAAGACCATGGTGAGGCAGGTTGTCCCCCTGCAGCCCATGGAGGTCCACGGTGGAGCAGATATCCACCTGCAGCCCGTGGAGGACCCCACGCCGGAGCAGGTGGGTGCCCGAAGGAGGCTGTGACCCCGTGGGAAGCCCGCGCTTCCCTCACCTTCTATCACCTCAAGGCAGCATTTATAGTATTGTTTGAAGTATCTCTTGCATATAGCATAGATTGTTGCCAAATATTTGTAATCAAACTCTTATCAGAATAAAGTTAATTTCTTATCTTCTACTTCCCTACAGTGACTCAAGTGATATTTTATTCCAGGAAGCGTCCCATAGAGCTGTGCAGTTGAAGAGAAAGAAATGGGATTTGTGATAAGAAAAAACAGAGAAGTAGAACATTCAAACCAAAATTATATATTCCTATCTACATCTGTCTCTGCTCTTACTTGCCTGACAAATAAATTAAACACAAAATGTGATGGCACTTTATCTAGTTATCTTGACTGTTCTTGGTGCAGATACCTATGGTATAAGCTTGCACAACCCACAACAATTACAGGAGAGATAAAAAATGACCCTGCGTACCTTTCATCCCAAACTTAGTGTGTCTTCCAAACTTCAGAATAATGAGCATTATTACTAAGCCAGTGCACACCAGTGCTGCACTTCCCACCATAATATACACCTAAAAAAGAAGATACAAACAGATCTGATATTTTCTCATTAACCATCTTCAAACATATTCAGCATACATTCAGATTTACCCATTAACCCAACCTGATGAATTTCAACAAGGCCAAGTGCAAGGTCCTGCACCTGGGTTAGGGCAATCCCCGATATCAGTACAGACTGGAGGATGAATAGACTGAGAGCAGCCCTGCAGAGAGGGACTTGGGGGGTACTGCTGGATGAAAAATTGGACATGAGTCAGCAATGTGCGCTCACAGCCAAAAAAGCCAATCATATCCTGGGCTGCATCAAAAGCAGCGTGACCAGCAGGTGGAGGGAGGTGATTCTCCCCCTCTACTCTGCTCTCAGGAGACCCCACCTGGAGCACTGCATCCAGCTTTGGAGTCCTCAGCACAGGAAAGACATGGACCTGTTAGAGCGAGTCCAGAGGAGGGCCTCAAAAATGATCAAAGGGATGGAACACCTCTCCTATGAGGAAAGGCTGAGAGAGTTGGGGTTGTTCAGCCTGGAGAAGAGAAGACTCTGGGGAGACCTTATTGTGGCCTTTCAATACTTAAGGGGGGCTTCTAAGAAAGATGGAGAGACACTTTTTATCAAAGCCTGTAGTGACAGGACAAGGGGCAACAGTTTTAAACTGAAAGAGGATAGGTTTAGATTACATATTAGGAAGACATTTTTTACAATGAGGGTAGTGAGACACTGGAACAGGTTGCCCAGAGAAGTTGTGGATGCCCCATCATTGGAAATGTTCAAGGTCAGGTTGGATGGGGCTCTGAGCAACCTGGTCTAGTGAAAGATGTCTCTGCCCATGGCAGGGGGGTTGGAACTAGATCATCTTTAAAGGTCCCTTCCAACCCAAACCATTCTATAGAATCATAGAATCATTTAGGTTGGAAAAGACCTTCAAGATCATCGAGTCCAACCATCATCCATGCCCACTAAACCATGTTATGGAGTACCTTGTCTACGTGCTTTTTGAATATCTCCAGGGATGGTGACTCAACCACTTCCCTGGGCAGCCTGTTCCAATGCCTGACAACCCTCTCAGTAAAGAAATTTTTCCTAATATCCAACTTAAACCTCCCTTGCCGCAACTTGAGGCCATTTCCTCTCATCCTATCTCCAGCCACCTGACAGAAGAGACCAGCACCCACTACACTACAACCTCCTTTCAGGTAGTTGTAGAGAGTGATAAGGTCTCCCCTCAGCCTCCTTTTCTCCAGACTAAACAGCCCCAGTTCCCTCAGCCACTCCTCATAAGACTTGTGCTCCAGGCCCCTCACCAACTTGGTTGCCCTTCTCTGGACTCGCTCCAGCACCTCAATGTCTTTCCTGTAGTGAGGGGCCCAAAACTGAACACAGTACTCGAGGTGTGGCCTCACCAGTGCCAAGTACAGGGGAACAATCACCTCCCTGCTCCTGCTGGCCACACTATTTCTGATAAAGGCTAGGATGCCGTTGGCCTTCTTGGCCACCTGGGCACACTGCTGGCTCATATTCAGCTGGCTGTCAACCAGCACCCCCAGGTCCTTCTCTGCTGGGCAGCATTCCAGCCACTCTTCCCCAAGCCTGTAGCGCTGCATGGGGTTGTTGTGACCCAAGTGCAGGACCCGGCACTTGGCCTTGTTGAACTTCATACAATTGGCCTCGGCCCATCGATCCAGCCTGTCCAGATCCCTCTGCAGAGCCTCCCTACCCTCAAGCAGATCCACCCTGCCTCCCAACTTGGTGTCATCTGCAAACTTGCTGAGGGTGCACTCAATCCCCTCATTCAAGTCATCAATAAAGATATTAAACAGAACGGGGCCCAACACCGAGCCCTGGGGAACACCACTTGTGACCCGCCGCCAACTGGATTTCTATGATTCTATGATTTAGGTAGAGATTCATTTCAAATAGGAAACATTTGCACTCAGATCAAAGAGTACAGGAATTAGTCACTTGCTAAGGTTTCCTCTATCCTGAAGAGAATAGAGACCCAGACACTTCCGAGAACCACTTTCTCAACATCCCACACATTCAAGGCAGGTGGGAGGGAATGCACATCACCCCTTTCCCTTCCAGCAGAGTGGCATGTATTAAGAAAACACATAAGAAAAGCACATAAGAAAACACTTTTTTACTGTGAGTGTGGTCAAACACCGGCACAGGTTGCCCAGAAAGGTGGAGTCTCCATCCTTGGAGATATTCAAAACCTGACTGGATACAGTCCTGGACAACCTGCTGTAGCTGACTCTGCTTTGAGCAGGGGGGTTGGACTAGATGATGTCCAGAGGTGCCTTCCAGTCTCAGCTATTCTGTGAGTCTGTTATCAGAAAAGATGACTGTCTGGGACCTTCCTGATTTTTTAGCAAAGTATATCTCCATGAAGTAACCACTGTCAATGTGAGGGACTGGAGGCTGTCAAAGTTATTACCCCCACTGCACTTAACGGATGGAAACAGAACAAAATCAAAGTTTTAGGAACCCTTCTCACTGCCCTTATTCTTATAACTTTTCACTCCCCAACCACTGGCGCTGGAGAGCACCACTGGGTAGGCTTTCTCCCATCTGCACAAAACAGATTCCTCCCTTATCACTTTCAAATGTATTGAGACAATACCTAGCCTTCATAGCCTCATTTTCCATTCTTTCCCAACTCATAATGTACCACAAATGCACACATTCTCCACTGCCTGCCGCCTTGCAGAGTCATCAATGCCTGCAGCAGGGAGGCAGCACTACTAACCAGACCGGCTGCCTGCTACCAGTTTCCAACAATCCATGACATTTAACATTCATCTAACATTCAATTTCCAATATCATGATAGGTGAGGCATCAAAGGAGTAGACCCACCAATTCAGCTGCCTGTACTAAGAACCACTACAAATTATCTTATCAAAAAGCTACATTAAATCACACATTAAAAACATACAGTTAGAATTTGAAAGCTCATTACACCATGTCCTCTTTGTAAGGAGCAGCTGACTTTGGGACTGGAATTAAAGCAACAGTCTTTAAGTTACCCTGAATGTTGTTATTTTGTAAAAAAAGAGTTGCTCTCCTTGGCTAAAATTAGAAGCAAAGTCTTGAGCTAACAAATTACAGTTAGTTGTTCAGAAAAGCATGAAACAAATTATCAACTTTACTTGGAATGAGAAGTGATCCACTCTCAAAAAATGGAGTGAGGGAAGGGGGGGAGTGCATTGATTTTTTTCCTCTTGATTTTGATCACCACATAGTAATAGCTCTGGTGTTCTGGTAGCTTAGGGTCCCATTACAATCATCTTCACAGTTTCATTAGTTGTATAGTCAAAAAAATCTGCCAAGATTACAGATAGGAAACAACGTATATACTTACAGTGATACTATCTTCATTCTCTTTGTTGGAAACATCTGCAGAAGTGATTCGATTACTATTATTCGTGGTGTCTCCAAGATCATTAGGTGTGGTTTCATACTCTTAGGAAAGGAAAAAAAGGGTGCTTTTATAATTTCATAACCTTGGAGGGGAAAGGGTTGTGTTTATTATTTCATCTTTGTAATACCATAATAGTAACACTTATCAGAATTCTGAGCAATTTGAAAATTATACATTATTTCTATTGTACCTGATACATTTGGGGGGATCCTTGTGACAGATAATTTTGAACAAATGTGCTGTGACTGACAGACTTGAAAAAAGAAGCTGCTTCTCTATTCAGCTTTATAGAGAAGGAATCTACATGATAACATATATTTCTATTAGAAAAACTAGAGTTAAATAAGAACTCCATCCATACAGATATTTTTATGTGCTGCTGACTTCCCATTAAAAATTTAAGACTGC
Organism: Gypaetus barbatus; assembly: GCA_028022735.1. Taxonomy (NCBI): domain Eukaryota; kingdom Metazoa; phylum Chordata; class Aves; order Accipitriformes; family Accipitridae; genus Gypaetus; species Gypaetus barbatus. The sequence goes on along the minus strand of CM051561.1, from coordinate 16,747,237 downwards.
CCTCTACAATGAACTTCTCTAGCTTTGTATTCAGCCAAATATAGGACTGACTTAGAAATTAGCTTGAGGACTTTTTGTTTGCCTGCGAAGAACTTGGCAGGTGACCTTTTAGCTAGTTTATTGATATCAAATGCAAAATAGCTGGTTTTCTTAGGTTAAAAAAATAATGAAAAATGCTGTTGTGTGCATAGAGGTTACAGTCTAACATGCTAAATTGTCATACAGGTAAACTTTAAAAAAGTTAAGTGCCTGAGATGGTCTGAAGAAATTTGATTTATCAAAACAATGCTACTCATAGGTCTGCTGGGGTGAATCCAGGACAATTCCATCAAAAGAATGACTATGGCTTAATTATTTATAATTATTTAATAATGAAACACAGATATATACAGTCCATGATTTTCTGTCAAAATTATTCAAATGAGATAACAAGAATTAAATAGTACATGTATGAACTTAGAGATACATGCATTAAAATAAAAAAAATTTATTTATGATTGCATCTGGAAATATACATGATGTTTCAATTGTATGACTGTAATGTGTGCAGATGAAATAAACCAAACGAGCAATAAGTGCATTTATTGCAAATGCACCTCTATCACTCTAATTTAAATTTGCAATTAATTGTGTATTTCTTTATATATTTTGAATAAAATCAGTGCCATAAGTCTACAGATGAAATTGTAACTGTGAATATGAAAAAGCAAAATTCAGAGGCATAGCTCACAAACCACAGAGGCAGGAACTCTTCCAACCTCAGAGCTGCTACCAGGCAAGGGGAGGGAGGGCCTTTATCTTCTTTAGCTCCCAAAGCTGTTTTGGAGACCTCAGCTGGCAATACTAGCAACAAGCTGCACCAGCCTTTTGATGTTCATGCATGCAGAAACACACTTTCTTTCTGCAAAGCACTCAGCAGGCTGCATACTTTTTTGGTATATGAACCAATACAGTTACCTCTGCCACCAGTACTACAGTTGGTCCAGTCAGGTTGTCTAATCAACTCACGAAGTCTATTCTGGCTCTATACCATACATGCTGAAGGATAGGATTTTTTTCAAGCCAAAATACATATTTAGTCTACAGAGCTTTCATGAGAAACCAAATTTAATTTCCTGGCCTTTTATCGTTTACATTCTCCAACTCAGCATTGCATCCCTATGTCTATAGCTTCCTATGCAGCAAGGTTAAAATAGTAGTGAAAGGCAGAAGAGCAGCAATCCTCACTCCAGGCAAAATAAAACCTACCTGAATTCCCCACTTGGACAAACAGCCTGGACATTGAGACAAGGTTCTGTGCAGACCATCCGCTACTGTGAATACAAGTTTTGCTACAGCAGAGAGGGAGATTTCAGTTTTATTCATCTGCAGGCAGCACCTAGACTCTTGATCAGTGAAGAACCCAGTTTATAACAAGTATCTCAAGCTATAAGATTGGGCTTCATTTACAATTTTCTGGTAATGTCTTCACTAAGGTAGTTTTGACCAACCCTTTAATTACAGTAGCTTTATAATAGCAACAACATAGAAAACAAACATTAAGAGCCTTCACTGTTCTGTCTCCATAACACAAACTTTTAAGAGGGAATTTTTTTTCTCTTAATTTTACCTGTAAATAGTGGGGGGCAAAAGCTGGAGCTATTTGCAGTTCTGTTTATGTTCATTTCTATACTGTGATACTGGAAATCATACCCTGAAGGACTAAGTAGAACTATGCAAAGTATTTCAGGTCTGGGTCTATGAATCCTCTGAATGCAGTATTATTAAAAAGGGCAAGGGATAAAGTAGGCCACTTCAGTACATCAGTGTTGCATTGCCATTTCCCACTGTATAACTGTGAACCATTTACATTTGAATTACTGCCAAATTTTCAAAGCCTCTTGAAATGGGTGAGTCAGGCAAGGAAAACATGCACAACAGTTATCCAGCCAAACCCAGGCAATTCTGAATTAAATGAATTCTTGTTCATTTTATTATGAAAATCTGATTAGGCATGTAGCATTCTGATACAGACAGGGTCATGCCTCTTGACTCATGCTATGTGGGACTTGTATTGTTTCAGGGTAAGATTCTCTGGTGTTTAGTAACTTATGCAGTCATATATTCCTATACCAACTGAGGTAAATCACAACTAACACATGGGAGCATTTTGCAGCTGTTTTATAAACAAGGTGTAAAGCAGCTGGGATCCAGACAAGAGCACTGTCATAAGTACCAGGGAGTCATTCTGCAAAATATCTCTGGGAGTTCAGTTTTACGGGGCATATTGTCTCCCTCATTTTCATGACCACATCAGAAAAAGCAGCATGGCATTAAAACATGAACTAGGGGCCAAAGAAGCCATCTTTGCATTTGATTTCCTGCTCAACCCTGGGCAAGTCACTTTATTTTTCTTTCTCAGTTACCTCACATACAAAACTATGATAACATCTCTTATTTGTCTTTTCTACAGGATTCTGTGGGGATTAGTGATTAGGGACTGATTGCTCTGTGCTTCAAGCATATGAAGTACAATGTGGATAAAATTCCCCCAACAAACATAACATCATGCATAGTTTTGTGAGCTCGTGGGTTCTTCTGTTTCCCATAGTATTCTTAAAATATTTAATAGAAAACATTTGGAAATAACCTCATATGAAGCACAGAGCACTGAAGGTCAAATCCCAAGGGACAGACCAAATCCCAATACAAAGGACTTTGCTCTATGCAGAAGGGTACTCAAGGCTAGAGTCCCCTGTCCCCATGCAACCAAGCTCTGCTTACCCACACAAGGCACAGCAATGAGGGCCATGAACATCCTACATGAACTCCTAACCGCGTCCTGCTGGTTAAAGGAACTCAGGCCGTGCACAGGCACTGCAGAGACCAAGTTCCAGCCCAATAGCAGCTGTGAAAATCTGTCACAAACCTTTTCTCAGGGGCACATAGGTGCTTTCTTTGTCTGGAATTTTTCCTATTTGGTTGAAATCTCATGATTAGTCTCTCTAGTCTGTTTTGGCTCCTTTGAAGTGAAAGGCCACCCTTCATACCCTGTTCCAATTTATTTTTGCCTAGTCACATTCCATCTTCTTCCTGCATATGTTCAGGTGGGGAGAAACACCCACCTCTTCTGTGAAGGTTTAGTCCATTGTCAGGGCCCTGAGAGTACTAACAACCCTTATTGGCCCTGCCCAGCCTCCCCTGGGGCCTCCCCCACTCTTGCCCATGGGCTCAGAAGCCTCATTTCAGGTCAGTCCAGGGCCATCAATCCCCACCCTGGTGACACCATAGGAGTGTTTGTCTCTAGCTCTGCCACAGCCCTGCCCTGCCTTGTCATGTGTCCTGCTGAGCCAGGCCCAACACTTAGGCTCACATCCTGGCCTGACCTCAGCCTGTCCCCAGCCCCATGGCCCTGCCCTGCCATCCTGGGGCTGTATCTGATCCTGGTTACCCTCACTGGTCCTGATCCTGACCCCCACTCATGGGCTGACAGCCCCATCCTGGTCACAGCTGAGCCCCATTCCCCACAGGGGTGCCTGATGCCCTTGGCTGGGGGCTGCCCCCACAGCCTGCCCTGCTCCCTCATTGGGGGCAGTGGGAAAGGCCATGGCTGGCAAGACCCCTGCCCTGCCAGCCCAAAGATACCCTTAGCACCTGGCCCCCACAAAGCCACCAGCACTGCAGTGCCCTGACACTTATAGAGAAATACCTTGCAACTCCTGTGAGTCTGTTAAAGCACTAGGTCACCACCCAAGCACTCTGACTTTACCAGGACCCAAGCCACTTACAAACATATAGATATTGTGTAGCATGCTGCAGGATCAAACCCTCTGCAGTTGTCTTTACCCTTTACATGGTGCAAATTTGCAGCATGATTAGCATAGGAGTCTGAAAAATATGTTTTGAAGGGGAGAACAGCAGGAAGGAGGGAGGTGGGGAAGGAGACCTTTAAATCTTGCTTCCAACATAATCTAAACTGATTGAAGGGTCTGAAAAGAAGTCATGAAAAATGCTCAGTCTCCAGGAGGAGCTAATTCCTGGGTAGTTCCACAATCAACCATGCAGTATAACAAGAAGTATAACAGTTTCTAGACTTTTTAGCCTTATTTATTCATCTCACCAACTGGACTTGTGAATTTGGAATAATTAAGGAAACACTCCAGACTACAAAGTGTTGCACAAAGTCACTGAAACAAAGATCAAAGGCAGCAATTTCAAAAAGTAGAAATAAAAGCCAGAAATAAAATGGAATATTGTTTTCATCAGAACTAGATCTTGCAGGCTGTGATTCACTTGCACAACTCAAAAGCACACATTTTAACCGAATCTACCAGTCAACTGAATTACAGTACTCATACACATGCATCAGGACCTTGATAAACAGCTCAGCTTCAAAATCTTCATGTATACAACATATATAACACAACACATGTAGGAAACTGTGCAAACCATCACCTCTTCCTCCCCCTCAAAAAAAAAAAAAAAAGTTAGAGAGGGAGAGGAAGCTATGCTTTAGTATTTCTAAGCACTTAAACCCAAATTGATGCTTCAAATGCGCATTTGCTAAAGTTTAAGGACGTGGAATCAGAGTAATAACATTTAAATCAGCTTAAGGAAACTTGATTCATGGGTCATTTTGTCCAAATAAAAGTACTCTAAACAGGATCCAGCTTCTGCTGGAAGCTAAAGGGTGTTTTGGATGTGTTGCTTAGGATGTACTTTCATGCTCAGCAGAAGTATAGCAGAACTATTATGCAAAACTAGCTAGTTATATTTCAGTTTGCAGCTTCTATTATAATGCACGTTGGCTTTCAATAGGTATAGCCTAAAATATTTTGCCTAACTAAAAAATAACTTGAACACTGTGTCATCAAATCTTCTCTCAGATATCACTGAGTTGATGTTCTGCTTATGCAAGAGAGAATAAAGAAAGGTACAAATGAGAGGACAGAGAAAAATTACCTACAGGTGTATTGGGTTTGGGTGGCAAGATTTTGATAGTGGGAGGGGCTACAGGAGTGGCTTCTGTGAGAAGCTGCTAGGAGCTTCCCCTATGTCTGATAGAGCCAATGCCAACCAGCTCCAAGATGGACCCACTGCTGGCCAAGGCTAAGCCCATCAGTGACGGTGGTAGTGGCTCTGTGATAACATATTTAAGAAAAGAGGAAAAAAAAAACTAAAACAGCAACTTCAGCAAGAGAGAGGAGTGAGACTATGTGAGAGAAACAACCCTGCAGACACCAAGGTCAGTGAAGAAAGAGGGGGAGGAGGAGCTCCAGGCACCAGAGCAGAGATTCCCCTGCAGCCTGTGGTAAAGACCATGGTGAGGCAGGTTGCCCCCTGTGGCCCATGGAGGTTAACGATGGAGCAGATATCCACCTGCAGCCCATGGAGGACCCCATACCAGAGCAGGCGGATGCTCCCAAAGGAGGTTGTGACCCCATGGGAAGCCGGCACTGGAGCAGGTTCCTGGCAGGACCTGTGGACCCGTGGAGAGTGGAGCCCACACTGGAGCAGGTTTTCTGGCAGGACTTGTGACCCCATGGGGCCCCACGCTAGAGCAGTCTGTTCCTGAAGGACTGCACACCGTGGAAAGGACCCATGCTGGAGCAGTTTGTGAAGAACAGTAGCCCGTGGGAACGACTCACATTGGAGAAGTTCATGGAGGGCTGTCTCCCATGGGAAGGACCCCATGCTGGAGCAGGGGAAGAGTGTGATGAGTCCTGCCACTGAAGAGGATGAAGCAGTAGAGACAATGCATGATGAACTGACCCCAACCCCCATTCCTTGTCCCCCTGTGCCGCTCAGCAGGGAGGAGGTAGAGAAGTCGGGAGTAAAGTTAAGCCCAGGAAGAAGGGAGGGGTGGGGGGAAGGTGTTTTAAGATTTGGTTTTATTTCTCATTATCCAATTCTGATTTGATTGGTAATAAATTAAACTAATTTCCCCAAGTCGAGTCTGTTTTGCCCGAGACGGTAATTAGCGAATGATCTCTCCCTGTCCTTATCCTGACCTACGAGCCTTTCGTTATATTTTCTCTCCCCTGTCCAGTTGAGGAGGGGGCATGATAGAGCAGCTTGGTGAGCACCTGGCATCCAGCCAGGATCAACCCACCACAACAAGAAAACTCACTTGTGCCAAATTCATTTTTAAGGGGAATTTAGGGGTACATTTTTGGAGGCAAAACAAGTATGGAAGCATCCCTGAAAAAATAAGTTATATAAGGAGAAATCATGAACTCTCTTTCCTCCAAGAAATGCCTCTGGAAGGTTTACAAAAATCTCATGCCTCTATGCAACATCAGACAGTTGTCACTCTACAGTACCAATTGTAACTATCAGTAGCAGTGGATTTATGCTAATCTGAATCAAAAGCAGCAGTGTAAGTAGAAATTGCCCTCATTTATCTTAAATAATATGTCAGGAAAAGAGCCAACGATACAAAGTGCCTTTTAGAATTGTGTTATAATATGTGCCATTTCAGTTTAACTGAGCCTGACATTCAATCTTTTAGTGGTTTGAGTTCCTTTATTTCTATCATTAAAAGAAAAGAAAAAGAAAATCAAATATATACCATAAACGTCTGGATCCACAATTGGGCCACTACCTGTGCATGGAGAAAAGAAGAAAAAAAAAAAAAAAAAAAAACAAAAAAAAACACAGAAAGAAAAAGCCTTTGTAAATAGATTGTAGATTGCAAATGCTGGAAGAATAAGAGTTTCCTTAGGATTGTTTGTTTGTTTTTTTTTTTAAGAGCTTACATGTTATTTGCAATAGCAATGGTCAGTACCTACACAAATGCAAAGCAACATCAATATATTGTACTATAATTTACAATTATTTTAGAGCTGTCCCAAATGTTAACACTTTGCTTCATGTGAAACAGATAATACACAGGGCATTTGCTCTAGTAAAAGCAGGCATATTTACCAAATGTGCAAAATTCTGCTCTCTGCTGCTAAATGTATATCTGGAATAAATGCAACAGTAACTATTCTTGTTGAAAATCAATGGTAAAATTCTCCCTGACATTAAGTGGAAGCAGACTTTAGTGGGAGTTACAATAACTGACTTTTACCTGGTCAAAAAAATTTGCAGTTAAATCACTGAGAGAGCAAACTGGTTTAGAGCTGCAGCACTGTGGCAAATTAAAGGCTAGAGGATGCTGTTAGAGGATGCTCCCAAGAAGCCAGCTGCACACCTGATCCACAGACAGAACTCTTATTCTTTCAATAAGATTTCCCATATGCAAAGAAACTAGAGAAGCCAGCCTTTACACAAGCAAAGTGGATACCTGTCTAGTATATACTTTTCTAAATTTTACTAGTTCCAGTTTGCAGCTTTTTCCAATTACTGTACATATGTAAGGCTAAGCACACATGTGAGTATAACATACACTGAAGTTAGTATACTATTAGTTTATTCATGCTTCGAAAGATACTTGTGTTATATTTCAACATGCCCATTCATCCTAGTCTATAACATATTTATAGCATGCGTTATGTAGTATATTTACTCTCTTTTGATGTTGGTTTGGTAATAAAATTAATAGATAGTTAAAACCTCTAAAGATAACTCAAACTTCAAAAGGAATAATTCTGTTTATAGTACCATACAGTAATTCCATACCAGTGACATTATACTGGCATAAAGCCACTGTGAAGTATGACCAGAACACAGTTGTGTTTGCTTTTTTCAACAGCATGAGAATCTGTGCTGAAAATACAAAATAAGAGTTGCAACCTATTTGCAAAATGGCAGCAGATAATTAGGTTCATTTTTAAATGCATTTGAAGATATTCTAGTACCCAGAGATATGGATTAAGAGACCCCATGAGAATGGTCATGTCAATCTGCAGAAATAAATGAAATAAGTGTGTACTACTATCTGTCCTCAAGCAAGTTCTGACCAGGGTTTTTTGTCCATAAACCTTCATGGATTCAGTTTTTCCAGTATAAAACATTCAGCTGATGAAAGAACCAGTTTACCTTCTGTATGAGTCCTACTTCTCATAATCTGAAGAAAAAAAAAACAAACTTCCTAGGCCTTTACTCCTGAGTTAAATTACAACATTTTTATTACTGTTTACTGGAAATGGAATAAAATAATCAGATTGGTTTAACCTGTAATTCCTGCTAGGGGCATATAAACCAGGAAGTCATCTATTCCATTCAAATACCTTTTATATAACTAAATACCTCACTTGAAATAAAGTTGAAAAAATCAAGAAGTTAGACCAACCCCAAATTTCTATGTAGTATTCCCTACCTAAAAACATCATCAAAACATTGGTTGAATCTATTTTAACATGAAAGTTTACCACAGTAATTTTGCATGTTTACATGCAATTATTTTTAATGCAAAGAACAGCATTGTTTTGGTCCTTGTTAGAACAGGTTGTTGTGCAAATAAAATATTACAGACATAGCCTATTCACTCATCTTTATAAACTGCCTCAACTACATTTGGTTTGCTTGCTTCTTTCTTTATAAAGATGACATTAAAGCAGCAGCAAAAGACTCAACCCAAAAAAATACTTGTGCAACACAGTCACGTGTTATTATGCCAAACCAGCAGGATGCTACTTCTAAGGCATATCTAACATATTATTATACAATGACAAGATATTACATGACTTGAATTCCTTCAGCTGAACTTTAGAGTAGAGGGCTGGTAGATGAATGATTTTACTTAGAAATAGTTATTATTGGTAAAAATCTCTCCAGCACTCATTAGCTGTTATGGATCAATTATGGAAACAGCCTCTGGAATAAAACACAGCTGTTTATTGCTTAGCGTTTGCTGCAATGCAGTCTCAAATAGTCAAATTATCCTCATCAAGAACAGCTTCACTAGAATCCATGAAGATTAGCAGATTAAAACTAGTTAAAAAACTAGCCAACAGAATGTGAAATTTGTTCCCCCAGACCTTAGTATTTTAAACAAACTTTTAATTTATAACATTAACTTGACCCAAATCCCACTGTGGTACAAGCTTTCTTCTCCTTTATGCTTGCATCCTCTGTCCCTTGAAAAATGTTCTGTAAGTAGCATGCTGGAAGCTGAGAGCATCTTAGCACAAATCCTGTCTTCATCATGCTTGATGCAACTTTGAGAGTAGAGTATTAGGCTGTTGATGATACAACATTTCAGACTTTGCTGTATTTATTTTAAATAGATATATAGTTTATAGGTGAATTTTTTTTAATTTGCTTTTGTTTTTATCTTCAGTGCATTTGCCTGTAAGTGATTTAATAACCAGAGAATCAGTTCAAAGCTCAGTCAGGATACCCCACCCCATGAAACATCAGGGCTAGTATTTAATTCAGTCATGAAGGCATGGAAATGAACATAATACCAGAGCATGGGCCTAATCTTTATGCTTCATTGTACGATGTGGGCCAAAAGGAGATACTACACAGTAACAACAGCGCTGAAAAAGCCTTTTAAAGGTCTGTCCTGGTTTCAGCTGGGATAGAGTTAATTTTTTTTTTTAGTAGCTGGTATGGTGTTGGGTTTTGGGTTCAGTATGAGAAGAATGTTGATAACACACTGATGTTTTCAGTTGTTGCTAAGTAGTGTTTAGACCAAGTCAAGGATTTTTCAGCTTCTCATGCCCAGCCAGCAAGAAGGCTGGAGGGGCACAAGAAGTTGGGAGGGGACACAGCCAGGGCAGCTGACAAACTGGCCAAAGGGATATTCCATACCATGTGACATCATGCCCAGTATATAAACTGGGGGGAGTTGGCCGGGGGGGTGGCTGCTCGGGAACTAACTGGGCATTGGTCAGCAAGTGGTGAGCAATTGCATTGTGCATCACTTGTTTTGTGTATTCCAATCCTTTTATTATTATTATTGTCATTTTATTATTGTTATTATTATCATTATTAGTTTCTTCCTTTCTGTTTTATTAAACTGTTCTTATCTCAACCCATGAGTTTTACTTGGTTTTTTCCCCAATTGTCTCCCCCATCCCACTGGGTGGGGGGGAGTGAATGAGCGGCTGTGTGGTGTTTGGTTACCAGCTGGGGTTAAACAATGACAAGGTCTGAAAGATCCTGGCAGTGCTTTAAATAGTAATAGTAAAAAAAAAAAGAAAAAAAAAAAAAGTAATACAATGCATAGAGGATGCTAGTTTTTTAACATTTACATTTATGCCAGCTTCAATGGAGAAGACAACAATGTTACGGAATATTCTAAAGCTCAGTACCCACAAGTCTTACAGGAAAAAGCCCCACAAATAAAAACAACATTGAGGAGGCTAACTAGATAAGTTATTTCCCCTGCTGTTAATTTTTAAGACTGATTTGGTGCCATCCCCTACACACAAACTGATTTCTAATGCAGTTACAACCTGTCTGTATGTAGTCCAGTTTGAACACAACATAGATTATCTTGGAGACTTATAATGAATATGTTTATAAAAAGGAAGGAAAAAATAAATAATGCTGTCATTCTAATTGCAAGGATACCTTTAATTTAAAAGGCCACAACTGGGAAATTTTCAGCTTACAGGGGACAAGCATAAAAGAAAAATGGAACATTAAAAGAAAAAAAAAGATAAATTCATATCAATGTGTTAGAGGAACTGTTATTCTGTTAAGAAAATGAAGCCAAATTCATAGTAAATAATCAGAGTGTAAGAGAACTTCCATTGTATACAGAATATCTATGAGGTAAACTGTTTTACTGAACTGTTATAATGTAGTATTAAAGGATGCCAGTAGCTGAAACCATGACCTGTTTCTGTAATGAGTCTATTTAAGGAAGGACTGTAGAGAAAAAAGAAGAGAGGAGCTACTAAGAACAGCAGGAGAAAATAGAGCCCAATTATATCAGCTCTTCGCCTTCTCTTTCTAAGGGTGGGAAAGAAAAAGATTTGCCATCTCTCTCCCTGTAGCAGGCTGAGCTGATAGGAACAAATGTTAAATACAGACCATATTTTTACTGTCTGTAGCCTACAATGTAGGAGAGGGAATTTAAATATTCATATTTTCTCTATCACATAACATTAGCACTGCATATTGCTGTTTCGAAAAAGAGGAAGGCTATTTCTATCCCATGGTTAAAAAACCAAAGGCATACACATGCTCATATTTTCAGATATGATTCTGCAATTATTTGCACAAAATCACACCTATATTTCCACTCAAGGTCCACTCATTTTTTTCACATACAGCAATGCACTTACATGTATGCCTTCGTATTCTTACAGTCACTTCAAATATGGTTTTGAAGATGTGGGAAAAGATCAAACCACAATGTACATTAACTACTTACAGTAGTCCCTGCAGTTCAGTGAATTAGTCCATCTTGAGACTGCTCACATAGCATTTAGGAGGTCTGACCTGGAGCCTTTAGAGCAGCATAAGATGCATACATTTGAAGATAACCATCTTGAGCACAAATATTCCCAGGCATGCAGATGCCCAACCTCCACCGAAATGAATGGGAATTGGATATCTAAATGCCTGTGAGAACCAGAGAGCTGGTCCATCCTGTCTCTAGGTTACTTGTTTTCTATCCAGCTCCCTCTAGTGTCCTACACAATATATTATCATCAACTCATTGGACTGCATTACTGATTTTGCATCAGTGCACTAGATGCTACGAAGGCATACTCCTTGTGCCCTTGGATACACTACCTAGTTGCACTTGTACACAGTGTAGAAAACATGCAGTGACTTAATTGGTACTCAGTGCTTTCCAGGATCAGAACTGAGGCTAAAGAAAACACTTCAGAAACACTGTTTTACTAGCCTTAACTGTCATTGAGGATGATTACTCAAAGGGAGGATTTAAAGAGCACCAGCGTGGCCTCTGTTGAAAAGCAATAAACAAGAAGAAAATGTTAAAAATTTATTGTTTTACAACTAATCTTGAAGACATTCATTCAGAGAAAAAAACGTGCATATAAAAAGCTTCCTCCAAAATAGGTAAACTGGCCAGGAGCACTGTCTCCACATTCTTGTCAATTTGCAATTGCTAACATAAAAAAAAATTATACTCACCATCTCCAGGCACTGACATGAAATGAGCATTAACCCATTTTTTATCCTCTCCATACTCGTTCTTTGCTAGTAAGGTATAAGCACCATTGTTCAGATGGGTAGGGTTGTCCAGCTGAAGGCAGCCATGGTATTCACTTTGATTGATAACATGTATTTTAGTACAGATGTATTCAGACTCATTCAGTATAGCCCCTTCATAGAACCACTGCAATGTGGGCTTAGGGTTCCCTTTCACAGTGAATGGAATACACCAGTGGTGGTCCGGAGTTGGAGATTCAATAAATGTGATATTTGGTGCAACTATATTGGGAAAAAAAGAGTGAAGAACATCAGAATATCCCAAATGTCTTTTTTTCTCAGGTTATCAGTGCTAAAATATGCTACTTGAAGGAATTATACCTATTTGGAGGATACTCACACAGGAAGCCCACCTGCTCTGCCTTGGGTACTGTGCTCACAACTGAAATGAAGCCATTCTTTAGAAAGAAACAAAACAAACTAGTTTCAGACAAAGTGTTAACCCCCACTAAATCACTTACTCTGCAAGGTGTGAAAAGTTCAGTTACCAGATCACTGAGAAGGGAGATAGGGAAATTTTAGCTTTACTGTGCTGAAAAAAATGGCACAGAGGAATGCTGAAGGAACAAAACAGTATTAAAAATATTTAAAAGTCAGCCAAAAGCAAGTAGTACTGGAAATATATTCAGCTAGGAATCCAAGCTTTGAGGTGACTTCTTTAAAAGAATCAAAGCCAGAGCAGCTGATTTCATTCCCTGGATTCTTCTGTCAGGGAAGGACCATTTTCTACTATACATTTTCTCATTCTTTGTTCAAACATGCTAAATGCCTTGAGTTTACAGACTTCTGTTTCTCTCAAGAGACTATTTCAACATCTTGCACGTTATTTTGCTGTTAGGAAGTTTTCCTTGATATTCATTCTTAACTGCATCCAATTTCATCTAGTTATACTCCCTTTTATCACTCATAACAGTGCCAATCTCACAATCTCATTTACACTGTTCAAACATTTCTAGTTTATGTCCCTTTCCATAGCTATTACATATCTAATTTCCACCTATAAAACATTTTAAGTACTTCTAGAGTGATTTCTCAAGTTTACTGTCATGAGCACATGCTGAAAAAATTTTCCGTCTACAAAGTGTTCCATTCCCATCTTCAATTAAACAGAGGGTTGCAACTTGTGAAAACATATTTCACATAAAATGAATTCAGACTGGAATCTCAGATCTAAGAAGCCAATGCTTCTATACTACATGTCCCTTCCCCCTTCCTTGGCCCTGACAAATAATTATTCAAAGCTATGACAAATAAATTTACATCTGGCAGAACAAATGATGTAAATGCATTAATTTTTGAACAAAGCAATTGTTGGTTTAGTTAAAAAAAAATAATTGTAGTTTATTATAAATAATTTATATGACTTTTGATGCATTCATGTTTCTTAATTCCTAAGAAAGCATATATGTATATGCATACCATTACAAACCTGTTCACACTGACAGTACCACTGAGTATTTGGGGTTTCAGACATTTACTTACAGATTGCTCAGACTGGAAGATAAAGCATTTAGAAACATAATTTTTGCAGAAGAACTCAGAGCAGAAAAAGGTAAAAATAACAACTGCTCATTGGGCTATTCCCAGAATTAACTGCAATAGATAGTTCACATGCTTAAAGGGTGTTTCTGTTTCAACCACCTGTGTGCCCAACAAATATTTATACCCAAAATAGCTATTGCCAATGTGGTTTAGCTTGCTTACGTACAGAATACTGTGAGCTCGGCAGAGGCTTGGTCCTCTCCCACAATATTCTCTGCTACGCAAGAAATCCACAGTCCACTGTCCACAGATGAAATGTTCTTTATGGTTAGCGAGGCAGGATTCTTACTTGTGTCACTCTACAAATGATCAAAAAATATGGATGTGCCAAATATGGCATAAAGAAACAATGGAGAGAGGGGGAACCATTGGCCACAGTTCAACAGCATTTTCCATTTTCCCTTCCTTTTAGCTGTATCAAACTGTAATTAATCAAAGCATTACTTTGGTGTCTTATCCAAACTGATGCAAAACACCTACAGAACCAATTGTAACCATTGGTAGCAGTGGATTCAAAGCCCCCAAAACTCATTCATTTTTCCACCATGTCACTTTCTGTTTCTCCCTTCTTTTGACACCTTTCTCTCTACACAAATGTTTTTTTCTGCACCCATTCCCTTGCTTATCCCTCTCTTCAGTTTCATGATTGATTTCTATGGTCTATCTCTAATCTCTTTAATCTTTTTATTCCCTCCTATATTCTGTTCAGTCTTTGCTTTACTCTTCCTTTTATCTCTTTTGTTTACACTTAGCTTGACATCTCTTCTACTACTGCCTTCTGAGCTCTACCGCACCTTGACAACAACATGTCTTCTCCCTCCTCCTTAGCCAAATGTCTCTTAAAAGCTTCTTGCTATCATGGAACCTTCCACAAGAGAGTATGTCCCTTCTACTAACTGAACTACTGCCCAAGTGCTGTTTTACTGTGCTTGAGCACAGGCTGAGGTAAGAATTATGATTTACAGAAAGTTCAGTGCATTAAATGCCATATTAAATATGCAGCTATGCTACACTGCATGAAGTAAATTACAAAAATTAATTACAAAAACAAAGTAAAAAGTAATTACAAAGATTTAAAAAAAAAAAAATACCAGCTAGCAAAGCTAGTTGTTAAAGCCTCTGTTATCTTAAATGAGGTCCTTAAAATGACAGCCAAATAATTACTATTTCCATACTTGAATTTTTCATAAAATGCAAGATTATTTTATTAAAAAGGAAAGGAACCAAAATAAATTCAGAAAATAAACAATTAGGATTATTTTAAAAATAATTTAAAAAGCCTTTTGGGGTACTTATTGTACACATATGCTTTGATGCTGCACAGAACACAAGCAAATGATATGCTGCACCTGTAAAACCACAGTGACTTCCAGTGGTAGACAATGGGGATATGTGGGAATACTTCCACATACAGGATTGCAGGATCAGAATTTTAAACATCGAGATGACACCTTAAATCCACTTAAGTCAAATGTCCCATTGATTTCACTGTGACACCGGGGCAGGAGAAGTGGAAAAGCCAACACCCCGATGCACGTTTCTCCATGTGCAACTCTCAGAGGTGAGCAGTCCTCAAAGCAGGAGTCAAAGCACAGGGCTTCAATTGCAGGCTCAGGCTGAAACATATAGCAAGAAAAGTCTAACTGACATTAACCAACTTATACATCAGCATGAAAGCTGAGTGTGTGGTTAATGTTGCAGGACTGAAGGTTGGTTTTCACTTTTGCTAACATTTCTCCTTGTAAAACAGAAAAGAAAAACAGGCAGAAGCAGCATAGGAGGTTAAGAAAAGGGAGGCAGAAACAAAGATATGGAAGTGAGAAAAAGGAAACCAAAACCAACACTCACAGAAAAGTTGTGAATGGCAAATGAGCTTTAAAAGGCACTCATTCTTCTGCTACTGAAAAGACTACTGTGCTCCACAGCTATATTATAAGCCCCTCTCACAAAGTTATGTCAGGATAAAAAAGCTTTTCAGGAAAGCTCAAAGCAAACTGAACGTGGCATTTGAAAAACAGGAAGGTTAAAAACTGAGGTGATCTTACTTTTTGAACAGTATCCCACATTTGTCTTGGCTCATGACTCAGGAAAAAAAAAAAAAAGAAATATAAAAATAAAAAAACACAACTGCATAAATTCCTCACTGTTTTAATTTCTTGTTCTTGTTGATAACTGATGCATTTGGGTAGTTTCACACATTAGAGAAAAGTTTAAAAATAAAACTAGAGCTCTGCAAAGCTCTTATAAAAACTGAAAGACAGGCTAGTCAAATTCTACATAAGCCTAATGTAATAACCTCAGTGAAGAAAGTGCAGAGTTTAAGAGACCCCAGAGGTCCTGTCTCTTCCATACTGCAGGAACAGTTTTGGAAGTACACATCATGCACTTTGTACGGACCAGAAAGCTTTAGGCAGTCTGTACTCTCATGAATGCAGGGGAGCCGATGCCATAAAATTGTAAATAACAGAGGGTCTTGCACAGTGTAAATAATGGCAATTTAGGAGGTCAACAGCTGTATATTGAAGATCTGCTTAAATGCTTCTCCTTATCAACATCTCCATCAGAAAGAACTTAATCAGTATATCTCCACTGCACACACAGTCTAAGGCAGGTACACAGAATATCAGGATCTCAGGAAACAAAATTCCCACTGTCTGGATGGGTTTATTGAGGAAACATTTTCATACTTCATAAAAATATTGCCATAGTAAAACCTTGACTTTGACTTTCATGACTCTTGTTATTTTGTTTTGTTAAAGGAAAATGAAAAAAACCACGAAGTAATTAATATTTACAACCAAAGTTCCAATGCACCAAGCTTTTGGCCTAAAAATATAAAAAAATTAGAGAGACAAAGCTTTTCTCACAATTAGATTGGACTTCTCTCTATGCAGATATTTGTGATAAGAAAGTACTTAAGTGTCAGTATCCTGATTTGTTACATTATTTCCATGAAATTACAGCACTCTCATTTACAAAAGAACATCCAAAAACTTAATTGCAAATCAGTTTCTCGAGGAATGAATTTTGCCATTTTCCAAAAGCACTGCAGCAGTCACCATGGATTGAAAGTAATTGGAAATAAATGTAATCCTAACATTAATTTACTATTTCATATTTTTTATAAGATTTAATTAAAGTTAGAGACAAGGCTTTATTTCATCCTTTGGCAGATGTCTTGTCTCTGAATTGCCATGTATTTGAATATGAAACTTACCTCATGGTTTGAAACAAGATTAGTGAGCACCCAGGATACATTAGGGGGCGGCCCTCCAGTAGTATCACAGTACAATGTGATGCTCTTTCCTTCCACCACGGTGATGTTGTAATTGCTTAAGTTTGCTGAGGGCAAGTCTATGATACAAAAAAACAAAAAAAACAAAAAACAAAAAAAAACAAAAAAAACACCACACAAAAAACACACACACACAAAAAAAACCCATCTCTCTCTAATTAGTTCAATAAATTGAAATGGGAGGAAGTAATACCCAAGAAAAGACAAATCATTTGCCATACTATGCTTTCTTGCCTATAATAAGATTTGAAAATCAGCACAAATATACAATAACTGCTACAGCATTTCTAGTGCTTTAAGCAGTGCTGTAATGTGATTCCCAATATAGGTGTTATGGATTTCTTCTATTATGTTCACTTTATAAATCATATGTTGAACTTAATAAGACAAAGCTGGATGGTTTGTAGGCCTTCATGCAGTAATCTGTTAGCAAAGGTAGCCATCTGCTCTCACCTACTGGGAATTCAAATCTCAGCAGTGCCTGTCAACTAGCTTGGCAAGAAATAAAACAAATCTTAGGGAACATTTGGTTATTAATTATCCTGGTTAAGGAACAGGGAGAGAAGTAATGAGATCATTTGCTTTATAAAGTTACCCTTCCACACCACTTCTGAAAACTGTTCCAACTGCTCTTGCCAGACCTAAACTTGGAAAGAGATTAAGACTCCCCTATTCTCCCTGGTACTACTACTCAGGACTGTCTGCTTGCTGTGCAAGTCCGCACAGTTTCTGCTAACATTTTGGTGCTATATCTCTGAGGGAAACAGCTATATTTTGCTTGTACCATGCCAGAAGGTTATAAAATAATGGTGCTTATTATTCTACAGAGTTGTAAAGTTAGACTAGAAACCAGTTGCAAGATCTTGCAGAAATTCTTACAGAAAAAAAAGTAGAGAGATAATAATAACAAACACATTATTGTGTGTGTTTTATTCCCTTTCCCAGTCATAAGAGGTGGGTAAAAACACATAAAATAATTGCTTTGGGATTAATTTTTCTGGTTGGATATTTTGTGTTGGTGAACTTTAATGCAAGACCATTTTGGCTTCTATTTCAAGTGGTACCTAGACTGCACCACAGCAGAACACACACTAGTTGAGCTCTGCTTGGAAAAAAAAAAAAGATATTAGCATAAGACATATCTAGAAAAGGTGATACACTGGTGTATTGGGTCTGGCTGAGATGGAGTTAATTCTCCCCATAGCAGCCCTCATAGTGCTGTGCTCTGTATTGGTAGCTAGAAAGGTGTCGATAACACACCAGTGTTTTGGCTACTGCTGAGCAGTGCTGGCACAGCATCAAGGCTGGCTCTCCAACATTTTTGCCCCCCCCTCAACAACAGGCTGGGGCTGGGCAAGATCTTGGGAGGGGACACAGCCAAGACAGCTGACCTAAACTAACCAAACAGATATTCCATACCATATGACGTCAGCTCAGATATAAAAGCTAAGTAAAGGAAGACGGAAGTGGGGGCATTTTTGTCTTCCAGAGCAACCACGACGCGTACTGTAGCCCTGCTTCCCAGGAAGTGGCTAGACATCGCCTGCTGATGGGAAGTAGAGAATAATATCAATTGTTTTTCTTTGCTTTTTCACGCGCGACCTTTGCTTTCTCTTTATTAAACTGTCCTTATCTTGACCCACGAGCCTTTTGTTATATTTTCTCCCCCCTGTCCAGCTGAGGAGGGGGAGTGATAGAGCGGCTTTGGTGGGCACCTGGCACCCAGCCAGGGTCAACCCATCACAGTCCTTTTTGGCACCCAACGTGGGGCACTTAGCAGTAAAGCAGTGAGACCAAGCAGCAAACCCTGTACTGACAAATAATTGCATATAAAAAACCCTAATGTTCCCTAACAGAAACATACGTTCAATATGTGTGTTCAGTGTAGTGTGAGACCATTTATATGAATCAGTGGCATTTTGACACCTACACAATTAAAAAGATTTCTAATCCAGCTGCATTTATTCATACCTTAATTCGTTTAAATACAGGTTTTTTAGATGACCACCACTTCTGTTGATATGGATGCACATTTTAAAGGACTTTGGACACAGCAATTGATATAAGCAATCAGACAATAGGTTTGCATAGTTTTGTATACTGCCAGCACAGTAAGTTTAGATGGTAACATAAGAAGATCACGCAAGATAGCCATGACATAATTTTCAGCTTTCTGGAGCAATGAGTTTCACAGGCATATTATCCAGGCTGCATGCAAAAGTATTTCCTTATATCAGTTCTGAAATTTGTCTCTGTTCAAATTCATTGTTCATTCCCTGTTCTGATAGGACAGGGAAAAGAAAGTTTCTGAATGATCTTCTTAAGATCACTCTGGTTTATTTCTTGTTCCCATTGTCCTGGTTTCAGCTGGGATAGAGTTAATTGTCTTCCTAGTAGCTGGTACAGTGCTATGTTTTGAGTTCAGTATGAGAAGAATGTTGATAACACACTGATGTTTTCAGTTGTTGCTAAGTAATGTTTAGTCTAAAGTCAAGGATTTTTCAGCTTCTCAAGCCCAGCCAGTGAGAAAGCTGGAGGGGCACAAGAAGCTGGCACAGGACACAGCCAGGGCAGCTGACCCAAAGTGGCCAACAGGGTATTCCATACCATGGGACGTCACATAAACTGGGGGGAGTGGGGGCGGGGGGTTATCGCCACTTGGGGACTAACGGGGTGTCGATCGGCGGGTGGTGAGCTATTGCACTGCGCATCATTTGTACATTCCAATCCTTTTATCATTACTGTTGTCATTTTATTAGTGTTATCATTGTCATTATTAGTTTCTTCTTTTTATATTCTACTAAACCGTTCTTATCTCAACCCACGGATTTTACTTCTTTTCCCGATTTTCTCCCCCATCCCACTGGGTGGGGGGGGAGTGGGTGAGTGGCTGCGTGGTGCTTAGTTGCTGGCTGGGGTTAAACCACGACACCCATGTCCCCTTTTTTCTCAATAATCTATCCAAAGCTTTTCAATCTCTTCAAAAAAGGAAGAACAGAACTTGCTACTAAGAATTTTAAATTCTAACATACAGAGTTATGCAGTTTAGTAGATGTATAACAAGTGTACACTAAAACCAATGCCTTTCATTGTGTATAGGTGTATAATACCTATGTTATTTCACTGCATACAGAAAATCTGTTTTCATATTGTACTGTTTTTGGATAGGATAGAGTTCATTTTCTTCACAGTAGCTTGTATGGGTCTATGTTTTGGATTTGTGCTGAAAACAATGTTAACACACCGATGTTTTAGCTATTGCTGAGCAGTGCTTACACAGAGTCAAGGCCTCTCCTGCTTCTCACACTGTCCTGCTAGTGAGTAGGCTGGGGGTGCACAAGAAGATGGGAGAGGACACAGCTAGGACAGCTGACCCCAACTGACCAAAGGGATATTCCAGACCATATGACATGCTCAGCAATAAAAGCTGAGGGAAAGGAGGAGGAAGGGGGGACGTTTGGAGTTATGGTATTTGTCTTCCCAAGTAACCATTACATGTGATAGGGCCCTGCATTCCTGGAAATGGCTGAACACCTGCCTGCCGATGGGAAGTAATGAGTGAATTCCTTATTTTGCTTTTGCTTTACCTATTAAACTGTCTTTATCTCAACCCACGAGTTTTCTCACTTTTACCCTTCCAATTCTCTCCCCTATCCCACTGTGGGAGGAGTGAGTGAGTGGGGGTTAGCTGCCAGCTGGATTAAACCATGACACATACTCAAATCAATAACACTTTGTTCCAGGGAATAGGCAGCTCTGGATTAGAATAAGCAGTCACTTCCATTCACTCCAGCACAAATGGACACAACAAAAGGCAAGTGGGGGGGGGACTCATTTATGTCAAGTGGGTCTCTCTAAATATTATGTCAAGGTTTAGAAGTAAAAAACTCTAAGTAGGTGGGCTATTTACTTTCACAGACCATCATTAGTGCAAACTGATGGCCAAGGACATATTACAGTTAAACTGTCAAGCATTGCTAGGCAATGACTCATATTTTCACCATGCACAGCTGGGACTTCCACAGTGACAAAACCAAATATTTTGGCTGAAATTTTTAAAGGCTACTACAGCATTTGGCTACACAATTGTCAATGGACATTAATAAAAAACTTGTGTCTGAATTCCTTGAGAGCTTTCAATGTCCTCATGCTGCAACTTACTACTTTCTACAGAAAACTTATACTGCCCTCTGTAGAGCCAACTGTCACTATATGTATCAAAGGAAAGATATGACCTAATTAAGAAATAACTGAATATTAATACAAATTGTAGTCTGTAACTGATCTCTTGGCACCAAGCCAATGTTCTAGCCAATATACTACAGCAACTTTTAGAAAAAGAGGGTCTTAAACAACGAGAAAGAACTCCATCATTACACCCAAAATGCTATTTCAGTAGTTAACTATCTTCACACTTAGAAAATTTCAAAAATTATCTGATTCCCAGATTGATTGAAGCAGCAACATTAGTAGCACCTCTGTAATAACATATTTAAGAAGGGGTAAAAAATGCTGCCGCAACAGCAGCCGGAGAGAGAAGTGAGAATATGTGAGAGAAACAACTCTGCAGACACCAAGGTCAGTGAAGAAGGAGGAGGAGGAGGTGCTCCAGGCACCAAAGCAGAAATTCCCCTGCAGCGCATGGAGGTCCATGGTGGAGCAGATATCCACCTGCAGCCCATGGAGGACCCCACGCTGGAGCAAGTGGATATGTCCTGAAGGAAGCTGTGACCCCATGGAGAGGAGCCCACGCTGGAGCAGGTCTTCTGGCAGGACTTGTGACCCTGTGGGGGACCCACGCTGGAGCAGTCCGTTCCTGAAGGACTGCACCCTGTGGAAAGGGCCCATGCTGGAGCAGTTCTTGAAGAACTGCAGTCCATGGGAAGGACCCACATTGGAGTAGTTCATGAAGGACTGTATCCCATGGGAGGGACACCACGCTGGAGCAGGGAAAAAGCACGAGGAGGAAGGAGCAGCAGAGACGAAGCATTATGAATTGACTGCAACTCTCATTCCCCATCCCCCTGTGCCGCTCAGAGGGATGAGGTAAAGAAGTAGGGAGTGAAGTTGAGCCTGGGAAGAAGGGAGGGTGGGGGGAAGGTGTTTTAAGATTTGTTCTTTTTTCTTATTATCCTACACTGATATTATTGGCAATAAATTAAATTAATTTCCCCAAGTTCAGCCTGTTTTGCCCGTGACAGTAATTGCTGAGTGATCTCCCTTTCCTTATCTCGACCCACAAGCTTTTTGTTGTATTTTTTCCCCTTGTCCAGTTGAGGAGGGGGAGTGATAGAGCGGTTCGGTGGGCACCTGGTGGCCAGCCAAGTTCAACTCACCACAGTCCTTTGTGGTGCTCAACATGGAACACAAGGAATTCAAGATAAGGACAGTAATTGGGACAGGTAATGGGCAAAACATGGACTGAACATTGTTAGAGAGTGGAATAATTGTGGGGAATTTTTGTTGTTGCAATTATGGTGAAGGGATAGAGTATGTGTAAATTGTCCACTTTTGTCAGTGTTGTGATGATGTTCTTTTGATTTTGGCGTGGGGAATTCTTTTTGTTGATGTAAGTGAAGTTCATGAAGATTGTAGATTGTGTGATGAATGTATATTTTAATGATAATTCTTAAATATGTGATTCACAGAGATGAGGGATGGAATGTATTGGGTTTGTGTGGCAAGGTTTTAGTAGTGGGTTGACCTTGGCTAGCTGCCAGGTGCCCACCAAGCCACTCTGTCACTCCCCCTCCTCAGCAGGACAGGGGGGAGAAAATAAGATTGAAAAACTCATGGGTCGAGATAAAGGCAGTTTAATAAAGAAAAGCAAAGGCCGCATGTAAAAGCAAAGGAAAACAAACAAAAAAATTATTCTCTACTTCCCATCAGCAGGCAATGTCCAGCTACTTCCTGGGAAGTAGGGCCTCGGTACATGTAGCAGTTGCTTTAGAAGACAAATGCCTTAATAATTAATGTTCCCCCTCCCCCCCTTCTTTCTCTTATCTTTTATTGCTGAGCATGACATCATATGATATGGAATATCCCTTTAGCCAGTTTGGGTCAGCTGTCCTGGCTATGTTCCCTCCCAACCTCTTGCCCACCCCCAGCCTACTGGCCTTTGGGGGGGGGGTTAGAGAGACAGCCTTGATGCTGTGGAGCACTGCTCAGCAGTAGCCAAAACATTGGTGTGTTAGCAACACCTTTCTAGCTACAAATACAAAGCACAGCACTATGAGAGCTGCTATAGGGAAAGTTAACTCCATCCCAGCCAGACCCAATACAATCCAGAAAAAATTAGTCTCATACTTTTTTTACTACTTTGGTCAGTATATTTAGCTAGCGTATATGACCAATGACAACATCTGCAGAAACAATACATAAAAAAATAAGCATACAAAGCTGGGAGGATAAACAAAACTGAAAGCCAGATCAAGCACCACACCAACACACACAAAACATTTTCTCAGATTAACTAAATTGACCAGATTGACTAGATTTACCAGCATTGCTAGACTGAGATCCACAGCAACAAAAAAATCCACATGGGGCTGCAGGCAACTGTAGAAGACAGGCCTTTCCCAAAAACACCAGAAGAAAAAGACATCTTCAGTTTCAATGAGTTCAATGATAGCAGCTCAGTGATCAAATGCTTACCAGAGGCAGCAACTAATAATTTAATATAATCTGTCCCAAAGAATCTGATCCTGCATCCCTGGGATTAAGTGAGCTCCAGGTGATCTCCAGAAGACTAACGGACTTGAGTGATCTACATAGGTGACCCCACACATAGGACATGCCTCGCTTCCAGGAATTTAATACACCAGTGGCAATCGCAGCCATCACTTACAGAAATAGTAATGAGAACAAAGTATTTACTTTTCTTTCTAGATTTTCTAATGCTATTTATGAGCCGGAAACAAGAAAGAGGAAGGTCTAGGTGGCCACGCTGTATGGATGACCAGCAAATGTTGTGAAAACAGCAAAAATAAAGCACATTTCTCTATGCAGAAGGCTCTACTAATACTACTGTGGTAGATGCAACTTAAAACCCGTTGACATAGTAATTAAGTGTGACTTTAAAATTTAAAAGAATCCAGCAATTTTCATCATACATAAATACATTCCAAATGCAGCTGGAAATAATAGTGCTGCAAACACCATAACAATTGATTGACACTTTTAATATTGCACTTGGAAGGGATCTTCTAGTTATTGAACACACCTAACTTTAAATGTGAACAACAGAAATCACAAAGTTGATAGCATCTAAATTGTAACTAGCCTTTAATCAGCTCATTAATGAATAGATTTAGTAGGAGAAGGGGATAGAGTTTTGAGCAACAGAGAAGAGCCAGGGGATGCTGATGTATTAGGAACCAACAGGGAAACACATGTGAAATGCCTCAAAGGAATTAGGGTGTGTTCCTCTAAAAAGGTGACATGGTTGATAGCCTGGCTGAAGTGCCTCTATACCAATGCACACAGCATGAGTAACAAACAGGAGGAGCTGGAGGGGCAGGGGTTGCCCTCTATGTTAAAGAATGGATTGACCACACAGAGCTGTCTTTGAAAAACAGCAAAGAACAGGTTGAGAGCTTATGGGTAAAAATTAGGGGCCACGCCAACAAAAGAACCCTCATCGTTGGTGTTTACTACAGGCCTCCCGATCAAGGGGAGCCCGTTGATGAAGCGTTCTTACTTCAACTACAGGAAGCATCACACTTGCAGGCCCTGATCCTGCTGGAGGACTTCAATCACCTTGATATCTGCTGGAAAAGTAGCACAGCAAGCTGTAAGCAGTCCAGGAGACTCTTGGAGTGCATTGAGGATAATTTCTTAATCCAGGTGATAGACAGCCCAACCAGAGGAGAAGCATTACTGGACCTGTTGTTTGCCAACACAGATTAACTAATTAGAGTGGTCAAGATTGGTGGCAGCCAGGGCTGCAGTGATGATGCCCTGGTGGAATTCACAGTCTTGAGGGATATGGGCCAGGTGAAGAGTAAAGTCAAGACCCTGAATTTTAGGAGAGCAAACTTTCAGTTGTTTAAGGAATTAGGGGATGGGACCCCCTGGGAAGCTGCCCTCAGGGACAAAGGAGCTGAATAGAGCTGGCAGCTCTTTAAGGACATTTTTCTTAGAGCAGAAGAGCTCTCAGATTCTCATGTGTAAGAAGTCAGGCAAGGAAGGCAAGAGACCAGCATGGCTCAGTAAGGAAATCCTGCTCAAAGTACAGTGTAAGAAGGAAATGCACAGGCAGTGGAACCAGGGACGTGTATCCTAGGAAAAATATAGGGATGCTGCCTGGATGTGTAGGGATGGGATCAGGAAAGCTAAGGCACAGTTGGAGATAAATTATGAAGAATAATAATAATAGCCTCTACAGGTATGTTGGACAGAAAAGGAACATTAAAGAAAATTTACTGGGGGGGGGGGGGGGTACGTAATACAGGAGAACTAGTAACAACTGTGTATTGGGTCTGGCTGAGATGGAGTTAATTCTCCCCATAGCAGCCCTCATAGTGCTGTGCTCTGCATCAGTAGCTAGAAAGGTGTTGATAACACACCAGTGTTTTGGCTACTGCTGAGCAGTGCTGGCACAGCATCAAGGCTGTCTCTCCAACATTTTTGCCCCCCCCTCAACAACAGGCTGGGGCTGGGCAAGATCTTGGGAGGGGACATAGCCAGGACAGCTGACCTAAACTAACCAAACAGATATTCCATACCATATGACATCAGCTCAGATATAAAAGCTAAGTAAAGGGAGATGGAAGGGGGGCATTTTTGTCTTCCAGAGCAACCACTACGCGTACTGTAGCCCTGCTTCCCAGGAAGTGGCTAGACATCGCCTGCTGATGGGAAGTAGAGAATAACATCTTTTGTTTTTCTTTGCTTTCGCGCGCGACCTTTGCTTTCTCTTTATTAAACCGTCCTTATCTTGACCCATGAGCCTTTTGTTATATTTTCTCCCCCCTGTCCAGCTGAGGAGGGGGAGTGATAGAGCAGCTTTGGTAGCACCTGGAGTCCAGCCAGGGTCAACCCACCACAAACTGACATGGAGAAGGCTGAGGTACTCAACAAATTTTTTGCCTCAGTTTTCATTGGTAAACTCTTCCCACATCTCTCAAGTCCCTGAACCTCAAGGCAGATGCTGGGGGAATGTAGTCCCTCCCATTATAAGAGAAGATCAGCTTTGAGACCACCTGAGGAACCTGAACATACCATGGGAACCAATGATATGCATCCCTGAGAGAATTGGCTAGTGTAGTCGCTAAGCCACTCTCCATCATATTTGAAAAGTCATGGCAGTCAGGCGAAGTCCCCAGTGACTGGAGAAAAGGGAAATATCCCACCCATTTTTAAAAAGGGTAAAAAGGAGGACCCTGGGAACTACCAACCAGTCAGCCTCACCTCTGTTCCTGGTAAAATCATGGAACAGACCCTCCTGGAAGATAAGTCAAAACATATGAAAGACAGGGAGGTGATTAGAGACAGCTAACAGGGCTTCACCAAGGGCAAATCGTGCCTGACTAATCTAGTGGCTTTCTACGATGGAGGGACTGCATCAGTGGACAAGGGAAGAGCTACAGCTGTCATCTATCTGGACTTCTCTAAGGCCTTTGATACAGTCCCCCCACAACATTCTTGCTGCTAAATTGGAGAGATATGGCTTTGATAGATGGACAAGGAATTGGCCGGATGGACATGTCCAAACAGTTACAATCAATGGCTCAATGTCCATGTGGAAACCAGTAACGAGTGGTGTC
This sequence comes from Gypaetus barbatus, assembly GCA_028022735.1. Classification (NCBI taxonomy): domain Eukaryota; kingdom Metazoa; phylum Chordata; class Aves; order Accipitriformes; family Accipitridae; genus Gypaetus; species Gypaetus barbatus. The sequence continues at coordinate 16,720,567 of CM051561.1, read as the reverse complement.
CCTGAAGGGTCTGTACTGAGACAAATACTATTTAAACTTTACCAATAACATAAACAGTGGGATTGAGTGCACTCTCAGCAAGTGTGTGGATGACACCAAGCTGAGTGGTGCAGCTGATTCGCTTCAAGGAAGGGATGCCATCCATAGGGACCTCGACAGGCTTGAAGAGTGAGCCCATCTGAACCTCATGAAGTTTAACAAGGCCAAGTGCAAGGTCCTGCACCTGGGTTGGGGCAATCCCCAATATCAGTACAGACTGGGGGATGAATAGATTGAGAGCAGCCCTGCAGAGAAGGACTTGGGAGTACTGTTGGATGAAAAATTGTACATGAGCTGGCAATGTGCGTTTACAGCCCAGAAAGTCAATTGTATTCTGGGCCACATAGAAGTGTGGCCAGCAGGCTAAGGGAGGTGATTCTACCCCCCTACTCCACTCTTGTGAGACCCCACCTGGAGCACTGTATCCAGCCCTGGGGTCCCCAGTACAGGAAAGACATGGACCTGTTGGAGCGAGTCCAGAGGAGGGCCACAAAAATGATCAAAGGGCTGGAACACCTCTCCTATGAGGAAAGGCTGAGAGACTTGGGGTTGCTCAGCCTGGAGAAGAGAAGGCTCTGGAGAAACCTTACTGCAGCTTTTCCTTACTTAAAGGGGACTTATAATAAAGACAGAGAGAGACTTTTTACCAGGGCCTATAGTGACAGGACAAGGGGCAATGAGTTTTAAACTGAAAGAGGGTAGGTTTACATTGGACATAAGGAAGAAATTTTTTTACGATGAGGGTGGTGAGACACTGGAACAGGTTGCCCAGTGTCCTGATTTTGGCTGGGATACAGTTAATTTTCTTTCTAGTAGCTGGTATAGTGCTATGTTTTGAATTTAGTATGAGAAGAATGTTGATAACACACTGATATTTTCAGTTGTTGCTAAGTCATGTTTAGACCAAGTCAAGGATTTTTCAGCTTCTCATGCCCAGCCAGCAAGAAGGCTGGAGGGGCACAAGAAGTTGGGAGGGGACACAGCCAGGGCAGCTGACCCAAACTGGCCAAAGGGGTATTCCATACCATGTGACGCCATACCTAGTATATAAACTGGGGGGAGTCGGCCAGGGGGGCGGATCGCTGCTCGGGAACTAACTGGGCATCAGTTGGCAAGTGGTGAGCAATTGCATTGTGCATCACTTGTATATTCCAATGCTTTTATTATTATTATTGTAATTTTATTATTGTTATTATTATCATTGTCATGGTTTAACCCAAGCCAGCAACTAAGCACCACGCAGCCGCTCACCCCACACCCAGTGGGATGGGGGAGAAAAATCGGGAAAAGAAGTAAAACTCGTAGGTTGAGATAAGAACGGTTTAATAGAAAAGAAGAAACTAATAATGATAATAATAACACTAATAAAATGACAACAGTAATGATAAAAGGATTGGAATATACAAATGATGCACAATGCAATTGCTCACCACCTGCTGATCGATGCCCAGTTAGTCCCCGAGCGGCGATCCCCCCACCCCCACTCCCCCCAGTTTATATACTAGACGTGACACCACATGGTATGGAATACCCCATTGGCCATTTTGGGTCAGCTGCCCTGGCTGTGTCCCCTCCCAACTTCTTGTGCCCCTCCAGCCTTCTTGCTGGCTGGGCATGAGAAGCTGAAAAATCCTTGACTTAGTCCAAATACTACTTAGCAACAACTGAAAACATCAGTGTGTTATCAACATTCTTCTCATACCTAGCTCAAAAACATAGCACTGTACCAGCTACTAGGAAGACAGTTAACTATCCCAGCTGAAACCAGGACAATTATTTTCTTCCTTTCTGTCCCATTAAACTGTTCTTATCTCAACCCGTGAGTTTTACTTTTTTTTCCCCAATTGTCTCCTCTATCCCACTGGGCGGGAGGAAGTGAGCAAGCAGCTGCATGGTGCTTAGTTGCTGGCTGGGGTTAAACCATGACACCTAGACAAGTTGTGGATGCCCCATCATTGGAAGTGTTCAAGGTTTGGTTGGATAGGGCTTTGAGCAACCTGGTCTAGTGGAAGATGTCCCTGCCCATGGCAGGGGGGTTGGAACTGGATGATCTTTAAAGGTCCCTTCCGACCCAAACCATTCTATGATTTGTACCATATAAACAGTAATTAAATTACCTTCCTAATTTTCACACGAATTATCTACAAAGCAGAGCCTTATGACCAAGAAACCACAGTGTTCTCTTCCAACTTCACAGGAAGAGATTTATTAGTGAGGCATCCTATTATCAAGACTTTTACCATATACTGTACAGGCTACTTACTACATTATGAAGTAATTAAGTAATTAACATCTGCAAGAAAAAAAAAAGTATGTTTACTTAGCTCCAAAAAAAAAAATTAAATTAAATTAAAAAAAAAAATCAACAAACCAGACATGGGATGAACCATTTAATCAGTAGAGAAAATTAGAAAATGTTTCATTAACAAAATTTACGAAGGCCTGCATGCCTAAAACTTCTTCTGACAACCAAAGGAGCTAAAAGGGGTTTCTTCCTCTAGTTCAGTTATACTTAATAGCCTCTTGGACTGTGCTAGATATTAAATAAACCAACTACATAATTGGTTTTTCTGGAAACTGTCTTGTGCTTTTAAACAAAGAAAAATATGTACAGAAATGCTGAAAGCAACAGCCATGCGAGCCATGCATCAGATCTTTTCAATATCTTCCAGAACACAAGCCATGTTCATGAAAATTGTCATTTATCTTCACTAGTGTCACATCCCAATTTCTCAGGATGATGACTCAGGTTTGCTGATTCCCAGGTCAGGATTAAGGTGAAATGACACCAGGGATCCTTTAACTCACAAAACTCAACTTTTATTCACTCGCCACACAAATTGGCATGCTCACCACAAAAATTGGCATGAAACTATGTCAGTAAACTGTGTAATGTGCTAACCCTACATCACCAAATGTATACTACAGACCTTGCTTATTTGGGGATCAGTTCAGGGAAGACAATAAGGAGAGCCCTCCCATTTAGTCATGAGGTTCAGAGTGGACCCCCTTGCTTTCTAGGCTCCTTCTCAGTGAGGAGCCTAGGGGCGGCTGGATCCACTCCTAGTCCCAGACTTGGTCAATGGTTTTATGTCTAAAGGGATGAGGTGTAGGGATTACAGAAAAGGAAAAAGAAAGAGAGAAACAAGACAGAGAGAGAAGAGAAAGATTTCACCGGTCCTGGATCCAGCGTTGGTTCAGTCAGCTAAGGGATCCAGTTCTGGTGGGCTTGCACTTGTGGGGCTTCAGTTTGTGTCCTTTTATCATCCTTGCCTCTCCTTCAGGCAGTCACTCGAACTCATTAGGCTAATTAGGTGTCATGAACTGTTTGTGAGCCTTTGGGCTTGGGGGTCGTTTGGGGAGTAACTTCTCCTTCCCTACACGGTGAGCTGCCCTGCTCAGCATATCAGAACAGCGAGCTGTGCACCCTCCTGCACGCCCTCCCCTCCCAGTCCTGTTGCTGATCGGCTTCTTTTCACCTGGGGTTCCTTGCTAGGCAGGGTTCGTTGTTATGCAGAGTTCGTGGTTAAGCAGAACTTGCCCCACCACAATGTTTGAGACATTAACTCTTTCAGTCCCTCACAACCAAGGACGTCCTATTCTGTCTCTAGGAAATGGCTGTGTTGCCATCTACCTCTCCTAATTAAAAAGCTATTATGTCCTACATTGGTTCATACCAGAAAAGGTAAATTAAGGGGAAAAACTCACCAGAAGGGGGGGGGGGGGAGAAAAAGAGAGAGAAACACAGAGTGCATAAAGTCTAGTTATATTTGGATCCTGTAATTAACATTAAACCAAATGTGGGAATAATTCGCAGGTCTGTGCTAACATTCACATGGTTCTTCAGCAAAAGGCACATTCCTCATATGCAAAATTCCACATACTGATACTTCAGTCTGAATGTCATATATTCTCACAGTCAAGGGCACCTTTTCTCCTCCTCTTCTCCCTCTAGTTTGAAGTGCCAACTTCCCTTCTCATGCCAAGTATTTTAATCAAGATATGTCCACAGGATGTGCACATGTGTACACACATGCATCTACATAGCATCAAGAGGTCAGAAACAAGTCTCCTGGGGCTGAAGATTCTAAAGAATTCAAGAGAAAAATAATGTCTCACACATTTAATTCTGGGATTTTAACACTGAGAATTTTCAAAGGAAAATCCTAGTTACCTAGTAGTTTCTAGACATGCTAGACAAGGACCTTAAAAGAGGCTGTGCTGTCACTCCCATTTTGTGGCAACTGATTTCAATCCACCAGGAGACCTTTCAACACCTGGCAGATGAATATACCTTCTAGTCCATCCAGCCGGAGCAGCCAGTCAGGTCAATTTAGCTCAACTCTGTATCATCTCCCATTTCAGGTAAATCAGACCCTGCAGTACATAAGACCACCAAGTTATGCATTAGTGTCATTAAATGCAGCACACATTGGGTCTGCAGCAGGTCCCCTCCGTGGCTCTAACCCAACGGTGGCTGCAATCAGAGAGTGTTGCACCCTCCGTATAGCCAGCGGAGAGAAGGATGCTCAGTAGGCAATGATGGAAGGAAGAAAGGTAGAATTTGTTTGTTCCTCCTGACATTCACCTTCACTTACAGCTTTCCCAATCCAAATCAGTCCTCCAAGAGGAAACCCTGCTCTGCTCTTCTTATCTGCCTGCTGCTGAATACCCCAGCACCCCATCCCACTAAGAAAACTCCAGAGTTCAATAGACTTCATATCACATCAGAAACACCTGAGCTCTTCCCCCATCCACAGAGGAAGAGGATCTCTTCAACTATCAGGTGAAATCTTCCACCAGCTGTCCCAGGACTATATACAGGAATCAAAGTTGCATACAAAAAACAAAGGGGATGACCTTATTATTACACCATTTTTCCACCATTTCCAAATACATATAAGGTAACTGAAAATAATATCCTGCAAAATGCTACAAACCTAAGCTTGTAATGTCTCTTTTGCATAGCCTATGCAAAGAGTTTTATCTGTGTGAAAACCAGCTATTTGTTAACTTTTTCAGTAGGCACATTTTTTCTGAATTTCCTTCCTGTAGTCTTAGCAGTAGAGTTTGTATTTTTGAAGGAAAAGAAAGATTTCATTAGCCTCAGATATCTGAAAAAAATTTCAAGGAAGCAAAATCTTATGTCTGTTCAGCTTGGAAGCACTACTATTTTTTTCAATAAAGGTGCATGCATTTTATATAATTCTTGTGTGTTGTCTGTAATTGATGTTCTGATTTCCTGCACTTGAATAACAGTATGTTTTTAAAGGTTCAAGGAAAAAAAAGGCTTTATGTGAGGCTCCCAAAATTATTCCATGTGGCATGAAAGACTGGCGAGTGGTTAATATTTCCTCCCAAAACCTTTTCCTTTATCAGCACTGTTGTCATCTTGATAGGTATCTTGTCAAAAAGCATGTTTATTTTTCCTTTCTCACAATATCTTAGTAAGAACTTTATGTTAAGAGTATTACCGCAGTTTGGGACCTTCATATCCAGCAAGGCTGTCCTCTTGGTGTTGTCATCTATGCAATATAAATCCCGAGTTTCTCTGTAGAACTTGGTCTCCTGAAATTTCTTGATCCACATAATTTCACAGGAACACTTGAATGGATTGTCCAGCAATATCCTACAGCAAAAATCAAATGATTTCTTAAGAAAATATCATGCATATAGAAAAAAGTTTCAAAGCACTCATATGGGTAAAACTAAAAGTTGAACTCTACTTTAAAAAGGTATGGATCAAAGACCTCAATGTAGTGCAAACTGTAAGTAGATACGGTTTCTTTGTAGAAAATGAAGCCCTGTCTGCAACAACTAAGAATCCATCCTGCCACAGATCAGAGAGATCACACAAGGGGCTCAATTCCTATCTCCAATTCACTGGTGTAAATCAGGAGTGTCTGGACAATTGGGCTTTCCACTAAGATCCATTTTATTTCATGGCAGCTAAACACATCAGAAATTCTTCTCTTGTATGATGATAGACTCTGCTCAGCTATCTCAGAAAGACCACTCCAGAAAAGGTTTATTGCTGTTAAGTGGATAAATTCTTTATAGAGCCAAACAGTCATATATTATAGGCAAATTCTAAGTCTAATCATGAAAAAGGATTCTACACAACCTTAAAGATTCATCATGTATATCACTCTGGAAAAATCTCATAATAAAAGCCCTAAGTAACGTCATGAAGAAACACTAACTGAAAAAATGGCCCTGAAACAGAAATGTATAGTATAATCTAGCTATACAGTATGCTGTATGATATTTAAACCACTGATTAGCAAATCAAACATGAACCTGTTGGAGTGAGTCCAGAGGAGGGCCACGAAGATGATCAGAGGGCTGGAGCACCTCTCCTATGAAAACAGGCTGAGAGAGTTGGGGTTGTTCAGCCTGGAGAAGAGAAGGCAGCCCTGCAGAAAAGTACTTGGGGGTATTGGTGGATGAAAAACTGAATATGAGCCAGCAATGTGCACTCACAGCCCAGAAAGCCAACCATATCCTGGGCTGCATCAAAAGAAGTGTGGCCGGCAGGTCAAAGGAGGTGATTCTGCCCCCTCTACTCTGCTCTCATGAGACCCTACCTGGAGTACTGTGTTCAGCTCTGGGGCCCCCAGCATAAGGAAGACATGGACCTGCTTGAGTGGGTCCAGAGGAGGGCCATGAAGATGATCAGGGGGCTGGAGCACCTCCCCTATGAGGATAGGCTGAGAGAGTTGGGGTTGTTCAGCCTAGAGAAGGCTCCAGGGAGACCTTCTAGCAGCCTTCCAATACCTAAAGGGAGCCTACAGGAAAGAGACAGGGAGGGACTCTTTATCAGGGAGCGTAGTGACAGGACAAGGTTACAACGGTTTTAAACTGTGTCCTGGTTTCAGCTGGGATAGAGTTAATTGTCTTCCTAGTAGCTGGTACAGTGCTATGTTTTTGAGCTAGGTATGAGAAGAATGTTGATAACACACTGATGTTTTCAGTTGTTGCTAAGTAGTATTTGGACTAAGTCAAGGATTTTTCAGCTTCTCGTGCCCAGCCAGCAAGAAAGCTGGAGGGGCACGAGAAGCTGGCACAGGACACAGCCAGGGCAGCTGACCCAAAGTGGCCAACGGGGTATTCCATACCATGTGACTTCACATCTAGTATATAAACTGGGGGGAGTGGGGGTGGGGGGATTGTCGCTCAGGGACTAACGGGGTGTCGATCGGCGGGTGGTGAGCAATTGCATTGTGCATCATTTGTATATTCCAATCCTTTTATTATTACTATTGTCATTTTATTAGTGTTATCATTATTAGTTTCCTCTTTTCTGTTCTATTAAACCGTTCTTATGTCAACCCACGAGTTTTACATCTTTTCCCGATTTTCTCCCCCATCCCACTGGGTGTGGGGGGAGTGAGTGAGTGGCTGCGTGGTGCTTAGTTGCTGGCTGGGGTTAAACCACAACAAACTGAAAGAGGGTAGATTTAGATTAGATGTAGGGAGGAAGTTCTTCACTGTGAGGGTGGTGAGGCACTGGAACAGGTTGCCCAGAGAAGTTGTGGATGCCCCATCCCTGGAAGTGTTCAAGGCCAGGTTGGCTGGGTCTTTGAGCAACCTGGTCTAGTGGAAGGTGTCCCTGCCCCAGGGCAGGGTGGTTGGAACTAGATGATCTTTAAGGTCCCTTCCAACCCAAACCATTCTATGATTCTATGATCATTAGATGGCTGTATTTTTTACTAGCTCAAATATTTAATACAAGCACCAGTAGTTTTGTGTGAAATAATCTCATAAAAAGTATTTTAAAGTTGAAGGGAAAAGGCTATTTTGATCTATAAATTTATGTTAAAACATACTCTTGATCTTTTCTGAAGGCCTGGAATTAAAATCTACCTGCACTTATGTCACTGGCAACATATTTTCCGCCTTCTTTGGGTCAGAATTTAATTTCTAATCTTTGATGGAGCTGTAGCTTTAAAGAATAAACTTCAAAGTCCTATTCTTTCATTGCTAGCCATAAATAAACTTTATTTTAAAAAATGACAACTTACAGGTCAGACAAACCCAGATGGAGAAAAGACTTCTTGGACAAACTTGAGAGCTTGTTTCTGGATAAATTGCTATGGGAAAACAGAAAAATTGTATTAATTAGGGCTGCTTCTTCTTATACTCCCAGTACAGTTTGTGTCTCTCAAAAAAAAAAAAAAAAAAAAGAAGAGCCCAAACCAGCTCTGAAAAGCTTTTATTCCTTTAACTTCAGCGGGAAAGGAAAGGAACAGTGCCCAGTCTCTTTTTACAGTTTGATGGGTTTCAAGGATTTGAACCCAACCTGTGTCTGAAGTTAAATACATTCTTTAAAATCATACTCAACAGGGGGTCAATCTTTTCACTTAAAGCACTTGTGTTCATTACAGAAAAGAAGATTTAATTGTGATTCACAAGTATTATATAAAGTCCAGGTGTTAATTATATGCTTAATTTATTCATAAGTGAAATGGTTGTATCCCTTTCTTTGATACTGCACCAAACTCTGTACTCACACACTAGCACACATCCACATCAGAGACTTTTATTATGTTCAAATTACATGTGCAATATGCACCCACAGGAAAGATCAAAAGCAAAAATGTAAAATGCCTATATTGGGCTTTTTTATGTCAATTAAGCATTTACAGTTTCCAGTGGTAATTAAGTGAAAGGTCCTCTCCCATTATGCAGAGCAAAGAAATGCTCATCTGAATCAGAAATGCTCCCCTTCCCAGGTTTACAAAAATGCTTTCTCCAAACCAAAATAATGCTGGTTTTCTATAGTCTTATCAGTCCACAAATTAAAGATAGTGAGAGCAGTAAACTGTAAAACTGCCAGTAGTGTAGTGCAAATCAGCATTATGAGCCAAAATACCCCATGAGTTTTATGTGGTATTATAGAGGTGCCATAGGGGCTCCATATTTTAAGTTGCATAGCATTTAAAACAGGGATTAAACCTCTTCCCCCTGCCCCTGACTAAAAAACACAGTGTTTACTTCCCCTACTTTCAGCCCTTGATCTCTGAGTGCGAGATAATTTTCAGAGAAATTACAGGGATACAAGTTACATCTTTTACAAAAATTTAGAATGGAATCTTTAAGAGATTTTATTTACTATACTTTTGTTGATTCCTTCTAGCAAACAATGGCCTGACGTTTGCAAGTTGACTGGTCCTAATGTGTGAGAACAAAATGGGTGAGCTACTGTTTCATTACTCAAGTCAACTGAGCTGCCCTACAGTAGATGCTGGTGGAAACATCTCATGTGGATCCTGATGGTCAAAATTAAAGTACAATTTGCATATAGGACAGAAGTTGTGGTTAAGTAAAAACCAGTCAATATGTTAACTAACTATGAAGTTTTTCCTAATATTCACAAACAATAGGTTGGGAGGTTGAAAGAAAGAAGTTAAATCCTCCTATGAAATTGGGCTCTTCTCTCCAGCACTGAGACAACACAAAACATGTCAAATCTTACCCCTCCACAGGTGATTCTCACTCATCAAAAAAAAAACCATCCAGTCCTGACACTGCTGAGCAGCGCACACAGATACCCCCATGGTATTCCCAAATGAGGCAAGTGCCTGCTTCTCTTACCTGCACAGTGACTAAATCCCACCTTCCCTGAAAGACAACCAGATATACAGTGGGTTCTACCTGCAGATAGGTACCCATGCCACTTACTAGTCTAGTGAAAGGCAACATATTCCAGGTCATGGGAGGACGAGATTTAAATCTTGGTTTCTGCACAGCAGAGGACCCTGCTCTTCCATACCAGGAGGACTCCCTAACCATCAAATGATGGGTCCCTCAGGGAAATCTCTGTCCAGCTGAAGTCGTTCCATTTCATGTGATCTTCCCTGACACCCTAAAAGGGAAAGCCCAGGCTCAAGCTCTGACTCCAGACCAAGCCAAATAGAAGGGGCTTTGAAAATCACCCCTCTCCCACTTCCTGAATACTAGAGTATCACAATACAGATCTGAAAATGGGCCTCAAACATCTTATGTAAGAGCCCCAGCCATCCTATGAGATGGTATTTCTCTCTTTTTCTCTTAAGAAGATAAAATCTTAAAAATATATTTTTTTAAGAAAATCTTAAAAAAAAAAAAAGACTGACTCCAGGAAAGGGTTTTTTGTTGGTAAGCTGGAGTGGACATAAGAGCCTAACTACTTCACAAGCAGGACTGAAGTCCCATTTTTCCTAGGGATTTCCTTCTGGCTGGTTACATGCTTCCTTGCTTAACTTACTAATGGTGATCTAATTCTCCATTTCTCTGTGAGGAGCTGAGCTGCCTCATTCAGAGAATGAGCTCTACTGGACAGCAGACTGTTCAGTGTTGCCGTGTCCTGGTTTCAGCTGGGATAGAGTTAATTGTCTTCCTAGTAGCTGGTACAGTGCTATGTTTGGAGTTCAGTATGAGAAGAATGTTGATAACACACTGATGTTTTCAGTTGTTGCTAAGTAATGTTTAGTCTAAATTCAAGGATTTTTCAGCTTCTCAAGCCCAGCCAGTGAGAAAGCTGGAGGGGCACAAGAAGTTGGGAGGGGACACAGCCAGGGCAGCTGACCCAAAGTGGCCAACGGGGTATTCCATACCATGGGACGTCACATAAACTGGGGGGAGTGGGGGCGGGGGTTATCGCCGCTCGGGGACTAACGGGGTGTCGATCGGCGGGTGGTGAGCAATTGCACTGCGCATCATTTGTACATTCCAATCCTTTTATCATTACTGTTGTCATTTTATTAGTGTTATCATTATCATTATTAGTTTCTTCTTTTTATATTCTATTAAACCGTTCTTATCTCAACCCACGAATTTTACTTCTTTTCCCGATTTTCTCCCCCATCCCACGGGGTGGGGGGGAGCGGGGGAGCGGCTGCGTGGTGCTGGCTGGGGTTAAACCACAACATGCCATAACTGTATTTTGTTGTCATTTAGCTTCAGGCCACTCATCGCTTTTGGAGAATTATTGCAACCTCCTAGGCATAAGAATAGCCCTTACTTGATTTAAATTCATAAGCCAGATTTACTGTCCAAATATCAGTATGTTACTTTCTGAACACTTCGTGCAGGTATAAATGACTGCATGAGCCAGTGAGGAACTGGAACTATTAATTCGAGCAAAATTATCAAAAGAATAAAGAATTATTATTTTAACAAATCCAGTTGTGAAAAACCAAAACTAACTCAACAGGTTTAATTGTCTTTTCAGATTTTTACCAGTTGTGCTTGCTATATACCAGACAAAGGAAGTAAGAAGTAGTAAAAACAGTAACAAAAAAATCCTGTTCCTAAGTTCTTGGTCATGGGTTGACAGACACATTTAGTACTTTATGACTGCAGCCTTTTCCTCCATGTAGTTTAGCACCTTAAGGTTTTTCAAGTTGGCAAGTAATTCAACAGAAATTTTTCAGACCACTGTTATTGATTTATTACCTTAAACTATACTTTGACAGTAAATTTACTGTTATATATATTTTTCATAAACTGAGCACTTTATATTGATTATAGAGATGCCTGCTATGGTCTCTTTAATCCATGTTAAGTGAAAAAACATGGACCAACTTATTACAGAGTAGGCAATGACCACTCATCCACTTCCATGGAAAGAGAATATAAATTAGTTCACCAATTCAATTACAGACATATGCGTGCGCGCACACACACACACAAAGATTGTGGTGAGCAGCCCAAAGATGATTCATTTGGCTTTCAAAAGACTTTTTTTTTAAAAAAAAAAAAAAAGAGATGTGGAGTACAGATTCTGGCTCTAGAGCTATACCTAAGGATAAGACCAGCATGCAGTCAAAAGCACGACTGTATTTTACATATGAATATCAAGCCCACTTTGAAGTAGTGATTCAAAGAAACTAACTCAATAGTTTGATTAACTATTAAGTAGGTATTCTTTATTGGCAGCGCTGGGTGCACGGGGGATTGCTCCTCCTATCGTGCACACAGTTGCACAATTTACCAGAAATTGTAATTAATTGTAATGTAAATATACATATTCATAGGGTTACTCAATACAAAACATACATATGCATAAGTGAGGCAGAGTAATTCAAAAAGCTTGTGTCAGCAATTCCAAAATGTATATGTTATCATTGCGCAGGCTCAGATTTGTTTCTGGTGGTTGTTTACTTCTTCAGGGGTCTTATCTTCCTCTTCCTCTTCTGTCCTTTAGATGAACTTTAGTCATCTACGCATGCTCTCTTCTTACTAGGCAATTATAGCAGTTTTATGGTTGCTTCTCATATACGTTATCTTAGACCTATATTTCAGTTCTTGTTATCACTTCCTTGGTTTGACATATCAGTCCTTGATGAGTACCGGTCCCTGACAAGCTTAATCCTTGACAAACATCAGTCCTTGGTAAGCGAAGTTACAGAGAGATAATCAAGGCAAACTAGATCATTAAGCAATACTTAAAATTATTATAGTTTGTTAGTTCCCTAGTTTGTTAGTTCTCTATATCAGTAGCTAGACCTAATACAGCTAAAAGCATACCTGTGGCAACATAGGGAGTGCAAGAGTGGCCTAAGCAGCTGCATAAATATTCACATAGCTAGCAACACAGGTGCAGCTTTATATTGCAATGTCACTGTACTGGGTCTGGCTGGGATGGAGTTAATTTTCTTCATAGCAGCTGGTATGGTGCTGTGTTTTAGATTTGTGACCAAGACACTGCTGATAAGACACTAATGTTTTAGCTATTGTTGAACAGTGTTTGCACAGCATCAAGGCCTTCTCTGTTTTTCACTCTGCCCCCCTAGTGAATAGATTGGGGGTGCGCAAGAGATTGGGAGAGGACAGAGTCAGGCAAATGACCCGAACTGACCAAAGAGATAGATATTCCATGCCATATAACATCATGTTCAGCAATAAAAAGGGAGAGGAGGCGTTTTAGGAGTTCAGCCATTTTTTGCTCGGGAAATGGCTGGGCATCAGTCTGTCCATGGGAAGTGGTGAGTGATTGCCTTTGCATCACTTGTTTTGTTTTCCGTCTTTTTTCCGCTTCTCCTTCACATATTAAACTATTTTTATCTGGACCACAAAGTGCTTTTACTTTTCCTTTCCTCTTCCCCCATCCCACTGGGGGTGGTGGTGGGGAAGTGAGTGAGTGGCTGTGTGGTGCTTACCTGCCTACTAGGGTTAACCCACAACAGTCACTATGCCACTATACTGCCTACAATGCTCCTGGCAAGGAGAGGCAAGAAGGAAGAGGAGGGAACAGATCTAAGGAGAATGGGAGGGAAGAGTTGAAGAAATGGTCATGGCCATTTTGCTATGCTCAGTCTCCCTCTACAGACTCCTGCTCTGCCTACAGCTGGAGCCAGCCCTGTATTGCCTGTGCACATGTGAGGGAAAATCTGCAGCTAGGTCTCAAATAGTTACATTTAGCTTCTTTTCCTAAACTAAATCAGCCTAGAGATATGAACGCATTCTAATACCTAGAGCTGTAAGTATACAACATATATGAATCTATGATTCAGCAATACAATTATACACAGCCTGGTACATAACAGTAACTATTTTTTAATGTTTTAGGAAATACACACTTGCTGTGAAATTTATTTCTGTATTTAAAGGTATTGACAGAATACCATGCATGTGTATTAATCGGGTCTATTAAAATTATTTTTAGCAGTAGATGATTTTATAAATTACAGCACTACTAAACTAGGACTGTTTAATAGCTTGCTAAATGTGTCTGTTGACTAATTTGAGTCTGAGGTCAATGAGAATAGCAGAATTAGATGAGCAAGGCTATTAATTACATTTAAGTGGTATCTATTGGAGCATTTATCCTTCTATTGTTTATATTTTACTCAAGTCTTATCATACATAACTCTAGAAAGATATTTGGGCTACAGAAGTTTGGCTGAGAAAAGAAGGTAATGACAAAGAAAAGGCTTAAGGAAATATGTGTTAATAAGTTCCTTATAATTCTATATTCTTATATGATTCATAAAATAAATGCTATATTCTTGTAATAAAGCTTCTTAACTACATTAAAAGACTTCTCATGTAAGAAAAAGAAAACTATAATAGTATCACTAGCAAAATTAAAGCTCATACAGTTGCATCAGTCTTCAGAAAAGTGGCTGGAGTTTGTTTTCTTTATGAAATAACAACAAACTGATGTTTTAAAATAAAATGTAAGACTTCTCAAGGATCTGTACTCAGAAGTCACTCTGGCAAAGCAAAATTATTTTAGCTTTTAATAGTTTTCACTGTCACAACCACAACAGCATCTGCAGTTCATTCCCAGTGCAGTCAACAGGAGTTTTATTGCTGATGACAACAAGCAATGATTCACCAGGGTTTTCAGAAACATTTTAACATGCAGCAAGACTTCCCAGCAGAAACAAACAAATGCATTTTTTGCAGGGATAATAGATCAGCCTAGGCAAAAAATGTCTCCATACTAACTGCTTTGTCACATATATAGAGAGAAGGTGGTGCCACTTAATATTTTCAGTCTTATCTGGGCTTATCCTGTGTCTGCTAAGATTACTAATTCCCCAACAAAGAAACCATAGTATCAGACTGGACGAGCTCCTAGTTCATAATGTTCTTCTGAATCAGGACCGCATGTACATCAACGTAACAGATGTCAGTCACCTTAATTTGTTTCTAACAAGCAGTTTCATGAACTAGAGTTCTAATAAAGCCTGCATACCAACAGATACGTATTCCATGTTTTATTGTGTGCTCCAGTTGAAGCTTTTCCTGTAGCTGAAGTATTTTAAAGACATCTTGTCCACATGGATTCTCTAGTGCCCAACAGGACATATGTGCACAATAATATTTTTCCCCTAAGCAGGACCCCTAATAGGGTCTCTGTGTTCTGCCCAATGGCCAATTTTCACAAAACTTATTCACCTATATCAGTTTTGGTTAGAATCAACCACTGGGGACAAAGACACTTTCTGACTGCATGAACCTCCTTTTCTTAAGGAACCAGGCAAAAAAGACTATGAAGAGGATCCCACCAACTCTCTCAGTTATTTTTTGCAGTGTCTACTTGCCCAGACAGCTGGGAAGGTTTTCCAAATATCTATCTTCCTTGTTACAAATTAAACTTGTTATTTCCTATCCTCATGGTCATGGAGAAAACTGATTGTTCTCCTCTTCATAATCACTTTCTTTTTAAAAATCTGAAGATGTATATTTTTCACTCTTTCCTTTACTAAATTGAACAAACAGCCTTCTCAGCCTATCCTGAAATTATTTGCTTTACAAACTCCTTATAGCTCTGTTGCTCTTCTCAAATATCTTTCTAGATGAGTAGATTCGGTGTCCTAATCTGTATACAGTATTCCCATAGATGCCTTCCCAGGGGCTAAGGTAATGGGGAAAAGATGCAAAAGTCTAACACAAAATTACTTTTGATCATAGACTGAATTTGCTTTGTTCTGCTGCATCATGCTGAGATTCTGTTTCAACATAGCTACTAAACATTTCTCTGCAACTGTGCCACTTAGCCAATAATTTCTCATTGTGCATTTCCACAGTCAGTGCATATGCACTTGACTTTATGGAATTTCATCTTATATAATCATAATTCACTGGGAAATTGACACACGGGTAGACACACAAACTCATTCTGGAAGATACTTCCCTTATTTGCCAACTGATTATAGTAAAAGCAATTTACTTTATTAAGGACTATATTAAGTAATATGTAACCCTCATAGGCCAGTTGGTTCATACTCTTCCAGTGTTTGTTCCATATTAAGGATAGCAATTACTGTGTAGGCAAATTCAGATATTCATGCCCACTTCTTTACATAAACTAATTGCTATTCCTTGGAAAACACAGGTGCAGAAAGTGAGTCCATTTTATTAACAAAGCAATCAGTCCTAAGCCCAATTCAACAATTCTTCCATATTACAAGAAAGCATTTAGGCATCTTACAAGCCTGAGGCTTGGCCTTACGTCTTCTTGATCTCATTAGAACTTTAATAAAAGCAAGGGTTTAATTAAGTGATAAATATATCTAACAAAGATGGATGGACTTAAATACACACTTGAATACTTGGCTAAAACAGTGAGCCCCACACATGATCTCAGTGTTTTGTAGGATTGGGACCACAATTTTCCATATAAGTAGCAGGAATGAATTACTCTATGTCTGTCCCACTGAAAGGCACTCCAGTCTTTCAGGGATATGTATTTAAACTAAAAAAACCCACAAAATCTTTCTTTATAACTGATCATTTTTCTTTGTACTTTGCTAAATCTAAACTGTAAGTAATCTAGAAAAACACAGTCAAAAAGCTGCACAGGCACCAACTCTGTTTCCTGAAGTTCATGAACTGCAAAGTGCAATTGGGTGGGAAAATAACCACATTTTTATATTCTGCTTTGGGTGCATCAGTTCAGCTCAGAATTGAGCTGAAGTGAATCTTCTGATCATCCTCACTTACAAGACTTAAATTCACAGGCATGGTAGAGTATCTGGGCATGTAAACTAGTCAAACTACATTAGAAGATGTGCTCCATGCATGGACCAAATGCACTTCTAGCTGCTAAAACATGTTCAGCCCACTGAATCAGACTAGAGCTAGTCCAAAGTCAAACCCATGTCACCAAGTGTGATGCATATAGCGTGGACATCATACTCTCACCACCAAATGACTCAGTAGAGAGATGCACTCCTTTGTGCTCCACTACTTACTAAAAGAGACACAGCCAGCAACCAGTTAGAGACAGGATGAGCTGGATGGGTCTTTTTACCATTCCACATTATGTTCTTATGATCTACCAATTCCTTATCATACATGTCCTATTTCATGCCCATTAATGACAGGAGGCCATTAGAAGTTAAAACATTTTATATTAAGGAAACAGGAAGAGAGAGAAGGGAGTTAACAAGGTTTGGACAGTTTTAACTTAGAAGACAGCAGCTGTCCTTTACTCACATGTATTGTAGGTTGACGTTTTTCACAAATGCCTGATGGGACACAAACCTTAAGCCTGAATCCACCACAGTCCTGTGAAGGTATATAAAACTTAGAACAGTTCATTTAAAATACAATGGAAAGAATAATGATAATGTTTAAAATAAGAATGTAGATGAAATATCAATTAGGCTGAACTGCAAACTCTAAAGCTGTCTTCTATAACGCAAAAAGTTAGCCCTACTGTCTCATGAGGTCTGTAAATGCTTCTGCAAGAGAAATAAAGAAATATAATTATCCCATATACTCACAGATTTTTAAGTCCAACATAAAATCCAACTTCATTGTCATTGATACTTTCTAATTTCTGCTGGTTTGCGATGTAACTGTTGAAAAAGACAAAAAGCAAAGTAAGAAAGTGGCTCCTTCCATGGCTTTGATTGATCAGAAGTCAGCAATGAAGTCTGAAAGCTAGCAGTGGTTGCTGACCTATTGCACTGCATTTGGTTTACGTGGCAAGGTTTTGGTAGCAGGAGAGGCTGCAGGGGTGGCTTCTGTGAGAAGCTGCCAGAAGCTGCCCCCATGTCAGACAGAGTCAGTTCCAGTCAGCTCCCAGACGGACCCACCGCTGGCCAAAGCTGAGCCAATCAGTGACAGTGGTAGCGCCTCTGTGATAACATATTTAAGAAAGAGTAAAAACTGCTGTGCAACAGCAGCTGGGTGAGAGGAGCAAGAAAAATGTGAGAGAAACAACTCTGCAGACACCAAGGTCAGTGAAGAAGGAGGGGGAGGAGGTGCTCCAGGTGCCAGAGCAAAGATTCCCCTGCAGCCTGTGGTGAAGACCATAGTGAAGCAGGTTGTTCCCCCTGCAACCCATGGAGGACAACGGTGGAGCAGATATCCACCTGTGGCCCATGGAGGACCCCACGCTGGAGCAAGTGGATATGTCCTGAAGGAAGCTGTGACCCCATGGAGAGGAGCCCACGCTGGAGCAGGTCTTCTGGCAGGACTTGTGACCCCATGGGGGACCCACGCTGGAGCAGTCCGTTCCTGAAGGACTGCACCCTGTGGAAAGGGCCCATGCTGGAGCAGTTCTTGAAGAACTGCAGTCCATGGGAAGGACCCACATTGGAATAGTTCATGAAGGACTGTATCCCATGGGAGGGACACCACGCTGGAGCAGGGAAGAGCGTGAGGAGGAAGGAGCAGCAGAGATGAAGCATTATGAACTGACCATAACTCCCATTCCCCATCCCCATGCGCCACTCAGGGGGAGGAGGTAGAGAAGTGGAGAGTGAAGTTGAGCCTGGGAAGAAGGGAGGGGTGGGGGGAAGGTGTTTTTTAGATTTGTTCTTTTTTCTAATTATCCTACACTGATATTATTGGCAATAAATTAAATTAATTTCCCCAAGTGGAGCCTGTTTTGCACATGATGGTAATTGCTGAGTGATCTCCCTGTCCTTATCTCAACCCATGAGCTTTTCGTCATATTTTTTCCCCTTGTCCAGTTGAGGGGGGGAGTGATAGAGCAGCTTGGTGGGCACCTGGCAGCCAGCCAAGGTCAACCCACCACATGCAGTTAACACTGAGCTCTAGTTAAAGCACCTGCAGAGCAAAAGTGCTCATTAAAATCTTCCCCATCATTTATTATTGTTGTACGGGGCTGGAGGAGGAACAGTTGAGTTTTGCACAAGGGAAATGAGTTCATCAAGGAAAGAAGTCACCCTGAAAACACAATAAATAAAGCTGTATTACAGTGTCACTGTTTTCCAGGACACTGCTTCATGGGTTTTACAATAGGAAAAGAGCCAACTTTCATGGTAGTAACATAGTTGCTCCCATTTACATTGGGGGGGGGGGGCTGCCCTAGTCTTATTTCCCTCATGTTGTTCTTAACTTAATCACTCATTAAATTAATTTTCTCCCTTTCCCAAAGTAGTTGCAGTTATTTTTTAAGGTGTGGCAATAGGAAAACAGAAGAAAGGGAGGCTACACTTGATTATATTACATACACAAGTGGAAATTAAGAGAAGAGAAACTGTCATAATAGACCAAAGTACTGTCAGTCCTCTCATGTACCGTGAATTTCTGCTTGAACCCCAAAAGGATATGGGCATGCAAGCTGGTCTTCTGTATTATTACCATGCAAGATCTATGAACGACCGGTGACATCCCACAGACTGAAAATTAAAATGTTGTACAGATAATACATGGGATGATACATAGCTTATCTCTTCTACAAACAGAAAAAAGTTTCACAGTGCAAATCATGCTGTCCAGGAAGGAGGAATCAGAGGAAATTGCAATTCAACTGACCTTATGAGCAGAAACATAAGTCTGATGTGGGAAATCACTTTGTCAAAGAGTCCATGCATTTCAAAAGATAACCCCAGTCACAGACAAATTGAAACTGAGTTTCACTTGTATTTTCATAAGCATCCAGAATTAAGCAAAGCCACAATACAGTAGGTTTTCATAAGCAGGAGTATTTATTTTGCTAGAATAAAACTTGTTTTCACTTTAAGTGTTTCTTGTATTTAAAGGAACTCTGATGAACTGGATAAGAAGTGTATCGCTTTCCCAAAGACAATAAAATCTACCATAGTTGGTGTTTTAGAGAAATCTTTTGTGTGCCCACATCCCAACAGAAGCTTGAGAATCCCAAGAGGTGGGCTGAGCTTCCCTCCAAGCTGCAATGCTGACTTAGGCTATGGTCTTGCCGAGCGCCAGAAAAAGCAAAAAAATTCCCCTAATGGGATTCATTGTCTCTTGGGAAAAATAAAGGCAGACAAAAGACAACATGTCATACCAGACAAAACACGTTACCACAGCATCATATGACATCAATGACTGCTTTGCAGGGCTTCTTAGGATAAGACTAACATGGTGCACCCATTGTAAGGTAAGTTTCCTATATATTTTGTGCCCTTCGTTGGATTTTTAAATGAATTTGATTTGATCTCTTGGGATTTATTAATCTATTTTTCATTTGTTGGTTGATTTATGTATTTTGCCAAGTAAAAACAATGAAGAAGTCTAGTAAAGGCTATCAATCCTTCCATTCGAGAGTCCTGTAAGCAGATGATCTTACTGCCTCTGAATTTGCCCTGAAGAAGAACAGGGGATTTGATTTAATTAAGTCTCATCTTATCTGTCACTTAGACCTCATCATGCTAAAATAAAGTTATGCAAGAAATATCAAAGGTATCTTCCTCACTCTGTTCTCAACATTCAACCAATGAGCACCCTGCAAGACCAGAAGGAGACAGGGCAAATGCAAAAGAGCAGGAATGAAGGAAAATGGACAGAAACACAGAAGGAGAAGGGACTTGAGTAAAAGAGAAGAAACTGAGCAACAATTGTCTGACAAGCACTACCATAACCCAGCTCCATCACTTAAACACATTTATCACAAATCCAGATCTGACATTGCAATTTTAATCATAAAAACATTTAACCAGAACCTCCCACTATGAGAAGCTACAAAACTGACATAACTTACAGTGTCACATATAAATATATTAGTGTATTACATTCCGTGGTAAACCTCAACCAGTGTAAAAGAGCTCAGCTCTACTGAAGTTAATGAAGCAACCACAATTTACACCAGATTAAGATCTGAGTATGAGCAGACCATCTATAAAAAATAAAAATTAAAAAAAAAATATCAGTATTGGTCCATTAGGGAGCAAACCAAAGGGACAACATTTGGAATGACGAAGCAACATAAATTCATAATCTTTCCTTCCCTATCTTTCTCTTATTGCATCCCTTAAAAAAAAAAATAACAAAAGGAAGTTCCACACTTCACTCTGAGCTGGTACTAGGCTGCTTATGGTGAATGATTTCTGACTTTCCATAATTGTACCTCAAGTAGGGACTCAGAAGAAATTTTGGCTAAGTGCAACTACAAATTACTCAAAATAATAACTGTTATTCAATACATTTGTATATCATCCACTTAGTACAGAACATGACAAGAAGGGTCAGAGGGAGGATCCGGGGAACTACAGGCCTGTCAGCCTGACCTCAGTACCGGGGAAAATTATGGAACAGTTTGTCTTGGGAGCACTCACAAGGCAAGTCCAGGACAAACAGGGGATCAGGCCCAGTCAGCACGGGTTTATGAAAGGCAGGTCCTGCTTGACCAACCTGATCTCCTTCTATGACCAGGTGACCCACCTATTGGATGAGGGAAAGGCAGTGGATGTTATCTACCTTGACTTCAGCAAGGCTTTTGACACTGTCTCTCATGACATACTCCTTGAGAAGCTGGTGTCTCATGGCTTGGACAAGTGTACTCTTCGCTGGGTGAAAAACTGGATGGATGGACGAGCCCAGAGGGTTGTGGTGAATGGGGTGAAATCCAGTTGGTGACGGGTCACAAGTGGTGTTCCCCAGGGCTCGGTGTTGGGCCCCGTTCTGTTCAATATCTTTATTGATGATTTGGATGAGGGGATTGAGTGCACCCTCAGCAAGTTTGCAGATGACACCAAGTTGGGAGGCAGGGTGGATCTGCTTGAGGGTAGGGAGGCTCTACAGAGGGATCTGGACAGGCTGGATCGATGGGCCAAGGCCAATTGTATGAAGTTCAACAAGGCCAAGTGCCGGGTCCTGCACTTGGGTCACAACAACCCCATGCAGCGCTACAGGCTTGGGGAAGAGTGGCTGGAAAGCTGCCCGGCAGAGAAGGACCTGGGGGTGCTGGTTGACAGCCAGCTGAATATGAGCCAGCAGTGTGCCCAGGTGGCCAAGAAGGCCAATGGCATCCTAGCCTTTATCAGAAATAGTGTGGCCAGCAGGAGCAGGGAGGTGATTGTTCCCCTGTATTCGGCACTGGTGAGGCCGCACCTCGAGTACTGTGTTCAGTTTTGGTCCCCTCACTACAGGAAAGACATTGAGGTGGTGGAGCGTGTCCAGAGAAGGGCAACCAAGTTGGTGAGGGGCCTGGAGCACAAGTCTTATGAGGAGCGGCTGAGGGAGCTGGGGCTCTTTAGTCTAGAGAAGAGGAGGCTGAGGGGAGACCTTATCGCTCTCTACAACTACCTGAAAGGAGGTTGTAGTGAGGTGGGTGCTGGTCTCTTCTGTCAGGTGGCTGGAGATAGGACGAGAGGAAATGGCCTCAAGTTGAGGCAAGGGAGGTTTAGGTTAGATATTAGGAAAAATTTCTTTACTGAGAGGGTTGTCAGGCATTGGAATAGGCTGCCCAGGGAAGTGGTTGAGTCACCATCCCTGGAGGTTTTCAAAAAGCACATAGACGGGGTACTCTGTAACATGGTTTAGTGGGCATGGATGATGGTTGGACTCAATGATCTTGAAGGTCTCTTCCAACCTAAATGATTCTATGATTCTATGACAGTAAAGCAAATTTTACACAGCTGGAAATCCCTGAAGAGTAGACAGATGTAAATTACCACAAGCAGGTCAGGTTCTCCTATGCTTCCTTACTTGCTTAACAAATCTTTTTTAAAGTTAAATCTTTGCAGCTATTTCACATCAGTGAGAAAGAAAGAAGTACAATGACTGTGGCTGTCCACTTCAAAGGGAAGCTGTTCTTTTGTTTAATTTAGAGAGGTTTGAAATAAAAACTCTTCTCTAAGTGAAGACTATTTTTACCTTCTTCACAACTACTCTACTTTGATGTTATTTATCATCAAACATTAATACTCTAAAAGCTCCAACTTGCAGTGGGTGATGCTGAGAAATGCAATTTGCCTGCCTGTCCTTAAGAATATCCAGCCTGTTCTTTAACTGAACATTTTTTATTGTAGCACAGAAGAAAAACATCCTGACTTATGGCTGGCTAAAGTCACATGAGGAGCTTGGAAGCTCTCACTATACACCACGAAGTGTAGCACCAATTATTGTCTCTAAACCAAACCCTCAGCTGTCTACAATACTAGTCGCTTGATTATACTATAGCATTTTGTCTCTCCTTCAATGAGTCATCAGTAAACTATTTTTTATACCTTTAATGTCCCCTTCATAAACTACTGATTCATTCTCATAAATCATACACCTACCAACTGCACATTGCAACCTACAATAACATGCTCATCTCAGCACACTTCAACAACTTAACTATTGAATAATATCATATATTCATATTTCACCACTTCTGCAACATTCTGAAAAGGATATTTTAAAATCCTATGGTAAAAGATTTAACTCTTTAAAATAACTTTTTTTTAAGAGAGTGGTCTTCATTTTCATGCATTACACATGTAAAAACCTGTCTGTACAAAGTCAGTGAAGCAACTTCTGAATTATGAAAGCATGAAAGGAAATGAAAGCCATTTCTGTACTTTAAAACAGTTTAGACTCTTTTGTGCTTCAACAGCTCAAAAGAAGATTTCACTCTTAACTTTCAAATCTG
The DNA here is from genome assembly GCA_028022735.1 of Gypaetus barbatus. NCBI lineage: Eukaryota > Metazoa > Chordata > Aves > Accipitriformes > Accipitridae > Gypaetus > Gypaetus barbatus. The sequence continues at coordinate 16,697,238 of CM051561.1, read as the reverse complement.
ACATGTCCATTTTCTTAAACTGAAAACATTTGGTCAGCAGAACTATGTCTCCCTAAACATATTTGATTTACTCTATTTTCTCTGGATTTACATACATTAAGGTATACTACTCCATTTGGAGCTATACTGGAAAACCAGCCACATGCTAGTATCAATGACATAGATATAAGCAAATAACACTGTAATTCAGCTCCAGAAATATTTCTGTTGCCAGAAAACCCCCTTTATGGGAAAAATATTTTCTTAACACTCAAAAAAATAAATCAATTATACGCTTAGCCCTGATTCATAAGGCTAGGAAAAAAAAGTTCTGAAAATTAATAAACATCCCCTGGTGAAATGTTTCTGAAGTTTAGGAAAACTTTTTATTCTGAGTTATTTTTTCACCAGATCTTTAGGGAAAAAGGCAGCACAGTCCAGACGTTGAACTGTCAGTAGATGAATTACCATTTAATGACAAGTCACATATGTCCCTAGTCTATACTACTGTGAGAGTTTTATGTAACATCCACAATTAAACACTGCAAAATTCCCTAGTGCTGTATTTTCTTACAAACTCAAATATCAAATGAAGTTCATCAAAAGATATGCTAAAGCTTATGGACATTTTCAGCACACCTGGGCTGATTTATGGTTATGCATCAAAATCATGAAAAACTTGTAGGCTGGACAAAATATTTGAACTTAGCACATTCAAATGGGTTTCATTTGCAGTCCCGTTGAAACTGTTAGGAAAATCTCATTCCTTAACTATTGTACCAATTAGTCTTAATAGTATGAAATTGTATTAGCCTTTTAAGAGATATATATTTTACATTGTATACTGCATAACCATGGTTAATTCAGCATAACTAAAGGGCCCCAGCTCACTGCAAGGAGAAGGACAGCCCCCACCTTGAAGATAAGGACCTTTGTTCCTCGGAATCTTAAAGCCATCCACAAAGCAGAAAAGATACCCCTGGACTACCAAGATAACGCCAGCATCCTAGCCCCTCTAACACCTCTGTGAAACCCTCCCATTATCTGGTATCATAGATAAGGAACTGCAGCATGACCGACTCCAGAGATGTCTAGATCAAGAAAGAAGCAGATGGATGATGATGCCATAGACTTAGAGTTGCTTTGCAAAACAGTAGTGTGTGTGTGTTAAGTAGTGATTGGTCAAATCATGTTGTACCTGAATGCTTGAAAGGTATAAGAACACTGTGTAAAACCGCATTCTGGGTGCCCCAATTTGAACGGGACACCTCATGCGCATGAATAAAGAATGACTCTTGTAATTCTATACTTTGTGTCCTAGCCTCTCTCCTCAGTCAGCACGGGCCAGTTGCAAAATTTTCATGACAAAACCAAACATAAAATAAAGCTCAAGGGGTGTGAACTCACATACGTTGAAAATAAAGCATAGAACTATATAACTTTGCATATCAGGAATTCCAGTTTCAGTCATGTAGGGACCAATGATATAATCTCCACTCAAGAAAGAAATTTTTATATGTAGGACTAAGCTTCCCCAGGACAGACTCTCTAACAGCAGGCTAATGAGCATAATGTAGATACCTATGCTAGCAGCAAGTTCTTTACAGATATACAGGCTCAGTCTTATTCCAATTTATTTTATTTTGCTGTCTTCATCTGGTATCATCAGTCCCAGATTTCAGAAGGCCAACATCAAGAAACAAAATATTCCATAACTCAGAAAAGAGGCAGAGTCTCCAGTTAGCCCAATGTGGACTTGCCTAGAATTAAGCAATTTTACAAACAGGTGCTCGACTCTTTGCCTATGCAGTGTCTCCTGACAAATTCTCAGCAAGTCCTGTGGGTTTTTTTGGTTTTGTTTTTGCTTTTTTTAAACTGTTGTCGTGGTTTCAGCCCAGCTGGTAACAAAGGACCACGCAGCCGCTCGCTCACTCCTCCTGCCCCTCTCTGGCGGGATGGGGAGGAGAATCAGAGGGGAGAAAAGAAAAAAAAAAAACCGGGACCTCGAGGGTTGAGACAAGGGCAGTTTACTGGGACTACACAAAAAGAGAGGTTACAACAACAACAACGGTATTAACAAAAGAAAATACAAAAGGAGTAATGCACAGTGCAACTGCTCACCACCTGGAACCCGACGCTCCACCACTTCCCCCACCGAAAGTCGAGAGAGCTCCCCCCAGCCTGCTCCCCATATATATACTGAGCATGATGTCACATGGTATGGAATAGCTCCTTGGCTAGTTCAGGTCAGCTGTCCTGGCTGTGCCCCACCCCTCACCTCCCAGGTTCCTGTAAAAAATTAACTCTATCCCAGCTGAACCCAGGACATTATCCACCCCTTATTCTATACCATCTACATCATGCCCAGATCTTACATTTTCCAATTAACCACTACCACTTTCCTTGTCTTGTATACATATATATATATATATATGTGTATATGGACACCCACACCCACACAAATAGTATTCCCATAGTCGATGGGCTATCCCTCTAATGTGTCCATCAATTTTATTTAGTCCATGACTTTGGGGCTCCATTTGTTGTAACAGTCCTTCAGGATAGGAGAGATGGTGTGAGGTGTTGGATTGTTGTATGCTGCCTCTGGAGCTTGCGGCTGGTACATTTGGTGCAACCCACGCCCTTGGTCTGCAGGTCGAAGATGTTGATCTTGAGGAAATCGCTGGGTGACAGTTCAAGTTCTATCACTGTTGTACTTGGCTTGGTTTCAAAGTCCATCCTTCAGTCATTTGGGTAATTCTTACTGTAATACCCTTGATATGGCATATAGACACTATAGATACAATGACATACATTGGCAGGTTATTTAGCAGTTAACATCATACAGCCTAATTCACTGGCTATTCTCTCCCAAAATCAAATCTCCTTGAGGTACACATCGAAATTCCCCATCCTTCTGCATCACCCACCAAGTGTACCCAGGTCCTTGAGCAAAAGCAATCCCTTGGATGGGTTTGTCTCTGCTTGAGGCAGGACTAACCCAGACTGTCTTCCTTAACATACTCTTCATGCGCACTACAGGGACTTTATCTCCTTCTACAGTATGTGGAAGTCTTGGTTGGGCGGGACCAGCCCGATTGGCAGATCCTCTAGTATTAACTAACCAGGTGGCTTTTGTTAAATGTGTATCCCAATGCTTGAAAGTTCCACCCCCCATTGCTCTCAGTGTAGTCTTTAACAGTCCATTGTATCGTTCGATTTTTCCGGAGGCCGGTGCGTGATAGGGGATGTGATATACCCACTCAATGCCATGCTCTTTGGCCCAGGTGTCTATGAGGTTGTTTCGGAAATGAGTCCCGTTGTCCGACTCGATTCTTTCTGGGGTGCCATGTCGCCATAAAACTTTCTCTTCAAGGCCCAGGATAGTGTTCTGGGCAGTGGCGTGGGACACAGGATATGCTTCCAGCCATCCAGTGGTTGCTTCCACCATTGTAAGCACATGGCGCTTGCCTTGGCGGGTTCATGGGAGTGTGATATAGTCAATCTGCCAGGCCTCCCCTTGTTTATATTTCAGCCATCGCCCTCCATACGACAGGGGTTTTAGCCGCTTGGCTTGCTTAATTGCAGCATATGTTTCACATTCATGGATAACCTGTGCGATAGTGTCCATGGTCAAGTCCACCCCTCGATCACGAGCCCATCTATATGTTGCATCTCTTCCCTGATGGCCTGAGGTATCATGGGCCCACTGAGCCATAAATAGCTCACCCTTATGTTGCCAGTCCAGATCCACCTGAGACACTTCAATCTGGGCAGCCTGATCTGCCTGCTGGTTGTTTTGATGTTCTTCAGTGGCCCGACTCTTGGGTACATGAGCATCTACATGACGTACTTTTACCACTAGCTTCTCTATCCGAACAGCAATATCTTGACACAGCACGGCAGCCCAGATGGGTTTACCTCTGTGCTGCCAGTTGCTCTGCTTCCATTGCTGTAGCCACCCCCACAGGGCATTTGCCACCATCCATGAGTCAGTATAGAGATAGAGCACTGGCCACTTCTCTCTTTCAGCAATGTCTAACGCTAGCTGGATGGCTTTCACCTCTGCAAATTGACTTGATTCACCTTCTCCTTCAGCAATTTCTGCAACTTGTTGTGTAGGACTCCATACAGCAGCCTTCCACCTCCGATGCTTTCCCACAATGCGACAGGACCCATCAGTGAACAGGGCATATTGCCTCTCATTTTCTGGCAGTTTATTATACAGTGGGGCCTCTTCAGCACGTGTCACCTCCTCCTCTGGCGACATTCCAAAATCTTTGCCTTCTGGCCAGTCCATGATCACTTCCACAATTCCTGGGCGACTGGGGTTTCCTATGCGAGCCCGTTGTGTGATCAGTGCAATCCACTTACTCCATGTGGCATCCATTGCATGATGTGTAGAGGAGACGCTCCCTTTGAACATCCAGCCCAGCACTGGCAGTAGGGGTGCTAAGAGGAGCTGTGTTTCAGTACCAACCACTTCTGAGGCAGCTCAAACTCCTTCATATGCTGCCAATATCTCTTTCTCCGTTGGAGTATAGCGAGCCTCGGATCCTCTGTATCCCCGACTCCAAAACCCCAGGGGTCAGCCTCAGGTCTCCCCAGGTGCTTTCTGCCAGAGGCTCCAGGTAGGACCATTCTCCCTGGCTGCAGTATAGAGCACATTTTTAACATCTTGTCCTGCCTGGACTGGCCCAAGGGCCACTGCATGAACAATCTCCCATTTAATTTGTTCAAAGGCTTGTCGTTGTTCAGGCCCCCACTTAAAGTCGTTCTTCTTCCGGGTAACTTGGTAGAGAGGACTTACAATTTGACTGTAATTTGGAATATGCATTCTCCAAAAACCCACAACACCTAAGAAAGCCTGTGTTTCCTTTTTATTGGTCGGTGGGGACATAGCTGCTATTTTGTTGATCACATCCATAGGGATCTGGCAACGCCCGTCTTGCCGTTTTATTCCTAAGAACTGGATCTCCTGTGCAGGTCCCTTGACCTTACTTTCTTTTATGGCAAAACCAGCCTTCAAAAGGATTTGGATTATTTTCTTCCCTTTCTCAAAAACTTCTTCTGCTGTGTTGCCCCATACGATGATGTCATCAATGTACTGCAGGTGTTCTGGAGCTTCACCTTTTTCCAGTGCAGCCTGGATCAGTCCATGGCAAATGGTGGGGCTGTGTTTCCACCCCTGGGGCAGTCGATTCCAGGTGTACTGGACGCCCCTCCAAGTGAAAGCAAACTGTGGCCTGCACTCCACTGCCAAAGGAATGGAGAAAAATGCATTAGCAATGTCAATTGTGGCATACCACTTGGCTGCCTTTGATTCCAGTTCATCTTGAAGTTCTAACATATCTGGCACAGCAGCGCTCAGCAGTGGCGTGACTTCATTCAGCCCACGGTAATCTACTGTTAGTCTCCATTCCCCATTAGACTTCTGCACGGGCCATATGGGACTATTAAAGGGTGAGCGAGTTTTGCTGATCACTCCTTGGCTCTCCAGTTGGTGAATCAGCTTATGGATGGGGATCAGGGAGTCTCGGTTGGTGCGATATTGCCGCCGGTGCACCGTCGTGGTAGCAATTGGCACCTGTTGTTCTTCAACCCTCAGTAACCCCACAACCGAAGGGTCTTGAGAGAGACCAGGCAGGGTAGACAGCTGTTCAATTTCCTCCGTCTCCAATGCAGCTATACCAAAGGCCCAACGGTACCCTTTTGGGTCCTTGAAGTACCCCCTCCTGAGATAGTCTATACCAAGGATGCACGGGGCCTCTGGGCCAGTCACAATGGGGTGTTTATGCCACTTATTCCCAGTTAGACTCACTTCAGCCTCCAATACAGTTAGCTCTTGGGATCCCCCTGTCACACCAGAGATACAGATGGGTTCTGCCCCTTTATAACTTGATGGCATTAGGGTACATTGTGCACCAGTGTCTACTAGAGCCTTATATTCCTGTGGGTCTGATGTGCCAGGCCATCGAATCCACACTGTCCAGTAGACTCGGTTATCCCTTTCCTCCACCTGGCTGGAGGCAGGGCCCCCCTAATCCTGGTTAGAGTATCCGTTACTCACTTTTCGCAAACGTGAATCAGAAGTCCCTTCAAGAGGATCAGAAATGAGATCAGCCCTTCTACTCCGTCTGGGGGACTGCTCACGGGAAACTGGAGAGGCATTTTTCCAAGAAGAATCCTCTTTTCTGATTGTTTTTTCTCTCAACTCCTGTACCCGTGCATCCAGGACTGAGATAGGTTCTCCATCCCACTTCCTCATGTCCTCTCCATGGTCACGCAGGTAAAACCACAGGTTAGCCCATCGTGTGTACCTTCTCTCTCCTCTCTCTTGGGCAGAGGAATGCTTACTCCCAATAGCCGCGATGCGGGCCTGTACAGGTGGGGAGGAGGACATATCCACCTTGAATTGCTGGAACTCTCGAGACAATTCCTCTACAGCCGAGACACAGGCCCATAGGGAGGAAGAGAGACTTCCTTCGTATTGCCGGAGTTGGACAGCCAATTCGTCCACCATTTGTCCATAGCCTTCTTTCCAGGACATTACTGCCAATGAGTTGGCATAGGTTGGTGGTGCACTTTGTAGAAACTTCCGCCACATCGGTTGTGTGCATTGGACTTCATCTGGATCTGTGGGTGACTGCGCATTTTCTGGATCATTATAAATCACCTCCAGCATGGCTAATTCCCTCAGGTACTGGATACCTCTCTCCATGGTGGTCCATTTGCCTTGGTGACATGTAACTTCATCCTTGAAGGGGTATCTTTCCTTTACACCTAACAGAAGTCGCCTCCAGAGGCTGAGGACTTGTGTCTTTCTCCCAATCGCCTTGTCAATGCCCCCTTCCCTAGACAGAGAGCCCAACTGTTTGGCTTCCTTACCCTCTAATTCCAAACTACTGGCCCCATTATCCCAGCATCGGAGCAGCCAGGTAATAATGTGCTCACCTGGGTGGCGGCTAAAATCTTTTCGCATGTCACGCAACTCACTCAGGGATAGAGATCGGGTGATTATTTCAGGTTCTACCTCTTCTTCCTGTTCTCGCGACGACCCTGGTTCATTTTCATCTATCGCTAAGCAAACTGATTTCTTTGTGTGTTTCTTTTTCTGTACAGGGGCAACTGATACTGGCACAGGTTGGTTCTCTGGTTTAGCTGCAGTACCTGTCGCCAGGGTTGGGGTAGCCACACTGCCTGTTGCCGGGGTAGGGGTAGCCACGGTGCCTGCCGCCAGGGTAGGGGTAGCCACGGTGCCTGTAGCCCTGTTTTCCCTCTTTTCCCCCTGAGGGTGCTGCATAATATCAAGCAGTGTTTGGTAGATACTGGCCAGGGCCCAGCACAGTGCAGTGAGTTGTGCAACTCTGGAATAGCCACAGCATTTTCCTTTCAAATATTCTACCACTTCATGAGGGTTCTGTAGTTGTTCGGGAGTCAACTTCCAAGCCACTGGAGGTGAGAAGTTCTCTAGATACCTGCCCATATCCTCCCACATGCCGTGCCACCCATGAATATCCAGCTTTGGGGCAGATCTCTGGGTGGTACTCTTAAAGAGCCTTTGTGTAGCCCTAAACAAGACCTGAAACACATTCAGGAGGCATAGCACTAACAGCACACTGGCTTGCGCATCCCAAGGATATTCAAAATTCTCAAAAGCTGTTGTAATTAGCCGGAAGGAGAGAAGGGAGGTGAATGGACAGGGGGAAGTATCCCCCCCTGACTTCCCCATGGGTTGGGTGTAATTACCAATAAAATCCGATAGAAGGTGCCCGAAGTATGGAAATGATATCACTGCCTCATACAGATACCAGCTTAACCTCATGAGCAGTGATGTAATCATTTCACAAGTCGACATTGCCCAGTATAGCAAAATGATAATCCCAATCCTTCTACCAGAGGTGATAAATGTAACTACAGGCAATACATAGAGCATATAAGAACTTACAAAGCGCCACCATGTAAACAAACGAACCAACATTGTAACTAGCATCTATTTATCTAATATAAGAAATGCGTTTCTAATACAAGAAATTTGTTTCAACACGCTCTGGCCAGATCTGTCGTTATCTCAACCCTTCGTGCCCCACGTTGGGCGCCAAAAAGGACTGTCGTGGTTTCAGCCCAGCTGGTAACAAAGGACCACGCAGCCACTCGCTCACTCCTCCCGCCCCCCTCCAGTGGGATGGGGAGGAGAATCAGAGGGGAGAAAAGAAAAAAAAAACCCGGGACCTCGAGGGTTGAGATAAGGGCAGTTTACTGGGACAACACAAAAAGAGAGGTTACAACAACAACAACGGTACTAACAAAAGAAAATACAAAAGGAGTGATGCACAGTGCAACTGCTCACCACCCGGAACCCGACGCTCCACCACTTCCCCCACCGAAAGTCGAGAGAGCTCCCCCCAGCCTGCTCCCCATATATATACTGAGCATGATGTCACATGGTATGGAATAGCTCCTTGGCTAGTTCAGGTCAGCTGTCCTGGCTGTGCCCCCCCTCACCTCCCAGGTTCCTGTAAAAAATTAACTCTATGCCAGCTGAACCCAGGACAACTGTGAATCATTTTGTATTTCACAAAGAGTAGAAAACTGATTGCCACTATCACAGGCTCCTTAAGTCATCCTTTAGGATTTTTTTGTCTCCCATTTAGAGTATTTAACCATTAATCACAGAAGACTATGGGAGGTAGATTTCCATATGCTAGTATATCAGTTCTAGAGCTGACAGAACTAACTCTTGGACCTTTCTTTGCAACCACTGACACACACTTTTTTGGAGCAAATTCTTCACTACGTATATCCCACATTCAGATAAGGTACTGTTCAGGGCTATCTGGAACAAAGGCCAAGGTCACAGATTATAGTTAGCTTCAAGAACTCCCTATTCTTGATCTGTGGCTGTTTCAACTGCAAGGAGACACCAGGAGTCATTCTGCTCCATGTCAAGATGCTATGATTGTCCAATTAGTAGTATCCAATTAGTAGCATGCAGATTCCATTGGGAATTGCTTCTCCAAAGCTGACATTCTGAACAATTAGCACCAATCCACCAGTTTAAAGCAGGAGAAATCTGGAATTAAGTGGAGATCCCAGTCTTGTTTTGACACTGCAGGAGTGGATCCATACTCTTGCTTAAGACTGCAACTCCCTGGGAAACGGAAAGCCCATGGTTTGCCAGCTAACCTTAGTTCACTCCCAACAGTATGTAAACGTTAAGGCAAAATTAAAAATAAATTAATATGACCACAATGCAGAACTTAAGAAAACGGTTACTATATTTAGAAAATGGGAATATGAAATATAATGCACTCTTGGGCTTACTTATGTCTCTGGTTTGGCTTGAAGGTGTTTGTTCTGTTCTTTTCAAGTAGCAGCAAACCAAATCAAGCTAACTCTCAAGACATTTCATGCAGCTCTCCAGATTTGGGATTCATGTCCTTAAGCAACACCTTCAGAATTACTTTCCCCAGAATGAATGCAAAGCTTATTTGCCTATTTTCTCCATTAGGATCTCTATTCCAGTCACCCCCCCTGAGCTCCATGAAGTTCATACCAAGTTCACCAAGACATCAATTTTTAACATTTCTCCAGAGGACAGGTGACAGCCATAGTCTAGCTTTTCCTTAGCAAAGATTTTTGGGAAATGTTGATATCCCTTGATATAGTCAGAAAGAAGTATCAGCTGTCCAGATGATAAAGAATTTATTTATAAAGGCATATCTTAAATGCTGTCCTTATACTTTTTACAAAACACATTTCCCCCACTGTGTATGAAATAATCTCTGCAGACTGACAGGAAGGGGCTTAAATTGCTGTACTGACCCTTTATAATATATACACAAAAAATCATGCATTAAATAAACATACAGAAGGAGAGCAATGAATGTGGCTGTTTATTAGTTCTTGACAGAGAGTAGACATAAGAGTTAAAACATTTTCTTTTAAATTTGGCTTGCTAGGAAGAAAGGACATCTTTAAGGAATGAATAAATACAAATAAATATATGTGACAATTCTTTCTCCTATAGAGTCACCTAGTGTGATGACTTTTCAGAGACTAGTAACACAATCTCTCTTTTTCAGCATTTGCATACACCACCTCTGTAGCTGTCACTGGCCTTGATGCAAATGAGACTGACAAAACATCAGTTCCATAATAGTGCAGTAAGATTGATCCTAACCATCCTTTAGACACATCTTTTCAGGTCTTTCAGTGAATCAAAACATTAAAGCATTTTGGTTGATGTCAAAACTTTTGAATTCTTTTTTTCCCAGGCACTCATGTTCCAGGAAGTGACTTTGTAGAAGGGATGTCTTAAGAGTTAGATAAGCACTTGCTGACATAATTCAGTGTGCTTTACAACATTTAAGTCCTTTTCGTATCTTCAAGTTTTGATACATTCAGTATTCCCTCTTTGATTCAACAGAAAAAATTCCCTCAGAAATTCCCTCCGAAGCCAGTCTTCCTCCCAAGTATATTATTTCCACTGTTTGACATTAATAAGTAGCTTTGTTCAGTTAAAAATTACTACCTCTTGTAATGTTAAATACTCTGTTCAGTCTTTTCTGATATTCACTGAATCATCAAGACATATGTCCATACCTGCTACACTTCCATTGTCTCATTCACTGTATGCAATATACCTCAAGCCAAACAGATCAAAAGGTAGTACTTCCAAATGACAGAATGAAACTGCAAAGCTTAAAGCCATCTATCCAGGAAAATCCATATATATCCTGTTAATGCATTAAATCTGCTGAATAATTTGACTCCTGACATCTCAAACAACATTCTCCTTTCCATAAGCCAGCAAAAATGTTCCTTTTTCTGTTTTTATTTGTCTGAAGAGTCTACATATGGTCATAGTCTCCATTCTTTTTTTCTCTGCAATTATTAGAGAACTCAATTTGTAGATATTTTTCTGTTCTTCAAATGATACCGTCTGCTGCCTTAGTTCACAACTCATTTCCTAGCCTCTTTCTCCAGACTTGTGAAACATTCTGTGTAGCCCTGACCACAGATCTGTGTAGTCTCCAAGCCATATCTTGTCTCTTAATGGAAGACATTTAATCTTCATATTATGTTACTAAAACATTTCAAAAGGGCTACAGGTTGTCTTTCTGAATTTCCATTATATTAACTCTCTTGATGTTTACCTCAGCTTTCTAGGCCCAGAACAGGTTGCTAGCTTCTGCATAGCAACACCTATTTTACCATTTATATTTAACTGATACATTATTGGAGAACATTTCAACAGCATTAAAATTGCTCCTCTGTTAAAGCATTTCAGAGGCACTCTTTATTCTTGCACATTCATGTGCTCTTTACAGTTCCCTATTTCACTTTCTGTTCTCACATTTATTTCCATTCCATTCTCTGTCCTGTATAGTCCATTTCTGCTCATTTTAATTGGCCAATCTTTTTAATTGATAGCTTCTTCCACTAGTATTCCTAAAAACAGCACTTCACCTTCACTTGAGGAATCCCATTTTTCACTTAATACAAGCAGTTTCTTGCTTGCATTGCATATTTTAGCATAATTATGTGTTTATTACACTTTCTGCACATTTGTCACCACCCAGAGCATTTCTAATACTCATGCTGACTGACATATTGCTGTCACTGTTTCCATAGCTTTTCATATTCCTCTAGTTGGTCAATTTAATTTCTGGGAAATTCTCGCTTGCAATGGTACACACAGTAAAATGTTCCGTGTCTTTCATCCAGGTTTTTATTTGTATTTCTGTTTGTTTTGCTGCTTGGTATATATATATTACCTTTTCTAGAGCAGGATCAAATTGACTTTGTTGTTATACTTCATGAAAATTTACTCTTTTGTAAGTGTTCATTTTCCATTTTGACATCATTTTAAGTCTTTGACCATCTTCTCTATTGGTTTCCCTTCAAACTTTGTTCTCATCCTGCGTGTACCTCTTTCACAAGGTATTATTTGGTACAATGGTCTTCAAACTTTTTCACTATTTCTGCAAAAGCTGCCTTCTCCTTACCCACCACAATTTTCATGGCATTCTACATTTACCTTTACAGCTTTTGTCTCTGCCACTGCTTAAGAGCAGACTAATATTTTTCTCATCCTCCAGCCTATTTATCCTTATGGTTTTCCTAATTATGCAACACTGCTGCACACACCTTTCAGAATTCCTCCAATCTACACACCTTCCAGCATTCCCCCAACCCTCAGGTTGGGTGAAGTGTTCACCTGCAATTACATCAGATCGAGCTGCCATAGGGCTGTCATCTCCTAAACCTTTCACTTTAGATACCAGCTGTGGAGAGCAAAACTGCTTCAAGATAAACTGTTTATTAAAAATCATAACAAGATTCAAAGTGCTGTACAGCAGGCAAAAACTACACATACAAGCATACCGAAGAGGAGGGAACGACTGCCCTGTCTCCACACAGACATGAATGCCATGGAGAGTTGCAAGAAATGTTCAGGGCAGGGAAGATCAAAACGATATTTTTTCCACCTCCTCCCACCTCCAGGACAAGTGGTAACTATTTCTGTAGCTGTTGTGGTGGTGCATTTCTTTCCCCCTCTCCAGGCTGATTTACGAACTCGGGAAGGCTCGCTAGGCCTTAGCATAAGTGTAATGAGTCAGGCAGTTAAGTGACCCTTGACTGTGCCAGCAACTTACACAGCTAAGACAGGGAGATATGCTGTGCATCTCAAGGACTGCTGCTGCCTGGCGAAGGCAGGGGGACGGGAGTAGAGATAGCCAGTTCTCATAACAACCTGCAGCCAGTTCTCTCTCATAACAACCTTGAGACATTACAATCCTCCCCTGACAATCCTGGAGCATACCATATCTATGTTTTGAGTTATTCTCAAACAATCTCAGAATTTTCCAGCACAGCTGGGATTCTAGCAATTTGTTGATGACGAAAGTCAATCATCTCCCGAACCTATAAGCAGTGGTACTAAGTGAGGCCCTTTGAGCTCTCCTGGACCGCAGCGGGCTGTGACCAGCATCTCCCTCTGAGTGGGACGCCTCTCAGAGCTCGCAAACTTTCCGGTTTGCGAAAATCGGAGGTCTGTCACTGAAAGCCGACATGACCTGGGCTGATTCTCTCCGCTCCTTGAGGCTCGACCCTTCGCCCATTGAGACAAATGCTGAAGCATTCGACGTGAATATTTTCACTGACCTCGAGGGGAATTTTTAACAGGTATACCTCTTTTCTCTCTCTCTTTTACTCTCTTTTATTCTCTTATATGTATTTCTCTTAGTGTCTTTATGCATGCGTGTGTACTAACCTGAATAGTCTATAATAAGTAAGTTATAGCAAGTATAAGATATTAAGTTATAGTAAGTATAAGATATATTATAAGTTATTACTTTCAAATTTATACTTAAATTACTGTTGTGATTTTTACTCAACTGTGAATGAATTTTAGGCTGCTATTATACTCATAATCCCTTTAGATATAAACTGTTGACCAAGTCTGGGACTAGGAGTCGATCCAGCCGCACCTAGACTCTGACAGGAGTTTAAAAAGCAAGGGGGTCTTCTCTGAACCTCGTGACTCAACGGGAGGGTCTCCCTTACCCTTTCCCACATTCTCTTTTACCCTATTACATTTTTGGTCCCTATATACATAAGTTTAGTTTGATTCTAATTTAATTTTCCTGTGTGCATTTTATCCATGTACTAAGCAATAGAGTGAACCTTGCCATCGAATTCTGTGAAGTCACACTTTTATACAAATTTCTATTAAATCTTTTTTCTATTGCTAATACAATTGGAGGTGATTCTTTAAGCAATCTGAACCCCTCTCTCTCATTTTTAAATCCCCCCGTGACAGCTGTGCCACCTAGGTCCATGCCCTCCAAAAAACATGGGCTTTGAGCAACAAGACAGTCACTGCACACAAACACGGTCCAGAATCTGCAGTGATGTCTAGTGCTGAAAAAAAACCCAAAAGTTCTATCCAGCACTAATATTTTTCCACTTTGGTATCTTTATGCCACATATGGATTTGTGCCAATTCAAAATGTTTGTAAATCTATTTGAACCTACTGTGAAAAGTTCAAACTTTTGTGTACACATATAAATACAAGGCATATACAGTATTCAAAATATACTTACATTGCTACTACCCTAAACTTGAAAATACTTTGGCATATGCTTAAGTACACTGCATAGTTAGCCACATAGAAGTTAACAGAACTGCTCCTAGTAGGAGAATTTAATATATGTGTTTACAAGCTGAGGATCACTGCATGAATATTGTATTCCAAAACTAATTTTTAAAAAATTAGGAAGAGACAAGACTCGAGGGGGGAGTAAGAAATGAAAAAGCAACAGATTATTCACCTCCCTATCCACAAAAGGGATTTTACCTTCCTTAAACAGACCCATATTCACCAAATAGGTTCAGTTGGAAAAAAAAGAAGAAAAAAAAGACATGTCTACGTGAGGTAGAAGACCACAGATTTGGAGGAAATGCTGGAAATAATGTTCAACTATTATCCAGGAATACCAGGTTCAATTCTTCCCTCTTCTTGAGGGAATGTAATCCCAGTGTCCCAAAAGATACCATACTATAAAGCAATCAGAGAGGGCAGTCTCAGCCTTGCCTGTTCATGCTGTTATAATTTTTGTCATAATTGAACATTCAGTGGAGCAGGAACAGGATTCAGCTGTCTCACTATACAAATAAGTATCACAGTCACCTAGCTAAACAGACAGTTCTGCGCTCTGACCCAAAAAGTTATTTAAGTATTCCACATGAATTTAGGCAACTCTGACAGGAAGAATCAAGACAAATCCACATCTGTATGCCATATAGGATGGTCGTTAAGATGCTGACATGCAAGACCTTGGTTCAAACCCATGCTCTGAATCAAGCAGAGCAACCCTGCACAATACTCTGCTGAAATGGTTCGTTTTGGACCACACAAACAGCTTACTCCACAGCATGATGCTGTTCGTTAGAAGGGAGGTCTTGCTTTTCCCACTCAGTAAACTAAGTAAGTCCCCAAAGTTTTCTTATAGTCAGTGGAGAGAGAGAGGGACGCTTACATCAGATAAGTAAGTAGATTTGCAGTAAGAATCTAATTTAGGCCTTCTGAATCACTTCCTGGAAGAGGAGGACTCTCCATTGCTGGCAGGAGAGTAGCCAGCTGAGTTAAGTGCCTTTGCTACATAGTTCATAGAGACTTGCCAGATTTTAAATGCTGAGGTCTGGGACAGTCCCAGACATGCTTAGCAAGTCCAGCATATGACACTAACAGTATATGCTGTGAAAAGTCCCCCATGCATGCCCAATAAGTCTGACATGTCCAGTATGCACACATGATTTATCTGCATATGCTTGCTGTGCAGTCTGGCATTTAGAAAATCAGACAGTTGTTGCAGAAGTATGGGGAAAAGTCACATCCTATATGCTCTTCATACAGAATACAGCATCTGACTGTGTAATATAGGATATCCATGTTACAGAGGATATCTGCTTAATATGGCCCTAATTAATTTTATATGTATGGTTCAGAAATGAAAAAGGTAAAAAATATTTTGTTTAAATCTAAAACCAAAAGATTTCTTTTGTCTTAACTGCCAAACCAAGATGAAAAATAAATAAATAACTTGCCCAGCCCCAATTAGAGTTCTATCAACAGATTCTCCCATAAGAAGCTTAGAAGTGTTACCATTTCACTGTTTCTGTTTCGGCAATGGACTAACTTTGATTAATTGCTTGTCCTTCTTTTCTTTATACATCGGACAAATGTATATAGTGAACTAGTGAATCTAGTACAAGCTTCTGTAGTGATTGCAACTGCCACTGTTTTATACATGGAACTACTGTGCAGGTTCATTTAAATATGGAATTATTTGAAACTTTGTAAAACACCCCTCTAAAATACTCCATCTCAACTTCCTCTTGCCTCAACATATTTAGTCTTCACACAGTAGGAAAACACTTGGGATCCAAGAAAAGCCCCAAGCCAAAAATAAATCACATGATGGACTAATAGGCCTCAAGAATATCCCTTCTCTTCCAAATTTATAAAAAAAAAAAGCAAGAAAATGCTTGAATCAAAGTTCTTTTCATCCTTAGCATATGTCCTCTAAACTACTCTATATTGGTGAAATGCTAATTCCATTGACATTTTGCCACCTATTTTAACAAGGCCAGAATCTGAGCCTTGGCTTCCCCTTAAAATAAAAGGCATCTAAGTATCTTGCTGGATCAGGACCAGTAGGCTTAGCAAAAGGCTGGTTCAAGTTACACCATTTAGACATTATGATCTTTTAAACTGCTTTTACAAATGTCTTGGGTCTTGTGTCTGCCTTGTTCTACTTTCTCTTAGTTCTGTAAAAAAATTTTGTTTCTTCAGGTCCTGCTTAGAACTAAGGAATATTGACCTGAAGTATGATCTTCAAGAATGTCAGAAACAAGAGTAGCTGACCTGGTATTAAATATATTTAATCATTTCAGCTATAACTGCTGTTGATAATCATCAGTCAATACAGGTCATTTTCTTCCAGGAAAATTTTAAAAAATATACATATTCACAATAGAATTTTCATGGCATGGCTCCTTTCCCATAAGCGCATTATGATTCTGTAATGTTATGGTTAATAGTCGCTATATAAGAAACAAGATCTCCATGTGCATATTTCAGGGGATGTTAGTTTGGTTTGCTTTGCTTTATGCAGTTTCTGAAAACTTAGGCTCACAATCAAAAAGGAATTAAGGTGCATCCCCAATATAATTTATTTCAATAGCAGCTATGTGCCTACATACATTTGTATAAGCAGATCTTTGTAAATGCAAACAGTGTCCAGTAACAGATTGTATTCACATCCCATGCAGCATAGACATATGGCTTTCAAACCTCTATGAATTTATTTCTCCATTTGAAATGCACATAAATTATAAGATAATACAAAGAGTGCTTCACTTTTTAAAGGACAGTTTTCAAAGAGAAGTTTTCCAAGTATAACAAGTTGAAGATACATTTAACATCAATAAAGTATTGAGAGGGTTTTTAAAGTTCTCTGCTCTGTTTTTTATCATTTTTATGCTTCATTACCTACTATACTCATCCAGCTTGGGCAAAGAAATTCTACTAGCCACCTTTATTGACATGTTGTTAGATATTACTGCAGTGATGGGTGACAAACACTGGAGAGAACTGCAATCCAAAAAGTATGTTATTTTTTCCCCCTCTTACTTTAAAACTAATTCAAAATGGAGAAATAAAACCTTTAGTTATGGAAAAGTTTTTGGTTTAGAGTGACTTGAGATCTAGAATCTCGATAGGCTGCTTTCTCTCTTATACTTTCAGCATAAAAAAAATAAAGGAAAAATAGAATCTGAAAAAAATTGTAAATGCCATTCTAAAGATATTGGAAGCTGGACTCCTGGGCCTTCTGTTTTCTCATTAGTATGGAAAGAAGTGGAAGTTTCATGAAAACAACATATTCTAGACCAAAGCCTCAAATTCATACAAATTACCTTTATTTTAGTATATAAATCCCAAACCTCTCTTAAAACTCAAGTGACTAAAGACATAGAACTACAGGTAGTGTCTTGCCAGCCCAATCCTGCACAACACTGAACACCTCCTGAAGGATGCCGCCCTCCTCCAGCAAGAGCCAGTTTGCACTGTCTCAGCATGCCAGAGACAACCCCAGATAAGTTCCCAAGGAGCCCCATGAGTCCTCACTGACTGGAAGAACAAGGATTAAAACAAGGGATACAAAAGGTTACCTGAGAGCAAAAAGAAACCAGAATATATAAAACCCTATGGTTCATGATATTTGGGGTATTTTTAGAGCCTGGAAATTACAAAACTGATTTTCATAATGCTTACTTTCAACTCACCATAACTAACTAAGATCTTTAAAGGAAGATGAAAAAAAATGGACAGATTCCTAAAAGGAGCTATTGTATCACAAGTGTCCAAAATCCCTTTAATTTGCAGCCCAATGCCTTGTATTTTACTGTATCATTCCAAAACACCAGAAATAAACATTAAATCCAGCCAAGCCGTGCCATCCTGCACAGTCAAAAGTGTTTTCAGGAGGAAGGGGATGGGGGTTGAGAAGCCCTGTTGACAGTTTTATAATATATTTAATCTACAACAGAGTCTAAAATTCTAAAATGACAGAGACCCAAAATACCAACAGCATTGAGCTTCATATGAATTTAAACATGTTTTGTTTTGGTTTTTTTTAGCACAGGCTCACATGACTTGTTAAATAATTTACTCTATAAATTACTTATCCTGTCTTATTATTAACAATTCTAGAGTGCTTTATATAACTGCATTAGAAATTTACTTTGTGGTTTTGAAATGTATACACTACACAATCACCTCTCTCTTTTACAGGGGAAGAGCTAAAGTCACCTACTATTTTGTTGAGAAGCAGTTTTTCCTGAAATACACCAAATAATTTCAAAACTCATTCACCTGAATAATCATAAAACAACGTATTAATGACTTGATACTAGGGCTGCTAAACTAGGCCAGGAATATACTTGCACTGCAAGAAGATACTTTGATAGCAAGGACTATGAAGAGTCATAAACACTGAGATATACTAGCAGTACATTTTAAAGAGAAAAATATTAATCAGGCTTTTTAAAAAAAATCCTGAAAAATTTTAAAGTGATTCATTTACTATCATATTAATATTTTTGCTCAAGTGATCTTGCTAAGAATTATTTATGTGCCATTGTACCTATAGTGTATGGATTTGACAATATTAATATTAATTTTACTCTCACCATTCTTGCTCCTTAGCTCTTAGTTTGAGCTTCAATGGCTGATTTCATGATTTTAATTCAGGCCTCACTTTGGAGTTCAGTTTATCTCTAATAACATCAATACTACAAAACAATTATTATGTTAAGCTGTGTTATGATTTTAGCACAGGCACATGCTTTCCAGACTGAGACCAGCACATGTCAGCACCCTAAGCAACAGGACAAAAATCTAATCTTATTGGCTGCTCATGGCTTGGATGGGTATACTGTTCACTGGGTAAAAAACTGGCCGGAGGGCCGGGCCCAAAGAGTGGTGGTGAAGGGAGTTAAATCCAGTTGGCGGCCAGTCACAAGTGGTGTTCCCCAGGGCTCAGTATTGGGGCCAGTTTTGTTTAATATCTTTATCAATGATCTGGACGAGGGGATCGAGTGCACCCTCAGTAAATTTGCAGATGACACCAAGTTGGGCAGGAGTGTTGATCTGCTTGAGGGTAGAAAGGCTCTACAGAGGGATCTGGACAGGCTGGATCGATGGGCCGAGGCCAATTGTATGAAGTTCAACAAGGCCAAGTGCCGGGTCCTGCACTTGGGTCACAACAACCCCATGCAGCGCTACAGGCTTGGGGAAGAGTGGCTGGAATGCTGCCTGGCAGAAAAGGACCTGGGGGTGTTGGTTGACAGCTGGATGAATATGAGCCAGCAGTGTGCCCAGGTGGCCAAGAAGGCCAATAGCACCCTGGCTTGTATCAGAAATAGTGTGGCCAGCAGGACTAGGGAAGTGATTGTCCCTTTATACTTGGCACTGGTGAGACTGCACCTTGAATACTGTGTTAGTTTTGGGCCCCTCACTACAAGAAAGACATTGAGGTGCTGGAGCACATCCAAAGGAGAGCAACAAAGCCCACTTATACCCTGCCTGCTCAGTGTCATCCACCTGGCCCACAGTCAACCCTTTGCACCACCATGGGTTTCATATGCCCGACCCAACCATGCAGTATCCCACCTGCAAAATTCCCAGTGCACGTGGCCTTCTTCCCAGATGAGGCTCTTTACTCAGACAACATTCCCAGGGAGTCAGTGAATGTTTTGCCTAGGACTATGGGACCCACTCCAATCAAGAGCAGGACATAAGCAATAAATGAAGGATTGGTCTCAAAAGACATTCAGGAAATATAAAGGAATATATTACAAGAAATTGTTTTATGCTCTTCTCACTCTCATTTGTACCAAGAGTAATTCCACCAGAGATAATGGAATTGTGTTCCTGCAACTACAGAACATAGAAAAATCAGGCCTGAGGCTTCCTAAATAAAATGCATGCTACAGCCTCTTAAGCTGGTTGCTTTGCTAGAATAAACTAGATATGCAGTGTTAAAAAATATGTTTTCACATTCTGTATCTACCATATTAGAAATGCTTCCTTACATATTTATTATTTGCTGAGTTCCCACAATGAAATAATGTGGCAGCTACAGGAGTCCAATTTTTAATTTATGTCTACAAACTAATTGCTTCATGCTTTATGTTAAAAAAAGAGCATCTTAAATACGTGCAATAGCATCTCCTGAGAAATTCAGTACTCCAAATTATTTTTAGATCATCAAACACAACATGCAATGTCACAGAATGATACAGTAAAAATTGAAAAGAAATGTAAAGATAAACAGTGATGCTGAAAAAACACAGAAAAGAATAAAACCAAAAAACATCAATGCAAAATGACTGGACATGTTTTAAGTTGATCATGTCTAGTATCTATATTTACATATGCATTTTTTCTCTGATCTTTTAAAGAGAGCTTAAGTTCTAGGGGGACATTGCTGAGTTACCTCCAAATTGAACATACTAGATAACAAGGCTAGCAAAGCTTATAAAAATGAACAATGATGCATAGCTTGAAGCATTTTTTTTTAATTAAGCAATCCACAGAATATTAAACAAACATCTGAAACAATAACTGTTGTAACAACTTAGAAAGATTACTTCATTCTCTTAGGTCCTAAAAAATCTACCAAGGGTAGGCCCTATATGAGTAGAAGAAATTAATGTCTCCAGCTTTTTCCCCACACATACATGGGGAAACACAGCAAACTGACTATAAGAAACTGCAGAAAAGTAGCCCAAGAGCTAGAATTAATCTCAAGTCATGCCAAATTTAATGGCATTTTCACATTGTTTCTAAAGGAAGCTGAAAAAGAGGAGAAAGAAGGAGAAGGGAGAGAGTTAGAAATCTGTATATATTTTGAAGGGAAATATTCTGTTATCTTTTATATTCAAAATGTCATGGGAAACAATGCAGAAACAGCAGGTGCTGGGGAAGATGGAAATGGACAAAACAGATGTAGAGGGGGTTTTTTCCCTATATCTATCATCTACAAATCTGGTATCCAAAATTTTTGCTCAGCAAGTCTTTGCAGCTTTTCTCAGGCAAAGTATGTAGAGTCCACAGAGCTGTAAAAAGGATGCAGGACTGAACACAAAAAGCTACTGGATTCCTTTACTGAAATCATTTGCAGTCAAACAAGGTTGGAAATGACACATGGGTAAGAGGGAAAAAAAAAAAACCTCTTCCACTTTCCTCACTATTAATGAGGGTTTCCTAATGCTCCAACACTTGCTGAGAGACAGCGCAATGTTAATTCTCCTGCAGGTAGTATTTTCTCCTTCTGGCCACCTTATAGGGAAGGGCAAAGCAGGCTCACGTGCCTATGGCCAGGGCAGGGAAGCTAGTTTGCTCTCCCTTCTATCAGAATGTGCTGCATCGCTTTCTCCCCGCCCCCCCCCCCTTTTTTTTAAATAGAAAAAGAATATAAAGGGGAGATCTGAGAGGGGGGAAGGCCACCCACCAAACTCTCCATTCGCAGGAATAAACGGAGGGAGCAAAAATTTAACAAAAGAGAAATAAAAAACATTTCCAAATCTGCTGCCGACGCAGAAGCGAGATTTGGGTGGTTCGCACTCCACCACCACCACCACCCCAGCAGATGCAAGGGCCGGGGGCGGCAGCTCGGCTGCGCGCTTCTGCAACCCCAGGTATTTCCGCGGACCCGCGACATCCGCGCCGACCTTCCGCTGCTCCGCTTCACTGCCCATCCCGCTCCCAGGAAATCGTATCGCGGGCAACTAGGATTTATCATCTAAATGGGTTCGAAATTATATCTCTGGGAAGTCAAGTCCAAATTAAATCACACTGGACTTTTTGGCTTCCAGCTAGAACATCAGTCCGCGGAGCAAGTGCATTTCAGCGCAGGGAACTTCCCCTCTGCCCGCCGTCCCCACATCGCTCCGGCTGCTCCATCCCCGCCACCCCCTCGCCCGGGGCTAGGGCCGGGCTGTACTCACATCTCGGTGACATTGTCGACCTCGGCGCTCCGCTGCGGCACGGGGAAGGAGATGATGCCTGGCGCCGGCTCCACGCACCAGATCCGCCAGGAGCTGCAGCGGCAGGACGCGGGGCAGCCCAGCGCGCCCCACCAGGAGCCCAGCACCAGGCAGCACAAGCTCCACAGCCGCGCCAAGCCGGGCCCCGGCCGTCTTCGCCGCCAGGACGCCATGCCGCCCCCGCTCACTCCAGCGCTGCCTCGACGTCCTCCACCTACCGCCACTGCCGGGGAGCACGACCGGGAGGGTGCGCAGGCTTCGGAACCGCGGGCGAGCACCCCGCGGCCGGGGTTCACAGGGACTCACCGCAGCCGCCCGGGAGGCTTTGCGGAGCGGCGGGACCAGGCGCTGCTGCGGAACAGAGACAGAAAGGGGTGATGAGCGGCGAGAGGGGCCGCTGGCACGGCACGGCACAGCGTGGCGCGGCCCACCCTAGTACCTGCCCTGACCCGCGGCGGTTCCTGATGATGCTGCAAAACGCGCGGAGCGGCCGACACAGGTGGCAGAGGCAGCGCTTCTACCTGCGGGGTCTCAGCCGACCGCTGCCCGCGGTAGAGAAGGAATGGAAGAAACAGCGCAGGTCGCGGCGGAAGCGGAACGCAGGGCGCTGTGCTTACCGCTTTACGCACCGTATCCTCCGTCCAGCTGACAACAAGGAATCTGAGAGAGGGAGGGAGCGAGACGGGGAAAGACACAGGGGCAGAAAAGGAGAAAGGCGGAGAATAGAGGGGGGAACAGACGGGGAGAGAGAAAGCGACACACGGCGGAGGGGGAGGGAGTGATGGAGAGAGACAGAGGGGGAGAGAGAAAGATGGGGAGAGGGAGAGGCAGCCTGAGAAGGAGAGCAGACATGAGACAGGGAGAGATGGAGACAGAGGTGAGGAGCAAGAAAGAGAGTTGCCCTTTGTGAGAGAGCTGCTGGAATGCATAGAGTTCTGTCTAGGGATGGATGATGAGCCAACTGAGAGCTTATGGCTAAGGATTAAAAAGCAGACCAATACAGGCGACATTGCAGTGGGTGTCTGCTTTAGGCTGCCTGATCAGTAAGAACAAGTAGATGAGGCCTTCTACAAACAGCTAGAAGTAGCTTCATGGGGAACTTCAACCACCCCAATATCTGCTGGTGTTTTGCACCGGGGGGGTGAGACAAAGAGAGATGGTGCAGGGTTCTTTCTGGATCTCAATAAGAAAGACCCGACAACAAATGGCTTAATAAAATAGCTGTTATAATAAGACAGAATAAGAATAGGAATATAGATAATGAGTAAATCTTACATCCATTTAGATGCTTGGAACCCCGTGTTCGTGCAGAATTGGACAGACCCTGGATGGATTTCTCCCATGGCATGCTGTGCAAATTCTGTCTGTGGAGAGAGGTTCCAGCTATTATATAATTTTCTAACAAGAAAACAACTCTATTCATAAAGGATGTTTGCATGATAACTTCTTGCTGCACTTTTAGATAAACACAAAGCCATGCAGGTAGTGCAATTACCAGTACCAAGTAGGAGCTCCCTGAAGGCTCCTCTTAAAATGAGCTGGCTACGTTTGTCCTTCGGACAAGGAATCTGTGCAGAACAATGCAGGCCTGAAGGCCATGCTGTACTGTCGTGATTTAAGCCCAGCCGGCCACGAGGCCGCTCGCTCACTTCTCCCCCTGGTGGGATGGGGAGGAGAAAATATAAAGAAAAGATCGTCGGTCCACACAAGGACAGGGAAGGATCACCCACCAATTATGGTCATGGGCAAAAAACAAACTCAACTTGGGGAAAAAACAAAATCAATTTAATTTACTACCAATCAAATCAAACCAAGGATAATGAGAAGTAAAACCAAATCTTAAAACAACTTCCCCCCAACCCTCCCTCCTTCCCGGGCTCAACTCCACTCCCAGTTTTCTCTACCTCCTCCCCGCAGCGGCACACTGGGACAGGGAACTGGGGTTGCGGTCAGTTCATCACACATTGTCTCTGCTGCTCCTTCCTCCTCAGGGGGAGGACTCCTCACTCTTCCCCTGCTCCAGTGTGGAGTCCCTCCCACAGGAGACAGTTCTCCACGAACTGCTCAAGCGTGTATCCTTCCCACGGGCTGCAGTTCAGTTCTTCAGGAACAAACTGCTCTAGCGCGGGCTTTCCCACAGAGTCACGGCCTTCTTCAGGGGCGTCCAACTGCTCCGGCATGGGCTCCTCCACAGGCTGCAGGTGGGCATCTGCTCCACCGCTCACTTCCATGGGCTGCAGGGGGACAGCCTGCCATCTCACCACAGGCTGCAGGGACATCAACCTCCTCCAGCGCACCTCCTCCCCCTCCTTCTTCACTGACCTCGGTATCTGCATAGGTGTTTCTCTCACATTCTACTCCCCTCTCAGCTGCAGGTTCCCCCTCTTAAATCTGTTATCCCAGAGGTGTTACCACCATCACTGATTGGGTCAGCCTTGGCCAGAGGTGGGTCTGACTTGGAGCCAGGGAAGCTTCTAGCAGCTTCTCACAGGAGCCACCCCTGTAGCCCCTCCCCTGCTACCAAAACCCACCACACAAACCCAATACATCTACATGCAGCACAGCACAAGTCTGGGCCTACTCAGGTTAACTATGTGGATTATTAACTCCTCGATGTACAGTGGTCTCCCGGTCACGATCCCTAAAAGTGAAGAGACAACACAGCAGGGCAGAAGCAATCCAGGAGGCCCCTCAAGACCATCAGTGACAAATCCCTGACACAAGGGCCAAGGCGAAGAGATGCTCTGCTGGACCTCATACTCACAAACAAGGAGGGGCTCATTGGGGATGTGAAGGCTGAAGGCAGCCTTGGCTGCACTGACCATGAGATGTTGGAGTTGAGGATCCTGAGAGGAGGGAGCAGGGTAAAAAGCAGGCTCACAACCCTGGACTTCAAGAGAGCAGACTTTGGCATCTTCAGGGATCTGCTTCGAAAAGTCCCATAGGATAAGGCCCTGGAGGGGAAAGGGACCCAAGAAAGCTGGCTAATATTCAAAGATGATCTCCTCCAAGCTCAAGAGAGCTCTACCCCAATGAGAAGTCAGGCAAACATGCCAGGAGCTCCTGACAAAATTCAAACACGGAAAGGATGCATACAGAAGGTGGAAGTAGGGACAGGTAACCTGGGAGGAATACAGAGCCATTGTCTGAGCATTCAGGGATGAGATTAGGAAAGCTAAAGCCCAAATGGAATTGAATTTGGCAAGGGATGTGTCATGGTTTAAACCCAGCTGGTAACAAAGCACCACGCAGCAGCTCACTCACTCCTCCCTGCCCCCCTCTGGTGGGATGGGGAGGACAATCAGAAAGGAGAAAGAAAAAAAAAAAAAGTAGAACCTTGTGGGTTGAGATAAGGACAGTTTACTGGGACAACAGCAGGAGAGAAGTTACAACAACAACAATGGTACTAATAAAAGAATATACAAAACGAGTGATGCACAGTGCAACTGCTCACTACCCAGAACCCAATGCTCTGCCACTTCCCACAGAGGGAGAGAGAGAGAGCCTCCCCCTAGCCCGCTCTCCATTTATATACTGAGCATGATGTCACATGGTATGGAATAGCTCCTTGGCTAGTTCAGGTCAGCTGTCCTGGCTGTGCCCCCTCCCAGCTTTCTGTGAAAATTAACTCTATCCCAACTGAACCCAGGACAGGATGTCAAAGGCAACAAGAAGGGCTTCTATGAGTATATAGGTGACAAAAGAAAGACTAGGGAAAATGTAGTTCCACTGCTGAATGAGATGGGGCACCTGGTTTTACAGGACATGGAAAAAACTGAAGTACTGAATGCCTTCTTTGCCTGAGTCTTTACTAGCAAGACCGGCCTTCAGGAATCCCAGGCCCCTGAGACCAGGGGGAAAGACTGGAGCAAGGCAGATGTACCCTTGGTGGAACAAGATGAGGTCAGGGAATACTTAAGCAAACTAGATGTACAGAAGTCCATGGGCCCTGATGGGATGCACTCATGCGTGCTGAGGGAGCTGGCTGATATCATTGCAAGGCCACTCTTGATAATCTTTGATCGATCATGGCGACTGGGAGAAATGCCTGAGGACTGGAGGAAAGCAAATGTTACACCTGTCTTCAAGAAGGGCAAGAAGGAAACCATTTCCAGGCACATGAAGGACAAGAAGGCCATCAGGAGTAGTCAGCATGGATTCACCAAGGGGAAGTCATGCATGACTGCATTGGGTCTGGCTGGGGTGGAGTTAACTTTCCCTATAGCAGCCATCATAGTGCTGTGCTTTGTATTTGTAGCTAGAAGGGTGTTGATAACACACCAATGTTTTGGCTACTGCTGAGCAGTGCTCCCACAGCATCAAGGCTGTCTCTCCAAACCCCCACCCCCAAAGGCCAGTAGGCTGGGGGTGGGCAAGAAGTTGGGAGGGGACACAACCAGAACACCTGCTGATGAGAAGTAGAGAATAATTTTTTTTTTTTTTGCTTTGCTTCTGTGCGCAGGCTTGCTTTACTTTATTAAACTGCCTTTGTCTCAACCCATGAGTTTTTCATCTTATTTTCTTCCCCCTTTCCCACTGAGGAGGGGAGTGAGAGAGAGCAGCTTGGTGGTTAGCCAAGCTTAACCAAGGTGCACCAATATATGATGGGGGCCACCCAGCTGGAAAGCAGCTTGGCAGAAAAGGCCCTGAGGGTTCTGGTGGACACCAGGTTGAATATGAGCCAGCAATGTGCCCTTGCAGCAAAGGCAGCTAATAGTATCCTGGGCTGCATTAGGCAGAGTGTTGCCAGCAGGTCGAGGGAGGTGATCCTTCCCCTTTACTCAGCACTGGTGAGGCCACACCTGGAGTCCTGTGTCCAGTTCTGGGCTCCCCAGCACAAGTGAGATATGGACATACTGGAGGGAGTCCAGTGCAGGGCCACAAAGATGTCTGAGGGACTGGAGCATCTCACATATGAGGAAAGGCTGAGGGAGCTGGGTCTGTTTAGCCTGGAGAAGAGAAGCCTCAGGGATGATCTCATTAATGTCTATAAATACTTGAAGGGAGGGTGCAAAGGCAACAGAGCCAGGCTCTTTTCAGTGGTGCCTAGTGTCAGGACAAGAGGCAATGGGCACAAACTGAAACACAGGAAGTTCCATCTCACTATTACTGTATTGGGTTTACGTGGCAGTTGTCATAAGGGAGTGCTAATACACACAGTCTTCAAAAATTATTTTTCTTAGCATACAACAAAAGAATATATACTGTAATTTGATGGAGATTCCGTAAGAAGGCAGTGATTTTGGCAGAAGATGTTTTTCTTCAGTCTCCCAATGGAGATAATTACTGTGGAAAAGTCGTATCTGAAAATAGGAAGAAGTATTGTTGCAGGATGTGGTGGGTTGACCTTGGCTGGCTGCCAGATGCCCACCAAACCATTCTTTCACTCCCCCTCCTCAGCAGGACAGGGGGAGAAAATGGAATGAAAAAGCTCGTGGGTCAAGATAATGACAGGGAGATCGCTTACCAATTACCATCACAGGCAAAACAGACTTGACTTGGGGAAAAGTTATTGCCAATTAAAACAGATTTGGATACTGAGAAACAAAAACAAAAATTAAAACAGCCCTTCCCCCCCTATTTTTCCCAAGGCTGAACCTTGTGGTCAGTCCATAATAGTTCCTCTCTGCTGCTCCTTCCTCCTCACGCTTTTCTCCTCCTCCAGCATGGGTCCTTTCCATGAGCTGCAGTCCTTCAGGAAAAAAATCTGCTCCAGCGTGGTTTCTCCACAGGCTGAAGTTCCTGCTAGAAAACCTGCTTCTGCATGGCCTCCTCTCCATGGGCTGCAGTTCTTTCAGGGCCTATCCACCTGCTCGAGCATGGAGTCATCCAAGGGCTGCAGGGAATTCCTGCTCCACCGTGGTCCTCTCCATGGGCTGCAGAGAAAAAGCCTACTTCATCATGTTCTCTTCCAAAACTTCCACAGGCCATGGGGGAATAACTGTTCTAGCGCCTGGAGCACCTCCTCCCCCTCCTTCTTCTCTGACCTTGGTGTCTGCAGGATTGTTTGTCACACTTTCTTTTCCTCATTCCTCACTGCTGTGCAGTGTTTTGCCCTTTGCCCTTTCTTAAATATTTTTTCACAGAGGCACCACCAGCTTCACTGATTGGCTTGGCTGTGGCCTGCAGTGTGTCCATTGCCAAGCCATCTGGAACTGGCTGTGTCTGGCATGGGGCAGCCCCATGTCTCTTCTCACGCCTTGTCCTGGTTTCGGCTGGGATAGAGTTAATTTTCTTCTTAGTAGCTGGTACAGTGCGTTTTGAATTTAGTGTGAGAATAATGTTGATAACACACTGATGTTTTAGTTGTTGCTAAGTAGCGCTTATCCTAAGTTAAGGATTTTTCAGTTTCCCTTGCTCTGCCAGCAGGAAGGCTGGAGGGGCACAAGAATTTGGGAGGGCACACAGACAGGACAGCTGACCCAAACTAGCCAAAAGGATATTCCATACCATAGAACGTCATGCTCAGTATATAAATTAGGGGGAGTTGGCCCGGAGGGGCGGATCGCTGCTTGGGCATCGGTCAGCAGGTGGTGAGCAATTACATTGTGCATCACTTGTCTTTTCTTGGGTTTTATTTCTCTCCCTTTCTTTTGTTATATTCCTTTTCATTATTATTATTGTTATTTTATTTTACTTTAGATATGAAATCGTTCTTATCTCAACCCACGAGTTTTACTTCTTTTTTTTTGATTGTCCTCCCCATCCCACTGGGAGGGGGGTAGGAGTGAGTGAACGGCTGTGTGGTGCTTAGTTGCTGGCTGGGGTTAAACCACAACAAAACTGAAAGGCCACCCCTGCAGCCCACCACCACCACCCCAAGAATTTGTCATATAAACGCAATACACAGGATTTCTGGGAAAAAAAATTGGCTACATGCCATTTAAAGACCTCTAGGCAAGGATGAATGTCAATACAAAATGTACCACGTGGAATAATCCCAGACTTTGTACATCATTCATTTTATCATGTGAAAGACCCTGGATATACGTTACCTCCTACCAGAGGGGAGTTCTGGGACCATAACGATACACAGGTGTCGTGGTTTAACCCCAGCCAGCAACTAAGCACCACGCACCTGCTCACCCACTCCCCCCCACCCAGTGGGATGGGGGAGAAAATTGGGAAAAAAAGTAAAATTCGTGGGTTGAGATAAGAACGGTTTAATAGAACAGAAAAGAAGAAACTAATAATGATAATGATAACACTAATAAAATGACAACAGTAATGATAAAAGGATTGGAGTGTACAAATGATGCGCAGTGCAATTGCTCACCACCCGCCGATCGACACCCAGTTAGTCCCCGAGCAGCGATAACCCCCGCCACCACTCCCCCCAGTTTATGTGACGTCCCATGGTATGGAATACCCCGTTGGCCACTTTGGGTCAGCTGCCCTGGCTGTGTCCCCTCCCAACTTCTTGTGCCCCTCCAGCTTTCTCACTGGCTGGGCTTGAGAAGCTGAAAAGTCCTTGACTTTAGACTAAACACTACTTAGCAACAACTGAAAACATCAGTGTTATCAACATTCTTCTCATACTGAACTCAAAACATAGCACTGTACCAGCTACTAGGAAGACAATTAACTCTATCCCAGCTGAAACCAGGACAGTATCCACCCCTTATTCTATACCATTGACATCATGCTCAGTTCCCATACCTTCAGTTACATCCCAGTCAATCATCATCAACTTTTCCGTCCCTTTGAGACATATAAACAATGATGTATATATGTATATATGTATACACACACAGAGATATCATTCCTTTAGATTATGGGTCGTGTTCATAAAATGTTCGTTGAGTTCATTTAGTTCCCGACTCTGGGCTCCATCTGTCATACCAGTCTTCCTGGGCAGGAGGGATGGTGCAAAGTCCTCTCAGTCGGTAGAGCAGGATCGGGCTTCAGTGCGGTGTGGTGAGCAGGTGACATTGGACGCAGCAGAAGGATGGTGTGCACTGTTGGATTGTTGCATGCTGGAGTCAGTTCTGGTTCCATCACTACTGCGCTTTGCTCAGTTTTATCACAGTTCATTCTTGCTTGATCTAAGTGATGCTTACTGTAGTACTATGGATATAGCATATAACAATTATAGTAATGATAACATACAGTAGCAGGGTTATATAGCAACTAATATCATGCAGTTTAATTCTGGCTATTCTCACCTAAAATCAAATCCCCTTGAGGCACACATTGGACTTCCCCATCTTTTTGCATCACCCAACAAGTGTACCCAGGTTCTTGAGCAAAAGCAATCCCACGAATGGGTTTGCCTTTGCCTGAGGCAGGAGTAACCCAGACTGTCTTCCCTAACATATTTTTTATGTGCACTACAGGGACTTTATCCCCTTCTACAGTACGTAAAAATTCTGACTGGGCAGGGCCACCCCGATTGGCAGATCCTCTGGTGTTGACTAACCAGGTGGCTTTTGCTAAATGTGTATCCCAATGTTTGAAAGTTCCACCCCCCATTGCTCTCAGTGTAGTCTTTAACAGTCCATTGTATCTTTCAATTTTCCCAGAGGCTGGTGCATGATAGGGGATATGATACACCCACTCAATGCCATGCTCTTTGGCCCAGGTGTCTATGAAGTTGTTTCGGAAATGAGTCCCGTTGTCTGACTCAATTCTTTCTGGGGTGCCATGTCGCCACAAGACCTGCTTTTCAAGGCCCAGGATAGTGTTCCGGACGGTGGCATGGGGCACAGAATATGTTTCCAGCCATCCGGTGGTTGCTTCCACCATTGTAAGCACATAGCGCTTGCCTTGGCGAGTTTGTGGGAGTGTGATATAGTCAATCTGCCAGGCTTCCCCATATTTATATTTCAGCCATTGCCCTCCATACCACAGGGGCTTTAACCACTTGGCTTGCTTAATTGCATCACATGTTTCACATTCATGAATAACCTGTGCGATAGTGTCCATAGTCAAGTCCACCCCTCGATCACGAGCCCATCTATATGTTGCATCTCTTCCCTGATGGCCTGAGGTATCATGGGCCCACTGAGCCATAAATAGCTCACCCTTATGTTGCCAGTCCAGATCCACCTGAGACACTTCAATCTTGGCAGCCTGATCTGCCTGCTGGTTGTTTTGATGTTCTTCAGTGGCCCAACTCTTGGGTATGTGAGCATCTACATGATGTACTTTTACAACCAGATTCTCTAGCCGGGACGCAATATTTTGCCACAGTGCGGCAGCCCAAATGGGTTTACCTCTGCGCTGCCAGTTGCTCTGCTTCCATTGCTGCAACCACCCCCATAGGGCATTTGCCACCATCCATGAGTCAGTATAGAGATAGAGCACTGGCCATTTTTCTCTTTCAGCATTATCTAATGCTAGCTGGATGGCTATCACCTCTGCAAACTGACTCGATTCACCTTCTCCTTCAGCAGTTTCTGCGACTTGTAGTGTAGGACTCCATACAGCAGCCTTCCACCTCCGATGCTTTCCCACAATGCGACAGGACCCATCAGTGAACAGGGCATATTGCCTCTCATTTTCTGGCAGTTTATTATACAGCGGGGCCTCTTCAGCACGTGTCACCTCCTCCTCTGGCGACATTCCAAAATCTTTGCCTTCTGGCCAGTCCGTGATCACTTCTAAAATTCCTGGGTGACTGGGGTTTCCTATGCGAGCTCGTTGTGTGATCAGTGCAATCCACTTACTCCATGTGGCATCCATTGCATGATGTGTAGAGGAGACGCTCCCTTTGAACATCCAGCCCAGCACCGGCAGTTGGGGTGCTAAGAGGAGCTGTGTTTCAGCACGAACCACTTCTGAGGCAGCTCGAACTCTTTCATATGCTGCCAATATCTCTTTTTCAGTTGGAGTATAGCAGGCCTCAGATCCTCTGCATGCCCGACTCCAAAACCCCAGGGTTCGGCCTCGGGTCTCCCCAGGTGTTTTCTGCCAGAGGCTCCAGGTAGGGCCATTCTCCCCGGCTGCAGTGTAGAGCACATTTTTAACATCTTGTCCTACCCGGACTGGTCCAAGGGCTACTGCATGAACAATCTCCCGTTTAATTTGTTCAAAGGCTTGTTGTTGCTCAGGGCCCCATTTAAAATCATTCTTCTTCCAGGTAACTTGATACAGAGGGCTTACAATCAGACTGTAATTTGGAATATGCATTCTCCAAAAACCCACGACACCTAAGAAGGCCTGTGTTTCCTTTTTATTAGTCGGTGGAGACATAGCTGCTATTTTGTTGATCACATCCATTGGGATCTGATGGCATCCATCTTGCCATTTTATTCCTAAGAACTGAGTCTCCTGTGCGGGTCCCTTGACCTTACTTTCTTTTATGGCGAAACCAGCTTTCAGAAGGATTTGGATTATTTTCTTCCCTTTCTCAAAGACTTCTTCTGCTGTGTTACCCCATACGATGATGTCATCAATGTATTGCAGGTTTTCTGGAGCTTCACCTTTTTCCAGTGCAGCCTGGATTAGTCCATGGCAAATGGTGGGGCTGTGTTTCCACCCCTGGGGCAATCGATTCCAAGTGTACTGGACACCCCTCCAAGTAAAGGCAAATTGTGGACGACACTCTGCTGCCAGAGGGATTGAGAAAAACGCTTTAGCAATGTCAATTGTGGCATACCACTTGGCTGCCTTTGACTCTAGTTCGTATTGAAGTTCTAGCATATCTGGAACGTCACCACTCAGCGGTGGCGTAACTTCATTCAGGCCAGGATAGTCAACTGTTAGTCTCCACTCCCCATTAGACTTTCGCACTGGCCATATGGGACTATTAAAGGGTGAGTGAGTTTTGCTGATCACTCCTTGGCTTTCCAGTTGGCGAATCAATTTGTGGATGGGAATCAGAGAGTCTTGGTTGGTGCGATATTGCCGCCGGTGCACCGTCGTGGTAGCAATTGGCACTTGTTCTTCAACCCTCAGCAACCCCACAATCAAAGGGTCTTGAGAGAGACCAGGCAGGGTAGACAGCTGTTCAACGCCCTCCATCTCCAAGGCAGCTATACCAAAAGCCCATCGATACCCCTTTGGGTCCTTAAAATACCCTCTCCTGAGATAGTCTAGGCCAAGGATACACGGAGCCTCTGGACCAGTCACAATGGACCCAGCTGAAACCAGGACAAAGTGTTATACAGGTGAACTCTCAGAAGTGCCTGGAACTCAGTACCTTAAGTAATTGCCTTGCATTATAGGGGATAATCTGTATAGTATTTATTTAACCTTGCAGAAAATATAATGAAGTGACTAACATTTTTGCATATTTTTACAATACCTGTTGTCCTGGTTTCAGCTGGGATAGAGTTAATTGTCTTCCTAGTAGCTGGTACAGTGCTATGTTTTGAGTTCAGTATGAGAAGAATGTTGATAACACACTGATGTTTTCAGTTGTTGCTAAGTAGTGTTTAGTCTAAAGTCAAGGACTTTTCAGCTTCTCAAGCCCAGCCAGCGAGAAAGCTGGAGGGGCACAAGAAGTTGGCACAGGACACAGCCAGGGCAGCCACCCAAAGTGGCCAACAGGGTATTCCATACCATGGGACGTCACATAAACTGGGGGGAGTGGGGGCGGGGGTTATCGCTGCTCGGGGACTAACTGGGTGTCGATCGGCGGGTGGTGAGCAATTGCACTGCGCATCATTTGTATATTCCAATCCTTTTATCATTACTGTTGTCATTTTATTAGTGTTATCATTATCATTATTAGTTTCTTCTTTTCTGTTCTATTAAACCGTTCTTATCTCAACCCACGAATTTTACTTCTTTTTCCCAATTTTCTCCCCCGTCCCACTAGGTGGGTGGGGAGTGGGTGAGCAGGTGCGTGGTGCTTAGTTGCTGGCTGGGGTTAAACCACGACAGCCCTTTTTGGCGCCCAATGTGGGGCACGAAGGGTTGAGATAACGACAAACCTGGCCAGAGCTTGTTAAAACAAATTTGTTATAAGCATTCATTATATTGGTCTAATAGTCGCTGCTCATTATGTTGATTTATGTGTTCTTGGAGTTGTTGCTCTGGTTTTTAAAGTTCTGTTATGTATCACCTCGCTTGCTATATGTAGTCCCTCTTCTGCTGCTTATCATCCGTGGGAGGTGGATTAAGGTTTTCCTTTTGATGTATTGTATAACACTGGTTTATGGTATGATA
This sequence comes from Gypaetus barbatus, assembly GCA_028022735.1. Lineage (NCBI taxonomy): Eukaryota > Metazoa > Chordata > Aves > Accipitriformes > Accipitridae > Gypaetus > Gypaetus barbatus. Next base: position 16,663,022 of record CM051561.1, on the reverse strand, counting down.
AAGTCATCGGTTGTGGGATTAATCTGGTATTTGCACTCAGCATTGTCACCTTTATACTCCGGGAGCCATCTGTGGGAAACTATTAATAATTACACCATTTACCTTTCCTCCTTGGAAAACCAGTCTATGAGTGGGTACCTTTCTTCCCCTCTCCTTTCTCCTTCAGTCCAGTTGCAATGGTGTTTGAGAATTTTGGAAAATTTGAATACCCTTGGGATGTTGAGACCAGCACGGTCCTAGCCCTACTGCTGGGAATTAGCATGCTCCTGAATGTGGTTCAGCTCTTGTTTAAGGTTAAACAACTGTTTAAGAAGATCACCCAGAGATCTGCCCTGAGGCTGGATAATTATGAGTGGCAGGGTGTGTGGGGTAGTATGGGCAAGTACCTAGAAAAGTGGGCACCTCCAGTGTTTTGGAAATTCACCCCTGAACAAGTGCAGAATCTGGAAGAACCAGTAAAATATTTGGAAAAGGTGTGCTGTCACCCCGGCAGCTCCAGAGAGATACAAATCCCTGCAACGTGCTGGGGTCTGGCCTATGCCTATCGAGCCCTGTTCAACACCACTCAGTACCCTCAAGGGGAAGAGAAGGTCTCTGGATCTAACAACAAGATGACAGGCACTGCGGCTACCGAAACCTCAGCAACAGGCAATGCAGCCCTTCCAGCCCTGGTGACAGACACTGCGGTTACCCAAAACCCAGCGAGCGGTACTGCAACTGAACCAGTGGACCAACCTGCACCAGTATCAGTTGCCCCCATACACAAGAAGAAATATACAAAGAAATCAGTTTGCTTAGAGAAGGAGGAAGATGAGCCATGGTTATCACGGGAACAGGAGGAAGAGGCAGAACCAGAGGTAATCACCCGGTCCCTATCCTTGAGTGAGCTGCGGGATATGCGAAAAGATTTCAGCTGCCGTATAGGCGAGCATATTATCACCTGGCTCCTCCGATGCTGGGACAATGGCGCTAACAGCTTGGAATTAGAAGGTAAGGAAGCCAAGCAGCTGGGATCGCTTGCCAGGGAAGGTGGCATTGACAAGGCAATTGGAAAAGGGACACAAGCCATCAGCCTCTGGAGGCGACTCCTGTCAAGTGTGAAGGAAAGGCACCCCATCAAGGAAGATGTTATATGTCAATCAAGCAAGTGGACCACCATGGAAAGAGGTATCCAATACCTGAGGGAATTAGCCATGCTAGAGACGATTCATTATGACCCAGACAACCCACAATTACCCAAAGATCCAGATGAAGTCCCATGCACACGACCCATGTGGTGGAAGTTTGTACAGAGCGCACCATCGTCCTATGCCAACTCACTGGCGATAATGACCTGGAAAGACGAAGAGGCACCGATGGTGGATGAAGTGGCTCACCAACTCCGGCAATACGAAGAAAATCTCTCCTCCTCCCTACAAGCCTACATTTTGGCTGTGGAGAAGCTGACTGAGGATTTCCAGCAATTCAAAGAGGATATGTCCTACTCCCCACCTTTAAGGACCAATGTCTCAGCTATTAGGAGTGAGCGGTCCTCTGCCCAAGAGAGAGAAAATAGAAGGTACACACCGCGAGGTGCCCTGTGGTTTTATCTATGTGATCATGGAGAGGACATGAGGAAATGGGATGGAAAACCTACCTCGGTCCTAAATGCACGGGTACATGAGCTGCGAGGAAAAACCACCACAAAAGGGGATTCTCCCAGGAAAAAGCTGCTCCAGTTTCCAAGCAGAGTAGAAGGGCTGATCTTATTTCTGATCCTCTTGAAGGGACTTCTGAGCCAGTTTTATGAGAAGTGAATACTGGATACTCTGGCAAGAATTAGAGGGGCCCTGCCTCCAGCCAGGTGGAGGAAAGGGATAACCGGGTCTATTGGACTGTGTGGATTCGATGGCCTGGCACGTTAGACCCACAGGAGTATGAGGCTCTAGTAGACACTGGCACACAGTGTACTCTAATGCCATCAAGTTATAAAGGGGCAGAACCCATCTGTATCGCTGGTGTGACAGAGGGATCCCAAGAGTTAACTGTATTGGAGGGTGAAGTAAGCCTAACTGGGAATGAATGGCAGAAACACCCCATTGTGACTGGTCCAGAGGCTCCGTGTATCCTTGGCATAGACTATCTCAGGAGAGGGTATTTTAAGGACCCAAAGGGGTATCGATGGGCTTTTGGTATAGCTGCCTTGGAGACGGAGGGCGTTGAACAGCTGTCTACCCTGCCTGGTCTCTCTCAAGACCCTTCGATTGTGGGGTTGCTGAGGGTTGAAGAACAACAAGTGCCAATTGCTACCACGACGGTGCACCGGCGGCAATATCGCACCAACCGAGACTCTCTGATTCCCATCCATAAGTTGATTCGCCAACTGGAGAGCCAAGGAGTGATCAGCAAAACTCACTCACCCTTTAATAGTCCCATATGGCCAGTGCGAAAGTCTAATGGGGAGTGGAGACTAACAGTAGATTATCGTGGCCTGAATGAAGTCACGCCACCGCCGAGTGCTGCCGTTCCAGATATGCTAGAACTTCAATACGAACTAGAGTCAAAGGCAGCCAAGTGGTATGCCACAATTGACATTGCTAATGTGTTTTTCTCAATCCCTCTGGCAGCAGAGTGTCATCCACAATTTGCTTTTACTTGGAGGGGTGTCCAGTACACCTGGAATTGATTGCCCCAGGGGTGGAAACACAGCCCCACCATTTGCCATGGGCTGATCCAGGCTGCACTGGAAAAAGGTGAAGCTCCAGAAAACCTGCAATACATTGATGACATCATCGTATGGGGTAACACAGCAGAAGAAGTCTTTGAGAAAGGGAAGAAAATAATCCAAATCCTTCTGAAAGCTGGTTTCGCCATAAAAGAAAGTAAGGTCAAGGGACCTGCACAGGAGATCCAGTTTTTAGGAATAAAATGGCAAGATGGATGTCGTCAGATCCCAATGGATGTGATCAACAAAATAGCAGCTATGTCTCCACCGACTAATAAAAAGGAAACACAGGCTTTCTTAGGTGTCGTGGGTTTCTGGAGAATGCATATTTCAAATTACAGTCAAATTGTAAGCCCTCTCTACCAAGTTACCTGGAAGAAGAACGATTTTAAATAGGGCCCTGAGCAACAACAAGCCTTTGAACAAATTAAACGGGAGATTGTTCATGCAGTAGCCCTTGGGCCAGTCCGGGCAGGACAAGATGTTAAAAATGTGCTCTACACTGCAGCCGGGGAGAATGGCCCTACCTGGAGCCTCTGGCAGAAAACACCTGGGGAGACCCGAGGTCGACCCCTGGGGTTTTGGAGTCGGGGATACAGAGGATCCGAGGCCCGCTATACTCCAACTGAAAAAGAGATATTGGCAGCATATGAAGGAGTTTGAGCTGCCTCAGAAGTGGTTGGTACTGAAACACAGCTCCTCTTAGCACCCCGACTGCCAGTGCTGGGCTGGATGTTCAAAGGGAGCGTCTCCTCTACACATCATGCAATGGATGCCACATGGAGTAAGTGGATTGCACTGATCACACAACGAGCTCGCATAGGAAACCCCAGTCGCCCAGGAATTTTAGAAGTGATCACAGACTGGCCAGAAGGCAAAGATTTTGGAATGTCGCCAGAGGAGGAGGTGACACGTGCTGAAGAGGCCCCACTGTATAATAAACTGCCAGAAAATGAGAGGCAATATGCCCTGTTCACTGATGGGTCCTGTCGCATTGTGGGAAAGCATCGGAGGTGGAAGGCTGCTGTATGGAGTCCTACACTACAAGTTGCAGAAACTGCTGAAGGAGAAGGTGAATCGAGTCAGTTTGCAGAGGTGAAAGCCATCCAGCTAGCGTTAGACATTGCTGAAAGAGAGAAGTGGCCAGTGCTCTATCTCTATACTGACTCATGGATGGTGGCAAATGCCCTGTGGGGGTGGTTACAGCAATGGAAGCAGAGCAACTGGCAGCGCAGAGGTAAACCCATTTGGGCTGCCGCACTGTGGCAAAATATTGCATCCCGGCTAGAGAATCTGGTTGTAAAAGTACGTCATGTAGATGCTCACATACCCAAGAGTTGGGCCACTGAAGAACATCAAAACAACCAACAGGTGGATCAGGCTGCCAATATTCAAGTGGCTCAGGTGGATCTGGACTGGCAACATAAGGGTGAGCTATTTATGGCTCAGTGGGCCCATGATACCTCAGGCCATCAGGGAAGAGATGCAACATATAGATGGGCTCGTGATCGAGGGGTGGACTTGACCATGGACACTATCGCACAAGTTATCCATGAATGTGAAACATGTGATGCAATCAAGCAAGCCAAGTGGTTAAAGCCCCTGTGGTATGGAGGGTAATGGCTGAAATATAAATATGGGGAAGCCTGGCAGATGATTGACTATATCACACTCCCACAAACTCGCCAAGGCAAGCGCCATGTGCTTACAATGGTGGAAGCAACCACCGGATGGCTGGAAACATATTCTGTGCCCCATGCCACCGCCCGGAACACTATCCTGGGCCTTGAAAAGCAGGTCTTGTGGCGACATGGCACCCCAGAAAGAATTGAGACAGACAATGGGACTCATTTCCGAAACAACTTCATAGACACCTGGGCCAAAGAGCATGGCATTGAGTGGGTGTACCATATCCCCTATCATGCACCAGCCTCTGGGAAAATTGAAAGATACAATGGACTGTTAAGGACTACATTGAGAGCAGTGGGGGGTGGGACCTTCAAACATTGGGATACACATTTAGCAAAAGCCACCTGGTTAGTCAACACCAGAGGATCTGCCAATCGGGGTGGCCCTGCCCAGTCAGAATTTTTACGTACTGTAGAAGGGGATAAAGTCCCTGTAGTGCACATAAAAAATATGTTAGGGAAGACAGTCTGGGTTACTCCTGCTTCAGGCAAAGGCAAACCCATTCGTGGGATTGCTTTTGCTCAAGAACCTGGGTACACTTGTTGGGTGATGCAAAAAGATGGGGAAGTCCAATGTGTGCCTCAAGGGGATTTGATTTTAGGTGAGAATAGCCAGAATTAAACTGTATGATATTAGTTGCTATATAACCCTGCTACTGTATGTTATCATTACTATAATTGTTATATGCTATATCCATAGTACTACAGTAAGCATCACTTAGATCAAGCAAGAATGAACTGTGATAAAACTGAGCAAAGCGCAGTAGTGATAGAACCAGAACTGACTCCAGCATGCAACAATCCAACAGTGCACACCATCCTTCTGCTGCGTCCAATGTCACCTGCTCGCCACACCGCACTGAAGCCCAATCCTGCTCTACCGACTGAGAGGACTTTGCACCATCCCTCCTGCCCAGGAAGACTGGTATGACAGATGGAGCCCAGAGTCGGGAACTAAATGAACTCAACGAACATTTTATAAACACGACCCATAATCTAAAGGAATGATATCTCTGTGTGTGTATACATATATACATATATACATCATTGTTTATATGTCTCAAAGGGACGGAAAAGTTGATGATGATTGACTGGGATGTAACTGAAGGTATGGGAACTGAGCATGATGTCAATGGTATAGAATAAGGGGTGGATACTGTCCTGGTTTCAGCTGGGATAGAGTTAATTGTCTTCCTAGTAGCTGGTACAGTGCTATGTTTTGTGTTCAGTATGAGAAGAACGTTGGTAACACTGATGTTTTCAGTTGTTGCTAAGTAGTGTTTAGTCTAAAGTCAAGGACTTTTCAGCTTCTCATGCCCAGCCAGCAAGAAGGCTGGAGGGGCACAAGAAGTTGGGAGGGGACACAGCCAGGGCAGCTGACCCAAAGTGGCCAACAGGGTATTCCATACCATGTGACGTCACATCTAGTATATAAACTGGGGGGAGTGGGGGTGGGGGGATTGCCGCTTGGGGACTAACTGGGCGTCAATCAGCAGGTGGTGAGCAATTGCAGTGTGCATCATTTGTACACTCCAATCCTTTTATCATTACTGTTGTCATTTTATTAGTGTTATCATTATCATTATTAGTTTCTTCTTTTCTGTTCTATTAAACTGTTCCTATCTCAATCCACGAATTTTACTTTTTTTTCCCGATTTTGTCCCCCATCCCACTGGGTGGGGGGGAAGTGAGCGAGCGGCTGCATGGTGCTTAGTTGCTGGCTGGGGTTAAACAATGACACCCTTAGTTATGATGGTGAACACTGGTCAACAAGAACAAAACCAGTGGGGCCTATGAGATGGCTCGTCAGAAATGGTTGCCAAGATAATAAACATTCCCTCGCTGAATCCAGAGGTTCATAGGTCCCAATTCCCAAACTCAGAGTGGTCATCAACACAGCAAAATGCAGTGCCAAGTCAGGTTCCAAGAAAGAATAGTTGAGTTCAGAGCCAGCTAACAAACACAGAACCAGCTGGGTTGCTGTACCCAGATAATTGAGCTAGTTTTATTTTTTGTTTTTATTTCTGTTTGCAAAAAAATTTATTTTCTAAGAGCGGTGTTTTGTCCATTGAATAGAAGCTATATTGCTATAGAAACACATGCCTACAACTCCTCCCAGTAGATTAAAGAGATGTGGTTTGAGCATATCAAGCCACAGAATCAAAATCCCTAATTGCACTTTATAGAGAAAATTCTGACTGCTTTAAAACCAGTGAGAAAACTTTCACTGACTTTTGCAGGATCAGAACTGAACTTCAGTCACACAGGACCAGATACAAAATTTACTGAAGCCAATAGGCTTGTACAATGGGCTTGTACATATTTCAGCCAGGCTGATGGACTCTATTTCTAAATATTTTTAGATTTTTTTTTTTATAGGATGCACCTAAATTCTGAGAAATGAACACCATCTCCAAACGCTCTGTAAATATTTTCTCCCTCCCTGTACCCCATTCTCCTTCAATATTTAGAAATCATTTGTGACAATCTAATTCTCATTCAAAAGAATGGGTTTTCTAATGACACATTCACATGTTTTGTGCACACAGCATTCCGTAACAAAACTTCCCATAAGTGCTGATTGGGTTTCTATATTGAGAAAACAGTGTCATGGAAATTTTTATAATTATACCAAATACTGCTTATCTGTGCACAGTGTGATTCTCCTTCCTGTATCAGAAACCCAAAGGTTCAGGTCACAGGCTCAAAGCTGGCCTCCTACACAAAGCTAACATCATAATTAATTAAAAGGAAGTCACAGCATGTATCTTAGCATGTTCCTTAGCAAAGATACAAAGTCTCATCATAAAGGGAAAATGCATAAAAGTTATTGGGATTCCTGGTGTAATGTTAAAAAACAAAACAAACCAAAACAATTATTCAGTCTTCAAGGATGAAAATTACTGAGACTATGTTAGTGGGAACCTAGTAGCAAGAAGTAAATTGCATCAAATTGCACCAGATTATGTTAAGAGGTAGTAGCCACCACTAATCCCTCACCAGAAACAGGAAGGCTTTCTGTGTATCCCCTAAAACCCTCGCACTCCTTTCACATCACCACTCTTCTGTAACATGATATGTTAATTCATTCCCCAGGATGAAGCTGAGCACAGCTCATGTACCGATCTTTGTTCTGTATTTCTAGGCATTTTGTTTAATAGTGATAGCAAATGGGTGAATAATACTATTTCTTCTCAGCTAAGTATTCACAGCTCAGACTGTTATTTTTGTAGCTCTCTGTACTACTGTTGGTTGATCATCCCCCAATCTCTATAATTTCTTCTCTTAGAGTAGGGCTTCCCAGTAGGACTGGTGTCTACGACTGTCGTGGTTTAACCCCAGCCAGCAACTAAGCACCATGCAGCCGCTCACTCACTTTCCCCCACCCAGTGGGATGGGGGAGATAATCAGGGGAAAAAAGTAGAACTCGTGGGTTGAGAAACTGAAACAGTTTAACGGGACAGAAAGGAAGAAAATAATGATAAATAAGAACAACAATAATAAAATGACAATAATAAAAGAATTGGAATATACAAAACAAGTGATGCAGAATGCAATTGCTCACCACTCACTGACCGATGCCCAGTTAGTTCCTAAGCAGTGATCCATCCCCCCACCCCCACTCCCCTCAGTTTATATACTAGATGTGATGTCACATGGTATGGAATACCCCATTGGCCAGTTTGGGTCAGCTGCCCTGGCTGTGTCCCCTCCCAACTTCTTGTGCCCCTCCAGCCTTCTTGCTGGCTGGGCATGAGAAGCTGAAAAATCCTTGATTTTAGACTAAACACTACTTAGCAACAACTGAAAACATCAGTGTGTTATCAACATTCTTCTCATACTGAATCCAAAACATAACACTATACCAGCTACTAGGAAGAAAATTAACTCTATCCCAGCCGAAACCAGGACAGTATCCACCCATTATTCTATACCATTTACATCATGCTCAGGTCCCACACTTTCTAATACATCTCAGTTAATCACCATCACCTTTCCTGTCCTTTGATATATATATATATATACATACAGATATGATTCCCTTAGTCTATGGGCCATCCCTATAAAATGTCCATTGAGTTCATTTAGTCCGTGACTTTGGGCTCTATCTGTCATAACAGTCTGTCTGGGCAGAAGGGATGGTGCAAACTCCACATGGCAGTATACTTTGCAGAAAGGCTATTATCCATCCCTCTCCATGTTGATGGAGCATATGAACCATCTTATTAACCCCCACAACAGTTTCAGCTGTCAACTCTCCAGCAGTGGGCCTGGTCTATGACTCTGTAATAAGGAAAAAAACCCTCAAAATGGGTGAAAAGTCTTACATTTTTTCTGCAACTGGGGATCTGGTACATATTTTGGGGGTTTCTCCTGGGTGTTGCTACTAAGAAATTTCCCTTTCTGGTGAAAGACTGAGAAAAACATTTTGCTTTAGAAAGGTGACTGCAAAGCTGCATCTTTGGCTCTGGAAGCCTCTGACATTTTAAGAAACCACACCAACATGGTAGTGTGGCAGTACATTCCCCCCCCCCATCCTGCCAGCAGGAAACAAAACTTCTCCAGGAAGGGAGAAGGAGAAGGAAACCCTGGAGGCTGCAGGTTGAAATTTGAACTGGCCAATCGAGATGCACCAGGTACACGGAGGTGACCCTCCTAGCCAATAGAATTAAATGACCACAGGTCAGATTCGACAGGGGTATAAATGGGGTCCCGCTGGAGGACACGTTAGCAGTCTTTCTCGGAGCAGCGGGTTTGCAGTTGGGGACTCCCCCTCGGGATGGGGCATCGCCCGAGGCAACTCTTCGAGGGAGAGAGCCCTCCGCTTTTGGGTGAGTGATACGCGCGTTTTGAGCCATCACTTTAAATCTTGGGGATTCTTAAGTCGGCCGTGTAGTATTAATTCTCTTTACATCATTGAGCCTGTGGTTTTATAAAATGTTACTGGACTTCTAACTAACTTTTGCTGAAGAATAAATCTGAGTCTTAACACCTATTGCATTTGGTTAGTCGTGCATCCGTAACATTTTAAATTGGCGTAGTCGGTAGGATGGTGTTAATAGAGGAATTATTACAGAGGCACGGCTGCAGCCCTTCTCCCCCAGGTCTGGAATGGGCGAAGGAGAAGTGGTCCGACCCGGCAGCGGTCGTGGAGAGAGTAGAACTGTGCCGCGGAACTTGTCGAGACGGCAAAGGCAGTGTGTGTGCCCTCCTGGGCGCCTGCTTGATTCAAGCACAGAACCGAAAGAGTGATTCTGCTAAAAGGCAAGGGGAAATAGATTATCTGAAGGTGGAATTGGAGGAAAGGGATGTGTGGCCCCTTATTGAAATAGAAGAGCACGCGGGTCCGCACGGTGGGAGCCCCCGGAGCGCTGTTTGCATGGCCCCTTGGTCGGGACCTGAGCTCGGCGAGTTGCAAGCTAAGTTTTCGTGCAAGCCGGGTGAAATCGAAACTGAGTATTTGTGGAGAGTTTCTCTAACGGGGGAGGATCGGATACTGTTGAGTGATGATGAAGCGAGAGGTTACGGGGGACCGGGAGTGTTTTTGAGTGCTGGACCGGCGGGTGATCAGTCGATAATGTCCCGAGTAGCCTACTGGGCTGGGGGTGCGGACCCCAGGGAGAGAGGAGAACCTGTTACTCTCCGGGTAAAGGGACCGTCAGAGTTAACGGACGGAGTGCAAAAAACCGCCTGTGTTCAGGCCGTGTATGATAGAGGGCAGCAAGAAATACTAATGACTGCCCTGGTGGATCCCTGCCACCTTAGACCCTTTATTAGAGACCTGCTGGATGTTTCAAAGATACACGTCCAGTCCCTCACCCTCAGAGAAAGAATCCTGGGGGTCACTGAGTGCAACCAGCAGAACCCCCAGAAGCTGCCTGCGCATGTGATGACTTGGGCGGAAGTACAACACAGCACAGTAGTTCGCGGGCGCGAGATGGGATGGGCGGAGCCGAGCGGTGGCCCGGAGGGCAGCAGGAAGGTCCGCCCCGCCGGTTGTAAACCCCGCCCCGAGCGGTCTCGAACTCGCGGGCGGTCGGGTCGGAACTACGATCCCGGAGGGAACGATCTCTGGCGGAAGGCACCGGCACTGGGGGCAGCCCGGGCCGTGCTGCAGGGGCAGTCCGCTGGCGGCATCCGGGAGTGGGATTGCTGGAGGGGAAAGCTAGAGACCAAAGGGAAGCGCCAGCAACCCCGCCCCCTCGGGAAGAGAAACGGGACCCTTTCGCGGCACTACGGGAGGAACTGGGAGGGCTGAGAACTAGGAGCTGCGGTTTGGGGTTCAGGCCGCCCAATCCACATGGTGAATACTTGCCAATGGTCTGCTGATAAGGAGCCTTATATACACATTCCTGTGGGCCCAAAATGTATAAGTTTGGAATTCTTAATTGATACAGGAGCACAAATTAGTGTTTTAAATGAACAACAAGCCAGCGAGCTGGGAATTAGGCCATCAAGAAAGGCTATAAACATTAGAGGAGTAACAGGGGCGACAGAAAAATGCCCCATAGCTCGAACTCGACTTTGGTTGCTGGGGGAAAAGAGAATGACAGCTGTGGAAGTGGCTTTAAGCCCCTATGAGGGAAATATATTGGGATTTGATGTGCTGGCAGGCAGACAATGGGACCTACCCAATAGTAGGGTGTGGAGCTTTGGGGGCAGGGAGACAGAGGCTATTCATGTGAGAGCATTGCAGGGTGCTCCTGTGCTACCGCAATTTAAGGTAACCTGTGTCCCTCAATGCCCCCTTCCAGCTGCGGCCAAATGAGGCATTTTGGAAGTAATGATCTGGAGAAAAGAGAGATCATCAGTTGCACACATTCTCCTTACAATTCTCCTGTTTGGCCAGTCTGTAAATCAGATGGAAGGTGATGACTAACAATTGATTATAGAAGATTGAACAGTAATACCCCACCATTAACTTCTGCCATCCCAAGTATTACCTCAGCGATAACAGCAATACAGGCTGCAGCCCACCCATGGATGGCTGCTTTAGATGTCAAGAATATGTTTTTTATGGTTCCCCTAAGGGAAGGGACCCAATACACTTTTAATTGACTTCCCCAGGGATACAAGCACTCCCCCACTATTGCTCACAATGCCTTAGCCAAGCTCCTCAATGCTGTGGAAGTACCATCAGGTGTCCACATATATCAATATATAGATCATATCCTGGTTGGTGGGGACAACAAGGAACAGGTAGGGCAAGCTGCCCTCCATTGGTATTGTTCCTATGACCTTAGCAAAACCCAGAGGCCTGCATGCCTGGGAAGCCTTGGATGGGAGTGGAAAGACTCACCGCATCAGTGCCTGGTGGATAATACCAGACTTCTAACCCTGTGACCCGGTTTTAAGACCGAGGCCTAGTTTGTGCTTTCTTACAGGACCATGAAGGAACAAGTCATTCCAGTCCTTTTGCTAACAGTGATGACGGTGGCAGGCGTGGATGTTGAAGATCTGGATGATAATGTCGTGGCAAAATGATGGACATCAATATATCGTTAATCCTTGAGCTCACATGAGAGTAATGTAACAATTATAGTTGACCACCAGATGTGGCTATATCCTCCACCTAACCCATGGGATCACGGGGTGGAGTTGGAATGGTACTACACTATGCCCTGAAATTCCATGGGGGTGACTGTGTATGGTACTCAAGGAACATTGATAGAGCACCCTAGAACTGAGTTTACAGCTATCAACCTTAGCCAATGCTACATCTAACAATTTGGGGACTTTCAAACAATTGGTTAAAATGACTATCAGAAGTGAGCTGTATTGGGTTAGATGCCAAAGAAAGAGAAGGGTATATGTAAAGCTTTGAATGTGTCTATAGGTAACTGCTGTGTTCACTCCAAATGTGTCAATGTGGCTTCAAGACTAAATCAATGAGAGAATACAGCAAGAGACTCAGAGGCGATTGCTTCTGCACCAGGGACCAACTGGTTGGGAAAAGCTTTGATATGTTTGGATTTTCTTTCATGGGGTGGGCAACCAGCCTTCTCTAATCTTTAATAATGCTTGTAATTATGACTACTGTAATCTATATTGCAATAAGGTCTATCAAACGCTTGGTAGTGAAGCCTGTACTAATGATTAAGTATACTCCTTTAAACTGTCCATACACCAGATATTCCTGTATTCAATATTCCACTTTAATTCTAGACCAGAAGGGAATGATGGCCCACAATGAGCGTCAAATTCACCGAACTGCACCCCCTTTTAACTTTGGAGGCAAGAGGTGACTGTACCACCACTTCAAAGAAACCAGTCGAATCATGACTGTGGTCACGGGGTGGATTGTGGCAGTACATTTCCCCCCCCATCCTGCCAGCAGGAAACAAAACTTCTCCAGGAAGGGAGAAGGAGAAGGAAACCCTGGAGGCTGCAGGTTGAAATTTGAACTGGCCAATTGAGATGCACCAGGTACACGGAGGTGACCCTCCTAGCCAATAGAATTAAATGACCACAGGTCAGATTCGACAGGGGTATAAATGGGGTCCCGCTGGAGGACACGTTGGCAGTCCTCCTTGGAGCAGTGGGTTTGCAGTTGGGGACTCCCCCTCGGGTCAGGGCACTGCCCGAGGCAACTCTTCGAGGGAGAGAGCCCTCAGCTTTTAGGTGAGTGATACGTGCGTTTTGAGCCATCACTTTAAATCCTGGGGATTCTTAAGTCGGCCATGTAGTATTAATTCTCTTTACATCATTGAGCCCGTGGTTTTATAAAATGTTACCGGACTTCTAACTAACTTTTGCTGAAGAATAAATCTGAGTCTTAACACCTGTTGGATTTGGTTAGTCGTGCATCCGTAACAGGTAGTGGCAAAAAATTATAGGGACACATCCTTGTATGTGAATTATTACAAAGCCCAGGCCAGCAATGGTCTTCCTGGTTTTCAAGGTGGTCCTTTCATGCATGTTGTGGGTGTCAGAGGTATATTTGGTAACCTGTTTAGAAAGGCTGCCCTGCTTATGAAAAGGGGGTTGGAAATTGTTAAGGCACACATTAAAAGCACTGGTCAAGATATTGCAAAAAAAGTGGACATGTTTCCAAGGTTGTCATGGACAAGTTGGAAACGCCATCAAATCAGGAGGACTCGGGACCTGTGTATATTCAAAGAAAAAGCCTTAAAAGAAAGAGAGGTATGTCACACCCTGGGAGGGAAGGCCCCCTGCCCACCCTTTTAAAAGAAAAAGAAAGGGGGGCACCAGACAACAGTCTGACCAGGACAAGAAAAAGAACAACAAGCCAGGCCAAACAGTGCAAAAGAAAGAAAACCCAGAGAAAGAGGTCCTGTTCTACCACTAGAAAAGGAAATATATTTTAAAAGGGATGGCTTTTGTTCATGGCTGCTCAGAAGAATGTACCAAATCCGAGCTGGATTTGTTTGAAATGTCTCCAACGCAGACTGGCACTGAGAAAAGCCTGTTTATTGAGGTACCTCCACTTCCCACTATTTCACGGTTTGCACCTCTGGACTTTTTCATGGCTGGGAATGGGGAAGATTCCATAGAGCTGAAGAACAGCCTGTTGTACCTTTGCTGCAAGACTGTAAAAGCTGACGGGTCCAACCTTGGTGCCTGTGAGGCCATGGGCCTCGTGAATTAACCACTGGCCTCTATTTCTAGCCAGCTAGACATTATGCTGGGGGACCGACTGATAAGCCAGAGCCACAACTGCTATTCCCTACCAAGCCTTCATTGAGTTGCTTCTCAAGTACAGCTGTGACACACTGTCCATGCATGCACTTCTCCACCGGGCTGTTCTACAAAGACACATCTGGGCAGCAGGAAGTGGTCACGTTGGATGTTTTCTGTAATCAGGGGTTCAGGCAACGCTTAGCTCTGACAGCCCAGAGTAGCAGGATTGAACTATCGGGACCCCTCCACAGCGATCTGTTCTTTTGAGACAAGCTTTTGTTGAATGGTGTGCATGTAAAAATTAAGCTGACATGCAGCAAAGACAGCTTTTGTTTTATGAGCTCCCTGGCAGCAGAAGCCTACAAACCGGTTATTACCTATGCCTTGCTGTTTGTGAAGAAAGTATGGGTGGCACCTGGGCTGGGTTTGGGATATGCTGAGGCATTACTTATGGCCAGCACTAAATACCCAGTGGACTGCGTGTCATGGAAGCGTTCAGCATATTGGCTGGTAGCTGTGTGAGCAACCAGGAAAATTTGTTTTGGGGACAGCTACCCAAGCTCATTGTTATTGAGAACGATGCTTTTAGTGGCATTTATGCTAAGAACCCTTTCAGCTTTAAACATTATGAAATAAATTTTTTGGCCCTCCATGTGGATGGTGAACAAATGCCAGTGAAACTGCTGCAGCCTGATTTTGAGAGTGGTTGCTGTGCGAGAGAATACATGCAGCTCATTCAGACTATTGGCAGACATATGAAAGACCATTCACTGCTGGTTGACAGGGAAGAGTTTGCCCCTGGCTGTACCCTGTTTGCCTTTGACCTGTCTCCAGGCCAAGAATGTGCTGATCGCTATTCCCTGATTAAAACAGGAAACCTGAGAGCAGAAGTATGATTTGCAAGGGCCTTGACCACCACTGTTAATATGATCCCATACAGTGTATTTGGCAATATGATAAACTGGTGGAGAAATGTGCTCTTCGACTACATGTGAGGATGGACACAGAACAGCTCTCGTTTTTTTCAGCAGACCCCTACACCAGGGAAATATTTCTAGACATGTACCCTGGCAACTGGCTCCCTAGGGCCCATATTTCTCCAATACCAGCAAGCATAGTTGTAAATACACATACACATAACCAGCCTGGAGAGCACTGGCTAGCAATTTTCCTGGCAGATCAGAAATGCACATAGTTTTTGACTTGCATGCTGTGGTGGGTTGACCTTGGCTGGCCACCAGGTGCCCACCAAGCTGCTCTATCATTTCCTCTCCTCAGCAGGACGGGGGGAGAAAGTAAGATGAAAAACTTATGGGTAGAGCTAAAGGCAGTTTAATAAAGAAAAACAAAGGCCACATGCGAAAGCAAAGGAAACAAACAAAAAAATTATTCTCTACTTCCCATGAGCAGGCTATGTCCAGCCACTTCCTGGGAAGTAGGGCCTTGGTACATGTAGCAGTTGCTTCAGAAGACAAATGCCTTAATAATGAATGCCCCTACCTCTTCCTCCTTTCTCTTATTCCAAACAACACTGTTGGGTAGGTTAGATCTCTGTCTACATTTCCCCCCAGAGAATTTAAACACAGTTTTGCAATTTGGCATTTGATAGGATTTTTCTTAATATGTTCAGGCTGCAAAACATCTTCTTTCTGCCTGTAAAGTTCAACGTATTTAGCTTTTTGGTCATCATCTGTGCACCAGCCTGGGTAGCCTGAAGCTTCCTGATTCTGGCGGAGGTGAAGCTTTATATAATCTAAGAAAAAAACTGCTAGCCCTCTGTTCAAAATGCCAAACCTCATAGATCTCACAAACCCTGTAGCCCTCCTCCAGAACCTTGTTCAGTTCCATGGAACACCAGGTACCCACAAGGGCTCTTTCTTCATTACTGGCTAGGTAGAGGGCCTGGCAGATTTCAGCACAAGTGTGGCATAAGGGAAACAATAGCTTGCCATTTACCCTCACGGGAAGCACAAGGAAAAAGAGCCCATGAAGCAGGTACACCTTTACTTTGACCATCCTGAAGTAGGCCATCAAGGTGTCAACAGCTTCAAAAATAACTTTGAGGTGCCCAAGAGGATATTGTTTTGTTGATGAAGGGATAGAGACTAGTAAAATCATAGTAATATATCTTTTCATCAGGGGCTGCTTTGTAATACAGACAAATGGCATTTGTCCTGCCACCAAAAAGCACACCTTTGGGGATCAGTGGCGTGGGAAGTTTGATCTTGGCTAATAACTCTGCAAGCTCCCCATCTGATTTTGTCATAGCGACCCACTCATGCTCCCATAGAGAGCTGATGTTAAAACCCGCTCTCTTTCTTTCGGTGGTCCATCTTTTGTTGTGCTGTGTAATACAAATATCCAAAGGTGGTCCCTGTCAAAGGATTCCAGTCATTTTCATGGTAGCATTTGATACAGCCATAGAAAAAGCATCCATTAAATTCGAAAGCTGTCAGCACCCCATTAACGACTGCATAGCCATCCAAGAAGTAGGATCCTGCTCTGCAGGGGGCTGTAGTAACTGGGAAGTCCCTTCCAGGAAGTCATCTACCCTTGTGGAAGACCTGATCACTGGCTCACCACATTCATAAAAACAGTTTGCATATAAGGGCCCTTGTGGTCCCCATAACCCCTTGCCAGTAAGACACTTGCTGCAAGGCAAAATTCATTTAGCTTTCCTAATTAGCAGTCTTTGTTGTAACAGGTTTTTCTAGCCTGTGAGTCAAGGCCTCAGAACTAACAGCCCCACCAACCCTTTTATCACCACCATCCTGCCTGCTATTCCTCTCTGCCCAAGACTAAACATGGTCTTTGTGTGCTAAAACTATTTGATTACTGTTGCACTCCTCAAAAATGGCTGTTAGCTGTACTAATTAATGGCCTCGTTTGTAACTGTGTGTTTTGCTTCAATGTCCTGTGAAAAGTTGCCATAGCCTTATCAGCACAGCTAGCACTTGTATGGCCACCCACCTGACTTTCAACAGCCTCTGTCATAGCACCACCACCAGCCCTTTTATCACCATCATACAGCTACTCTTCTGTACCAGATAATAAACATGGTCTTTCAGCTCTGAAACACCCCCATTGCGCTTACTGATCCACTTGCTTTTTCTGCAGTAGCTGTGGTGTCTTAAGAGCATGGGGCTGCAGTCTGTGTCCCAATGTTATCAATTAATATGTATAATATGATTGAAATAACCAGGGAGCTGCTAAAGTCCTGTCTACAGCTCCCCCCCCACATCAGTTAATATTTAAAGTAGGGTAACAATAACTAGACATGATTTAGGGTTTAGGAATAAACTATTAGACAATGGGGCTTTGTAGATAGGTAGAATGCTTATGTCAGAAAAGATAATGGATTGTAGTCTGATCAACAAACCTTGAAGAACCACTTGGAACTGCCAAGATAGAGTAAGAAGTAGGTAAAAGGTTATTTCTACAGGGGGAGATTGCAAACACCGACTCATTGACCACCTACTCAAATGATACCACCTACTCAAAAGAAGACAATGAAGGAAGAAGATAGAGTCTGCGCACTAATTTACATGAGAGGCAAAGAAGAAAGAACCAATCATTTAGGGAAATAATAATGAATATGTATTACTTAAGTATATAAATGTGGGAATTTTTGAGACAAAGGTGTGCTGTCTTGAGACAGGCACCCATTCATGTGCATCAATGAAATTAATTTGAAAATACCTCAACTCCGTGTGTTATTGGCTTGCACACCGGGTAAGCGAATCCACTTTTAGGACAACACCAAAGCCTGGGCCTTGCAGCTTTTGCAGTAATCAGTTCAGTCTAACAAACAGGACAGTCTTGATTGCATGCTTGGTCCTGTGCCTCTTGTTTGCATCATTGACTTAAGGACAAGGAAACACATATAGCAACCAGCCTGCACCTCACAATGGTCCTACAGGTAGATCCCTCACAACCATGGGGAAGGGGAGCTCCCCCACCATCACCTGCTCTCTCTGTGTGATGCCTTGAAACCTAGTTTGTGGTTCACAAACCCATTGGCCAGTTCTTCTGGTTTGCATTGCCTTTTGGGGGATCCCCTTTGCATCTTTTCCTTATTGTCCTTATGCACATTTTCTTCTGAAGTTAGCATTTTGTTCTGGTTTTCCATTTTTGCAGACAGCATTTCCTGTGTCTTACAGCACCATGCAAAGCCCAAAGTCTTCCCCAGTAAACCTGTCATCCTGTTAGGCCAGGCCCAGGTGCAGGGGCCTCTCATTCCAGCTCACAAGATTGGTCTCTTGTTTGCATGTGAGAGGGTTTTTGCCAGGGGCCCCTTGGTGGGCCTCCTAGGAGGAGTCCATAGCCCTTGGGCATGTTCCAGCTTGTCCATGCCCCCTTTTGGCATTCCTATGCCCTCTTGAATTCCCCCAACACCCCCTGAGACATGCCAGGGCTTGATCTGCAGTCCCTTAAAGTAGGGGCCCCTGACCCAACTTTTTACTTTTGTTTCATTCCTCTCTATTCACATTTAAACTTTAATTATTCATTCCATTAGCTCTTATTAAATAATGTTTTATCTATTTTAAATCTATGTTTTTATGGCTACATGTATTTAATTTCTATAGCTTTATAAATGCACATATCTATATAAAAATATACACACATATGTACATATATATATGGAAGTATATATAAAATAGTGTATCTATGTATAAATTAATAAAAATATATTTATACATAGTACACTCCTTTATATATACTTCTATATATGGATAAATTGTATATATTTTATATAAATTTATATATTTTTATATCTGAGCACTTCCTGGTCCAAAGGAGGTGGGCAGCTAATCACAGTGCTGCCTGAGAACACATGGGTATGACAGTGTTAAGAAATGGCTGTCAGCCAATCACAGCACAGTATGAAAACGTGGGGAATAACGCTGCCAGAAGCAGCACGTAATGACAGGGGTCTTCCTTGTCTGATGTGCTTCTGGGTACAACGGGACTGGCGGCTAGTCCTGCCAGCAAATCACATCTGCCTGAGAAAACGTGGGTATGACTGGTTCTTCTGGTTCACATGGTCTTTTTGCGAACTCCTTAGTCTTTTCTTTATTGTCCCCATGCGCATGTTCTTCTAAGGTTGGCATTTTGTTTTAGTTTTCCATTTTTGCAGATAGCATTCCCTGTGTCTTGCAGCACTGTGCAAAGAATCATAGCATTGTAGAATATCTCAAGTTGCAAGGGACCCATAAGAATCATCAAGTCCAACTCCCTGCTCCTCACAGGACTACCTAAAACTAAACCATATGATTAAGAGCATTGTCCAGATACTACTTGAACTCTGACAGTTTGATGCTGTGACAACTTCCCTGGGGAGTCTGTTCCAGTGACCAACCACCCTCCTGGTGAAGAACCTTTTCCTAATGATGTCCAATCTGAACTTCCCCTGATGCAGCTTCATTACATTTCCTCGTGTCCTATCGCTGGTCACCAGAGGATAGAGATCCACCAGAGAGGAGATCAGCACCTCCCCCTCCACTGCCCCAGTAACCCTGCATGGCCATCCTCTTGGGCTGGGCCCAGATGTAGAGACCTTTCAATACAGCTCACAGGACTGATCTCTTCTTTGCATGTGACAGAATCCACCCTCTTGAAGTTTCTACCCACCCCATACATCTCAGGGCTTATTCTACAGCCTTGTAAATTGTGGCACCCCAAACCTTGTCTTTTACTTTTGTTTAATTACTTTCTATTCACGTTTAAAGTTGTTGTGGTTTAACCCCAGCCAGCGACTAAGCACCACACAGCTGCTTGCTCACTCCTACCCCCTCCCAGTGGGATGGGGAGGAGAATCGAAAAAAAAAAGAAGTAAAACTCATGGGTTGAGAAAAAAACGGTTTAATAACTAAAGTAAAATAAAATATAATAATAGCAATAAAAATAAAAAATATAATAATAATAATTATAATGAAAATAGATACAATTAAAAAAACAAAAAAAAGAAAGAAAGAAAACCCAAGAAAAGACAACTGATGCACAATGCAATTGCTCACTACCCGCTGACCGATGCCCAAGCAATGATCTGCCCCTCTGGGCCAACTCCCCCCAATTTATATACTGAGCATGATGTTCTATGGTATGGAACATCCCTTTGGCTAGTTTGGGTCAGGTGTCCTGGCTATGCTCCCTCACAGCTTCTTGTACACCTGCTTGCTGGCAGAGCATGGGAAACTGAACAATTCTTAACTTAGGATAAGCGCTACTTAGCAACAACTAAAACATCAGTGTGTTATCAACATTATTCTCACACTAAATCCAAAACGCACTGTACCAGTTACTAGGAAGAAAATTAACTCTATCCCACACTTTCTGATACATTTCCAATTAATTGCCACCACTTTTCCTGTCTTTTAATATATACACAAGGATATCATTCCCATAGCCTATGGGTCATCTCTATCAAATGTCTGTTGAGTTCATTCAGTCCATGACTTTGGGCTCCATCTGGCATACCAGTCTGTCTGGGCAGAAGGAATAGTGCAAAGTCTGCTCAGTCAGCAGAGCAGGATCAGGCTTCAGTGCAGTGCAGCGGGCGGGTGACACTGGGCACAGCAGGAGGATGGTGTGTAGTGTTGGATTGTTGCATGCTGAAGTCAGTCCCACTTCCATCACCACTGTGCTTCGCTCAGTTTTATCAAAGTTCATTTTTCATTAATCTAAGTGATTCTTATTGTAATACCATTGATACAGTATATGACAATTATAATAATGATGACATACAGTGGGAGAGTTATATAGCAATCAACATCATATGATGTAACCTATTGGGTATTCTCACCTAAAATCAAATCCCCTTGAGGCACACATCGGACTTCTCCATCCTTCCACATCACACACCAAGTGCACCCAGGTCCTTGAGCAAAAGCAATCCCACGAATGGGTTTGCCTTTGCCAGAGGCAGGAGTAACCCAGACTGTCTTCCCTAACATATTTTTTTATGTGCACTGCAGGAACTTTATCTCCTTCTACAGTACATAAAAGTTCTGACTGGGCAGGGCCACCCCAATTGGCAGATCCTCTAGTGTTATCTAATCAGGTGGCTTTTGCTAAATGTGTATCCCAATGTTTGAAGGTTCCACCCCCCATTGCTCTCAGTGTAGTCTTTAACAGTCCATTGTATCCTTTAATTTTCCCAGAGGCTTGTGCATGATAGGGGATGTGATTGTCGTGGTTTAACCCCAGCCAGCAACTAAGCACCACACAGCGGGTCGCTGACTCCCCCCCCCCCGCCCCTGGTGGGATGGGGGAGAGAATCAGAAGAGTAAAAGTAAGAAAACTCATGAGTTGAGATAAAGACAGTTTAATAGGTAAAGCAAAATCTATGCACGCAAGCAAAGCAAAACAAGGAATTCATTCACCACTACCCATCGGCAGGCAGGTGTTCAGCCATCTCCAGGAAAGCAGGGCTCCATCACGCGTAACGGTTACTTGGGAAGACAAAACACCATAACTCTGAACGTCCCCCCCTTCCTTCTTCTCCCCCCAGTTTTATATGCTGAGCATGATGTCATATGGTCTGGAATATCCCTGTGGTCAGTTGGGGTCAGCTGTCCCAGCTGTGACCCCCCCCCAACTTCTTGTGCACCCCCAGCCTGCTCGCTGGTGGGGTGGTGTGAGAAGCAGAAAAGCCCTTGAATCTGTATAAGCACTGCTCAGCAATACCAAAACATCCCTGTGTTATCAACACTGTTTTCAGCACAAATCCAAAACATAGCCCCATACTAGCTACTATGAAGTAAATTAACTCTAACCAAGCCAAAACCAGCACAGTGATATACCCACTCAATGCCATGCTCTTTGGCCCAGGTGTCTATGAGGTTGTTTCGGAAATGAGTCCCGTTGCCTAACTCAATTCTTTCTGGGGTGCCGTGTCGCCATAAGACTTGCTTTTCAACGCCCAGGAGAGTGTTCCGGGCGGTGGCATGGGGCACAGAATATGTTTCCAGCCATCCGGTGGTTGCTGCCACCATTGTAAGCACATAGCGCTTGCCTTGGCGAGTTTGTGGGAGTGTGATGTAGTCAATCTGCCAGGCCTCCCCTTGTTTATATTTCAGCCATCGCCCTCCATACCACAGGGGCTTTAACCACTTGGCTTGCTTGATTGCAGCACGTTTTACATTCATGGATAACCTGTGCGATAGTGTCCATGGTCAAGTCCACCCCTCAATCGCGAGCCCATCTATATGTTGCATCTCTTCCCTGATGACCTGAGGTGTCATTGGCCCAGTGAGCTATAAATAGCTCACCCTTATGTTGCCAGTCCAGATCCACCTGAGCCATTCCAACCTTAGCAGCCTGATCCACCTGCTGGTTGTTTTGATGTTCTTCAGTGGCCCAACTCTTGGGTACATGAGCATCTACATGATGTACTTTTACAACCAGATTCTCCAGCCGAACAGCGATCTCTTGCCACAATGGGGCAGCCCAGATGGGTTTACCTTTGTGTTGCCAGTTATGCTGCTTCCATTGCTGTAACCACCCCCACAGGGCATTTGCCACCATCCATGAGTCAGTATAGAGATAGAGCACTGGCCACTTCTCTCTTTCAGCATTATCTAATGCTAGCTGGATGGCTATCACCTCTGCAAACTGACTCGATTCACCTTCTTCTTCAGCAGTTTCTGTGACTTGTCGTATAGGACTCCATACAGCAGCCTTCCACCTCCGATGCTACTCCTAAAAACTGGATCTCCCGTGCAGGTCCCTTGACCTTACTTTCTTTTATGGCAAAACCAGCCTTCAAAAGGATTTGGATTATTTTCTTCCCTTTCTCAAAAACTTTTTCTGCTGTGTTGCCCCATACGATGATGTCATCAATGTACTGCAGGTGTTCTGGAGCTTCACCTTTTTCCAGTGCAGTCTGGATTAGTCCATGGCAAATGGTGGGGCTGTGTTTCCACCCCTGGGGCAGTCGATTCCAGGTGTACTGGACACCCCTCCAAGTAAAAGCAAACTGTGGCCAACACTCTGCTTCCAAAGGGATTGAAAAAAATAAATTAGTGATATCAATTGTGGCATACCACTTGGCTGCCTTTGACTCTAGTTCGTATTGAAGTTCTAGCATATCTGGAACGGCAGCACTCGGCGGCGGTGTGACTTCATTCAGGCCACAATAGTCAACTGTTAGTCTCCACTCCCCATTAGACTTTCGCACTGGCCATATGGGGCTGTTAAAGGGTGAGCAAGTCCTACTGATCACCCCTTGGCTCTCCAGTCGACGAAACAGCTTATGGATGGGAATCAGGGAATCTCGGCTGGTGCGATATTGCCGCCGGTGCACCGTTGTGGTAGCAATTGGCACTTGTTGTTCTTCAACCCTCAGCAACCCCACAATTGAAGGGTCTTGAGAGAGACCAGGTAGGGTAGACAGCTGTTCAACGCCCTCCATCTCCAAGGCAGCTATACCAAAAGCCCATCGATACCCCTTTGGGTCCTTAAAATACCCTCTCCTGAGATAGTCTATGCCAAGGATACACGGAGCCTCTGGACCAGTCACAATGGGGTGTTTCTGCCATTCATTCCCAGTTAGGCTTACTTCAGCTTCCAATACAGTTAACTCTTGGGATCCCCCTGTCACACCAGAAATACAGATGGGTTCTGCCCCTTTATAGCTTGATAGCATTAGAGTACACTGTGCGCCGGTGTCTACTAGAGCCTTGTACTCCTGTGAGTCTAATGTGCCAGGCCATCGAATCCACACAGTCCAATAGACCCGGTTGTCCCTTTCCTCCACCTGGCTGGAGGCAGGGTCCTCTAGTCTTGGTCATAGTATTTGTTACTCACTTTTTGTAAAAATGGGTTAGAATTCCTTCTCATAGGATCAGGAGTAAGATCAGCCCTTCCACTCTGTCCAACACACTACTCACGCTGCCCACTGGAGAGTGGAGCAGCAATTTTCCTGGAAGAACCCTCATCTGTGATTGATTGGTTTTCTTTGCAATTCACGTACCCATGCATCAAGAGTTGAGGTAGATGTTCCATCCCACTTCATCATATCCTCTCTGTGTTCATGCAGGTAAGACCACAGGGCACCTCGTGGCACGTACCTTCTATATTCTCTCTCTTGAGCAGAGGGACGCTTATTCCTAGTAGCTGAGATACTAGTCTGTACAGATGGGAGGCAGAACTTAAATCTCTGGAACTCTCAGGACAGTTTCTCAGGGAGTATGTCTAGCAGTTTCTCCACAGCCGAGACGAGGGAGGAAGAGATGCTTTCTTTGTATTGCTGGAGTTGGCCAGCCGATTCATCCATTCTCAGTGCCTCTTCGTCTTTCCAGGTCAGTACTGCCAATGGGTTGGCATACGACTATGGCACGCTCCGTAAAAACTTCCGCCACATGGGTCATGTGCGTTGGACTTCGTCTGGATCTCTGGATAATTGTGCATTGTCCGGGTCATATTAAATCATCTCTAGCACAGCTAATTCCCTCAAGTACTGGATACCTCTCTCCATGGTGGTCCACTTGCCTAGGTGACGTAACATTATCCTTGAAGGGGTATCTTTACTTCACGCCTGACAGAAGTCGCCTCCAGAGGCTGAGGACTTGTGTCTTTCTCCCAATCACCTTGTCAATGCCCCCTTCCCTAGTGTGGTGGGTTGACCCAGGCTGAACACCAGGTGCCCACCAAAGCTGTTCTATCACTCCCCCCTCCTCAGCTGGACAGGGGAGAGAAAATATAACAAAGGGCTTGTGGGTCGAGATAAGGACAGGAGAGATCACTCACCAGTTACCGTCACAGGCAAAACAGACTCAGCTTGGGGAAAATTAACTTGATTTATTACAAATCAACCAGAGAAGGGTAGTGAGAAATAAAACCAAATCTCAGAACACCTTCCCTCCACCCCTCCCTTCTTCCCGGGCACAACTTCACTCCCGGATTCTCTACCTAACCCCCCCAGCGGCACAGGGGGACGGGGAATGGGGTTTACGGTCAGTTCATCACACATTATTTCTGCTGCTTCATCCTCCTCAGGGGCAGGACTCATCACACTCTTCCCACTGCTCCAGCGTGGGGTCCCTCCCACGGGAGACAGTCCTCCACGAACTTCTCCACGTGGGTCCTTCCCACGGGCCGCAGTTCTTCACGAACTGCTCCAGCATGGGTCCTTTCCAAGGGGTGCAGTCCTTCAGGAGCACACTGCTCCAGCGTGGGTCCCCCACGGGGTCACAAGTCCTGCCAGAAAACCTGCTCCGTGGGCTCCTCTCTCCACAGATCCGCAGGTCCTGCCAGGAACCTGCTCCAGCGCGGGCTTCCCACGGGGTCACAGCCTCCTTCGGGCACCCACCTGCTCCGGCGTGGGGTCCTCCACGGGCTGCAGGTGGATATCTGCTCCACCATGGACCTCCATGGGCTGCAGGGGGACAACCTGCCTCACCATGGTCTTCACCACGGGCTGCAGGGGAATCTCTGCTCCGGCGCCTGGAGCACCTCCTCCCCCTCCTTCTTCACTGACCTTGGTGTCTGCAGCGTTGTTTCTCTTACATGTTCTCACTCTCTCTCTGGCTGCCGTTTCTCTCTGTCTCTCCCAACTTTTTTTTTCCTTCTTAAAAATGTTATCACAGAGGCGTTACCACTATCACTGATTGGCTCGGCCTTGGCCGGCAGCGGGTCCAACTTAGAGCCGGCTGGTATGGGCTCTGTCGAACACAGGGGAAGCTTCCAGCAGCTTCTTACAGAAGCCACCCCTGTAACCCCCCCCGCCTCCAAAACCTTGCCACGCAAAGCCAATACACCTAGACAGGGATCCTAGCTCCTTGGCTTCCTTACCCTCCAATTACAAACTACTGGCCCCATTGTCCCAGCATCGGAGCAGCCAAGTGATAATGTGCTTGTCTGGACGATGGCTGAAATCTTTTTGCATATCCCACAGCTCACTCAGGGATAGGGATCAGGTGATTACATCTGGTTCTGCCTCTTCCTCCTGTTCACGTGATGACCCTGGTTCACCTTCATCCCTCACTGCGCAAACTGATTTTTTTGTATATTTCTTCTTCTGTTTAGGGGTGACTGATACTGCCACTGGTTGATTCTCCAGTTCAGCAGCATCACCTATTGCTGGAGTTTGAATAGCCACAGTGTCTGCCACCAGGGTCTGAGTAGCCTCACGGGGGTTGATCTCTGGGTGGTACTTCTAAATAGCTGTTTAACCCTAAACAAGACCGGAACCACATTCAGGAACATGATAGTTCCTAGCAATAGGACCATGCTGGTTTCAACATTCCAAGGATATTTAAAATTTGCAAAATTCGCAAAATTCTCAAATACTATTGTAATTAGCCTGGCGGAGAAGGTGAAGAAAGGTGTCTCGCCCATAGGTTGGCTGCCCGAGGAGAAAAGGTAAAAGGTGTAATTATTAATAGCTTCCACTAGATGGCTCCCGAAGTACAGAGGTGACAGCAATGTGAGTACAACACTAGATTAGTCCCACGACCGATGATTTTATTGTACTATAAACCAGTGTGTCGTGGTATAACCCCAGCCAGCAACTAAGCACCACACAGCCGCTCACTCGCTCCCCCCCCACCCAGTGGGATGGGGGAGAAAATCGTGAAAAAGAAGTAAAATTCGTGGGTTGAGATAAGAACGGTTTAATAGAACAGAAAAGAAGAAACTAATAATGACAATGATAACACTAATAAAATGACAACAGTAATAATAAAAGGATTGGAATGTACAAATGATGCACAGTGCAATTGCTCACCACCCGCCAATCGACACCCAGCTAGTCCCCGAGCAGTGATAACCCCCCCCACACTCCCCCCAGTTTATGTGACGTCCCATGGGATGGAATACCCCGTTGGCCAGTTTGGGTCAGCTCCCCCGGCTGTGTCCTGTGCCAACTTCTTGTGCCCCTCCAGCTTTCTCACTGGCTGGGCATGAGAAGCTGATAAGTCCTTGACTTCAGACTAAACATTACTTAGCAACAACTGAAAACATCAGTGTGTTATCAACATTCTTCTCATACTGAACACAAAACATAGCACTGTACCAGCTACTAGGAAGACAATTAACTCTATCCCAGCTGAAACCAGGACAGTATCCACCCCTTATTCTATACCATTGACGTCATGCTCAGTTCCCATACCTTTAGGTACATCCTGGTCAATCATCATCACCTTTCCGTCTCTTTGGGACATATGAACAGTGATATATATATACATGTATATGTGTATACACACACCGAGATATCATCCCTTTAGTTTATGGGTCATGTTCATAAAACATTCGTTGAGTTCATTTAGTTCCCGACTCTGGGCTCCATCTGTCATACCAGTCTTTCTGGGCAGGAGGGATGGTGCAAAGTCCTCTCAGTCGGTAGGGCAGGATCGGGCTTCAGTGCGGTGTGGTGAGCAGGTGACATTGGACGCAGCAGAAGGATGGTGTGCACTGTTGGATTGTTGCATGCTGGAGTCAGTTCTGGTTCTATCACTACTGCGCTTTGCTCAGTTTTATCACAGTTCATTCTTGCTTGATCTAAGTGATGCTTACTGTAGTACTATGGATATAGCATATAACAATTATAGTAATGATAACATACAGTAGCAGGGTTATATAGCAACTAATATCATACAGTTTAATTCTGGCTATTCTCACCTAAAATCAAATCCCCTTGAGGCACACATTGGACTTCCCCATCTTTTTGCATCACCCAACAAGTGTACCCAGGCCCTTGAGCAAAAGCAATCCCACGAATGGGTTTACCTTTGCCTGAGGCAGGAGTAACCCAGACTGTTTTCCCTAACATATTTTTTATGTGCACTACAGGGACTTTATCCCCTTCTACAGTACGTAAAAATTCTGACTGGGCAGGGCCACCCCGATTGGCAGATCCTCTGGTGTTGACTAAACCAGGTGGTTTTTGCTAAATGTGTATCCCAATGTTTGAAAGTTCCACCCCCCATTGCTCTCAGTGTAGTCTTTAACAGTCCATTGTATTGTTCAATTTTCCCAGAGGCTGGTGCATGATAGGGGATATGATACACCCACTCAATGCCATGCTCTTTGGCCCAGGTGTCTATGAGGTTGTTTCGAAATGAGTCCCGTTACTGACTCAATTCTTTCTGGGGTGCCATGTCGCCACAAGACCTGCTTTTCAACGCCCAGGATAGTGTTCTGGGCGGTGGCATGGGGCACTTGCCTTGGCGAGTTTGTGGGAGTGTGATATAGTCAATCTGCCAGGCTTCCCCATATTTATATTTCAGCCATTACCCTCCATACCACAGGGCCTTTAATCGCTTGGCTTGCTTAATTGCAGCACACGTTTCACATTCATGGATAACCTGTGTGACAGTGTCCATGGTCAAGTCCACCCCTCGATCACGAGCCCATCTATATGTTGCATCTCTTCCCTGATGGCCTGAGGTATCATGGGCCCACTGAGCCATAAATAGCTCACCCTTATGTTGCCAGTCCAGATCCACCTGAGCCACTTCAATCTTGGCAGCCTGATCCACCTGTTGGTTGTTCTGATGTTCTTCAGTGGCCCAACTCTTGGGTACATGAGCATCTACATGACGTACTTTTACAACCAGATTCTCTAGCCGGGACGCAATATTTTGCCACAGTGTGGCAGCCCAAATGGGTTTACCTCTGCGCTGCCAGTTGCTCTGCTTCCATTGCTGTAGCCACCCCCACAGGGCATTTGCCACCATCCATGAGTCAGTATAGAGATAGAGCACTGGCCACTTCTCTCTTTCAGCATTATCTAATGCTAGCTGGATGGCTATCACCTCTGCAAACTGACTCGATTCACCTTCTCCTTCAGCAGTTTCTGCGACTTGTTGTGTAGGACTCCATACAGCAGCCTTCCACCTCCGATGCTTTCCCACAATGCGACAGGACTCATCAGTGAACAGGACATATTGCCTCTCATTGTCTGGCAGTTTATTATACAGCGGGGCCTCTTCAGCACGTGTCACCTCCTCCTCTGGCGACATTCCAAAATCTTTGCCTTCTGGCCAGTCCGTGATCACTTCCACAATTCTTGGGCGACTGGGGTTCCCTATGCGAGCTCGTTGTGTGATCAGTGCGGCCCACTTATTCCATGTAGCATCAGTTGCATGATGTGTAGAGGAGACCCTCCCTTTGAACATGCACCCAGCACTGGCAGTCGGGGTGCTAAGAGGAGCTGTGTTTCAGTACCAACCACTTCTGAGGCAGCTCAAACTCCTTCATATGCTGCCAATATCTCTTTTTCAGTTGGAGTATAGCGAGCCTCGGATCCTCTGTATGCCCGACTCCAAAACCCCAGAGGTCAGCCTCGGGTCTCCCCAGGTGCTTTCTGCCAGAGGCTCCAGGTAGGACCATTCTCCCCGGCTGCAG
This sequence comes from Gypaetus barbatus, assembly GCA_028022735.1. NCBI lineage: Eukaryota > Metazoa > Chordata > Aves > Accipitriformes > Accipitridae > Gypaetus > Gypaetus barbatus. The sequence continues at coordinate 16,633,640 of CM051561.1, read as the reverse complement.
TGTAGAGCACATTTTTAACATCTTGTCCTGCCCGGACTGGCCCAAGGGCTACTGCATGAACAATCTCCCGTTTAATTTGTTCAAAGGCTTGTTGTTGCTCAGGGCCTCATTTAAAATCATTCTTCTTCCATGTCACTTGATAGAGAGGGCTTACAATCAGACTGTAATTTGGAATATGCATTCTCCAGAAACCCACGACACCTAAGAAAGCCTGTGTTTCCTTTTTATTAGTCGGTGGAGACATAGCTGCTATTTTGTTGATCATGTCCATTGGGATCTGACGACGTCCATCTTGCCATTTTATTCCTAAAAACTGGATCTCCTGTGCAGGTCCCGTGACCTTACTTTCTTTTATGGCGAAAGCAGCTTTCAGAAGGATTTGGATTATTTTTTTCCCTTTTTCAAAGACTTCTGCCGTGTTACCCCATTGTCCTGGTTTCAGCTGGGATAGAGTTAACTGTCTTCCTAGTAGCTGGTACAGTGCTATGTTTTGAGTTCAGTATGAGAAGAATGTTGATAACACTGATGTTTTCAGTTGTTGCTAAGTAATGTTTAGTCTGAAGTCAAGGACTTTTCAGCTTCTCAAGCCCAGCCAGCGAGAAAGCTGGAGGGGCACAAGAAGCTGGCACAGGACACAGCCAGGGCAGCTGACCCAAAGTGGCCAACGGGGTATTCCATACCATGGGACATCACATAAACTGGGGGGAGTGTGGGGGTGGTTATCACCGCTCGGGGACTAGCGGGGTGTCAATCGGCGGGTGGTGAGCAATTGCACTGCGCATCATTTGTATATTCCAATCCTTTTATCATTACTGTTGTCATTTTATTAGTGTTATCATTATCATTATTAGTTTCTTCTTTTCTGTTCTATTAAACCGTTCTTATCTCAACCCACGAATTTTACTTCTTTTTCCTGATTTTCTCCCCCGTCCCACTAGGTGGGGGGAGCGGGTAAGCGGCTGTGTGGTGCTTAGTTGCTGGCTGGGGTTAAACCATGACAGTCCTTTTTGGCACCCAATGTGGGGCTCGAAGGGTTGAGATAACGACAAACCTGGCCAGAGCTTGTTAAAACAAATTTGTTATAAGCATTCATTATATTGGTCTAATAGTCGCTGCTCATTATGTTGATTTATATGTTCTTAGAGTTGTTGCTCTGGTTTTTAAAGTTCTGTTATGTATCACCTCGCTTGCTGTATGTAGTCCCTCTTCTGCTGCTTATCATCCGTGGGAGGTGGATTAAGGTTTTCCTTTTGATGTATTGTATAACACTGGTTTATGGTATGATAAAGTCATTGGTTGGGGGATTAATCCGGTATTTGCACTCAGCATTGTCACCTTTATATTCCGGGAGCCATCTGTGGGAAACTATTAATAATTACACCATTTACCTTTCCTCTTTGGAAAACCAGTCTATGAGTGGAGTACCTTTCTTCCCCTCTCCTTTCTCCTTCAGTCCAGTTACAATGGTGTTTGTGAATTTTGGAAAATTTGAATACCCTTGGGATGTTGAGACCAGCACGGTCCTAGCCCTACTGCTGGGAATTAGCATGCTCCTGAATGTGGTTCAGCTCTTGTTTAAGGTTAAACATCTATTTAAGAAGGTCACCCAGAGATCTGCCCCGAGGCTGGATAATTATGAGTGGCAGGGTGTGTGGGGTAGTATGGGCAAGTACCTAGAAAAGTGGGCACCTCCAATGTTTTGGAAATTCACCCCTGAACAAGTGCAGAATCCGGAAGAACTAGTAAAATATTTGGAAAAGGTGTGCTGTCACCCCGGCAGCTCCAGAGAGATACAAATCCCTGCAACGTGCTGGGGCCTGGCCCATGCCTATCGAGCCCTGTTCAACACCGCTCACTACCCTCAAGGGGAAGAGAGGGTCTCTGGACCTAACAACAAAATGATGAGCACTGCAGTCACCCAAACCTCGGCAATGGGCGCTGCGGTCCCTCCAGCCCTGGCGACGAGCACTGTGGCTACCCAAACCTCAGCGACGGGCACTGCAGCCCCTCCAGCCCCGGCAACGAGCACGGCAGCTACCCAAACCTTGGCGACAGACACTGCGCTTATCCAAAACCCGGCGAGTGGTACTGCAACTGAACCAGCGGACCAACCTGCACCAGTATCAGTTGCCCCCGTACAGAAGAAGAGATATACAAAAAAATCAGCTCGCTTAGCAAAGGATGAAGGTGAACCAGGGTCATCACGGGAACAGGAGGAAGAGGCAGAACCAGAGGTAATCACCCGGTCCCTATCCTTGAGTGAGCTGAAGGATATGTGAAAAGATTTCGGCTGCCATAGAGGTGAGCATATTATCACCTGGCTCCTCCGATGCTGGGACAATGGCGCTAATAGCTTGGAATTAGAAGGTAGGGAAGCCAAGCAGCTGGGATCGCTTGCCAGGGAAGGTGGCATTGACAAGGCAATTGGAAAAGGGACACAAGCCATCAGCCTCTGGAGGCGACTCCTGTCAAGTGTGAAGGAAAGGCACCCCATCAAGGAAGATGTTGTATACCAATCCAGCAAGTGGACCACCATGGAAAGAGGTATCCAATACCTGAGGGAATTAGCCGTGCTAGAGATGATTCATTATGACCCAGACAACCCACAATTACCCAAAGATCCAGACAAAGTCCAATGCACATGACCCATGTGGTGGAAGTTTGTACGGAGCGTACCATCGTCCTATGCCAATTCACTGTCGATAATGACCTGGAAAGACGAAGAGGCACCAACAGTGGATGAAGTGGCCCGCCAACTCCGGCAATACGAAGAAAATCTCTCGTCCTCCCTACAAGCCTGCATTTCGGCTGTGGAGAAGCTGTCTGTCCTGGGTTCAGCTGGGATAGAGTTAATTTTTTACAGGAACCTGGGAGGTGAGGGGGGGGCACAGCCAGGACAGCTGACCTGAACTAGCCAAGGAGCTATTCCATACCATGTGACATCATGCTCAGTATATATATGGGGAGCAGGCTGGGGGGAGCTCTCGACTTTCGGTGGGGGAAGTGGTGGAGCGTCGGGTTCCGGGTGGTGAGCAGTTGCACTGTGCATCACTCCTTTTGTATTTTCTTTTGTTAGTACCGTTGTTGTTGTTGTAACCTCTCTTTTTGTGCAGTCCCAGTAAACTGCCCTTATCTCAACCCTCGAGGTCCCGGTTTTTTTTTTCCTTTTCTCCCCTCTGATTCTCCTCCCCATCCCGCCGGAGGGGGGCGGGAGGAGTGAGCGAGCGGCTGCGTGGTCCTTTGTTACCAGCTGGGCTGAAACCACGACAGTCCTTTTTGGCGCCCAACGTGGGGCACGAAGGGTTGAGATAACGACAGATCTGGCCAGAGCGTGTTGAAACAAATTTCTTGTATTAGAAATGCATTTCTTATATTAGATAAATAGATGCTAGTTACAATGTTGGTTCGTTTGTTTACATGGTGGCGCTTTGTAAGTTCTTATATGCTCTATGTATTGCCTGTAGTTACATTTATCACCTCTGGGAGAAGGATTGGGATTATCATTTTGCTATACTGGGCAATGTCGACTTGTGAAATGATTACATCACTGGTCATGAGGTTAAGCTGGTATCTGTATGAAGCAGTGATATCATTTCCATACTTTGGGCACCTTCTATTGGATTTTATTGGTAATTACACCCAACCCATGGGGAAGTCGGGGGGGATACTTCCCCCCATCCGTTCACCTCCCTTCTCTCCTTCCGGCTAATTACAACAGCTTTTGAGAATTTTGAATATCCTTGGGATGTGCAAGCCAGTGTGCTGTTAGTGCTATGCCTCCTGAATGTGTTTCAGGTCTTGTTTAGGGCTACACAAAGGCTCTTTAAGAGTACCACCCAGAGATCTGCCCCAAAGCTGGATATTCATGGGTGGCACGGCATGTGGAAGGATATGGGCAGGTATCTAGAGAACTTCTCACCTCCAGTGGCTTGGAAGTTCACTCCCGAACAACTACAAAACCCTCATGAAGTGGTAGAATATTTGAAAGGAAAATGCTGTGGCTATTCCAGAGACGCACAACTCACTGCACTGTGCTGGGCCCTGGCCAGTATCTACCAAACACTGCTTGATATTATGCAGCACCCTCAGGGGGAAAAGAGGGAAAACAGGGCTACAGGCACCGTGGCTACCCCTTCCCCGGCGGCAGGCACCATGGCTACCCCTACCCCGGCGACAGGCAGCGTGGCTACCCCAACCCTGGCGATAGGTACTGCAGCGAAACCAGAGAACCAACCTGTGCCAGTATCAGTTGCCCCTGTACAGAAAAAGAAACACACAAAGAAATCAGTTTGCTTAGCGATAGATGAAAATGAACCAGGGCCATCGCCAGAACAGGAGGAAGAGGCAGAACCTGAAATAATCACCCGATCTCTATCCCTGAGTGAGTTGCGTGACATGCGAAAAGATTTTAGCCGCCACCCAGGTGAGCACATTGTTACCTGGCTGCTCCGATGCTGGGATAATGGGGCCAGTAGTTTGGAATTAGAGGGTAAGGAAGCCAAACAGTTGGGCTCTCTGTCTAGGGAAGGGGGCATTGACAAGGCGATTGGGAGAAAGACACAAGTCCTCAGCCTCTGGAGGCGACTTCTGTTAGGTGTAAAGGAAAGATACCCCTTCAAGGATGAAGTTACATGTCACCAAGGCAAATGGACCACCATGGAGAGAGGTATCCAGTACCTGAGGGAATTAGCCATGCTGGAGGTGATTTATAATGATCCAGAAAATGCGCAGTCACCCACAGATCCAGATGAAGTCCAATGCACACAACCGATGTGGCGGAAGTTTCTACGAAGTGCACCACCAACCTATGCCAACTCATTGGCAGTAATGTCCTGGAAAGAAGGGAATGGACAAACGGTGGACGAATTGGCTGTCCAACTCTGGCAATACGAAGGAAGTCTCTCTTCCTCCCTACGGGCCTGTGTCTCGGCTGTAGAGGAATTGTCCCGAGAGTTCCAGCAATTCAAGGTGGATATGTCCTCCTCCCCACCTGTACAGGCCCGCATCGCAGCTATTGGGAGTAAGCATTCCTCTGCCCAAGAGAGAGGAGAGAGAAGGTACACACGACGGGCTAACCTGTGGTTTTACCTGCGTGACCATGGAGAGGACATGAGGAAGTGGGATGGAGAACCTACCTCAGTCCTGGATGCACAGGTACGGGAGTTGCGAGAAAAAGCAATCAGAAAAGAGGATTCTTCTTGGAAAAATGCCGCTCCGGTTTCCCGTGAGCAGTCCCCCAGACGGAGTAGAAGGGCTGATCTCATTTCTGATCCTCTTGAAGGGACTTCTGATTCACGTTTGCGAAAAGTGAGTAACGGATACTCTAACCAGGATTAGGGGGGCCCTGCCTCCAGCCAGGTGGAGGAAAGGGACAACCGAGTCTACTGGACAGTGTGGATTCGATGGCCTGGCACATCAGACCCACAGGAATATAAGGCTCTAGTAGACACTGGTGCACAATGTACCCTAATGCCATCAAGTTATAAAGGGGCAGAACCCATCTGTATCTCTGGTGTGACGGGGGGATCCCAAGAGCTAACTGTATTGGAAGCTGAAATGAGTCTAACCGGGAATAAGTGGCATAAACACCCCATTGTGACTGGCCCAGAGGCCCCGTGCATCCTTGGTATAGACTATCTCAGGAGGGGGTACTTCAAGGACCCAAAAGGGTACCGTTGGGCCTTTGGTATAGCTGCATTGGAGACGGAGGAAATTGAACAGCTGTCTACCCTGCCTGGTCTCTCTCAAGACCCTTCGGTTGTGGGGTTGCTGAGGGTTGAAGAACAACAGGTGCCAATTGCTACCACGACGGTGCACCGGTGGCAATATCGCACCAACTGAGACTCCCTGATCCCCATCCATAAGCTGATTCGCCAACTGGAGAGCCAAGGAGTGATCAGCAAGACTCACTCACCCTTTAATAGTCCCATATGGCCAGTGCGGAAATCTAATGGGGAATGGAGACTAACAGCAGATTACCGTGGGCTGAATGAAGTCACACCACTGCTGAGCGCTGCTGTGCCAGATATGTTAGAACTTCCAGATGAACTGGAATCAAAGGCAGCCAAGTGGTATGCCACAATTGACATTGCTAATGCATTTTTCTCCATTCCTTTGGCAGTGGAGTGCAGGCCACAGTTTGCTTTCACTTGGAGGGGTGTCCAGTACACATGGAATCGACTGCCCCAGGGGTGGAAACACAACCCCACCATTTGCCATGGACTGATCCAGGCTGCACTGGAAAAAGGTGAAGCTCCAGAACACCTGCAGTACATTGATGACATCATCGTATGGGGCAACACAGCAGAAGAAGTCTTTGAAAAAGGGAAGAAAATAATCCAAATCCTTTTGAAGGCTGGTTTTGCCATAAAAGAAAGTAAGGTCAAGGGACCTGCACAGGAGATCCAGTTCTTAGGAATAAAATGGCAAGATGGATGTCGTCAGATCCCAATGGACGTGATCAACAAAATAGCAGCTATGTCCCCACCGACCAATAAAAAGGAAACACAGGCTTTCTTAGGTGTTGTGGGTTTTTGGAGAATGCATATTCCAAATTACAGTTAAATTGTAAGTCCTCTCTACCAAGTTACCTGGAAGAAGAACGACTTTAAATGGGGGCCTGAACAACGACAAGCCTTTGAAAAAACTAAGCGGGAGATTGTTCATGCAGTGGCCCTTGGGCCAGTCTGGGCAGGACAAGATGTTAAAAATGTGCTCTACACTGCAGCCGGGGAGAATGGCCCTACCTGGAGCCTCTGGCAGAAAGCACCTGGGGAGACCTGAGGCTGACCCCTGGGGTTTTGGAGTCGGGCATGCAGAGGATCCGAGGCTCGCTATACTCCAACTGAAAAAGAGATATTGGCAGCATATGAAGGAGTTTGAGCTGCCTCAGAAGTGGTTGGTACTGAAACACAGCTCCTCTTAGCACCCCGACTGCCAGTGCTGGGCTAGATGTTCAAAGGGAGGGTCTCCTCTACACATCATGCAACTGATGCCACATGGAGTAAGTGGGCCGCACTGATCACACAACGAGCTCGCATAGGAAACCCCAGTCGCCCAGGAATTGTGGAAGTGATCACGGACTGGCCAGAAGGCAAAGATTTTGGAATGTCGCCAGAGGAGGAGGTGACACGTGCTGAAGAGGCCCCGCTGTATAATAAACTGCCAGACAATGAGAGGCAATATGTCCTGTTCACTGATGGGTCCTGTCGCATTGTGGGAAAGCATCGGAGGTGGAAGGCTGCTGTATGGAGTCCTACACGACAAGTCGCAGAAACTGCTGAAGGAGAAGGTGAATCAAGTCAATTTGCAGAGGTGAAAGCCATCCAGCTAGCTTTAGACATTGCTGAAAGAGAGAAGTGGCCAGTGCTCTATCTCTATACTGACTCATGGATGGTGGCAAATGCCCTGTGGGGGTGGCTACAGCAATGGAAGCAGAGCAACTGGCAGCGCAGAGGTAAACCCATTTGGGCTGCCGCACTGTGGCAAAATATTGCATCCCGGCTAGAGAATCTGGTTGTAAAAGTACGTCATGTAGATGCTCATGTACCCAAGAGTTGGGCCACTGAAGAACATCAAAACAACCAACAGGTGGATCAGGCTGCCAAGATTGAAGTGGCTCAGGTGGACCTGGACTGGCAACATAAGGGTGAGCTATTTATGGCTCAGTGGGCCCATGATACCTCAGGCCATCAGGGAAGAGATGCAACATATAGATGGGCTCGCGATTGAGGGGTGGACTTGACCATGGACACTATCGCACAGTTTATCCATGAATGTGAAACATGCTGCAATCAAGCAAGCCAAGTGGTTAAAGCCCCTGTGGTATGGAGGATGATGGCTGAAATATAAATATGGGGAAGCCTGGCAGATTGACTATATCACACTCCCACAAACTCACCAAGGCAAGCGCTATGAGCTTACAATGGTGGAAGCAACCACCGGATGGCTGGAAACATATTCTGTGCCCCATGCCACCGCCCAGAACACTATCCTGGGCCTTGAAAAGCAGGTCTTGTGGCGACATGGCACCCCAGAAAGAATTGAGTCAGACAATGGGACTCATTTCCGAAACAACCTCATAGACACCTGGGCCAAAGAGCATGGCATTGAGTGGGTGTATCATATCCCCTATCATGCACCAGCCTCTGGGAAAATTGAGCGATACAATGGACTGTTAAAGACTACACTGAGAGCAATGGGGGGGTGGAACTTTCAAACATTGGGATACACATTTAGCAAAAACCACCTGGTTAGTCAACACCAGAGGATCTGCCAATCAGGGTGGCCCTGCCCAGTCAGAATTTTTACGTACTGTAGAAGGGGATAAAGTCCCTGTAGTGCACATAAAACATATGTTAGGGAAAACAGTCTGGGTTACTCCTGCCTCAGGCAAAGGCAAACCCATTCGTGGGATTGCTTTTGCTCAAGAACCTGGGTACACTTGTTGGGTGATGCAAAAAGATGGGGAAGTCCAATGTGTGCCTCAAGGGGATTTGATTTTAGGTGAGAATAGCCAGAATTAAACTGTATGATATTAGTTGCTATATAACCCTGCTACTGTATGTTATCATTACTATAATTGTTATATGCTATATCCATAGTGCTATAGTAAGCATCACTTAGATCAAGCAAGAATGAACTGTGATAAAACTGAGCAAAGCGCAGTAGTGATAGAACCAGAACTGACTCCAGCATGCAACAATCCAACAGTGCACACCATCCTTCTGCTGTGTCCAATGTCACCTGCTCGCCACACCGCACTGAAGCCCGATCCTGCCCTACCAACTGAGAGGACTTTGCACCATCCCTCCTGCCCAGGAAGACTGGTATGACAGATGGAGCCCAGAGTCGGGAACTAAATGAACTCAACGAATGTTTTCTGAACATGACCCATAAACTAAAGGAATGATATCTCGGTGTGTGTATACACATATACATGTGTGTATATATATATCTCACTGTTCATATGTCCCAAAGAGACGGAAAGGTGATGATGATTGACCAGGATGTAACTACAGGTATGGGAACTGAGCATGACATCAATGGTATAGAATAAGGGGTGGATACTGTCCTGGTTTCAGCTGGGATAGAGTTAATTGTCTTCCTAGTAGCTGGTACAGTGCTATGTTTTGAGTTCAGTATGAGAAGAATGTTGATAACACTGATGTTTTCAGTTGTTGCTAAGTAGTGTTTAGTCTAAAGTCAAGGACTTTTCAGCTTCTCATGCCCAGCCAACAAGAAAGCTGGAGGGGCACAAGAAGTTGGCACAAGACACAGCTGAGGGAGCTGACCCAAAGTGGCCAACAGGGTATTCCATACCATGTGACAGCACATGAAGTGGGGGGAGTGGGGGACAGGGGTTATCATCACTCGGGGACTAGTGGGGTGTCGATCGGCAGGTGGTGAGCAATTGCACTGCACGTCATTTGTACATTCCAGTCCTTTTATTATTACTGTTGTCATTTTGTTAATGTTATCATTATTAGTTTCTTCTTTTCTGTTCTATTAAACCGTTCTTATCTCAACCCATGAATTTTACTTTTTCCCGATTTTCTCCCCCATCCCACTGGGTGGGGGGGGGGGGGGGGGAGCGGGTGAGCGGCTGCGTGGTGCTTAGTTGCTGGCTGGGGTTAAACCATGACACCCATACGATGATGTCATCAATGTGTTGCAGGTTTTCTAGAGCTTCACCTTTTTCCAGTGCAGTCTGGATTAGTCCATGGCAAATGGTGGGGCTGTGTTTCCACCCCTGGGGCAATCGATTCCACGTGTACTGGACACCCCTCCAAGTAAAGGCAAACTGTGGACGACACTCTGCTGCCAGAGGGATTGAGAAAAACACATTAGCAATGTCAATTGTGGCATACCACTTGGCTGCCTTTGACTCTAGTTCGTATTGAAGTTCTAGCATATATGGAACAGCAGCACTCAGTGGTGGTGTAACTTCATTCAGGCCACGATAGTCAACTGTTAGTCTCCACTCCCCATTAGACTTTCGCACTGGCCATATGGGGCTGTTAAAGGGTGAGCGAGTCCTACTGATCACCCCTTGGCTCTCCAGTCGACAAATCAACTTGTGGATGGGAATCAGAGAGTCTCAGTTGGTGCGATATTGCTGCCGGTGCACCGTCGTGGTAGCAATTGGCACTCATTGTTCTTCAACCCTCAGCAACCCCACAATCGAAGGGTCTTGAGAGAGACCAGGCAGGGTAGACAGCTGTTCAATACCCTCCGTCTCCAATGCAGCTATACCAAAGGCCCATCGATACCCCTTTGGGTCCTTAAAATACCCTCTCCTGAGATAGTCTATGCCAAGGATACACGGAGCCTCTGGACCAGTCACAATGGGGTGTTTCTGCCATTCATTCCCAGTTAGGCTTACTTCAGCTTCCAATACAGTTAGCTCTTGGGATCCCCCTGTCACACCAGAGATACAGATGGGTTCTGCCCCTTTATAACTTGATGGCATTAGGGTACACTGCGCGCCGGTGTCTACTAGAGCCTTATACTCCTGTTGGTCTAATGTGCCAGGCCATCAAATCCACACAGTCCAATAGACCCGGTTATCCCTTTCCTCCACCTGGCTGGAGGCAGGGCCCCTCTAATTCTGGTCAGAGTATCCAGTACTCACTTCTCATAAAATTGGCTCAGAAGTCCCTTCAAGAGGATCAGAAATGAGATCAGCCCTTCTACTCTGTTTGGAAACTGGAGGGGCATTTTTCCTGGTAGAATCCCCTTTTGTGGTGGTTTTTCCTCACAGCTCACGTACCCGTGCATTTAGGACTGAGGTAGGTTTTCCATCCCATTTCCTCATGTCCTCTCCATGATCACATAGATAAAACCACAGGGCACCTCGCGGTGTGTACCTTCTATTTTCTCTCTCTTGGGCAGAGGAATGCTCACTCCTAATAGCTGAGACATTGGTCCTTAAAGGTGGGGAGTAGGAAATATCCTCTTTAAATTGCTGGAAATCCTGGGACAGCTTCTCCACAGCCGAAATGCAGGCTTGTAGGGAGGAGGAGAGATTTTCTTCGTATTGCCGGAGTTGGCGAGCCACTTCATCCACTGTCGGTGCCTCTTCGTCTTTCCAGGTCATTATCGACAGTGAATTGGCATAGGACGATGGTGCGCTCCGTACAAACTTCCACCACATGGGTCATGTGCATGGGACTTTGTCTGGATCTTTGGGTAATTGTGGGTTGTCTGGGTCATAATGAATCGTCTCTAGCATGGCTAATTCCCTCAGGTATTGGATACCTCTTTCCATGGTGGTCCACTTGCTTGATTGACATATAACAACTTCCTTGATGGGGTGCCTTTCCTTCACACTTGACAGGAGTCGCCTCCAGAGGCTGATGGCTTGTGTCCCTTTTCCAATTGCCTTGTCAATGCCACCTTCCCTGGCAAGCGATCTGTATTGGCTTTGTGTGGCAAGGTTTTGGAGGCGGGGGGGGGGGGGGGTTACAGGGGTGGCTTCTGTAAGAAGCTGCTGGAAGCTTCCCCTGTGTCCGACAGAGCCAATACCAGCCTGTCGGAGTGGGAGCCGAACCCAGAGTAACGACGTGATCTCAATATGAGTATGATCGTTCTCTACTTTATTCAAGCACTACAGGGTTTATATAGTCACACGAGGCGGAGGCTGCTATTTGATTGGATAATGGCCTTTGTGCACGCGCCTTAGGCAATAATACGGTTGGTGCTTCGCCTTTGTGCACGCACCTTAGGCAAGCTGTAACGCTGACATTCGTTCCTCTTTAGTTGTTTTCCTTCTAGCTAGTCTTATCTGCCAAGGTCAAGTTACTACTGCTAAGGCCTGGATTGCTCAGGCTTAAGTATACGTGTCCTCTCTCGTCCAGCCATTCTTCCACAACTCCCCGTTCTTTTTGAGCAATCCAGGTTTGATGGACCATGCGCATTATGAGGGTTTTAATACACGAAAACATACAGCTAAAGACAATTATTACGATCAGAATCATTACCAAGAGTCTACCTCCTTCAAGGACCAAGGTTTGTAACCAGCCAGTAATTCCTCATCCACTAAGTAATTTGTTTAACCATCCAAGGCCATCACTAACTTGTAACTTGCCTACTTGTTCCTTCATGGTTTGGAGGGCTTTATGAATCGATTCTGAATGATCTGACAGATTCATGCAACACATTCCATCCAGATCTTCACACCCATGACCATGCGCTAGCAATAAAAAATCTATGGCAGCTCTATTTTGTAGTGTAGCGTGTCTAATACTATCTACATCGGTAAGCAAACCATCTAATGCTATTGAGGTTAAGTTGCTCTGCTTAGCTAGCCAACATCCTATTTTTCTCATCTGGGTTAATGCTTGTGACGTAGCTACTCCTGGCGCCAGGACACTGGCGGCTATAATTTCTCCGGGGTTCCAGAATTCTACGTTCGAGTCACACTCAGATTCAAAGGCGTGGGTTTCACGTTTTGTCCTGATATGGTTCCTCCTATGTTGCCAAATTTGGGTGTTGTTTGGGAGGAATATTGTCAGGCGTCCCAAACTACATGGTCCACCTTGCAATCGAGAAGGCACTCCAGGCCATGCTCGGTCGCCACATATTAAAAATACCCCGGGTGGTAGTTGTATTGGGGCGTTGCTGGACCTAGACAAGTTAGCACTTGTATAATTACACCACTCACTTGCATTGCGGTACACCGGCAAGGTCGCATTGACAACTTGCCCTTTTTTCGTGGCATTGCTGCTGTAATTAAACAGTACGCAGTAATCCATCTTTAGTGAACCAAGGAGTTCCAATTCCTGTGGCTCGACTAATGACCCAGGTAATTGAGGAATGATGCCATCCCAATTGTCAGTCTTGTTCCTGCCTGAACAAAGCTCAAAGCTTATAGAGCTCATAGGGCAGGGCCATGCCTGGTCATCCAGCGGCACTCCTATCAAACACGTGGAAAATGGGTTGTCGGGGCTAGCCATAGCCAAGCATAATGTCGATTGATTAGTTTGGTTAGCAAGCGTAAGCCATATGTTAGTTTTGGGTAAGATGGGGGGAGGCCAAATGGCCTCAGCCACGGATAAAAATAGAATAATAATCATCATGTCCGTTTGCATATTTCCCGTGACGTAGACAAAACTCGGGAATGATCTCCTTCAGGATTAACTGTGCAATCTTTGATGACTGTGGGCATGCACGTCTTCTTTAATCACCGTGAGGGTGCGAGTGCTGGTTTGATGCTCTTACTCGGTACCCACACTGGTCCTTGATCTGGGATTCGATGTTTCCCGCAAAAGTGCATCCTCGAGACGTGGTACTACTCCTGCTCCTTTTGGGAGACTGGCTAGAATACTTTTCGTGATTTTGTTTGTGTTGTCAAAAGCCAGGACTTTGAACATTTGTTGTTTGCTTTCTTCCGATAAATCGGGGTGAGCTCTGAGGGCTTCCCATAAACGGTCCACAAAGTGACTGAAGGTTTCTGTCGCTCCTTGCACCAAAGTGCTAAATGAAGGTGCAGATGCACCTGGCAGTCCCATGAAGGCATCCAAAGCCAGCTGAGCGGACAGGCGTAACAGGTTGGCAGGAAAAGTCAATTGAGTATTTAGATCTGCGTATGGTCCCACTCCAAGCAGCATGTCATGAGTAACGCCATATAATGGATCTCCAACTTGTTGTCTTTGGGCAGCTGCACTCACAGCTCTTTGACTCCACGCTGATTGCCACAACAGATATTGTGTGGGCGTTAGCAAAAGTCTCATTAGATTTTGACAGTCATACGGACACATCAGATCTGCAGAAAAAATCCAGCTCACAATTTGGCGCGTAGCTTCAGATTTTAGTCCGTAAGTGGAGACAGTAGTGCGTGCTTGCTGTAAGATTTTCCAGTCATGTGCTTCCCACTTTTGCCCTCCTGCTTCCTGTACGACTGGAAACGCCATGTTCAGCGGAGAAAGCTGTCCTTCTAAAATCGCATTCCTAATAATTCCGCTCCAGCGGGTGGGTTGTGGTTGAGTAATAATGTTTTGTAAGCAAGGAGGTTTATCCTGCTCTTTGGTAACAGTTTGTAGTTCCAATTTATCAAGGCGCTGTAAAACGGTTTGTAACATTTTGGTCACAGCGTCATTCGCATGTTGCTCTTCCTTCTCAGAAGGTGGCGTCGCAGGGCCAGGGGATATATCAGTCGATGATGGTAAGGGTGGATACAAAGGCGGAGCTGAGGGCGGTTCGGGAGGAGGCGCAAGAGGTGGAGGACAGCAAACGGCTCCACCTAACTCTTTGCCACTCCCAATGGGCGTTGCAGTCTCCTCCCCTGGAGGCTGCATCGGTTGTACTTCCTCAACTGGCTCAGTATGGACCGGAGGCTCACTGGCGGTAACTTCCGCATTTACATGGAGCGGTGTCGGGCTCGGAGACACTAGCTGAGCAACTTCCAGAGGGCTGTTACAAACCGGGGCAGAGATCCCGCTCACAGGGAGCAATCCCGGGAATACCCCGCGAAGGCTTGCTCCGAAACCTGATCGCTTCGGAGAGTCTGTCTTTCGCTCTGGCCCCAGCATCTGTGCCGCCGCGCAGGCAATCTCCCTCTCCGCTTTCATTTCTTTTAAAGTCTCTAGCACGCTATGCCACAGCGCCCGAACAGCCTTTACCTCCTTTTCGTCTTTGTCCGTGCCCTTTATAGTCTTTTGCCACATCGTTTCCCCAAAGTCCCGCCATTCCGTAACCGAAAATAACATATGGCTGTCTGAGAAATGTCCCCACGCTTGCCCCAGCTTGATCAGACGGACTAGTTGTTTCACCGGGGTTTCTATCCCTCTCTTAGAGAGGATCCCGGCGAGTAACTTAGCTGCCGCTTCCAGCTCCATCGCTGCCACTGAGGGGTGAGGAGCGACCTCACACCGCCCGTGCAAACCCTGCTGGGGGCAGGGCTGCCGACCCTCAGCCGTTGTTTCCCACTCCCCTCCTCTTGCTGCTTACCGCAGGCTCGGAGAAGTCGGTCTCGCTACTCCCTAGTCGAGCCGAACCATCCTCTGCTACCAGATGTCGGAGTGGGAGCCGAACCCAGAGTAACGACGCGATCTCAATATGAGTATGATCGTTCTCTACTTTATTCAAGCACTACAGGGTTTATATAGTCACACGAGGCGGAGGCTGCTATTTGATTGGATAATGGCCTTTGTGCACGCGCCTTAGGCAATAATACGGTTGGTGCTTCGCCTTTGTGCACGCACCTTAGGCAAGCTGTAACGCTGACATTCGTTCCTCTTTAGTTGTTTTCCTTCTAGCTAGTCTTATCTGCCAAGGTCAAGTTACTACTGCTAAGGCCTGGATTGCTCAGGCTTAAGTATACGTGTCCTCTCTCGTCCAGCCATTCTTCCACACCAGCCAGCTCTAAGTCGGACCCGCCGCCGGCCAAGGCCGAGCCAATCAGTGATAGTGGTAACGCCTCTGTGATAACATTTTTAAGAAGGAAAAAAGTTGGGACAGACTGACATGGCAGCTGGAGAGGGAGTGAGAACATGCAAGAGAAACAACCCTGCAGACACCAAGGTCAGTGAAGAAGGAGGGGGAGGAGATGCTCCAGGCGCCGGAGCAGAGATTCCCCTGCAGCCCGTGGTGAAGACCATGGTGAGGCAGGTTGTCCCCCTGCACCCCATGGAGGTCCATGGTGGAGCAGATATCCACCTGCAGCCCATGAAGGACCCCACACCAGAGCAGGTGGATGCCTGAAGGAGGCTGTGACCCTGTGGGAAGCCCGCGCTGGAGCAGGTTCCTGGCAGGACCTGCGGATCTGTGGAGAGAGGAGCCCACAGAGCAGGTTTTCTGGCAGGACTTGTGACCCCGTGGGGGACCCACGCTGGAGCAGTGTGCTCCTGAAGGACTGCACGCCATGGAAGGGACCCATGCTGGAGCAGTTCGTGAAGAACTGCAGCCCATGGGAAGGACCCACATGGAGAAGTTTGTGGAGGACTGTCTCCAGTGGGAGGGACCCCACGCTGGAGCAGGGGAAGAGTGTGATGAGTCCTGCCCCTGAGGAGGATGAAGCGGCAGAAATAACGTGTGATGAACTGACCGTAAACCCCATTCCCCGTCCCCCTGTGCCGCTGGGGGGGTTAGGTAGAGAATCCGGGAGTGAAGTTGTGCCCGGGAAGAAGGGAGGGGTGGAGGGAAGGTGTTCTGAGATTTGGTTTTATTTCTCACTACCCTTCTCTGGTTGATTTGTAATAAATCAAGTTAATTTTCCCCAAGCTGAGTCTGTTTTGCCTGTGACTGTAATTGGTGAGTGATCTCTCCTGTCCTTATCTCGACCCACAAGCCCTTTGTTATATTTTCTCTCCCCTGTCCAGCTGAGGAGGGGGGAGTGATAGAACAGCTTTGGTGGGCACCTGGTGTTCAGCCTGGGTCAACCCACCACACAATCCCAGCTGCTTGGCTTCCCTACCTTCTAATTCCAAGCTATTAGCGCCATTGTCCCAGCATCGGAGGAGCCAGGTGATAATATGCTCACCTATACGGCAGCCGAAATCTTTTTGCATATCCCGCAGCTCACTCAAGGATAGGGACCGGGTGATTACCTCTGGTTCTGCCTCTTCCTCCTGTTCCCGTGATGACCCTGGTTCACCTTCATCCTTTGCTAAGCGAGCTGATTTTTTTGTATATTTCTTCTTCTGTACGGGGGCAACTGATACTGGTGCAGGTTGGTCCGCTGGTTCAGTTGCAGTACCACTCGCCGGGTTTTGGATAAGCGCAGTGTCTGTCGCCAAGGTTTGGGTAGCTGCCGTGCTCATTGCCGGGGCTGGAGGGGCTGCAGTGCCCGTCGCTGAGGTTTGGGTAGCCACAGTGCTCGTCGCCAGGGCTGGAGGGACCGCAGCGCCCGTTGCCGAGGTTTGGGTGACTGCAGTGCTCATCATTTTGTTGTTAGGTCCAGAGACCTTCTCTTCCCCTTGAGGGTAGTGAGCGGTGTTGAACAGGGCTCGATAGGCATGGGCCAGGCCCCAGCACGTTGCAGGGATTTGTATCTCTCTGGAGCTGCCAGGGTGACAGCACACCTTTTCCAAATATTTTACTAGTTCTTCCGGATTCTGCACTTGTTCAGGGGTGAATTTCTAAAACACTGGAGGTGCCCACTTTTCTAGGTACATGCCCATACTACCCCACACACCCTGCCACTCATAATTATCCAGCCTCGGGGCAGATCTCTGGGTGATCTTCTTAAATAGTTGTTTAACCTTAAACAAGAGCTGAACCACATTCAGGAGCATGCTAATTCCCAGCAGTAGGGCTAGGACCGTGCTGGTCTCAACATCCCAAGAGTATTCAAATTTTCCAAAATTCTCAAACAACACCATTGTAACTGGACTGAAGGAGAAAGGAGAGGGGAAGAAAGGTACCCCAACCATAGACTGGTTTTCCAAAGAGGAAAGGTAAATGGTGTAATTATTAATAGTTTCCCACAGATGGCTCCCAAAGTATAGAGGTGACAATGCTGAGTGCAAATACCAGATTAATCCCCCAACCGATGACTTTATCATACCATAAACCAGTGTTATACAATACATCAAAAGGAAAACCTTAATCCACCTCCCACAGATGGTAAGTAGCAGAAGAGGGACTACATACAGCAAGCGAGGTGATACATAACAGAACTTTAAAAACCAGAGCAACAACTCTAAGAACACATAAATCAACATAATGAGCAGCGACTATTAGACCAATATAATGAACGCTTATAACAAATTTGTTTTAACAAGCTCTGGCCAGGTTTGTCGTTATCTCAACCCTTCATGGGCACCACGTTGGGTGCCAAAAAGGACTGTCGTGGTTTAACCCCAGCCAGCAACTAAGCACCATGCAGCTGCTCACTCATTCCCCCCACACCCAGTGGGATGGGGGAGAAAATCGGGAAAAAGAAGTAAAATTCGTGGGTTGAGATAAGAACGGTTTAATAGAACAGAAAAGAAGAAACTACTAATGATAATAACACTAATAAAATGACAACAGTAATGATAAAAGGATTGGAATGTACAAATGATGCACAGTGCAATTGCTCACCACCCGCCGATCGACACCCCGTTAGTCCCCGAGCGACGATAACCCCCGCCCCCACCCCCCCAGTTTATGTGACGTCCCATGGTATGGAATACCCCGTTGGCCACTTTGGGTCAGCTGCCCTGGCTGTGTCCCCTCCCAACTTCTTGTGCCCCTCCAGCTTTCTCACTGGCTGGGCTTGAGAAGCTGAAAAGTCCTTGACTTCAGACTAAACATTACTTAGCAACAACTGAAGACATCAGTGTTATCAACATTCTTCTCATACTGAACTCAAAACATAGCACTGTACCAGCTACTAGGAAGACAATTAACTCTATCCCAGCTGAAAGCAGGACACAGTGTTACATAGTACAGCAAAGCAAAAACTTTAATCCACTTCACCTTATGGGTGATAAACAGCAGCATAGGGACTATATACGGCAAGTAAGGTGATACATAACAACTCTAAGAACGAGCACCACAACTCTAAGAGCCAATAAATCAACATTGTGACCAGCGACTATTAAACTAATATAATGAATGCTTATAACAAATTAGTTTTAACACAATCTGGTCAGATCTGTAATTATCTCAACCGTTCATGCCCCACGTTGGGTGCCAAAAAGGACTGTCGTGGTTTAGCCCCAGCCATCAACTAAGCACCATGCAGCCACTCGCTTACTCCTACCCCCTTCCCAGTGGGATGGGGAGAAGAATCAAAAAAAAAAAAAAGTAAAACTCATGGTTTGAGATAAGAACAGTTTAATAACTGAAGTAAAATTAAATAATATTAAATAATAATAATAATAATAAAATATAACAAAAAAAGAAGAGAGAAATAAAATCCAAGAAAAGACAAGTGATGCACAATGCAATCGTTCACCACCCACTGACCGATGCCCGAGCAGCTATCTATCTGCCCCTCCTGGCCAACTCTCCCCAGTTTTTATACTGGGCATGATGTTCTATAGTATGGAATATCCCTTTGACTAGTTTAGGTCAGGTGTCCTGGCTATGCTCCCTCACAGCTTCTTGTACACCTGCTTGCTGGCAGAGCACGGGAAACTGAACAATCCTTAACTTCGGATAAGCACTACTTAGCTACAACTAAAACATCAGTGTGTTATCATATTATTCTCACACTAAATCCAAAACACGCTGTACCAGTTACTAGGAAGAAAATTAACTCTATCCCAGCCGAAACCAGGACAAAACTTCAGTTATTCATTCCATTGGCTCTTATTGAAGAATGTTTTATCCATTTCATTCATGCACTTTCATGGCTATATATATTTAATTTCTATAGTTTTCTAAATGTATATATAAAAATATATAAAATAGTGTATCTGTGTATAAATAAAATACATATTTATACATATTTGTATACTCCTTTATATATATATTTCTATATATGTATTTATTGTATAGAAATGTATATGTTTTTATATCCGGGCATGTCCTGGTCCAAAGGAAGCAGGCAGCCAATCACAGGGCTGCCTGAGAACACGTGGGTATGATGGTGTCAGGAGATGGCTGTCAACTAATCACATGCAGTGTGAAAACACATGGGTTATGATATTTAACAAAATGGCAGGTCCCTGCCATAAAATGGCATCGCTCTGCCATAAAATGGGAGCCCCCTGTGTATGTAGGGGAAGGGCCTTCCACATCTGATGTACTTCCAGGTAAACTGATAGGGGTGGCTGGTCCTTCCAGCCAATCACAACAGACCAAGTGACCAGAAGAGGGGAGTGACTTCCTAGGCAAATGGCCCATGAGGCTGCTGGGAGTGGGGTGGGTTTTCTGCCAGAAGTTGGGGGCAGGTTACCTGTCACTTCTTATCTTGTATAGCATGGTACCTATACTACTTACAGTGTGCAACTGCTACATAATTACAGAAGGAAGATGGTCTCAAACTCCCTGGATCATTTCCATGCCTTTTTTTCCTATAACACTCCTGCCTCTACATATGTATGCCTCCCAACCCCCTAGCCCTCAAGACCCCCCTTCAAATATAAAGGTTTGCACTGTCTATTCCCCTCCTCGCCTCACCAAATCTTGTACCTCCAGCTCCAGCAAGCGTGGACCTGGCTTCTTCCACCCTCCCCAAATCCTGCTTCCAGCAAGGGCTTCCTTCCCCCTCTCAGTGATTTGCTGGGTGCCTGTCCCCAGAGCAAAGCTGCTCCAGGGACCACCAAGGCTTTCCCATCCCTCTCCCAGGCCTCATACACATCTCTTCACCACTGAGATATTACCCTTGACACGTGCACCCTGCTGCCCAAGTCTTAACGATGATGTGCCCTCAGAGGGAGCCTGTCAACATTATTGACCCCATGCCATCTATTTCTCTCATTTGGCACCATGAGGGGGGAAAGGAGAAGATAAGGAGTAGGAGAGGATGCAGCCCCTGTCCTACCATTTCTCCCTGCTCTTGTCCAATCTGCAATGCATGGCCCCGTAGCCTGTCCTCTTGCCCTCAGGGGCTCAGAATGAAGGTGAGGCTCCTCTTGGGGCTGATGGAGAGGAGGCCACCACTCCAGGGGTGAGCAGGCACGATGGGGAAAGAACAATACAGACAGGCCAGAATTTTCTGTCCCTGCTCCCAAGTTTCAAAAATACTGATGTAACATTTCAGTGTATTCATACCACAGGGAGCCTTTCTGCAAAAGAGCTGGGTTTGGTTTTTTTTTTTTTTTTCAGTTGAACTAGTCATTTTATGTTAAGTGCTTTCTGTTGTGTTTATCTCTCCAGACAGTGCAATTTTAAACCCACTGCACTGCAATGTGTTGCAAGTAGCTTACTTCCATTCTGCTTAATTTTACAGTAAGGATTTACCAATATAGCATGTGATTTTTTTATGCCCTAGATAAAAGCTAGTCTAGGCATGACAGATCATTTCAATGATTATTTACCTATTAAACAGTTGCTATTCTTTTCTGATGAAGACATAACATAGAAAGTATCTGTTACGGATGCATGACTAACCAAATCCAACAGGTGTTAAGACTCAGATTTATTCTTCAGCAAAAGTTAGTTAGAAGTCCAGTAACATTTTATAAAACCACAGGCTCAATGGTGTAAAGAGAATTAATACTACACGGCCGACTTAAGAATCCCCAAGATTTAAAGTGATGGCTCAAAATGCGCATATCACTCACCTAAAAGCTGAGGGCTCTCTCCCTCGAGGAGTTACCTCGGGCGGTGCCCTGACCCGAGGGGGAGTCCCCGACTGCAGACCTGCTGCTCCGAGGAAGACTGCCAACGTGTCCTCCGGCGGGACCCCGTTTATACCCCTGTCGAATCTGACCTGTGGTCATTTAATTCTATTGGCTAGGAGGGTCACCTCCGTGTACCTGGTGCATCTCAATTGGCCAGTTCAAATTTCAACCTGCAGCCTCCAGGGTTTCCTTCCCCTTCTCCCTTCCTGGAGAAGTTTTGTTTCCTGCTGGCAGGATGGCGGGGGGGGGATGTACTGCCACAGTATCATGTAAAAATAGTTGGGCATTCAGGCAGGAGGGTTTACTCATAAAACAGTCCCCAACCTCTTTATGCAGTGTGGTGGACTGACCCTGACCAGCAACTAAGCACCCACCAGACACTCGCTCACTCCCCACACCAGCAGGATGGGGGAGACAATTGGAAGGGAAAAGCAAGAAAAGTCTCATGGGTTGAGATAAAGACAGTTTAATAAGTGAAGTGAAAAAAAGAGGAGAAAAGAGCAATGCAAAGGCAATCAGTCACCCCCTCCTGCCCGCAGATCAATGTCATAGAATCATAGAATCATTTAGGTTGGAAAAGACCTTCAAGATAATCGAGTCCAACCATCACCCATGCCCACTAAACCATGTTATGGAGTACCCTGTCCATGCGCTTTTTGAATACCTCCAGGGATGGTGACTCAACCACTTCCCTGGGCAGCCTGTTCCAATGCCTGACAACCCTCTCAGTAAAGAAATTTCTCCTAATATCCAACCTAGATCTCCCTTGCCTCAACTTGAGGCCATTTCCTCTCGTCCTGTCTCCAGACACCTGACAGAAGAGACCAGCACCCACCTCACTACAACCCCCTTTCAGGTAGTTGTAGAGAGCTATAAGGTCTCCCCTCAGCCTCCTCTTCTCTAGACTAAACAGCCCCAGCTCCCTCAGCCACTCCTCATAAGACTTGTGCTCCAGGCCCCTCACCAACTTGGTTGCCCTTCTCTGGACACGCTCCACCACCTCAATGTCTTTCCTGTAGTGAGGGGCCCAAAACTGAACACAGTACTCGAGGTGCGGCCTCACCAGTGCCAAATACAGGGGAACAATCACCTCCCTGCTCCTGCTGGCCACACTATTTCTGATAAAGGCTAGGATGCCATTGGCCTTCTTGGCCACCTGGGCACACTGCTGGCTCATATTCAGCTGGCTGTCAACCAGCACCCCCAGGTCCTTCTCTGCTGGGCAGCTTTCCAGCCACTCTTCCCCAAGCCTGTAGCGCTGCATGGGGTTGTTGTGACCCAAGTGCAGTACCTGGCACTTGGCCTTGTTGAACTTCATACAATTGGCCTCAGCCCATCGATCCAGCCTGTCCAGATCCCTCTGTAGAGCCTCCCTACCCTCAAGCAGATCCACCCTGCCTCCCAACTTGGTATCATCTGCAAACTTGCTGAGGGTGCACTCAATCCCCTCATCCAAATCATCGATAAAGATATTAAACAGAACAGGGCCCAACACCGAGCCCTGGGGAACACCACTTGTGACCCGCCGCCAACTGGATTTCACCCCATTCACCACAACCCTCTGGGCTCATCCAGCCAGCCAGTTTTTCACCCAGCGAAGAGTACACTTGTCCAAGCCACGAGACACCAGCTTCTCAAGGAGTATGCCATGAGAGACAGTGTCAAAGGCCTTGCTGAAGTCAAGGTAGATAACATCCACTGCCTTCCCCTCATCCAATAGGCGGGTCACCTGGTCATAGAAGGAGATCAGGTTGGTCAAGCAGGACCTGCCTTTCATAAACCCATGCTGACTGGGCCTGATCCCCTGCTTGTCCTGGACTTGCCTTGTGAGTGCTCCCAAGACAAACTGTTCCATAATTTTCCCCGGTACCGAGGTCAGGCTGACAGGCCTGTAGTTCCCCGGATCCTCCCTCCGACCCTTCTTGTAAATGGGAGTCACAGTGGCAAGCCTCCAGTCCTCTGGGACCTCCCCTGTTGACCAGGATCACTGATAGATGATGGAGAATGGCTTGGCAAGAACCTCTGCCAGTTCCCTCAGTACTCTTGGATAGATCCCATCGGGTCCCATAGATTTGTGGGTGTCCAGATGGTGTAGTAGGTCACTAACTACTTCCTCCTGGATTAAGGGGGGTATAATCTGCTCTTCATCCTCACCATCCAGCTCAGGGGGTGGAGTACCCTGAGGATAACTGGTCTCCCTATTAAAGACTGAGGCAAAGAAGGCATTAAGTACCTCAGCCTTTTCCTCATCTCTGGTGGCTACATTCCCTTCTGTATCCATTAAAGGATAGACATTCTCCTTGGGATTCTTTTTACTGCTAACATATTTGTAAAAACATTTTTTGTTGTCCCTTACAATAATGGCCAGATTTAGCTCTAGCTGAGCTTTTGCCTTTCTAATTTTCTCTCTGTATGATCTAACAAGATCCCTGTACTCCTCCCAAGTTGCCCGCCCTTTCTTCCAGAGGTGATAAGCTCTCCTTTTTTTCCTTGACTCCTAGTAAAAGCTCCCTATTCAGCCAGGCCAGTTGTTTTCCTCGGCGGTTCGACTTGCAGCACATGGGAATAGCCTGGTCCTGAGCCATCAAGATTTCCTTCTTAAAGAATGTCCATCCCTCCTGGACCCCTTTGCCCTTCAGGACCATCTCCCAAGGGACTCTCTCAACCAGTGCCTTGAAGAGGCCAAAGTTTGCCCTCCAAAAGTCCATAGTGGTGGTTTTGCTGACCACCTTCCTTGCCTCACCAAAAATTGAAAATTCTATCATTTCATGGTCGCTAAGCCCAAGACGGCCTCCGACCATCACACCTCCCACCAGTCCTTCCCTGTTCGTAAACAGTAGATCTAGCAAGGCTCCTCCCCTGGTTGGCTCACCTACCAGCTGTGTCAGGAAGTTATCTTCCACACACTCCAGGAACCTCCTAGATTGTTTACTCACTGCTGTGTTGTATTTCCAGCAGATATCTGGAAAGTTAAAATCCCCCACAAGAACAAGGGCACACGATTCTGAGACTACTGCCAGCCGCTTGTAGAATGATTCGTCCGTCTCTTCCACCTGATTGGGTGGTCTATAACAGACTCCCAGCACAATATCTGCCTTGTTGGCTTTCCCTCTCATCCTCACCCATAAGCACTCCACCTTGTCATCGGAATTGTGTAGCTCTGTACAGTCAAAACATTCCCTAACATAAAGGGCCACCCCACCACCTCTTCTACCTCACCTATCCCTTCTGAAGAGCTTATAGCCATCCATTACAGCACTCCAGTCACGGGAGTCATCCCACCATGTTTCCGTGATGGCGACTAAGTCATATCTATCCTGCCGCACGATGGCTTCCAGCTCCTCCTGTTTATTGCCCATGCTGCGTGCATTGGCATAGATGCATTTGAGCTGGCCTATCGAATCCACCCCTAACATCGGCATGCTGCCCCCAGGCTCATCTCTGGTGCACCTAGTTTTATCCCTTACCCCCTTCAAACCTAGTTTAAAGCCCTCTCTATGAGCCCTGCCATCTCACGAGTGAGGATTCTTTTACCCCTTTGAGATAGCTGGATACCATCTGTCACTAGCAAACCCAGTGCCGTGTAAACCTCCCCATGATCAAAAAACCCAAAATTCCACCGACGACACCAGCCTCTGAGCCATGTATTAACCAGGTGCGTTTTCCTGTTCCTTTCAGTATATTTCCCTGCCACTGAAGGGATTGAGGAAAACACTACCTGTGCTCCCGATCCTTCCGCTAATCGTCCCAGTGCCCTGAAGTCCCTTTTGATTGCCTTTGGATTTCTCTCTGCAATCTCATCACTGCCATCCTGCACAACCAGCAATGGGTAACAATCAGAAGGCCGAACCAGACCAGGGAGTTCCCTGGTAATGTCTTTTACCCGGGCCCCAGGGAGGCAGCAGACTTCCCTATGGGATGGGTCTGGTCTGCATATTGGGCCCTCTGTCCCCCTCAGAAGGGAGTCACCTACGACAATTACCCTCCTTTTTCTTTTTTCAGAGGATGTGAGAATGCGTGGGGCTGCCCAACTGAGCCTAGGCACCTCCCTAGTTAGGGTTTCATCTACACCCTGATCTTCATTGACCTGGTCCTCAAGTTCCAGAGCCCCATACCTGTTGTGTAGGGGCAACTGGGAAGGTGAGGGAGACCGGGAGGGGATTCTCCTGCCTCCCCAAGCAGGGACCTGTATCCATTCCCCTCCATCTCTTAGGTCCCCTCCTGTCTGGCGGCAAGAGGGCAGGGGAACCTCCGCTTCTTGCAGAGCCTCCATCTGCTGCCTCTGCCTCAGGGATGGTAGGGTGTGGGTCCACCAATCTATCTCCCTCTCACACTCCCTGATACTCCTCAACCTTTCCACTTCCTCCTTCAGCTCTGCCACCAGGCTGAGCAGATCATCCACCTGGTCACACCTCACACAAGAGGTGCCCCCGCTGCCCTCCGTCATCAGGGATAGACTCAGGCAGTCCCCGCAGCCAGAGACCTGGACAGCTGCATGTTCACATGGGAGCTCTGTCTGTGTCGCCACATTTTTCCTAACAATTGCTTTCCCCCGAGTGGCAACCATACCTGGGTCTCCCTCTGGGCCGACGCCCCCGCTTGAGTAGCCTTCTCGAGCTCGGAAGAGGAGGGCTGCGCAACACTGCCGCCCTACACCCTTTCTGACGCGCCACACCCTAGTCGCCGGCACTCCTTCGGGCCGCTTAAATCTCCCGCGGTTGTCCCTGGCAACGCCCACGCCGCGTCAGCCTCTCTCGCGAGAGCCGCCGGCTCTGGACGGGTCCCTCCGCTCTTCCCCGGGGCTCCTGGGCCTCGGGAACCCCCCAGTCCGCCTCAATCTAGCGCTGAGCCGCCGACCCACCGTCACCTCTGCTGGCCTCGCCGCTGACTGATGTCCAGCCAGTCTCTAAACAATGGCTACCTTGGAAAGACTACTCCCCAGGTTTTATTGTTGATCTTGACATTATATGGCATGCAATATCTCTTTGGTCAATTTGGGTCAGCTGTCCCAGATGTATCATATCCCAACCTCTTGTCCACCCCTAGCCTAATCACTGGGGAAGCAGAGTGAGAAACAGAGAAGGCCTTGAAGCTGTACAAGCGCTGTTCAGGAATAGCTAAAACATTGGTGTGTTATCAACACTGTTTTATTCACAAATCTAAAACACAGCACCATACGGGCTGTGGAGCACCATACTCTATTACAACCAAACCTAGTACATGCAGTCAAGGCACAAATTATCACAACTGGAAAACAAACTCCATGTTTTGTAAAGACAAATGATACATCCAGAAGTGCCTGCAACTGCAAACATGGAAAAACATGTTTTAAAGTTATCTAAATTATCTTTCAGAGGAATGTGCACAAGTGAGGCAGAGGGGTGCCAGCTGTCAGCCAACATAGACATAAAATTGTCTCCTTGCTCCTTCAACTAAAAACAAATCACAGTAACACCTGACAGCTCTTTTCATCCATTTGCATTAAAAGCCAGAAGGATACTTGCTTATGATTTTTACCATCTGCTGCATACTGCTTAGGTTCACCTGTGTTGCTCCCTGCCTCTCCAGCTCCATTTACGTATAGGCGTTGTGATGTTTTGAGCTCAGGGTATCAAATTAGCAGAGTCTGAACGCATATCTGACTAGCCCACGCATACAAACAGGGGAAAAATTCACCAGGGAGAAAGGTGTTATTTTTGCTCAAGTAAAAATTTCTTCTAACACCACATAGCAATTACAGATAGGGGTTCCCATGACTATTCCCAAGATGATCACTAAAAGGAGCAGAAAATTGAACTAGAAAAAGCAGCCCCATACTAACTTCTTGAAGGGCACAAGGAACAATATGAATTGCATTCATTCATTTTGGGGAAAGGCTTTGATCACAAACTGAGTTTCCAGACCCTTATCAGAATTAGATATTGTACTAATCCTCCTCTAGAAATGGAAATCTTTAATTTACTGAAAAGTTCTGAAATAACAATGCATTTGATCTTTTTCACAACCTCTTTTTCATTCTGTTCATTACTTTTATTTATGATGTATTATGCCCTCAGTTGAACATACATAAAAGCTTTATACCATTAGTGGTACTATATTAAACATTAATGTCTGCCTTATTTTGTACCTTTTGGGGGTTTATTTTTTTTTTTTCTGTTAGTATAGAAAAGCTGAGATCTTGTGTGTTTAACATACTTGTTAACCAAGCAATGCTAGTTTTATTCAGGATGAATGTATTGACTGTACATGGCAAGGTCTTGGGGGGGAGCTGCAGGGGTGGCCTCTGTGGGAAGAGGTCAGGACATAGCCAGCTTGGCAAAAGACCCACCGCAGGCCACAACTTAGCCAATCAGCAAAGTTTGTGGTGTCTCTGTGAAAACATATTTAAGAAAGGGCATAAAAACACCAGAAAGGAAAAACACAAGGTAAAAAAAGAAGAGAGAAAAACAGAGGGAACACCATTGTCAGAGGAGGAGGAGGTGCTCCATGGTGGAACAGATAGGCCCTACAGCCCGTGGAAGACCTGCACCAGAGCAGTTAATCACTACAGCCTATGGAAGACCCATGCCAGAGCAGACAGATATTCCTGAAAGACTGCAGGCCATGGAGAATATCCACAGAATCACAGTATGATTGAGGCTGGAAGGGACCTCTGGAGGTCATCTGGTCCAACCCCCTCTGCTCAAGCAGGGCCACCTATAGAGCAGGCTGCCCAGGACCATGTCTAGACAGTTTTTTTAATATCTACAAGGAGGGAGACTCCATAACCACCCTGGGCAACCTGTTCCAGTGCTCAGTCACCCTCACAGTAAAAAAAGTCTTTCCTGATGTTCAGACAGAACCTCCTGTGTTTCAGTTTGTGCCCATCGCCTCTTGTCCTGACACTAGGCACCACTGAAAAGAGCCTGGCTCTGTTGCCTTTGCACCCTCCCTTCAAGTATTTATAGACATTAATGAGATCATCCCTGAGGCTTCTCTTCTCCAGGCTAAACAGACCCAGCTCCCTCAGCCTTTCCTCATATGTGAGATGCTCCAGTCCCTCAGACATCTTTGTGGCCCTGCACTGGACTCCCTCCAGTATGTCCATATCTCACTTGTGCTGGGGAGCCCAGAACTGGACACAGGACTCCAGGTGTGGCCTCACCAGTGCTGAGCTGTCGTGGTTTCAGCCCAGCTGGTAACAAAGGACCATGCAGCTGCTCACTCACTCCTCCCCGCCCCCCTCTGGTGGGATGGGGAGGAGAAATCAGAAAGGAGAAAAGAAAAAAAAAAAAGCAGAACCTCGAGGGTTGAGATAAGGACAGTTTACTGGGACTACACAAAAAGAGGAGTTAAAACAACAACAACACTACTAATAAAAGAATATACAAAACAAGTGATGCACAGTGCAACTGCTCACCACCCAGAAACTAACACTCCACCACTTCCCCCCTAACCCGCTCCCCATTTATATACTGAGCATGATGTCACATGGTATGGAATAGCTCCTTGGCTAGTTCAGGTCAGCTGTCCTGGCTGTGCCCCCTCCCAGGTTCCTGTGAAAATTAACTCTATCCCAGCTGAACCCAGGACATGAGTAAAGGGGAAGGATCACCTCCCTCGACCTGCTGGCAACACTCTGCCTAATGCAGCCCAGGATACCATTAGCCGCCTTTGCTGCAAGGGCACATTGCTGGCTCATATTCAACCTGGTGTCCACCAGAACCCTCAGGGCCTTTTCTGCCAAGCTGCTTTCCAGCTGGGTGGCCCCCATCATATATTGGTGCATGGGGTTGTTCCTCCCCAGGTGCAGGTCTTTGCACTTCTCCTTGTTGAAATTCTTGAACTTCAGGTTCCTGTCAGCCTATTTCTACAGCCTGTTGAGGTCCCTCTGGATGGTAACATGACCCTCTAGCCTAT
This sequence comes from Gypaetus barbatus, assembly GCA_028022735.1. Classification (NCBI taxonomy): domain Eukaryota; kingdom Metazoa; phylum Chordata; class Aves; order Accipitriformes; family Accipitridae; genus Gypaetus; species Gypaetus barbatus. Next base: position 16,604,523 of record CM051561.1, on the reverse strand, counting down.
CAGCCACTCCGCACAGTTTGGTGTTGTGAGAGACTGAATTGTTATCTCTCAAAGACTGTTTGTTGTGAGAGACTGGACTGTCATCTCAAGCCATTCCTCTCAAGGATTGTTTGCTGTGATGAGCCACTTATCCCAGAGATGGCTTGTTTAAGCAGGGCACTCCTCTGTCCATAAGGACAATTATCAGGCCACTGAGGCATCCAGGGGAGGAGACAGGCCGGAGCCGGTTTCTGGTGTTGATCACGCGAAGGTCGTGTGATAGACGAAACCTGCAGTGCGTGAACAGTACATGAACAGTATGTACGTGCATGCATCATTGGACTATGCCCTATAAAAAACCATGGAGACAAGCCGTGGTGTGCACCCATCACCAAAGAATTGAAGACTGAGGACCAACGGGACGCCGCTGGATCTGTGGTGGTGACTATCCTTGCAACTCTATCCCGACTGCTTGCTTGATTTCTGCCTTTTCTTCCATTCTATCCTATCGCTACTATTTTCTACTTTTGATAATAAAAGCTCTTTTGGGTATACGGCATTTGACCTCGTTTGTGCCTTAATCTCGCTCTTGAAATCATATCGAAACCTTCCCCAGCATTGGATCAGGACAGGTGTCATCAGCAAACTTGCTGAGAGTACACTCTGACCTATCATCCAGATTATTAATGAAGACATTAAACAGGACTGGAACCAGTATTGACCCCTGGGGTATACTGCTAGTCACTGGCCTCCAACTAGACTTTGTTCCACTGATCACCACCCTCTGGGCCTGGCTGTTCAGCCAGGTTTTGATGTACCTCATTGTCTGCTTATCCAGCCCATACATTAACAGCTTCTCTATGAGGATGCTATGGGAGACAGTGTCAAAAGCCTTCCTGAAGTCCAGGTAGACAATATCCACTGCTCTCCCCTCATCTACAGGGACAGTCATTTCATCACAGAAGGTTATCAAGTTGGTCAAGTATGACTTCCCCTTGGTGAATCCATGCTGACTACTCCCGATGGCCGCCTTGTCTTTCATGTGCCTGGAAATGGTTTCCAGCATTAGCTGCTCCATCATCTTCCCAGGGATCAAGGTGAGGCTGACCGGTCTGTAGTTCCCTGGGTCCTCCTTCTTGCCCTTCTTGAAGATAGGAGTGACATTTGCTTTCCTTCAGTCTTCAGACACTTCTCCCAGTCACTATGATTGATAAAAGTTTATCGAGAGTGTGATACCAAAAAGCCGGTCGAAGAAACTCTCTAAGACTCGTTTTGGAGTTTTAGAAAGCAGGCATTCTTTATTGCAGCGCTGGATGCACGGGGGATAATTCCACCCAGCGTGCATGCCACAGCTTTAGCACAAACATTATATAGAATAACTAATTACATATTAATCAGATTAGTATACATATACATAAAAATGATTGTAACTGATTATCATAGTACTGCCTACATCCGATTGCGGCGACTGAATTAAGCGCTCAAGCTCTCTGTGCAAGATTCCATTTATTTCACAAAAGAATCCAACTTATATATGTTTCAACAAAGATCTAGAAAGAACTAATGGCATACAGCCAATACTACTAAGACAGGAGTGCATATCTGGCTCAGCTGGGATGTTTGCCAGTCCTCAGAACAGTTAAAGATAAAAACATTCCATACACATACTCATGACTGTCTTCAGCCACATCTTCCCAGGCCTACACAAGGCCATCCTCCAACCTGTCCTTGTAAAACTAGTTCTTCAAGGCTTGGCAAACATACAGCACAACAAATTCTAACGGTCACTCTTGAAAACAAATGCCAGGTGTTCCGAGCTGCTCCCACATCTCCCCCTTTTTTGTTTAGGAACATCAGATTCACAAGGAAGGCAGCGAGGACTCTAGCTTCGAACTGGCGCAATCCTCGTACTGCTCCTCAGATGATTCTGATTGCTGCAAACACACAAATGATTAATAACCCTCCAATAGCAATACTAATTCAGATACACAGATTTAAACCTTCAAACCAAGTTTTTGGATTTAAGCATTTAACACTATTAGACAATTCTTCAAAAAAACACCTTAGTCTGCTAATTTTGTATATCTCCCATTTGATCTTGTAATATCTGTGCAAGATCTTAGATCTCTCCTGCAATATTAGTAGCAAATGCACCTTGCAAATGCGCCTTCACCTAATTCCAATCACATACACTTTCATTCCTTTGTAAAGGAGTTACACAGAGCCCTTGTTTTTGAAATTCCCAATTACAATGTAATTTCATTCTATTTTGTAATGCACTTTGTCTATCTCTATATGATGGGTTGATCCTGGCTGGACACCAAGTGCCCACCATAGCTATTCTATCACTCCCTCCTCCTCAGCTGGACAAGGGAACGGGAAATGAGGTTTGCGGACAGTTCATCACACATTATCTCTGTCGCTTCATCCTCCTCAGGGGCAGCACTCATCACATTCTTCCCCTGCTCCAGCATGGGATCTCTCCCACAGGAGACAGTCCTTCACGAACTTCTCCAACATGGGTCCTTTCTGCAGCGTGCAGTCCTTCAGGAGAATACCGTTCCAGCGTGGTTCCCCCATGGGATCATAGGTCCTGCCAGAAAACCTGCTCTGTGGGCTTCTCTCTCCACAGATCTGCAGGTCCTGCCAGGATCCTGCTCCAGCGCGGGCTTCCCACGGGGACACAGCCTCCTTCAGGCATCCACCTGCTCCGGCGTGGGGTCCTCCACAGGCTGCAGGTGGATATCTGCTCCACCATGGACCTCCATGGGCTGCAGGGGAACAACCTGTCTCACCATGGTCTTCACCACAGGCTGCAGGGGAATCTCTGCTCCGGCGCCTGGAGCACCTCCTCCCCCTCCTTCTTCACTGACCTTGGTGTATGCAGGGTTGTTTCTCTTACATGTTCTCACTCTTCTCTTCAGCTGCCATTTCTGTGTGTTCCGCAACCGCTTTTCTCTTCCCCCTTTCCAGCTGTTTTTTGTTTGTTTGTGTGTTTGTTTTTTGTACACAGAGGCGCTACCACTATCACTGATTGGCTCGGCTTTGGCCGGCAGCAGGTCCGTCTTAGAGCCAGCCGGCATTGGCTCTGTCAGACACAGGGGAATACCTCCAGCAGCCCCCACAGAAGCCACCCCTGTAACCCCATGCTACCAAAACCTTGCCACACAAACCCAATACACTCCAAGCCAAATTACCACTGCTTCCAAAGCATCCAATCATGCTAGTATTGTTGATCAATTTGTACCTGGGTATTCATTTCAGCTGTAACATTTTTTAATACATTAGCTACTGTGTGAGCAGTCTGAATGGATTTCACAAGCGCCGTGGTAGCAACGGCGGCAGTAGCTGCAATAATGATAGCTGATATTATAAAGGCAATTAGCCATCCTATAAATCGTTTTGGGTGACTAATTGTCCGCTTTAAAAGCCTTGATAATTGACTTAATCCTGATTCCCCTTCCCATGATTTGGTCATGTTTACAGGGATCCACAATTCAGCATGACATCACATTGGCATGATTACTGTAAGACTTAGTTCAGATATATTCTTATGAGTAAAACAACTAAAATACCAAGGTTAATTCAGATTAGTTTCAAAAGCATGGTTACGTAAAGCGATATCTACAGATTGAGCTGCTACAAAAACATAAGGATGTGAAGTACATATCATCACCGAATCTTTGTGATTCTGTGTCAGGTTCAAACTTATACAAGGAATGGTTTTTTATATAGTCACCGTGGCTTAGGCGCAACACCTCCAGTGGGCCCAATAAAAATGCTGCGCCCAAGCCACAGTGACCACACAAAGAAAAAAGAATCAGAATTCTTATAATACTGTTGCTGGCCACTATTGCCAGGTATGCTAAAAAAGGTATTCTTTGGAGTAGGATACATGTTGCATCATCACACTAGCTTGTTGCTGCATTCTCTTCAAATGTCCCTATGTGATAGCTTTTTCATTCTCGATGCGCCGCTTCCTCCTCATTCGTTTCTCCTCCTTCAAATTCAGAGTCTTCATCTGCAGGATTGGGTTGTTCGAGTGGTTTCGCCAGCTCATGATATGGCTTCACGTGTTTAGCTGGAATCCACTTGGTTCCTGTGGGAAGAAGAACACAAGCATACCCTCGCCCCCAAGTGATTAGTTCCACAGGTCCATTCCAACCAGGCCCACTAAAAGGATCTTTATACAGTACTTTAGGTCTGTGAGAAATAGAATCAGGAGTTTTAAAATGCTGATCTATCGCTGTGCTGGCCATTAAGTCTGGTGAGCAATTTAAAAAATTCAAAGTAAACATAGCATTATCTAGCTGTTCTTGTGGTGGCATATTCCCCCTTTTTTGTTTATGTAACATGGACTTTAAAGCATGATGCGCACGCTCAATTATTGCTTGTCCAGTAGGTGGATGTGGAATGCCTGTCACATGGGATACCTGCCACTGTTGCAAAAATAATTGAGTAGATTTAGCGACATACCCTGGACCGTTGTCAGTTTTAATGGTTTGAGGAACCCCCATAATTGCAAAGCATCGTGACCAATGTCGTTGAACATCACGTGCCCTTTCTCCAGAATGAGCAGTAGCACAAATATAAGAGGAAAAGTGAGGAGATTGCAGTAGACGGACGCTTGTTAGGTTATAACAAACGACGATTTATTACTCACTATCTCCTTAATTTATACACAGTGTGGTTACATAAATCGTGTTCACACGCACAGCCCAAGCATGTGATTGGTTAACAATACAATATCATGCGAACAATAACAACATTCAATTCGTTAAGAGCTGCAAAGCATGCAACAACACCTCTTCGTCGTGATTGGCTCTTACAACACAGTTTTTGCAACTACACATCTGTGTTCCTTCTGATTATCAACTGTCCACATTCCTTTGTAAATTAAGCTCATCCCGTCACGGTCGTTCAAATGCCTCTGCAATCTTCTCGCAACCGGCATCAGCCAGCTATACTCCCACAGAAAAGGTATCAATAGAAACATGCACAAATTTCAAGGAGCCAAAGGCAGATACATGTGTAACATCACTTTGCCAAATGGCATTAGAATGTAAACCATGTGGGTTAACTCCAATGCTCACTGCAGCAGAAGCAACTCTTTGACAATCTGGACAAGAACGAATTATATCTTTAGCCTGTGCTTTTGTCAAATTGAACATCTTTTTCAATGCTGCAGCATTTTGGTGAAAAAAGGAATGAGAGGCCACAGCAGAGTGGAATTGCACTGTGCCAACAGTAAAAGAGTCAGCCACGGCATTTCCTTTAGTCAAAGGTCCTGGCAGCACAGTGTGTGATCTAATGTGACAAATAAACAAAGGATAAGCTCTTTTATTTAAAAGAGTTTGCAATTCCAAAAATTTGTTGAATAAGTCTTCATCATTTATCTACTTTAAGTAAGATCCTGGTAATCGCTGTACGACACGTACGACATATTCTGAATCAGAAACAATATTGAGTGGTTCCGATGGAAATAAAGCTAAAGCGTGTAAACCAGCCTGTAATTCCACATGCAGCATGGAACCCTGTAACAAAACAACAGATGTCTGCCATACTCCATTATCTAGCCAGGCAACTACACCTCTTCCTGTTTTTCCAGAGCCATCTACAAAAACTGTACGAGCATTAACAATAGGAGTATCTGATACTATCGTCTGTGGTTTGATGTTTAATGTGTGAAGGTTTTGCAGTAACTTACATTTAGGCAGTGAGGAAGAAATTTTGTTTGTAAAGTCAGCCAATGCGATTTGCAATGATTGTGATTGAACAGAAAAGTAATCAAAATCTTATTTTGAAAAAGGGAGATACAATGTATCAGGATCAAAACCAATGAGACACTGAGTGCGCGACCGTGCTTTTTGTACCACAGTCACAATCATTTCTAAAGGCTGTGCAATAGTTTTCTTTAAAGTGTTAGAGAAACACCCATTCCAAATATAAAATTTTCTGAGCGACTGTATCATGTTGCCCTATAATAGCAAAAGGTCGTTTTGGACCTTGTATTACATACACATCAACAGGTAAAGTTAAGTCCCTTCTATAGGCTTGTAATGTAGATATCTTTTGTGAAACTAAATTTAACTCTTCCTTGGCAGCTGGAGTTAAAATCCGTGGTGATGTTAAATCAGGATCACCTCTCAGAATGTTAAAGAGATTACTTAATTCCTATATGGTTATGCCTAACATGGGTCGTACTCAGTTTATTGTTCCTAATAATTTTTGAGCATCGTTCAGAGTTCATATATCTGTCTGCAACTTCAATGATTGAGGCTGTACTGTTCTTTCCGTAAGAATCCACCCTAAATATTTCCAGGGCAGCATCTTTTGAATTTTTTCTGTAGCAATTTGAAGTCCAAAGGTTTGCAAAGAATTTACAAGATGTTGCACAACACTTTCCAAATACTGTGTTGTTTCTGTTGCAATTAAAATATCATCCATATAATGATATATTATAGCATTTGGAAATGCATCTCGGCTTGGTTGAATAGCCGCAGCAACTACTATCTGACATATAGTAGGACTATTCATCATGCCCTGAGGTAGCACTGTCCACTGATAACGCTGCATAGGCTCAGTGTTATTTATACTAGGCACTGAAAAGGCAAAATGTGCACAATCATCAGGATGTAAAGGAATGGTGAAGAAGCAGTCTTTTAAATCAATGACTTGTAATTCCCACTCTTTAGGGATCATTGCAGGATTTGGCGTTCCCTGCTGAGTAATCCCCATAGGTTGTAACACTGCATTTATCGCTCATAAATCCTGTAATAATCTCCATTTTCCTGACTTTTTTGGAATAACAAAAATCGGCGTGTTCCATGGACTAGTTGAAGTGACAATGTGTTCTTGCTGCAACCGCTCTTGAATTAATTTATGTGCTTGTATCAATTTGTCCCCTTTTAACGGCCACTGAGCGACCCAAACAGGCGCAGAGGTTAGCCACGTAAGTTTGAGCAGGGGTTTTACGTCAGTGACCCTTAGGATAAATTTGTATTGACTGTGGTTAGGGTAATGTGCCATTGTTTCAATAAATCTCTGCCCCACAAATTTACAGATGAGTCAAGTACATAAGGCTGAATCCATGCTTCATGCTTCTCAGGCCCCTTTACTGACAAAAGTTTGGCACTTCGCATGGGCTGTCGAGTGCCTCCTATACCAACAATTGTAGAAAGAGCTATTTGCAATGGCCACGAAGTTGGCCAGTCCTTTTTTGATATTATAGAAATGTCTGCTCCGGTATCTAGCAATCCTGAAAACCATCTACCCTCAATTTGCAATTTTAAAATCGGCTGTTGCTGTGTTATTTCCTGTGACCATAATACAAAAGGACTCCCAGTGCTACCAAAGCTACCATCACCTCGATTATTTTGCATGTTTTGAGGTACCCAACAAGGAAGCAATATTAATTGAGCTATTTTTGTGTTCCCTGGAATTGTACATGGAATTTGCATTGAAGCTAGCATGATTTTAATTTCCCCTTGATAATCAGAATCAATAACTCCAGGGTATATAATTATTCCCTGTGTCGTAGCACTAGATCTTCCAATTATTAATCCTAACATGCCATCAGGCAAAGGTCTGAATATTGCAGTCCCCACAATATAAATCCTCTGTTCTTTTACTGAGAGGTCGCCTGCTGTTGCCAAATCCAGCCCGGCACTCCCTGTAGTTGCGGGCTGGAGGTCATAGATGGTTCTTGCGTGCTGCCTGTTTGTGTAGCAGTCCAATCGGTTAGTGGTGCCTGCACTGAATTCCAGACCCTGTTGGTTTGCGGGGCACCGGGTCTCGCGCCCCTCCTGTAGTTTCCCTGTAAGAGATTACCTTCTTTGTCAAATTTTGATTTGTGTTGATTCGCCCAATTATATCCTTTACTACAATGAGGGCAGAAGTGATTTACAGGTTTATCACGTTTGGATTTCTGTCGTTTAGGACAGTGCTTAGCCATATGTCCCAATTTTCCACACTCAAAGCATTTCACAGTAACTTGATTAACATTTAGTTGCTGTGACAGTGCAGCAGCTAACATGTTAACTTTATGAGTTTCTGTCCCTATATTTTGACATATCTTAATATACTCCCCAACATCAGTAGCTCTTCCTCTAACTGATTTCAGTGCAGCCTGACAGTCTGTATTTGCATTCTCATAAGCCAATTGAAATAATAGTACTTTTGCAGCTTCCGGATTTTCTACCTGCTGTGTTATCGCGGCTTGAAGGCGATCAATAAAAGATACGTACGGTTCCTGAGAGCCCTGTTGTATAGAGGCAAATGAAGCGGTACCTTGCCCAGTTTCGGGGACGCGTCGTAAAGCCATGATCGCAATATGAGTGGCTTGATCGAAAACTTGCTTTGACAAAGCTGTTTGTGCCTGAGGTGTAATGTAAGGGCCTGTTCCTTGTAACATATTTTGATCTATAGCTATCCCTGATGACAAGTTCTCCAGAATTTGTTCCACTGACAAATCATTGTATTCTAATTGCCATACAGAATACTGACCAGAGGTCAACACCCTTTTCATAAGCAATTTCCAGTCCCAAGGAGTCATAATATAAGTGCCTCCAATTGCTTCCACTAGTCCCATTGTAAATGAATTGTGTAACCCATTTTCACGAATTGATTTCTGTAATTCTTTTATCATTTCATAAGGTAAACCGTCATGCTGTGGTGGATTATGAGGTTTGTATATAACAGGAAAAGTAAACATGGTCTCTCCTTGCTGTAGAGCTTTTTCTCGACAGCATTACACCAAGCTATGTGTATTTTTTCCCAAATCATTAAGTGAATCGTCACATTTAGCATCAAAGTCTGTTAAAGGCGGAGCTGAAGGCACTGTAGTTTTTTCTCCGCACCGCTGTAAAGCAGGAGCCACAGGATTAGACAGAGGCATAGAGTTAGAGGGATTAGTAGGAGAAGGAGATACAGGCAGTGCAGCAAAGCCAGGTTCCGTTTTAAGTTCTGCAAACCCTGGAGAGGGAGTACCAGGCGATTGGGGTGGGGGAGTGGGGGACGGCGGCGGCCGCGGCGGCCGTGACGGGCGCAGAGGCCGCGGGAGGCAGCGGCGGGGCGGGCGCGGCGGCCGCAGAAGGCGGCGGCGGCGAAGCGGGTGCAAAAGCGGCGGGAGGCAGCGGCGGGGCGGTGGGGACCTGTATGCGGTGGTGAGGGTCGGCAACCCCGCGGAGCCCGTGCTGCCCGCCCGCTGCCTGCTTGCCTGCCTGCCGGCGGGGTGTGTGCGTTAACGGTGTTAGTGCAGGCGGTGGTGGAGGTAATGAGGGATATAAATCCGGCTCTTTTTCGGAGTCCACCTTGCCTGATTCAAAAGAATTATTATCAGAATCAGAATCCTGCTCATTAGCGGCCTGCTTACAAACTGTCTCCTCAAAAGCAGTATCAGGTTGCATTGATATGATTTTCTCTGCCAGCTGTAAATGCACCAGCGCAGTATAAATAAATTTCCATGTCACAATTAAATTTTCTGATACACCAAATGCCAAACTTTTTCATGTTTGTAAACATTCCCCAACTCTTTCCCAAACCTTACTATCAAAAGTTCCCTCTGTGGGAAACGGGTTACAGTTATCCTTTACCCATATTAAAAGCGAAGCAATTTGTCCCTCTGTTATTTTATACCCAGAGGCCTGTAAAATCTGCTGCAAAGCGTTTAAGTAGAGCTTATGCTCCTGAGAAACTGATTGCCCCATGCTACCGCAATCTCGCAACTCACCCGTTCCACAGGGGTTGCTGTTACCTGTTTTCTCAGAGTCATGGCTACTTCTTCAAAACTCTCCCCATTAGATTGCGTAGTCTCTGCAGTGAAGGGGAATCACCTCTTTTCTTCTTCTCTTGATCACGTTATTTTCTTCTCTTAATCGTGTTGTCTTCTTCTCTTGATCACGTTGGGCTCACCATCTGCGGCGACTGAATTAAGCGCTCAAGCTCTCTGTGCAAGATTCCATTTATTTCACAAAAGAATCCAACTTATATATGTTTCAACAAAGATCTAGAAAGAACTAATGGCATACAGCCAATACTACTAAGACAGGAGTGCATATCTGGCCCAGCTGGGATGTTTGCCAGTCCTCAGAACAGTTAAAGATAAAAACATTCCATACACATACTCATGACTGTCTTCAGCCACATCTTCCCAGGCCTACACAAGGCCATCCTCCAACCTGTCCTTGTAAAACTAGTTCTTCAAGGCTTGGCAAACATACAGCACAACAAATTCTAACGGTCACTCTTGAAAACAAATGCCAGGTGTTCCAAGCTGCTCCCACATCCGATCATGTGCAATGAAGGATCCATTTGAGTCGAAGGGCTGCTTTTACAACCACCGACCCATTTGAAGTTCTTGTTGGCTGTCCTTGAAGTCTTTGTTCTTGTCCTTGTTCTTTGCTCTTGAAGCTTAATGCAGTTTCAGTCACATGTGGTCAGTTTCAACATTGTTCTCATCTAGTATACAGAAACATCTAGTCATAAGAGCAAAGAACTGTAAAATTTATGAATAATTACTAGTTAATCACTTGAATACGCTTTTGTAATTACCTCCCTGGCTACCCTTTGTCTATTGTTTCAACCATAATGTTAATATATGATCATTTATCAAATCTCACTTGCATAGTCACCTAGCAGCAAACCAGTTTTCATAGAAGGTACAAAATATTAAAACCATAAAAATTTGAGCAAACCACACGAAATGTATGGACATATGCTATCAAGTGGCCTTGCAGTGACATCAGCCAGCTCCTTCAGCAGTTGTGGGTGCATCTCATCAGGGACCATGGACTTCTGTACATCCAGTTTGCTTAAGTATTCCCTGACCTGATCCTGTTCCACCAAGGGTACATCTTCCTTGCTCCACCAAGGGGCCTGGGATTCCTGAAGGACAGTCTTGCTAGTAAAGACTGAGGCAAAGAAGGCATTCAGTACTTCAGCCTTTTCCATGTCCTGTGTAACCGGGACATGTAACATTAGAGAGGCCTTTCTTGTTGTCTTTGACATCCCTGGCCAGATTCAATTCCATTTGGGCTTTAACTTTCTTGACTTCATCCCTGGATGATTGGACAATGTCTCTGTATTCCTCCTAGGTTAACTGTCTCTGCTTCCACCCTCTCTATGCTTCCTTTTTGTGTTTGAGCTTGGCCAGGAGCTCCTTGTTCATCCATGCAGGCCTCCTGGAATTTTTGCCTGACTTGTTAATTATTGGGATAGACCTCTCTTGAGCTTGGAGAAGGTGATCCTTGAATATCAACTAGCTTTCTTGGGCCCCTCTTCCCTCCAGAGCTTTATCCTGTTCGATTCTACCAAGAAGATCTTTGAAGAGGCTGAAGTCTGCTCTCCTGAAGTCGAGGATTATGAGCCTGCTTTTCACCCCTCTCCCTGTCCTCAGGATCCTCAACTCCACCATCTCATGGTCCCTGCAGCCAAGGTTGCCTTTGACCTTCACATCCCCAACGAAACCCTCCTTGCTGGTGAGTATGAGGTGCAGCAGAGCACCTCTCCTCATTGGCTCCTCAATCACTTGGGTGAGGAAGTTATCATCAGTTGTGGTGGGTTGATTTTGGCTAGCTGCCAGGTGCCCACCAATCCACTCTATCACTCCCCCTCCTCAACAGGGCAGGGGGAGAAAATACGACAAAAAGCTTGTGGGCTGAGATAAGGACAGGGATATCACTTAGCAATTACTGTCACAGGCAAAACAGAAGAGCTACAGATGTCGTCTATCTGGACTTTTGTAAGGCCTTTGACATGGTCCCCCACAACATCCTTCTCTCCAAATTGGAGAGGTATGGATTTGATGGGTGGACTATTCAGTGGATGAGGAATTGGTTGGATGGTCGCATCCAGAGGGTAGTGGTCAACAGCTCAATGTCCAGGTGGAGATTAGTGACAAGTGGTGTCCCTCAAGGGTCCATATTGGGACCAGTACGGTTTAATATCTTCATCAATGACATAGAAAGTGGGATCGAGCGCACCCTCAGCAAGTTTGCAGGCGACACCAAGCTGAGTGGCATAGTTGACACGCCTGAGGGACGGGATGCCATCCAGAAGGAAGTGGACAAGCTAGAGAAGTGGGCCTATGTGAACCTCATGAGGTTCAACAAGGCCAAGTGCAAAGTCCTGCACCTGGGTCGGGACAATTGCCAGTATCAATACAAGCTGGGGGATGAAGAGATTGAGAGCAGCCCTGCTGTTTTGGGTTTGTGTGGCAGGGTTTTGGTAGTGGGGGAGGGGCTGCAAGGGTCGCTCCTGTGAGAAGCTGCTAGAAGCTCCCCCAGCTCCAAGTCGGACTGGCTTCTGGCCAAGGCTGACCCAATCAGCGACAGTGGTAGCGCCTCTGGGATAACATATTTAAGAAGGGGAACCTGCAGCAGCGGAGGAGATTGGAATGGGAGAGAAACACCTATGCAGATATGAAGGTCAGTGAAGAAGGAGGGGGAGGAGGTGCGCCAGAGGAGGTGATGCCCCTGCAGCCCATGGAGGTGAACGGCGGAGCAGATGCCCACCTGCAGCTCGTGGAGGACTCCACACTGGAGCAGTTGGATGCCCCTGAAGATGGCCGTGACTTCATGGGAAAGACAGCGCTGGAGCAGCCTGTGCCTGAAGATCTGTGGCCCATGGAAAGAACCCATGCCAGAGAAGTTCATGAAGGACTGTGTCCCGTGGGAGGGACCCCACAGTGCAGCAGGGGACGAGTGAGGAGTGAGGAGTCCTCCCCCTGAGGAGGAAGGAGCGGCAGAGACAATGTGTGGTGAGCTGACCCCAACCCCCATTCCCCGTCCCCCATTCCCTGTACCCCTATGCCACCGGGGGGAGGAGGTAGAGAAAACCAGGAGTGGAGTTGAGCCGGGAAGGAAGGAGGGGTGGGGGGAAGGTGTTCTAAGATTTGGTTTTACTTCTCATTATCCTTGTTTTGTTTTGATTTGTAGTAAAGTAAATTGATTTTGTTTCTTCCCCAAGTTGAGTCTGTTTTTTGCCTGTGACCATAATTGGTGAGTGATCCCTCCCTGTCCTTGTTGTCAACCCACGAGCGTTTCTTTATATTTTCTCCTCCTCATTCCACCAGGGCTGGGGGGGGAGGAGTGAGCGAGTGGCTTCGTCATGCTTTGTTGCTGGCTGGGCTTAAACCACAACAGGGTCCTCTTCAACTTTGAGGGCAGTGAACCTGTTTTGCAATTGTAAGTCCTTAGGTGGGGCAGGAGCCTTCCTCTTGGTGCCAGAAGTCACCAGCTTCTGTCCTTCCCCTTCTGCAGATACTGCCTGCTTCTGTACTACAGATGGGGTCTGAGGCTCTTCAAGTTGTTGAGTCTCAGAGAAGATCCTATCTATCTCCCTTTCATCTTCTCTGATGCTGCACAGCCTGTTCACTTCCTCTCATAGCTCTTCCACTTGGCGGCACATCTCCTGTAGGACAGAGATGCATCTCTCCTGGTGTCAGAGAGAGGCCCCAGGCACTCCCTGCAGCCTGGGACTTGGAGGGCTGCACCTGCCACCTGAGGATCATTTTGTGTTGAAGCCTCTACCCTTGCAGGGACAGCTACACCAACATCTACTGGGGAAACTGCCCTGTGGTGTGTTACCACTATGTCTGAGACTGTTACAGTGGCACAATTTCATTTGAGGCCCCCTTCGATGCCCCCTTCTTCTCACCCTTCTGCGCAAAATACTGTGACTGTTGACTGCCTCTGTTAGCTGCATTCACACCAGAACACTCCTACCCACACTGGAACAGATTTTCCTGACAGAACTGCAGCCCTTGGAGAACCTGTGACTGTTCACTCAACTCCTGCCCAGATTTTGGCTAACACACAGCTCTTGCTAAGGCCTGATATATGCTGGGAGCAGCACCATTAGGTCAAAGTGAGGGCAACACATAGGCAGGACATGATGGACAGGAAAGGCTAAAGGTCATTATGCAGCCATTACCACCTGCATCTTGCAGCCTCCTGCAGCCATAATCCTTGCATATTGATTGTCTGGCAGTTTCTTCAGAATCCACTAACTAATTGTCCTGGTTTCAGCCCAGCCAGTAACAAAGCACCACGCAGCCGCTCACTCACTCCTCCCCCCCGGCCACGGTGGAATGAGGAGGAGAAAATATAAAGAAACGCTCGTGCGTCGAGATAAGGACTGGGAGAGATCACTCACCACTTATGGTCACGGGCAAAAGACAGGCTCAACTTGGGGAAGAAACAAAATCAAATTAATTTACTACAAATCAAAACAAGGATATTAGGAAGTAAAACCAAACCTTAGAACACCTTCCCCCCACCCCTCCCTCCTTCCCAGCTCAACTCCACTCCCGGTTCTCTCTACCTCCTTCCCCCGGCAGCGCAGGGGAACAGGGGGTGGGGGTTGGGGTCAGTTTGCCACACCTTGTCTCTGCCACTCCTTCCTCCTCAGGGGGAGGACTCCTCACTCCTCACTCGTCCCCTGCTCCACCATGGGGTCCCTCCCACAAGAGACAGTCCTTCACGAACTTCTCCAACATGAGTCCTTTCCACAGGCTGCAGTTCCTCACAAACTTCCCTGGCGTGGGTCCTTTCTGCGGGCCGATCTTCAGTCACAGACTGCTCCAGCGCGGGCTTTCCCATGGAGTTACGGCCATCTTCGGGGGCCTCTGCTCCACTGTTCACCTCCATGGGCTGCAGGGGGACAGCCTGTCATCTCACCACAGGCTGCAGGGGCATCAACCTCCTCAGGTGCCCCTCCTCCACCTCCTTCTTCACTGACCTCGGTATCTGCATAGGTGTTCCTCTCACATTCCAATCCCCCTACTCACTACCGGTTCGCCTTCTTAAATCTGTTCTCCCAGAGGCGCTACCACTGTCACTGATTGGGTCAGCCTTGGCCAGAGGTGGGTCTGACTTGGAGCTGGGGGAGCTTCTAGCAGCTTCTCACAGGAGCCACCCATGTGGCCCCCTCCCCCGCTACCAAAAAACCCACACCACACAAATCCATAACACTAATCCACTACATTTATGTGGCCTGCAAATGTTGCACTTAGTGTTTCCACTAATACAACCTCTAAGAAAACAAACTCTGATCGTTATGCTTCTACTTGGTATTTTTGATAAGCCAGTTTTTTTCATTTTTATTATCAGTTCTGCTAAGCACTGCGAGGCAGTGGTCTGCACAGCACTTCTACATAGCATAGCATAGCATAGCATAGGATCCAATCCTTACTTCTGGAGAGGTGGGGAAGAGATATTTGTTTCAGTGACCAGGTAAGAGCCTTTTAACCTATTCCTTGTAAAAACATATCCCAAAGTCCTGTCATCTTGTAAAAAATGTTGCTGCAATTAGTCTAAATAAGTGTAACCTAACTTAGCGTATTGCAATAACTAACTCAGTGTATTGATCTGGATGCAGGAGTTGAATGCACCATTAGCAAGTTTGCAGATGATACTAAACTAGGAGGTGCTGGTGACTCTCGTGAGGGCCAAGAGGCCTTGCAGAGGGATCTAGATAAATTGGAGCATTGGGCAACCATCAATGGCATGAAATTTAAAAAGAGCACATGCTGGGTTCTGCACCTGGGACGGAGTAATGCCAGGCACAAGTATAGATTATACAATCATAGAATCATAGAATCATTTAGGTTGGAAAAGACCTTCAAGATCATCGAGTCCAACCATCATCCATGCCCACTAAACCATGTTATGGAGTACCCCGTCTATGTGCTTTTTGAATACCTCCAGGGATGGTGACTCAACCGCTTCCCTGGGCAGCCTATTCCAATGTGTGACAACCCTCTCAGTAAAGAAATTTTTCCTGATATCTAACCTAAATCTCCCTTGCCTCAACTTGAGGCCATTTCCTCTCATCCTATCTCCACCCACCTGACAGAAGAGACCAAAGAAGAGACAGAAGAGACAGAAGAGAGATTGGGAGAGATATGGCTGGAGAGCAGCCCTGCAGAAAGGGATCTGGGGGTGCTGGTTGACAGCAGGCTCAATAGGAGTCAGCAGTGTGCCCTGGCAGCCAAGAGGGCAAACTGCATTCTGGGGTGCATTAAACACAGTATAACCAGCTGGTCAAAAGAGGTGATTATCCCCTCTGTATTTAGCATTGGTGCAGCCTCACCTTGAGTACTGTGTGCAGTTCTGGGCCCCACAATTTAAGAAGGATGTTAAGGTACTTGAATGTGTTCAGAGGAGGGCAACAAGGCTGGTGAAAGGGCTGGAAGGCATGTCCTATGAGGAGCACATAAGGACTCTGGGTTTGTCTAGTTTGGAGAAAAGGAGAGTAAGGGGTGACCTCATTGCTCTCTACAGCTTCCTGAGGAGGGCAGGTGGAGAGGGAGGTGCTGATCTCTTCTCCCTGGTATCCAGTGACAGGACATGTGGGAATGGGTCAAAGCTGCCCCAGGGGAGGTTCAGACTGGACATTAGGAAGCACTTCTTTACCAAGAGGGTGGTCAAACACCTGGAACAGGCTTCCTAGAGCGGTGGTCGATGCCCCATGCCTGTCAGTGTTTAAGAGGCATTTGGGCAATGCCCTTAATAACATGCTTTAACTTCTGGTTAGCTCTTAAATGGTCAGGCGGTTGGACTAGATGATCGTTGTAGGTCCCTTCCAACTGAACTATTCTATTCTATTCTATTCTATTCTATTCTATTCTATTCTATTCTAATAAATGAAGGGTTTCATGTGGGATTCCCAAATTTTCTTCTCAGATCGCCACATAATAAGGAAGAGATTGCCTCTTAGCTGACTTCTCTGGTAACTGCACTGGTATCATAAGACATATAAGGAATATATTTCTCATCCATACTGTACCTTTTTCTGTTGCCTATCTGCCATGTACAGCATGTATAAAAGCTACCTTACCTTAAAAGCATCTGTATACTTCTCACCAAATAATACAAACTTAGTGCCTCCATTAGAGTACTCCAGAAAAGTCTAGGAACAGAAAACAAAGCAAGTTAGTCATAAGCTGTGGGTCACTTCCAAATAGTAAGCAAATATTACTGGTCGTCTGTCACGTCCCAAGGTTGGAGGGACTCAGGTTCGTGGATTTCCTTTGTCAGAATTAAGGTGAAATGACACCAGGGGAGTTCAAACAACAATCAACATTTATTCAACCTAGCTAACCTTGCCCAAGTACAAGTGAACTTATCAATATGAACCTTGCAACATGTCATTAAGCCGCTGTTTGAAAAGAGAAGGGAGGTGTGGAAAAAGAAATGGAAAAAGGAACATGAAATGTATCAGAAGGAGAGCCCTCCCGTTGAGTCACGAGGTTCAGAGCAGACCCCCTTGCTTTCTGGACTCCTTCTCAAAGAGGAGCTCAGGGGCGGCTAGATCCACTCTTAGTCTCAGACTTGGTCAACAGTTTATGTTTAAAAGGATGAGGTGTAGGGACTGTGGAAAAGAGAAGGAAAAGAGGGAGAGAGAGAAAGAGAGAAAGAAAGAAAGAAAGAGAGAAGAGAGGGGTTTCACCAGTCCTGGGTCCAGCGTTGGTCCAGCCAGCATAGAGATCCAGGTCCGGAGGGCGCGCCCTGAGGACTCGTTCTCCCTTCTTTTATAGTGTGTTAGTTGATGGTCTCGACATGCGCAGTTCCCATTCCCGGGGTTCTCTGGAATCGGTCGGTGAGCTTTTTTGGGGGGGGCGATTCATTGCGGAGTTGCCTCTCTTCTCCTGCTGGCATGACTGCTTCAGATAGAAGCACAGTCCCATATTCCGTGGGGCCTCCTCCTCCAGGCGCATATGCTGTGCTCCTTCTCCTGGTCACTTAAGATAAGGAATTGCGGCTTTGGAGAAGTGCGGTCCCACCCTCCGTGGGGCCCTCTCCTCCGGCCACATTGTCCTGTTCACAAAACTCCAGCGTTTTTACAGAGGCCGTTTTCTCCACCAAAGTTCTTTAACGAATGTTTGAGACATTGACTATAATTTGTCAGACCGTCACATCGTCTTGCGGAGATCTCTGGGGAGGTCCAAGGAGCCTGTGCTCTGCTCCATATGGATCCAGACTTAACTGACTCCACGTCTGGCTGAGTCTGGGGTCTCTGCTCTGCTCCTCCAAGAGTGCAGACTATTTCAGAGTACATAAACAACAAGAGCATCGAATATGTTTTCCTGCTACACCTGACAGAATAATGCCCAAATGCTCATTGGAAAGGTATGAATTTTTGCCAGTAGGTCCTCATTTGTCTGGTACAGGACACCTCTTGTACACATGACAGCAAACTGTAGCCTTGACTACAGTAGCTGCTCAGGGCTGGCTATATGAAAGTTGGTTTATTTTTAACCTGCAAGTACTTCCAAGTGTTACCACTGCAAAATCTTTATTGGCATCACTTAACTAAATGCACTTTCCTCCCCCCAACCTTGTCTCATTTCTAATGTCACAGTAATTGTTAACTTTGCCTGGCTAGGTCTAGTGTTCCTCATATGCCATACTTTTCTAAATCTTCCTTTTTTCCCCCAAAATGCAGGATTGAGGTTAGTGGATTGCTGCCTACTACTAAATATTGCAGCAGTAATTGTATACTGCATATATCTTCCTATTGCAGATTCCCAGAGGATGTTGTCTTCCCGAATGCTCTTAGAGTCTGGTTCCTCACCTCCTCCTTTGAGCACTTAAGTGTTCATTTCTTTTAGGTCCCAGGTCCAGCACCAGTGTCTGCTAAGATAAGAGAAAGTCTACAAATAGTCTTTCTGCCTTGTCTGCCTAATGAACTCACATGATTTTAAAAAATCTTCTTGCGTGGTGGAAATTAAAGTTTATTTGAAGGCACCCTTAAAGAGTCCTTTGCCTTTCTCTTTCCCAGGACTGTTATATAAGCACCAAAAACCTCCCCTAGCTGAAATACTATGCGTTAAAATTTATAAGACTAATTTTTAGCCTTAATTTAAATTCCACATTTTTTCCCTTCATATGATCAAAGGACCTTTGGACTGGTAGATAAGTAATACAGACATGCCAAAATATCTGCTTCAATTAATTTAGTTTAACAAGTTAGTGCCCAGGAGGAGCCTGGAGTCTTTCAGCATTGTACTCATGAAATAATTCATGAATAATTAACTCATGGAATATTGTAAATTTGTCTCAGAACTCTTACATTCACATGATGAATCCAAGAAGGACATGAATTAGGTGGATCAATGTGGGTTTTTTTCCTTTTTAATCATTTTATGTTGACTGGATAACACAGATTTTCATGGGGACAACTTGTGTTGAGTCTCTTGTAGCTGCTCATAACATATTTGTGGGACACGTGAGTTGGAGCATGGCAAAACATGTTAACACAGCATTACTGAATACCAGAAAGTGAAATATCACTCCTCAGTGATCATCTGTGTATAAAAAAATAATCATTTCATATGAAAGTTAGAACTCCAGAAAAGGTGGTTGATTTCCAGGAAGACAAGTTTCCATTAAGTTTATATGTTGGCAGTGATGCACAAAATGGCAGGTTCTGAGAACTACATGTGTTTACAAAGGAAATTTGAGCAGAGACTTGGGTGATAGATCTACCTTAAAACAAGTACCAGACTAGTCCAAAGCTATGAAGAAATAAAAATAAAAAAAAAAAAATCAATTTTTTTAAAAAAAGAGATAAATAGAAGGCAAATGGGATGAGAAGAGGGCATGTGAGGCAGGCAAAGGCAGGAGAGAGACAATGCAGAAAACTAAGATACAGTGTTGGCTGTGTAAGGCCTTAGCCAAATAAGTATGGGAGAGAGTCTAAAATCGCACTTTAATTGTGAATCCAGTGAAACCACTCTATGGGAATATCTCTCCCAAGCTTCAAAGCAGTGTGAAAAGATCACAGAGTAGTGTCCAAGCCCAGAAACAACATAACCACATTAGAGTTATTTAGCAGGGGTGCATCATTGTATCATACTGATTCCAGATTTAAACTAGTATGTCTGCAGGGCAATTCCCCCAGCATGTGCAGGCACACATGCCAGAGGGGCCAAGAACTTTAATTTGCCCATAAATACTGGCTGTTTCACACAATGCACAGCCTTACCTGTGGCTCAGACCTGTGGCCATTCCTAACTTACTCGGAACTGGCTTGGGATTTCTTGATAATTTAAATGGGCCTTTGGGTGAGACCTTAAAGCTATCAAGAATTATTTTCAGACAAGATGAGTGTTGGTACAATTTTACTTGGGGGGGGGGGGGGGTTGTCTATTAATATTCAGAGCACTCATTAGCACCAAGATTAACTAGTCAAAAACACCTAAGTGTGATGCAGCCAGTGATTTTCCTGCCCTGTTCATAAAAAAAACCTCTGAGGGTTTATTAGGAAGTCTCCTCTCCTGGTATGGAGACCAAATGGTGGTACTGTCACCAAATCTGAACTCCATTCAGTCATGACAGCAGGATTCTCAACTACTGCTGGAAGTATCTTAGAAGCATATTTTTATTTTGGGGTAAGACAGAGAAGGAGAACTGAAAAATACAGTTTATCTGAAATTATGCAAATATAGAAGCCCAACTAGAATGCTTTGGAAGTATACCTGTGTCATTCTCATGGGTTTTTTCTAAGGAACTGACCACAGAAAAACCCTGTCTCCTGATGGTAGAAAAAGATACCAAGATTTGACCTTGAAGATATTGTTAAGTAGTACAAACTTCCACCTAAGTAATACAGTCTTCCCACCCTAGCTGAAAGACAATGACTAACTCACATCCTTTTCTACCATTCAGATGAACTGGCATATGGGATATACTAACTGATCAACTTTCCCACTTCTGTGGCAGTGATATAGATAAAGTATATCATGAATTGTTATTAATTATATGATTCTAAAGAGTATACTTATGACTGAGGTTCTAGTGATGCTGTACAAACACAGGTAATAAATGGCTCATGCTAAGGGGCTGACAGCACAAAACTAGGCAGAAAACCAGGGATGAAGATGTGATTTATAATCAGAGTCATTGGGTTGACAAATATTTTAGTTCCATATTTGAATAAAATATAGTGGAGAGGCAGAGGCAAGAAGGGAGTGAACTGGCCAAAAAGACCAAGAGAGTAGAAGAAAAGGGAGATGGAGATACTGAAGAAGTTAGAATAGGAAGAATTTTATGTAGAAATTTGTGAAAGAATGGAAGAAAGGGGAATAAATGAAGTTACATCAGGGCACGTAAACATTTTTTTTTAAATTTCAAGCAACAAAAAAAAATTTCTGCCCTCACAAGGCATACAGGGGGTGTTAAGGAAGCAGAGAGCAGAGGCTGGCTCTCACTCATGAAGTCCTGTTATTGCTACAACTGGCTGTGCTCCATGGACCTAGCTTCCTGGCTTTTTTTTTTTTTTCCCCTTTGTTTTTTGGTTTGCCACTAGCAAGGGAAGAAGTGATTTACTTCTTGGAAAGATTACTTTTCATTACTTATATTTTTCTTGTCTCCAATAAACTTTCTCCTATATTGCTCATTCTCTTCTTTCACTTATGAGCAATGTGATTCTTTTAATGTCCCCCTGTAGAAAAATCATCCAAGCATCTAATGATTTGAATTGCTTTGCTCCATGTTTGTTCATGATGTGGTTATCAAAGCCTATTTTCTGTCACCTGGAATTCTAGGTTTCCATCTCCCACCTGCTGACTGTTTCTGTCATATCAGCACCAGCATCATTAGCCACCTCCAAGCTTGACCTGAAACTGAAAAGCCCAAAGTAACTCTCAGGAGTAGCCTAAAAATAACAAAAGGGTAAGCTGACCTTGGTCCTACCTAATAGTAAAACTCATGCAAAAATCAGATTTGGAACAATAAATAAGTCCTCACATATAACATCGAGGGGTGCTACATGATAGATTTACAGGCAATAAATTAATTACACATCAACATACCCCCAAAAAGTAGTTTCTGAATTCAGGTGCAGCATGCCCTGCTATAACTGTATGGAGGTACCACTACTCAGTGGGACAGGCACAGAACTACAAAGGACCTCTCCAAAGAAAGAGGGAAATGCCTACCCAAGATGAACCACCAGGAGGTGTTCCCATTTGCTCTGTTGCTTTGCTACAGAGCCCCTATAAATGCAAGCGAACAAAAGCAAAGGTGGAGCAATGATTTTGGTGACAGCAGCAGTGAACATGCTGCCCATCTGCAGGGAGACTTGCTTGCCTCAGGAATGGTAGGCAAAGCAGAAAAGCTCATAAGGACCTGCTCCTCATCAGCCCAGGCATCTCTGTGCAAGGGCTGCCTGCAAGAGCAACACCTGCTTGCCCTGTCCAAGCAATGCTGCAGGCAGTCACAGTACCAGGACCAACCCCAACCGTGACAGAATTAATCCTCAGGGCTCCAAAAATACACCTTCCCAGCGGCTCCCAAGAGGATCCAGGGTAAAAACCTATTCTGCCTGATCATTATTTCCTCTATGAGTGCCCAGAGAGCTTTGGTAGTTGGTTTCAAATCAAGTCCGTATAACTTTTAGTTCCATGATTTATCCTTGAATTGAAAAATGTTCAGTTTCTGGATTTGTTTTCATTGATAAAGTGACTCTAATAACCTGCTGGAAGTTGCCAGTCAAGGTGCCTCTGCCTTCATCCCATTGGCGGCGAACATAACTGTGAACTTGATCTCCTTCCTGTCTGACAAGACATTATAAAACAAAACTTTATTGAGGCAGTAAGAAAGATGAGCAACAATGCACCCGTACAACAACTCACCCAATCACTGATAGCAAACACAGACTCATAAGCAATGCCATGGCCCTGGTGGACTGCCAGGGACACTTAGTGTCCATGTCATCTGGCAGCAACAGCCAGTCATGCAAATGCCTTTTGAATGTGGGTAAGTGTCGCGCTGCCCTTTGGCCCCACCAATGGTAGTGTGATTTGAGAGAATGTGTGGATTGTCCGGCTCATAGTTCACAAACAAGTTTCAACATGTCTAGTGCACACAGGCGACTCATGGGGGGTTACAAAAGCGACTCAGCCTTGGATTGCCTTGAGGCCCTGTCTCTGCAGAGATGACTCACGGGGAGCTGTGGAGACAGCTTAGCCTTGGGTTGTCTGATAAACCCTAAACTAAACAGGGCAGTGGCTGCACCATTCAAAGAACCAAAACCTGAATGGAGCCTTGAAATCCCTTAACAAATAGTATGCCCTGAGTCTCAATCCAACCACTATTTAGTTGCAAATTACAACCTTGTGTATTCAAACAATCACAGACCAACAAAGGCTCAGATACACATAATCCATTTAGGCATATATCATAATCCACTCAGACATAGTCATACACACCATTCCACAAGTCAGGGGATAAAAACTCTAAGATTCAGGTTGGAAATGGGGGAGTCACTTTGCCAACTATACAGTTAGCTTATGAAGGAAGTCCTTCCCCGCCTTGATCGGGACGCCGGTCGAGGTAACTTCCCTGGGATTGAAAGCCCTTACCTGGAGGGGTAAGTGAATATTGTTTACGCTTTAAGTTTGTAAATGCGTGTGTGCTTGTGGTTGTCTGCGAATCACTTGTGGTTGTAATAGTGTACTACTCTTGCCTTCAAAAATTGCAATAGTGCATTCCTCCATTGTACCTGTAAAACCTGCAATTAGTGGCGTGTTAAGTCTGTAAGTGAAGTTCAAATAAATCATTTGCTTGAACCTTGCAGTTAAGTCTGTGAGTGAAGTTCAAGTCGTTTGCTTGAACCTTGCAGTTAAGTCTGTGAGTGAATGTCGTGGTTTAACCCCAGCCAGCAACTAAGCACCACGCAGCCGCTCACCCACTCCCCCCCCACCCAGTGGGATGGGGGAGAAAATCAGGAAAAGAAGTAAAATTCGTGGGTTGAGATAAGAACGGTTTAATAGAACAGAAAAGAAGAAACTAATAATGACAATGATAACACTAATAAAATGACAACAGTAATGATAAAAGGATTGGAATGTACAAATGATGAGCAGTGCAATAGCTCACCACCCGCCGATCGACACCCCACTAGTCCCCGAGCGATGATAACCCCTGTCCCCCACTCCCCCCAGTTTATGTGACGTCCCATGGTATGGAATACCCCGTTGGCCACTTTGGGTCAGCTGCCCTGGCTGTGTCCTGTGCCAGCTTCTTGTGCCCCTCCAGCTTTCTCACTGGCTGGGCTTGAGAAGCTGATAAGTCCTTGAATTTAGACTAAACATTACTTAGCAACAACTGAAAACATCAGTGTTATCAACATTCTTCTCATACTGAACTCAAAACATAGCACTGTGCCAGCTACTAGGAAGACAATTAACTCTATCCCAGCTGAAACCAGGACAGTGAAGTTCAAGTCATTTGCTTGAACCTTGCAGATAAGTCTGTGAGTGAAGTTCAAGTCGTTTGCTTGAACCTTGCAGTTAAGTCCTTTTCTGTCACAGAGAATCATACCTTACATGGATATTGGTCAAGGGGCAGGGTGTCAGGAGGCAGGGTGTCATTGACTCAGCCCTCTCTTGGATGGGCAATCTGACTACCCACATCTGAACTTCAAGGTATGGTCTTCAGGCCGTTCATGCAATTTTCAGTTGAGACCTGGGTGCACCTCTCATTCACATGTGTGACGGTCTGACAAATTATAGTCAATGTCTCAAACATTCGTTAAAGAACTTTGGTGGAGAAAACGGCCTCTGTAAAAACGCTGGAGTTTTGTGAACAGGACAATGTGGCCGGAGGAGAGGGCCCCACGGAGGGTGGGACCGCACTTCTCCAAAGCCGCAATTCCTTATCTTAAGTGACCAGGAGAAGGAGCACAGCATATGCGCCTGGAGGAGGAGGCCCCACGGAAGATGGGACTGTGCTTCTATCTGAAGCGGTCATGCCAGCAGGAGAAGAGAGGCAACTCCGCAATGAATCGCCCCCCCCAAAAAAGCTCACCGACCGATTCCAGAGAACCCCGGGAATGGGAACTGCGCATGTCGAGACCATCAACTAACACACTATAAAAGAAGGGAGAACGAGTCCTCAGGGCGCGCCCTCCGGACCTGGATCTCTATGCTGGCTGGACCAATGCTGGACCCAGGACTGGTGAAACCCCTCTCTTCTCTCTTTCTTTCTTTCTTTCTCTCTTTCTCTCTCTCCCTCTTTTCCTTCTCTTTTCCACAGTCCCTACACCTCATCCTTTTAAACATAAACCGTTGACCAAGTCTGAGACTAAGAGTGGATCTAGCCGCCCCTGAGCTCCTCTTTGAGAAGGAGTCCAGAAAGCAAGGGGGTCTGCTCTGAACCTCGTGACTCAACGGGAGGGCTCTCCTTCTGACACATTTCATGTTCCTTTTTCCATTTCTTTTTCCACACCTCCCTTCTCTTTTCAAACAGCGGCTTAATGACATGTTGCAAGGTTCATATTGATAAGTTCACTTGTACTTGGGCAAAGTTAGCTAGGTTGAATAAATGTTGATTGTTGTTTGAACTCCCCTGGTGTCGTTTCACCTTAATTCTGACAAAGGAAATCCACGAACCTGAGTCGCTCCAACTTTGGGACGCGACATCTTAATTGGCGTCACGGACAGGATTTCCCTTGTTGGAAGGGAGTTTCTAATGGGATACCAGACCTCCACTCGGAGAATGGGCGGGGAGGATCTGGGAAGGATCTCTCAACAATAAGTCGGGAGAGATCCGAGCAGTGGCAGACATAGAGACCCGGGAAATATCTGTGTCTGACTGTTCCCCTGTTTTAGAGAGGCTAACTGCCTATACGGGATTTCCCTTGTTGGAAGGGAGATTTTAACGGGATACCAGACCTCCACTCGGAGAACGGGTGGGGAGGATCTGGGAAGGATCTCTCAACAATAAGTTGGGAGAGATCCGAGCAGTGGCAGACATAGAGGCCCGGGAAATATCTGTGTCTGACTGTTCCCCTGTTTTAGAGAGGCTAACTGCCTAGACGGGATTTCCCTTGTTGGAAGGGAGATTTTAACGGGATACCGGACCTCCACTCGGAGAACGGGCGGGGAGGATCTGGGAAGGATCTCTCAACAATAAGTTGGGAGAGATCCGAGCAGTGGCAGACATAGAGGCCCGGGAAATATCTGTGTCTGACTGTTCCCCTGTTTTAGAGAGGCTAACTGCCTATAAAGCCCACCCTTCCCCACAAGGAGTAGCCTGGGCACGAGACCACTGGCATGACCCAAAAGCCATTGTAGGAAGAATTGAGAAGCTAGCAAAAGAAGGCAGGTTTCGCCTGGGAAAAGGGAAGGCTGTAGTGTGTGCAGTGTTAGGGGCTGCACTTGCGGCAGCCCAGGAAGACAGACAGGAAACAATGAGAGCTAAGCAGGCAGATAAGGAGAAGATTCAGTCCCTGCAGGATTTAGTTAAAGTCCTGCAAGAGCAGTTAACTGCTGAGCGTAATACAACGCAGTGGCTTCATGCCGCCTTGTCTGATGCATTAGATCAGGAAAGAATTTTGCGAACCGAGGCGGACGAACGATCCGACCCGACCCAAACTTAGACCTGGAAGGTCTAGAGGTAGTTCAGGTGAAACAGCAAAAATCTTTATACCCAAATCAAGAGTTAGAATGTACCAGAAAAGTTTTTTACCCTGAAGATGAAGGGATAGCAATGAGACCATTAATTAAAACAGAAACCATAGACAATGGCCAAAATGGCGGAGCACCACACATGACCATTAAGACGATACCATATTCCGCCACTGAATTATCTAAAATTCAGGAAAAGTACAGCCGACTAGCAAAAGAGACCGAAACAGAATATGTGTGGAGGGTGTCATTAACCAGTGGTGACCGGATTTTATTGTCAGAAGATGAAGCCCAAGGATATTGGGGCCCTGGAGTGTTCCTAACTACCGATGATCCTAGGGAACCATGGTCTCTGACGCAGCGGGCAGCTTACTGGGCAGGGGGAATAGACCAAATGGAACGAGGAGAGCCAACACGGATAGACACCCCTTCTATAAATCAGTTAACCGAGAGCTTACAGAAAACTGCTTGTCTCCAATTAATGCATGATAGGCGATTAGTGCCACAACAACCCTCTCCGATGTTGTTAAATGCCAATCCCGATAGAATGACTCCTCTAATCCGAGGTTTACCAGATTCTTTGAAATTATATGCTGTCCAACTGCAGGATAGATTACACGATGCGATAGCACCTAGAGGAGGCAGGCGGAATGCAGGAGGGGCCCTGACCTGGGGAGAAGTGGCACAGGAATTGATTAACTATGGCCGGAGAATGGGTCTCACAAGGGAAGAAAGCAGGGCTAAGCCTGCTATCCGCCGAATAGAAGGACCTGGCCGACCTCCCCCATCTAAGAATGTAAACACCAAAAAGCCGTATGGGGGTCAGTGGAATTTGTTGTGGGCAGAAGGGATAGAAAAGGGAATTCCCCAGGATGTGATGGATGGCATGCCCACCTCTGTCCTAGAAAAGTTAGTGCTAGGGTGGAAAGACAAGAACAAGGAGCCTTCCCATACTGAGCTAAACATTCGAGACTATAAGGGGGCAAATCCACAGTTGCTGGCAACTCCCACTCCCCAAACGCCTACTGCCCCAGAGGAAGGTATTACTGTCTGCAGGAGGGGAAACTAGACAGGCTGTCCCCAGTAAGTGAGCCGGGGGACGACCAGTGGGTTTATTTAAGGAGGCTCACTGAAAATAAGACAGGAGACCTGTTGATTACTTTTCCCCTTGGTCCTTTTAAGACCCCAGTAACTTTTTTAGTTGATACGGGTGCTCAGATGTCAGCACTCCGGGCGGATGTTGCTAACCGCAATGGAATAATTGCAGATAAGAAGCAGATATGGGTCACAGACGTTTTCGGAAGCTCCCAACCACAGCCGACAGCCAAAGTTAAATGCTGGCTGCCAGGGGATTCATCCCCTGTTGAGGTTACTATGATACTAGGTCCTCTACCCACCAATATTCTAGGACTCGACCTCTTAAAGGGCCAGTCATGGGTAGACTCTAAGGGAAGAGAATGGAAATTCGGGTGTCCCGCAATCTCTATGAGGCTTTTGCAGTCAGCACCAACTCTCCCCCCTTCAAAAATAGTTAATGATGTCAAACCTTATGCTTTGCCTTTGGGAGCAAGGGAAGGGATCACTTCAGGGATAACTGAGTTATGGGAACAGGGGATAGTTATTCCTACACACTCACCCTATAATTCCCCAGTATGGCCGGTCCGCAAGGCAAATGGAAAGTGGCGACTGACAGTTGACTATCGATGCTTGAACGCCAATACCGGCCCATTAACAGCTGCAGTTCCCAATATAGCAGAATTAATTGCAACCATACAAGAACAGGGTCACCAGATTTTAGCAACCATTGATGTGAAAGACATGTTCTTTATGGTTCCCTTACAAGAAGCAGATAGGGACCGCTTTGCCTTTACCTGGGAAGGTGTACAATATACATTTACATGACTTCCCCAAGGCTATTGCCACTCACCAACCATTGCTCACTATGCATTGGCCCAGGAAATAAATCAGATCACTCCTAAAGATGGAGTAAAAGTATATCAATATATTGATGATGTGCTAATTGGAGGACCAGACACCACTGCGGTGGGGCAAACCCAGAGAGAAATCATTAGTCACTTAGAGAATTTAGGGCTCCAAATTCCTGCTGAAAAGGTGCAACTCCCATCACCTGAAGTAAAATTTTTAGGTATCTATCTGGTGGAAAGGAGGGACTGTGTGTATACCTCCCGAAACCTTGTCCACCTTCGAACAAGTAAAAACGCCTGAAAATAAGAAAGAATTGCAGCATGCCCTAGGCTTGCTAGTGTTTTGGAGAAAACACATCCCTGACTTTTCTATCATAGCTCGCCCTTTATATGATTTAACCCGTAAAAGAACTGCTTGGGACTGGACACCTGTCCATGAAGAGGCTCTGAAATAATTAATTTTTGAAGCAGGGATTTACCAGGCCCTAGGGCCAATACATCCAACAGACCCACTCCACATAGAATGGGGTTTTGCAATTCATGGGTTATCTATACATATGTGGCAGCGTGGACCTGAAGGTCCTACTCGTCCCATAGGGTTTTTCTCACGTAGCTTTAAGGATGCTGAAAAACGGTATTCGGTTTGGGAGAAAGGACTCTTTGTGGTTAACCTAGCCTTACAGGAAGCCGAGAGAATTATACGACAGCAGCCCATCATCTTACGAGGGCCCTTTAAGATCCTGAAACCAATATTGGCTGGAACTCCTCCCCCCGTAGGAGTAGCTCAACGAGAAACAGTAAGGAAGTGGTATGCCCAGTTAGACCACTACTGTCACACTAGACAGATAGAGGAGGGAACACCCAAAATGCTCCAAATACAGGATCCCCCTTCTGATCACCCAGATACAGAACCCCCTCCATTGTACATCAAAGTGGCTCCTGATTTCAAACCCCATTTAAGAAACATGTGGTTCACTGATGCTTCCGCAAAAAGGGAAGGAAAGATGTGGAAGTATCGAGCAGTAGCATTACATATTGATTCAGGGGAGCATGTGATAACTGAGGGAGAAGGTAGTGCCCAAGTAGGGGAGTTAGTTGCTGTGTGGAGTGTAGTCGTTAAGGAAGCTGAGAGAACAGAACCAGTATACATCTATACTGACTCCTATGCAGTGTTTAAAGGATGCACTGAATGGTTACCGTTTTGGGAACAAAACCAGTGGAAAGTAAACCAAGTGCCAGTGTGGCAACGAGACAAATGGGAAGAAATACTGAATATCGCCAAGCAGAGACCTTTCTTGGTAGGCTGGGTTGCTGCACACCAGACAGGAGATAACCCAGCTCACCTCCTAAATAACCAAGTAGATTCCTTAACACGTCTAGCCAGTCTTGCCATCGATAGTGAAGCAGAGAAATGGGAACACCTTCTGGAGTGGCTGCACGTGAAGCGTGGCCATTCAGGGAGTAAAGACCTGTACAAAGAGGCTATTAGTAGAGGATGGGCCGTTACACGAGAATTATGTAATACTGTTATTTCTGCATGCAGTCAATGTCGAGTTCGTTTGGAAAAATATAACCCTTTAAAAGAGCAACCCCTACATTTAAGGACAAACAAAGGTTTATGGCAAACATGGCAAATTGACTATATTGGCCCCTTTCAGGTATCAGAGGGAAAACGATATGTGTTAGTAGGAGTAGAAGTAGTATCAGGACTAACACAAGCTGAAGCTGTATCCAGAGCAAAAGGAGAAAATACAGTGAAAAGTCTTAAAGTATGGTTTAGCTGCTTACCCAAGCCTCAATCAATTCAATCTGATAATGGGAGCCATTTCACTGCTGGAGTAGTGAGGTAATCCAGTGGGTTTTTCACACCCCTTACTACCCTCAAGCTAATGGTATTGTGGAGAGAACGACCGGACTTCTAAAATGAGCTCTGAGGTCCCATGACCCAGGGTGGGCCTCGCGAGTACCTGAAGCAGTATACCGAATCAATAGCCCGTGGGGGACTTTGGTGGGTTGACCCAGGCTGAACACCAGGTGCCCACCAAAGCTGTTCTATCACTCCCCCCTCCTCAAATGGACGGGGGAGAGAAAATGTAACAAAGGGCTTGTGGGTCGAGATAAGGACAGGAGAGATCACTCACCAGTTACAGTCACGGGCAAAACAGACTCAGCTTGGGGAAAATTAACTTGATTTATTACAAATCAACCAGAGTAGGGTAGTGAGAAATAAAACCAAATCTCAGAACACCTTCCCTCCACCCCTCCCTTCTTCCCAGGCACAGCTTCACTCCCGGATTCTCTACCAACACCCCCCAGCGGCACAGGGGGACGGGGAATGGGGTTTACGGTCAGTTCATCACACGTTATTTCTGCCGCTTCATCCTCCTCAGGGGCAGGACTCATCACACTCTTCCCACTGCTCCAGCGTGGGGTCCCTCCCATGGGAGACAGTCCTCCACAAACTTCTCCATGTGGGTCCTTCCCACGGACCACAGTTCTTCACGAACTGCTCCAGCATGGGTCCTTTCCATGGCATGCAGTCCTTCAGGAGCACACTGCTCCAGCGTGGGTCCCCCACGGGGTCACAAGTCCTGCCAGAAAACCTGCTCCGTGGGCTCCTCTCTCCACAGATCCGCAGGTCCTGTATGGTGGGTTGACCCTGGCTGGGTGCCAGGTGCCCACCAAAGCCGCTCTATCACTCCCCCTCCTCAGCTGGACAGGGGGGAGAAAATATAACAAAAGGCTCGTGGGTCAAGATAAGGACGGTTTAATAAAAAGAGAAAGCAAAGGTCGCGCGCGAAAAGCAAAGAAAAACAATTGATATTATTCTCTACTTCCCATCAGCAGGCGATGTCTGGCCACTTCCTGGGAAGCAGGGCTACAGTACGCGTCGTGGTTGCTCTGGAAGACAAAAATGCCCCCCTTCCGTCTTCCTTTACTTAGCTTTTATATCTGAGCTGACGTCATATGGTATGGAATATCTGTTTGGTTAGTTTAGGTCAGCTGTCATGGCTATGTCCCCTCCCAAGATCTTGCCCAGCCCCAGCCTGTTGTTGGGGGGGGGGCAAAAATGTTGGAGAGACAGCCTTGATGCTGTGCCAGCACTGCTCAGCAGTAGCCAAAACACTGGTGTGTTATCGACACCTTTCTAGCTACCAATACAGAGCACAGCACTACCAGGGCTGCTATGGGGAGAATTAACTCCATCTCAGCCAGACCCAATACAATCTCCACCCCTTATTCTATACCATTTGCGTCATGCTCAGGTCCCATATAATTTAATACACATATCTTCTAACCACACCATTGCATTTAATTCTTATTACTGAAATCCCTTCTTACCAACACTTACAACTGAAACTACATACTTAAACCACTTTTACACCCAACATACAGATTTATACATTCTTATTAATTACTATCCCCTGTCCTTTAACAGATAGATATTCCATAGGCTTCTTCCACTCCTCCAGATGTTCACACACAGGTTATGACTTGGGCCCCATCCGTCAAGATGAGTGGTCAGGACAGGAGAAGCAGTATGTTCGATCGTTGGGCACCACACCGGCTTGGTTTGGGTCACTGATGCACTTGTCTGGTTCCTTGCGAAGTTCACTCCTCTGCAGTTCAGGTCATTCCTGCTACATTGCTTCCTACAACATACAACTCACATCACAGATTATTTTTCCCCCAAGGTTAAATGTCCTTGAGGCACACACTGGGTCTCCCCATCCTTCTGCATTACCCACCAAGTACACCCAGGTCCCTGAGCAAAGACAATCCCATGAATGGGTTTGCCTTTTCCCATGGGAGGAGAAATCCACACTGCCTTCCCCAGCCACTTCCCCATGTGCACTACGGGGACCTTATCTCCTCCCACAGTATGTAGGGGTTTTGTTTGGGCAGGACCAGGACGGTTAGCAGATCCTCTGGTGTTAACTAGCCAAGTGGCTTCTGCTAAATTTGTATCCCAATGCTTCCATGCCCCATTGCCCAGCGCTCTCAACATAGTCTTTAGCAGTCCATTATATCTCTCAATTTTTCCAGATGCTTGTGGGTGATAGGGTATGTGGTACACCCACTCAATGCCGTGTTTCTTTGCCCAGGAGCTTACGAGGTTATTTCGGAAATGAGTCCCATTGTCTGATTCAATTCTTTCTGGGGTACCGTGTCGCCATAAAATTTGCCTTTCAAGGCCTAAGATGGTATTTCGGGCAGTGGCATGGTTTACAGGATATGTTTCTAGCCAACCAGTAGTTGCTTCCACCATGGTGAGTATGTAGCGCTTGCCTTGGCGTGTTCGTGGCAGTGGTCCGATGTAGTCAATTTGCCAGGCCTCGCCATATCGAAAACCCAGCCACCGCCCTCTGTTCCAGGGAGACTTTACTCTGGTGGCTCGCTTGATTGCAGCACATGTTTCACATTCATGAGTGACCTGTGTGATGGCCTCCATGGTCAGGTCCACCCCTCGATCACGAGCCCATCTATATGTTGCATTTCTCCCTAGATGTCCCGATGTCTCATGGGCCCATCGAGCTATAAATAGCTCACCCTTATGCTCCCAGTCCAGGTCCACCTGAGCTACTTCTATTTTGGCAGCCCTGTCTACCTGTTCATTATTTCGATGTTCTTCAGTGGCACGGCTTTTGGGCATGTGAGCATCTACATGACGTACCTTTAGAGTCATGTGTTCTACACGGGCAGCGATGTCCTGCCACAATGCAGCTGCCCAGATGGGTTTACCCCTGCGTTGCCAGTTGGTCTTCTTCCACTGCTGTAGCCACCCCCATAGGGCATTAGCCACCATCCAGGAGTCGGTATAGAGATAGAGTACCGGCCACTTTTCTCGTTCAGCAATATCTAGGGCTAGTTGGATGGCTTTCACTTCTGCAAACTGACTTGACTCGCCTTCTCCTTCAGTGGCCTCAACGACTTGTCGTGTGGGACTCCACACAGCAGCTTTCCACTTCCGATGGTTCCCTACCACACGACAGGATCCATCAGTAAACAAAGCATAACGCCTTTCGTCTTCTGATAACTCATTATATGGTGGTGCCTCTTGGGCACGAGCCACCTCCTCAGGCGATGCTCCAAAATCTCTGCCTTCTGGCCAGTCCATGATCTCTTCCAGAATTCCCGGGCGGTTGGGTTTCCCCAGTCGAGCTCGTTGCGTGATCAATGCTATCCACTTACTCCATGTAGCGCTGGTTGCATGATGTGTAGAGGGGATGTTTCCTTTGAACATCCAGTGTAGTACGGGCAATCGTGGTGCCAAGAGGAGATATGCTTCTGTACCAACAACTTCTGAAGCGGCTCGAACCCCCTCATATGCTGCTAGTATCTCTTTTTCAGTCGGGGTGTAGTGGGCTTCTGATCCTCGGTACCCCCGGCTCCAAAACCCTAATGGTCAACCTCGGGTTTCTCCTGGTGTTTTCTGCCAGAGGCTCCAGGTGAGACCATGCTCCCCAGCTGCAGTGTAGAGTACATTTTGTACATCTGGTCCTGTCCGGACAGGCCCAAGAGCTACTGCACGAGCTATTTCCTGTCTGATATGCTCAAAGGCTTGTTGTTGCTCCGGGCCCCATTCAAAATAGTTCTTTTTCCGGGTTACTCGATAGAGAGGGCTCACAAGCTGACTATAACCTGGAATATGCATTCTCCAGAACCCCACGAGGCCTAGGAAAGCTTGTGTTTCTTTCTTGTTAGCTGGTGGAGACATAGTTGCTATCTTGTTAACCACATCCATAGGCACATGACGGCATCCATCCTGCCATTTTATTCCCAAGAACTGAATCTCCCGTGCAGGTCCCTTGACCTTGCTTTTCTTTATGGCGAAACCAGCTTTCAGAAGAATCTGAATTATTCTTTTTCCCTTCTCAAACACTTCTTCTGCCTTGTTGCCCCACACGATGATGTCATCTATGTATTGTAAATGTTCAGGGGCATCACCTTGTTCCAGTGCAGCTTGGATTAGTCCATGACAAATGGTAGGGCTGTGCTTCCACCCCTGGGGCAGTCGATTCCAGGTGTATTGGACACCTCTCCACGTGAAGGCAAACTGTGGCCTGCACTCTGCTGCCAAAGGAATGGAGAAAAACGCATTGGCAATATCAATTGTAGCATACCACGTGGCTGCTTTTGATGCCAGTTCATATTGGAGCTCTAACATGTCTGGTACAGCAGCACTCAGTGGTGGTGTCACTTCGTTCAGGCCGCGATAATCTACTGTTAACCTCCACCCTCCATCAGACTTTTGCACTGGCCATATAGGACTATTAAAAGGTGAATGAGTCTTGCCGATAACTCCTTGGCTCTCCAGTTGATGAATCAGCTCACGGATGGGAGCCAGGGAGTCTCGGTTGGTGCGGTATTGCCGCCGGTGCACCGTCCTGGTAGCAATTGGCACCTGCTGTTCTTCAACTCGCAGCAATCCCACAATGAAGGGATCTTCCGAGAGACCAGGCAGGGTAGATAGCTGTTTGATCTTCTCTGTATTTACAGTGGCTATACCAAAAGCCCATCAGTACCCCTTTGTGTCCTTGAAGTACCCTCTCTTGAGGTAGTCTATGCCAAGGATACAGGGGGCCTCTGGGCCGGTCACAATGGGGTGCTTTTCCCACTTGTCCCCTGCTAAGCTCACCTCAGCCTCCAATATAGTCAATTCTTGGCATCCCCCTGTCACTCCAGAGATCCAGATGGGTTCTGTGCCCCTGTACCCTGATGGCACCAGCGTACACTGTGCACCAGTGTCTACCAAAGCCCTATACTTCTGTGGGTCTGATGTGCCAGGCCATCGAATCCACACAGTCCAATATATCCGGTCATCCCTTTCCTTCTCCTGGCTGAAGGCAGGGACCCTCTATTGCTGTTCCTCATCAGAGTATTCACTGTCTGACCCTTGTGGTGCCAGACCACAAGTCCCCTCACCAGAATCAAGGGAGGTGGTTTCAGGTCTTCTATGCCTGGAGGATTGCTGATTGCTTTCTCGGGCCTCTACAGCAACGACGCTGACAGCCTTCTTCTTGGGTGACCCCTTCTTAACAGCTGTCTTCCCTCTCAGTTCACGCACGCGGGCTTCCAGCTTAAAGGTGGGTTCACCATCCCACTTCCTCATGTCCTCCCCTTGGTCACGCAGGAAGAACCAGAGTGTACCATGTGGCATACGCCTTGGGCTCCCTTTCCCTCTGACCGGGGCAGGAGAGGACTGATTTCTTGGAGCGTCCCTAACAGCCAAGGCACTGTCCTGTAGGGATGAGGAGACACAGAGGTTTTCTTCAAAGTTTTGGAGCCAAGATGATACTTTCTCCACAGTTGGTGTTTCCATATCTGGGCAATACATTGCTGCCAAGCTGTTAGAATACGACGCTGGGGCACCTTGAATCACCTTTCTCCACATGGCCCGTGTGCACAGGACATCCTCTGGATCTTTGGAGACCTCCTCATCATCTAGATCACTGTAGATGACTTCCAGCACTGCTAACTCTCTCAGGTACTGGATGCCTTCATCTGCAGTAGTCCACTTTCCTGAGGCGTTCACAAGATCTTCCTTGAATGGATATCTTGCCCTCACACTTGAGAGGAGCCGTCTCCAGAGACTGCAAATTGCTGCCTCTTTTCCGATTCCTCTTTCAATTCCCCGGTTTCTAGCGAGGGATCCCAGCTGTTGGGCTTCCTTGCCTTCCAGTTGCTGACTGTCGGCCCCGTTATCCCAGCATCGGAGCAGCCAGGCAGCAATCCGCTCACCTGGCTGGCGGCTGTAGTCTTTCCGCATGTCCCGAAGTTCTGAGGACGTCAGGGACCGGGTAGTTTCCGCTTCCTGTTTAAGTTCTCTCACTCCTTCCTCCAATTTCTTTGTCAAAGGACCAGCTTCTAGATTAAACCTTTCCTCTTCTTCTTCTTCTTCTTCTTCCCTTACTAATCGATGATATGGACCCGTTGATCTCCTTGTCCACTGTTTCTTTTTCACTACTGGGGCAATTACTGTAGTTGTTGTTGTTGTTTGGGTCCCTATCTCGAGCATGGTGTCCTCAGATGCAGTCTGGGTCCCTGCCTCAACCATGGTCCTCTGAGAATGTTGAACTATGGCTCGGTAGGCATAGGCCAGGCCCCAGTACAGTGCGAGAAGCTGCTGGTTTTCATCGGGGTAGGCAAGGCACCCTTCTATCAGGTGGTGCGTCAGTTTGCCAGGGTTGCTTGCCTGTTTGGGTGTAAAGTCCCAGGTTATGGGAGGTGATAACCGTCCTAGGAATCTGCCCAAATCCTTCCATATACCCTGCCACCCAGGGACCGGTCGCTTGAGGGCACATTTCAGTATTGCCTCACCCAAAACTTGTCTTCTCTTATACCAGGACGAGACCAGATTCCACAATACCCATAACATACCACCAGTATTAATTACTAGTATTGAACAGCTCACATAAGGGTGAACAAGGACCTCGGGAGCCTGCATAATAAAACCATTCACATCAATGCCCGGTAGGGAGAGGGAGATGTGTTCCCTCATCTCCTCCACAAGATAGCTCCCACAACACAGTAAAGCCATCAGTGCCAGGGCAAAGCACATAGCCATTGTTTGCATTACCATGTTCCCAAACTCAGCAAGATAGAGATAAGCAAGCAGCCAACAAGCTCCGTGACCTGCACAGGAGCTTGCCACTTAATAACTAGCTATGGCACGCTTAAGGCAAAACTGCCATTGTCTTGCCCCACGTTGGGCACCAAAAAAGGACTGTGGTGGGTTGACCCTGGCTGGGTGCTAGGTGCCCACCAAAGCCGCTCTATCACTCCCCCTCCTCAGCTGGACAGGGGGGAGAAAATATAACAAAAGGCTCGTGGGTCAAGATAAGGACGGTTTAATAAAAAGAGAAAGCAAAGGTCGCGCACGAAAAGCAAAGAAAAACAATTGATATTATTCTCTACTTCCCATCAGCAGGCGATGTCTGGCCACTTCCTGGGAAGCAGGGCTACAGTACGCGTCGTGGTTGCTCTGGAAGACAAAAATGCCCCCCTTCCGTCTTCCTTTACTTAGCTTTTATATCTGAGCTGACGTCATATGGTATGGAATATCTGTTTGGTTAGTTTAGGTCAGCTGTCATGGCTATGTCCCCTCCCAAGATCTTGCCCAGCCCCAGCCTGTTGTTGAGGGGGGGGGCAAAAATGTTGGAGAGACAGCCTTGATGCTGTGCCAGCACTGCTCAGCAGTAGCCAAAACACTGGTGTGTTATCGACACCTTTCTAGCTACCAATACAGAGCACAGCACTACCAGGGCTGCTATGGGGAGAATTAACTCCATCTCAGCCAGACCCAATACAGCAACACTGGTGGCAAATCTGTGATAACATATTTAAGAAAGGTTAAAAAACACTGTGCAGCAGTTGTGTGAGAGATGAGTGAGAAAAGTGTGAGAAAAACAACTCTGCAGACACCAAGGTCAGTGAAGATGGAGGGGGAGGAGGTGCTCCAGGTGCTGGAGCAGAGATTCCCCTGCAGCCCATGGTGTAGTCCATGGTGAGGTAGGCTGTCCCCCTGCAGCCCATGGAGAGGATCACGGCGGAGCAAATATCCACCTGCAGCCCGTGGAGGATTCCATGATGGAGCAGGTGGATGTGCCCTGAAGGAAGCTGTGACTCCACGGAGAGCCCACGCTGGAGCAGGCTCCTGGCAGGAACTGTGGCCCATGGAGAGGAGCCCACACATGAGCAGGTTTTCTGGCAGGACTTGTGGCCCGTGGGGGACCCATGCTGGAGCAGTCTGTTCCTGATGGACTGTACCCCATGGAACAGACCCATGCTGGAGCAGTTCTTGAAAAACTGCAGCCCATTGGAAGGACCCACACTGAAGAAGTTCATGGAGGACTGTATCCTGTGGGAGTATATCTGGCTGATGCCGGTTGCGAGAAGATTGCAGAGGCTTTTGAACGACCGTGACTGGATGAGCTTAATTTACAAAGGAATGCGGACAGTTGATAATCAGAAGGAACACAGATGTGTAGTTGCAAAAACTGTGTTGTAAGAGCCAATCACGACGAAGAGGTGTTGTTGCATGCTTTGCAGCTCTTAACAAATTGAATGTTGTTATTGTTCGCGTGATATTGTATTGTTAACCAATCACGTGCTTGGGCTGTGCCTGTGAACATGATTTATGTAACCACACTGTGTATAAATTAAGGAGATAGTGAGTAATAAATCGTCGTTTGTTATAACCTAACAAGCGTCCGTCTGCTGCAATCTCCTCAGTATCCCATGGGACGGACCCCACGCTGGAGCAAGGGAAAAGTATGCAGAGGAACGAGCAGCAAAGACGAACCATTATGAACTGACCGCAACCCTCATTCCCCATCCCCCCTGCACTGCTCATGGGTAGGGGGAGAAAATAGAAGAGTTGGGAACAAAGGAGTGAAGTTGAGCCTGGGAAGAAAGGGGATGGGGGGGAGGTGTTTTTAGTTTTGTTTTTGTTTCTCACTATCCTACTCTATTTTTAATTGGCAATAAATTAAATTAATCTTCCCCAATTCAAGTCTGTCTGCCTGTAACAGTAATTGGTGAATGATCTCCCTGTCCTTATCTTGACCCATGAGCTTTTTCATCTTGTTTTCTCCCCCTGTCCAGCAGAAGAAGGGGAGTGATAGAGCAGCTTGGTGGGCACCTGGCAGCCAGCCAAGGTTAACCCACGCACACTATGTCTAACATCCAAGTTTACAATATACACGTAACATGTAAACTTGTTCCTTTCATATTTTCCTGATAGTGACATCTCTAGAATCCATGTACATTTTACTTTTACCATTCATGCTATGTACTTTAAAGCTATAAAATGACAATATCTTAATGTTTTACATATATAAAACTATTACTTTATTGTATTACAATAATTTATTGCACCTCAGGTACTGTGAGTCTAATCCAAAAGGTCACTGAAATCAGTGGGAGTTCTGCTGACTCCTCTTGCCTTTGAAACGGACCCCATATTACTGTGATTCTTTATTGGGGCATTAGATTGGAAAACTTTCTAATATTCAGCATGGTCCACTCCCCCTTTCTATTGACAGATATTAGTTACATAAGCATTTAGTCATATATTTACTGAAGATCTAAACAAGTATTATCTACTCAAAAGAACTCAGAATTTAAGAATTGAAAAACAGGAGGAGGAGGAAATTCAGAGGTGAGTTGAAAGATCAGACCCAAGAGAAGAGCATGGTTACATTCTTGTTCTGAAGGTTAGTCAAGAGCAAAAGTTTGCCTAATTGTCCAAAAGACAGAATTGCAAAATGAATTTGTGAGAAGGGATTAAAAAAATAGAATACAGTGTAGCCTTTGGGTTAAGAAAAGTTATTTTAAAATAAGCGGGGAACAATAGAAACAGCACATAGCTGCATCAGGAGGATATGAGTGGCACAACAGCTTGAATCATACCAGGGAAGGGGGATGAGGAGACAGGTAAAAGTGGAGGAAGTTTTAGAAGGTGGCAGGAGTTTCTGAAGTAAATGAATTTTGCATCATTTTCAGAGCGTGAAGAGCACAGAGTTGAGTTTTGAATCAAAGACAATAGTCCAAGCATGCCTCTATGAAAGTCTAGACAAAAGTTGGAATGACTATTTAGTTGTCACATTAAAGATGAGGGTTTTTTTAGTGATGTGTGTTTTCAGTAATAGCTCACTTCATGTTCAAGAATGATTACTGCAGGAAACCCACCTGATGAAAAATGAAAATATTCTATCATTTTCTCTCAGATGTTGTATTTGTCAATTCTTTGAAGCCTGAAAAAAATGGGCTTCGAAAACTAACACTGAAATATCAGGAAGCACGGAGTAGCTGGCCTAAAAATCAATTTCAAGCATTTCTAGGGCATTCCTCATCACAGTACGCAAACTCTAGCTGTGTGAAGAGATGTTGTGGCAGGAAAATAAAACACCACCAAGTTTTCTGTAAAGATGAAAAAGTTGAAAGAAGAAAAAATAATTCTACCTCTGAAAAACATTCCCAGTAAGCTCACTCTCAGTTTTTAATGTAAAAATGATATTTTTGAAACTAAATAACTCTAGAACTGGGGAAAACACTGATGCTGGGCAACAAAATTAAATGTATCTTTAGGTGCATATATGAGAGATTCACAATGGGAGATGGAGCAGTCAAATTTTCAACATTGATATGAACTATTATACATTTTCTGGACGTGTATCTTGACAGCTATTTTTTAAATGCAAACTTTGTTCCCTTTTGCATCATAAAAAAAATAGATTTAAACAAATTGAATTTATCACTTATCAATTAATAGTCCCAGAGAACCTA
This sequence comes from Gypaetus barbatus, assembly GCA_028022735.1. Lineage (NCBI taxonomy): Eukaryota > Metazoa > Chordata > Aves > Accipitriformes > Accipitridae > Gypaetus > Gypaetus barbatus. The sequence goes on along the minus strand of CM051561.1, from coordinate 16,563,912 downwards.
TCGTATGTCAGACATATGACATATGTATATTTTTTAACATTAGGAACCCCAAACATAGAACACCAACAAAAGTCAGAATCACAGTATTAAAAAGACTCAGCCAATACAGAAAAACAAAGCACATTCCTGTTTTAGAAAATAATATTAGTGTGGAAATTCTACAAATAATATTCAAAGTTTTTAAACTTTAACTGTTTTGGATTTTGCTATTTAGCTCCACTTTCAAGGCTTTCTTACATGTTTTCATCTTTTGTCTTTGGGTTCATGAGAAATAGTAGATGCTTCTGTATACACTTGGACAATACAGTAATCCTGTTTGGAGTATGATTGTCCTCAGGTTTTGATTGATATTTTGGGTCTTGTTTTGAAAAGACAGCTTTCTGAATTTCAGTGTTCTGTGTGTGGATGAAGTCCTCACTACAGATGGTGAGATGCCATGCATCCTGCGGCTGCCTTCGCCTACCCCTCCTCCCTGCTACATACTTCTTCCCCCATTTCTGTGGTCAGAAGGGAAGGCAGCCACCTGGGAGGTAGCAACACACTCCCTCTTTCAAAAAGAGGGGATGGGAAAGGGAAAAGGAGACATGCAGAAGCACAATGAAGAGAACAGAAAACACGAAAAAGTAGCCATGGAAGCACAGAGCAGAGTCTGCGCTTCACACTGAGAGGGGAGAGTCATTGTCCCAGGGGTGCTGGAGAAAGGAGCAAGTCCATTCACCTGTGCCATGATCTTTGTAATAAATTATTAAGAACAACCTAAAAGTATACATTTGAGGTGTTAGGAGACATCACAGCCTTTTTTTTATTTATAGCAGTTGTCTCTAGATAATATTCCATAATAATAATTCTATAAAATAGAAAAGCTCTATGTTCCTTTCAGAAATCCTGTGAGTTGCTGATCTGTCCTTATGTAAACCTGAAATCCTGTCTCTTGACTTGAGGAGTGGATGGTATTTTTTTGGAGCGTCTCCATTACTGATGGATGAGAGAAAACAGTCACATGGACATTTCATCCCAGGGAATGTTCTTCATTTGGTCCTACATGCTCTGTGCCATTCTTGATGCATTTTCTTTGATTAATCCTTTATTAACATACTTTTGTGGAAGAATCAGAGGATTCCAATGCACAGGTAAACTGAAGCAACTGTTAAGACATTTTTAAGCAGAAAATAAGGATGCTGTAGAGGTAGATGCACCTTTTGAAAAAGACCTTGACTGACTGCAGACACCCCACCCCCCCAGCTTGCAAGCCTAAATACTCTGGAGAGTCTGTTCTGAAGAGCTTACCCAGGCACTGTAGTTGGTATATATCCAGTTTGGAAGGGACTCGGCTCCCATTTCAGCATTGGAAAAGAAATAAATTCTCAAAATGTACAAGACTGGATGCTGAACTCTTTGGAATTTTTGGCCACATGCCAAGATGCAAACAGCTTGATTCTGAGCACGAAAGCTGTTCTGTAAGTGTTACGTGCTTGAAAAGCTATCCCCAAAGTCCTGTTCATCTGATTTTCACAGCAATGTGGCAGCTCCAGGCTAGGTCACTTCTATCATCGGTGCAACCAATTCTCATGAGGGTGGAACCAAAGAGCAGCACTAATGCCAAAATAGTAAAGTCCAGGTAGGCATGAGAAACTATTGAGCCCTGTAAAAATAGGTACAGGAATGGAAACAAAGACTGCCTCTGCAGATGTTCTTTTCCTTCTTCAGACTCTCCAAGGCAGATTTTAGCTACTCAGGAACACACAGTAACTGAAGTAGCTGAAAGGAAAAATAATATTTATCCTTAAATGATCTTATAGCTTGTATGAGGGGAATGAGAAAAACAACAGAGATGATTACACTAACTAGACACCTCAGACTGGTTCCTGTAGCTCATTTTTTTAATTGAATAATAGTTAAAAAAGGTTGTTTTGTATGTCTGATTAGACAGGGGGGTAGCATAAGGTGATGCCTCAGTAATAGTTCCATTAGTGTCATTTATGCTGTTCATGACTTTTTAATAGAGAATGCTTGGAATTTCTTTGTTTAGCTGTTTTCCTTTTCATCTTGTCACCCAACACTAAGGGGACAGACAGGTTCTTTTAGGTATCCTTGGCAGAATGATGACAGCACTAAATCATGGTTACAATTAAAGCTTTATTTTTTTAACAGGATATTATGATTAGTATATCATAGAATTTATGATTAGAATGGCACAGGATTCCTACAAGCAGAATCAATATAGTACAATCTATAAGTAGCATAATACAGAATTTATAATACAACTTAACTTATGATTTCTAATCACCTAGACCCTCTGCAGATTGGGTCAAATCTTAATACATGGTTTGCTGTATCAATATAACAATCATAATCTAGACTCAAAAATCATACAAAAGAATACGAGTCACTCAGTCCTCAGAGGAAGCAGACGACGGTGGAAGCATCCCTGGCCACCAGGGTGTCACAGGTCTCACTGTCCAGCAGCAGTTCTGATCCAAGTTCCCCACTTAGGACTTGTAACTAACTGCTTGATTTTATAGACAGTGCTCTGTGTGCTGTTACACTTCCCTGTTCTGTGACAGGGTCATCAACAACACCTGGTTGGCCAGGTGCCTGGGACCTTCAAGGCCAGTAAGGAAGGGAGTAATCAGCCTGGCACCCAGGAATCTTGAGGCTGGTAGGGAGGGGAAGAAGAAATCTGTTTGGTTTGTCTACTTGGTTCACAGGACCTTTGGGGCCTGAGAATGAGGGGAAAGGGAATGAATACATGACCGGCTCAGTCACAGAGAATGGCTGCTTGCCTTATAAAATGGTGTTAGTTATGCTAACCATATTATCAGGGGTCGGGAGCAGGGGGTTCCAGTCACACATCTCCAGCCTCCTGGGCCATCCAGAGCCTTTTCATAGCCTGAACATTTTCCCTAAGCTGCACATTGACAAACATGGGGACTTCATATACAATCATTATAAGGCACGGCAATAGGACAAGACTTACCTTTTCCAGTTTAACAAGGTGAGGAACCATCCCCAAGTTATGTTTAAATGGAAAAGAAGTTTTTCAGTTGCTATAAAAGAATGGTGGAGACAAGTGAATTTTCTGCAACAAAGTGGTATATAAATTTTCCTTTGTAGCCCATACTGCTCCATTTGGGGTTTGGTCCCATGCTGACTTTGCCTCCAGAAGACATTACAGCTGCAGCCCTAAGGCTGCTCTCCAATCTACTCTGTCATAACAGACTCTGCCTGTTTGCTCATGTATATGAGTGTTCCAGCACCAGCAACTCCAACACTTGCCACTGATGGCAGAAGAGCTCTTATGGCATCATCTACATTGATTTATGGTGGAGATCTAGCACAGAGCCACCATAGACCTAGTAGAGCCATCTAGACCTAATGGGACAGTCCTTAGACCTAAGGTGGAACAGAGCACTGAAGAATATATTGCAAAAGTAATATATTCTTTCACTTTTGAACATTGTCAGACTATTTGTAAACCAAGCAAACAAAAAATCCAAAGCTATTGTTCCCTGCCCTTTACATACACTTTTGTGAAAAATCTGTTCTTGTTGCCCCTTTTCAGCTCCACTAGTGCTAGCAGCAGCAGCGCTGGTCATACATTTTCAACCTCCAGTCTATCTAGACTTGTGATGAAGAGGCTGGTGCTAACACCAGTTAAAAAAACCCACAACCTCCCCCAAAATAATCTTACCCATGTGAGAACAATAGATGGGTCTCTTCAGAAAATATGTGTATATAAAACTCTAACATAAACCCACTGAGAGGCAGTGGGGTGTCAGTGATGGAAACAAAGCCCCAAGGACCCATCTGCGCTAGCAAATGAGAACTTTGGTTCTTATCCATAGCCAGCAATGGAGCCAACTGCAGTTCATTAAACATGGGGCACAGCAGTGAGAGAGGTTATCTGATTCCAATGTATTATCAGCAGTTGAGGACTACACTGTACAAATAGCATATAAGTGTAACATATTCATCCTCTTGCTTAGGAAGAGACGTTAAGTTATATTTGGATCATGTTCTAGATTATATCATTAATGGCTGTTTAATTTCTACTGCTTTTAATTTATCCAAGATAGCATAACTATGATTACTATTCTATGCACCTGTCTCTATTGTTGCCTTGATTTCTGCACATGCTTTATCTGTCTATTCTATTAAAATTGTATCAAAAGCTCTCTGACGTTTGGTCTATGTGTTTGTACAATGCAGAATAAAATGGAGATTAGTGTATGTTCATGGTCCCTATGAAAGTAATACACTCAGATTTATATCTTTTATGTTTTACAATATAGTTTGCTACAAACAGTGCAATTGAACAAGACAGAGTCATCATCAGCATAGCCTCATGTTGTCATATTTGGGAAAAAGGCATCTAGCAGCGATTTGGGCTGGGGCATCTAAGTATAAGAGGCTCTTCCAAGAATCTTAAATAAGATCATTTTTAGAGAAAATAGGTAATAGTTTACAATATCACCCAAATAATTCCTGGGTCATTTGTACCAAGTCCTCAGGATTCAGCCTTGTCTTTCTGAAGTGTCTATATCGGTAAAGGTAATCTAAAAAGGGAAGATTTTGTGTCTTTTGAAAAATGATGTCCTCAATGTCTTCTCTCAATAAACAAGTGGCCAGCCCTATCAGGTCTGGTTCAACTGAAACTTTCCTTGGTAGACTCAAGGTTGTTAGATAAAGATTTTTTTTTTTTTTACTGTTATGGCTTCAAAGTCAAATAGGAATCAAGCTAGTTCTCTTAGATGGTTAGTGAATAATGACCTGACTGAATTTGCACACAAGTAGCTAGAACAGATGTATCCAAGAAAGCACAAGTAGGAAAGGAATCTAGTTCACTCTCTGCCATTGCCTCATATAGTTTTAATGGGAGTCAAACACATAGAAGAATATTTTTCCAATCTAAACACATGTAAGTGAACATATATAAAGAACAAAATCCTACGTTTTGTAGGATTTTTCTGATGTAGGATTCAACCTAAGCATTCATTTAGGAGTTTAGAGCCCCATTCCCCTTGTAGAACATAGCATAAACATAGCAGAACAGATCAAAGGTTCATCTAGTCCAGATGTAATGGTAATAGATGCTCAGACAAGAGCGTAAGTGTTCAGTCAGACTACTTAGCTTTCTATTGTGAAATATATTCTGCTATTAAGGAATGCAAGTGGTCAGGGAGATGAGTTTTCAGCTTTGTTTATAAGATGGGTATCTGCAGCACCACATCAGGAAGGGTGAAGATTAAATGCTGTACAAAAGGATGCTTCCTAATTAGGGGTCCTCTACAGTGGCAACCTGTCTTGATTTGAGGGAGAAAGGCCAGTGCAAGCACAGTGTTGGATATAATTGCGTTTCATTGCCTGTGCTTAGAATGAGGACAAATTTGGCAGAGGCCAGAGAAGGGACCAGCCAGGACAGCCAAGTGGGAGTGCAAGAGTCACAGCTGCAAAGATCACCTTTGATCACTGTGTCCCTTTTGCCCCTGTGCACACACCTAGGATGCTGTTTGTGCTACCGTCCTCTAGGTTTCCTCCTCAGCGAATTGTAGCAAGAATTATGTATCCTGTGGGGTGAATCTGGGTGGACGTGTTGTCACGTCCCAAAGTTGGAGCAACTCAGGTTCGTGGATTTCCTTTGTCAGAATTAAGCTGAAACGACACCAGGGGAGTTCAAACAACAATCAACATTTATTCAACCTAGCTAACTTTGCCCAAGTACACATGACCTCATCAATGTGAACCTTGCAACATGTCATTAAGCCGCTGTTTGAAAAGAGAAGGGAGGTGTGGAAAAAGAAATGGAAAAAGGAACATGAAATGTATCAGAAGGAGAGCCCTCCCGTTGAGTCACGAGGTTCAGAGCAGACCCCCTTGCTTTCTGGACTCCTTCTCAAAGAGGAGCTCAGGGGCGGCTAGATCCACTCCTAGTCTCAGACTTGGTCAACGGTTTATGTTTAAAAGGATGAGGTGTAGGGACTGTGGAAAAGAGAAGGAAAAGAGGGAGAGAGAGAAAGAGAGAAAGAAAGAAAGAGAGAAGAGAAGAGAAGGGTTTCACCAGTCCTGGGTCCAGCGTTGGTCCAGCCAGCATAGAGATCCAGGTCCGGAGGGCGCGCCCTGAGGACTCGTTCTCCCTTCTTTTATAGTGTGTTAGTTGATGGTCTCGACATGCGCAGTTCCCATTCCCGGGGTTCTCTGGAATCGGTCGGTGAGCTTTTTGGGGGGGGGCGATTCATTGCGGAGTTGCCTCTCTTCTCCTGCTGGCATGACCGCTTCAGATAGAAGCACAGTCCCATCTTCCGTGGGGCCTCCTCCTCCAGGCGCATATGCTGTGCTCCTTCTCCTGGTCACTTAAGATAAGGAATTGCGGCTTTGGAGAAGTGCGGTCCCACCCTCCGTGGGGCCCTCTCCTCCGGCCACATTGTCCTGTTCACAAAACTCCAGCGTTTTTACAGAGGCCGTTTTCTCCACCAAAGTTCTTTAACGAATGTTTGAGACATTGACTATAATTTGTCAGACCATCACACCACCCCGTGGCTCAAACAGTCGCTGGACTGTGATCCTCATTCATATCATCTTCATCTGTGGTGATTTTAATATAGTGGACAGTAGGAGAAGAGAGAGAGACAGCTGAGGATAGTAAGCGGCTAATCATACATCTTACTATGGCAAGGCCTGCTATTAAACATATAAATCCAATTAATATCATAAGTCCAATATTTACAAGCCATTTTCCCCATCCCGTCAGTCCCAAGGATTCCAAAATGGAATGTAGCCATGAGTTGGGACTCCAGCCATCAAACCAGTCAGCTGGTTGCATTGATTGAAATAATTCAGCTGTTTGATCAGCAATCTCTTTCATCTTTGCCCGGGCTTCTTCAATGGAGGTCGTGGCATTATGAATGGTAATACAACATTCAGATTCAGTCAAGTTTAACATACCACATACACCTTGTTCTTTTAACAATAACATATCTAAAGCCAACCTATTTTGTAGGGTCATCTTGGATACTTGCTGAACTTGTAAGTTTAATTCTCCAAAAGCATACCCAGTCCAATTACTTAATAAATGCAGTTGCCAGGTGATGTTTTCTAAGACAAATTGATGTCTTTTGAGGGTTACATATGGAGTAAATATGTTTTCGAACATTAAGGAAACTGTTTGACCCGCAGTATAGTAATCTGGTACACTGACTCCATGTACTGTCCATCCAGGTTGTTCCTTAGGTGGCTCCGCCTCTCGACGTGCTCTTTTCGTGGGTGCGGAGAATTTAAATAAATACTCTCAAGGGACATAATGAAGGGATCCCTACCCCACATTTCAATCCTGCATGATATTCTAATGTTAAATAGGAATAGAATTTCCCGTCAGAACATCCCCATGCTAACCCCAAAGGAGCTGGATATATGCTTGTTTTGCAATTGTAGTTATCAGTGTTATTTAATATAACAACTCGTGGCTTAGTATTCAGGGCTGTCCCTTTTATGGGATAGTGGGTGTGGGGCAGCCCGCAATCAACTCCTCGAGTGAGGTCAGTTGTATTGCAAGATTTATCTTTATGTTTCCAGCCCTTAGAAGGGTAGCCCCAGCAAGTACACATGTCACAAATTAAAGTTCTGATTCCAGTTATGAACCAAGTTTCAGGATGATTTCCAGGTCCTGTTTTACACGTAAGTACTCTGCTACAATTAAAAAGGGAGCTCTCTGAGGTTCTAATAGGCGGGTCAAATTTGGGATCCACAAAAGTTTGTCCAAAAGTAGATTGAGACCAGGCCCACATAACATTGCGGCCATTTCTTGAGGATACATTTGTTGTGTTTGGAAGTTGTATACACCAATCGGGATTCCATTGTACTGTATAGTTGGCTTCATAAAAATCAGGTCTAGTTAGGGGATCAAACAGGGGATCCCAAGGGTAGTGTCTGCATGGTCGAGTGCCCTCTACCTTCTTAAAGGTCAAGTTAGCCTTTGGTAAAGATCCATGGCTTGAAGTAATTAGGGGATTTGACCCACCTATTAGGGATAACAGAGTAACATCAAGGGTCGGGATTTTAAATTCACAAGCACTGTGATATAGTGATAAATCTCACTTCATATTGGGGGGAGTTTTCCACTCTTGGTATACAGGATCACTTATCATTGGAAGATCCTTCCATTTTACCCATATTTGTTTATCTATCCAGTGCGCTGTCATGTATATTGGAGAGGTAGCGTTTTTCATGTTAAAAATAAATGACAAATCCACCAGAATCATAAAAAACCTCAGTCCTTCCTCAGCTGCTCGAGGCAGGGAGATACATAAACCTTGGTCCTGATGTCCCCACAGCCTAATAAAACCTTGAATTATTTCCCAAGCGAGGTTTGGTGACCCATCTCCTCCTGAGGTAGCAAGGGTGAGGAAAAGGGTCTTCCAAAACAGCACTCGAGGTGATAACAGATACATATTGCAAGATACAACAAGCTATTGACTACACAAGTTATCAAAACACTTGGAATTAACATCCATTTCGGGCTCTTCTGTCTGTTTCTTCTTCGTCTTCCAGATTGGTTCCTAGAAGGGCAAAAACAAAACAGAACTCAGTCCAATGGAACCGATCATTAAAAAGAAGGAATGATCCACCGAGTATTGATTTTATGTTCTTTCCCATGGGCATCTGTGGCCACCCAGGAATAAAGGTTAAGGGGTGTCTTTAGGGTTAGGGGCACTTGGCCCACAGTGGGCAGTTCCACTAATACTGGTTGTCCAGCATAGTGGAGCAAGCGTACAGGGTCTTTGCCACCTTTCATCCCTGGAACAATAGAAGGAGGTGTGGGACAGAATGCTAGGAGTCAGGGGCAGCCATTTGCCCCTGTATTGGCTTTGCGTGGCAAGGTTTTGGAGGCGGGGGGGGTTACAGGGGTGGCTTCTGTAAGAAGCTGCTGGAAGCTTCCCCTGTGTTCGACAGAGCCCATACCAGCCGGCTCTAAGTTGGACCCGCCACCGGCCAAGGCCGAGCCAATCAGCGATAGTGGTAACGCCTCTGTGATAACAATTTTAAGAAGGGAAAAAGTTGGGAGAGACAGAGAGAAACGGCAGCTGGAGAGGGAGTGAGAACATGTAAGAGAAACAACCCTGCAGACACCAAGGTCAGTGAAGAAGGAAGGGGAGGAGATGCTCCAGGCGCCGGAGCAGAGATTCCCCTGCAGCCCGTGGTGAAGACCATGGTGAGGCAGGTTGTCCCCCTGCAGTCCATGGAGGTCCATGGTGGAGCAGATCTCCACCTGCAGCCCGTGGAGGACCCCACGCCGGAGCAGGTGGATGCCTGAAGGAGGCTGTGACCCCGTGGGAAGCCCGCGCTGGAGCAGGATCCTGGCAGGATGTATTGGCTTTGCGTGGCAAGGTTTTGGAGGTGGGGGGGGGTACAGGGGTGGCTTCTGTAAGAAGCTGCTGGAAGCTTCCCCTGTGTTTGACAGAGCCCATACCAGCCGGCTCTAAGTTGGACCCGCCGCCGGCCAAGGCCGAGCCAATCAGCGATAGTGGTAACGCCTCTGTGATAACATTTTTAAGAAGGAAAAAAAGTTGGGAGAGGGGGAGGGAAACGGCAGCCAGAGAGGGAGTGAGAACATGTAAGAGAAACAACGCTGCAGACACCAAGGTCAGTGAAGAAGGAGGGGGAGGACATGAGGAAGTGGGATGGTGAACCCACCTTTAAGCTGGAAGCCCGTGTGCGTGAACTGAGAGGGAAGACAGCTGTTAAGAAGGGGTCACCCAAGGAGAAGGCTGTCAGCGTCGTTGCTGTAGAGGCCCGAGAAAGCAATCAGCAATCCTCCAGGCATAGAAGACCTGAAACCACCTCCCTTGATTCTGGTGAGGGGACTTGTGGTCTGGCACCACAAGGGTCAGACAGTGAATACTCTGATGAGGAACAGCAATAGAGGGTCCCTGCCTTCAGCCAGGAGAAGGAAAGGGATGACCGGATATATTGGACTGTGTGGATTCGATGGCCTGGCACATCAGACCCACAGAAGTATAGGGCTTTGGTAGACACTGGTGCACAGTGTACGCTGGTGCCATCAGGGTACAGGGGCACAGAACCCATCTGGATCTCTGGAGTGACAGGGGGATGCCAAGAATTGACTATATTGGAGGCTGAGGTGAGCTTAGCAGGGGACAAGTGGGAAAAGCACCCCATTGTGACCGGCCCAGAGGCCCCCTGTATCCTTGGCATAGACTACCTCAAGAGAGGGTACTTCAAGGACACAAAGGGGTACTGATGGGCTTTTGGTATAGCCACTGTAAATACAGAGAAGATCAAACAGCTATCTACCCTGCCTGGTCTCTCGGAAGATCCCTTCATTGTGGGATTGCTGCGAGTTGAAGAACAGCAGGTGCCAATTGCTACCAGGACGGTGCACCGGCGGCAATACCGCACCAACCGAGACTCCCTGGCTCCCATCCGTGAGCTGATTCATCAACTGGAGAGCCAAGGAGTTATCGGCAAGACTCATTCACCTTTTAATAGTCCTATATGGCCAGTGCAAAAGTCTGATGGAGGGTGGAGGTTAACAGTAGATTATCGCGGCCTGAACGAAGTGACACCACCACTGAGTGCTGCTGTACCAGACATGTTAGAGCTCCAATATGAACTGGCATCAAAAGCAGCCACGTGGTATGCTACAATTGATATTGCCAATGCGTTTTTCTCCATTCCTTTGGCAGCAGAGTGCAGGCCACAGTTTGCCTTCACGTGGAGAGGTGTCCAATACACCTGGAATCGACTGCCCCAGGGGTGGAAGCACAGCCCTACCATTTGTCATGGACTAATCCAAGCTGCACTGGAACAAGGTGATGCCCCTGAACATTTACAATACATAGATGACATCATCGTGTGGGGCAACGAGGCAGAAGAAGTGTTTGAGAAGGGAAAAAGAATAATTCAGATTCTTCTGAAAGCTGGTTTTGCCATAAAGAAAAGCAAGGTCAAGGGACCTGCACGGGAGATTCAGTTCTTGGGAATAAAATGGCAGGATGGATGCCGTCATGTGCCTATGGATGTGGTTAACAAGATAGCAACTATGTCTCCACCAGCTAACAAGAAAGAAACACAAGCTTTCCTAGGCCTCGTGGGGTTCTGGAGAATGCATATTCCAGGTTATAGTCAGCTTGTGAGCCCTCTCTATCGAGTAACCCGGAAAAAGAACTATTTTGAATGGGGCCCGGAGCAACAACAAGCCTTTGAGCATATCAGACAGGAAATAGCTCGTGCAGTAGCTCTTGGGCCTGTCCGGACAGGACCAGATGTACAAAATGTACTCTACACTGCAGCTGGGGAGCATGGTCTCACCTGGAGCCTCTGGCAGAAAACACCAGGAGAAACCCGAGGTTGACCATTAGGGTTTTGGAGCCGGGGGTACCGAGGATCAGAAGCCCACTACACCCCGACTGAAAAAGAGATACTAGCAGCATATGAGGGGGTTCGAGCCGCTTCAGAAGTTGTTGGTACAGAAGCATATCTCCTCTTGGCACCACGATTGCCCGTACTACACTGGATGTTCAAAGGAAACATCCCCTCTACACATCATGCAACCAGCGCTACATGGAGTAAGTGGATAGCATTGATCACGCAACGAGCTCGACTGGGGAAACCCAACCGCCCGGGAATTCTGGAAGAGATCATGGACTGGCCAGAAGGCAGAGATTTTGGAGCATCGCCTGAGGAGGTGGCTCGTGCCCAAGAGGCACCACCATATAATGAGTTATCAGAAGACGAAAGGCGTTATGCTTTGTTTACTGATGGATCCTGTCGTGTGGTAGGGAACCATCGGAAGTGGAAAGCTGCTGTGTGGAGTCCCACACGACAAGTCGTTGAGGCCACTGAAGGAGAAGGCGAGTCAAGTCAGTTTGCAGAAGTGAAAGCCATCCAACTAGCCCTAGATATTGCTGAACGAGAAAAGTGGCCGGTACTCTATCTCTATACCGACTCCTGGATGGTGGCTAATGCCCTATGGGGGTGGCTACAGCAGTGGAAGAAGACCAACTGGCAACGCAGGGGTAAACCCATCTGGGCAGCTGCATTGTGGCAGGACATCGCTGCCCGTGTAGAACATATGACTCTAAAGGTACGTCATGTAGATGCTCACATGCCCAAAAGCCGTGTCACTGAAGAACATCGAAATAATGAACAGGTACACAAGGCTGCCAAAATAGAAGTAGCTCAGGTGGACCTGGACTGGGAGCGTAAGGGTGAGCTATTTATAGCTCGATGGGCCCATGAGACATCGGGACATCTAGGGAGAGATGCAACATATAGATGGGCTCGTGATCGAGGGGTGGACCTGACCATGGAGGCCATCACACAGGTCACTCATGAATGTGAAACATGTGCTGCAATCAAGCGAGCCACCAGAGTAAAGTCTCCCTGGAACAGAGGGCGGTGGCTGGGTTTTCGATATGGCGAGGCCTGGCAAATTGACTACATCGGACCACTGCCACGAACACGCCAAGGCAAGCGCTACATACTCACCATGGTGGAAGCAACTACTGGTTGGCTAGAAACATATCCTGTAAACCATGCCACTGCCCGAAATACCGTCTTAGGCCTTGAAAGGCAAATTTTATGGCGACACGGTACCCCAGAAAGAATTGAATCAGACAATGGGACTCATTTCCGAAATAACCTCGTAAGCTCCTGGGCAAAGAAACACGGCATTGAGTGGGTGTACCACATACCCTATCACCCACAAGCATCTGGAAAAATTGAGAGATATAATGGACTGCTAAAGACTATGTTGAGAGCGCTGGGCAATGGGGCATGGAAGCATTGGGATACAAATTTAGCAGAAGCCACTTGGCTAGTTAACACCAGAGGATCTGCTAACCGTCCTGGTCCTGCCCAAACAAAACCCCTACATACTGTGGGAGGAGATAAGGTCCCCGTAGTGCACATGGGGAAGTGGCTGGGGAAGGCAGTGTGGATTTCTCCTCCCATGGGAAAAGGCAAACCCATTCATGGGATTGTCTTTGCTCAGGGACCTGGGTGTACTTGGTGGGTAATGCGGAAGGATGGGGAGACCCAGTGTGTGCCTCAAGGACATTTAACCTTGGGGGAAAAATAATCTGTGATGTGAGTTGTATGTTGTAGGAAGCAATGTAGCAGGAATGACCTGAACTGCAGAGGAGTGAACTTCGCAAGGAACCAGACAAGTGCATCAGTGACCCAAACCAAGCCGGTGTGGTGCCCAACGATCGAACATACTGCTTCTCCTGTCCTGACCACTCATCTTGACGGATGGGGCCCAAGTCATAACCTGTGTGTGAACATCTGGAGGAGTGGAAGAAGCCTATGGAATATCTATCTGTTAAAGGACAGGGGATAGTAATTAATAAGAATGTATAAATCTGTATGTTGGGTGTAAAAGTGGTTTAAGTATGTAGTTTCAGTTGTAAGTGTTGGTAAGAAGGGATTTCAGTAATAAGAATTAAATGCAATGGTGTGGTTAGAAGATATGTGTATTAAATTATATGGGACCTGAGCATGACGCAAATGGTATAGAATAAGGGGTGGAGATTGTATTGGGTCTGGCTGAGATGGAGTTAATTCTCCCCATAGCAGCCCTGGTAGTGCTGTGCTCTGTATTGGTAGCTAGAAAGGTGTCGATAACACACCAGTGTTTTGGCTACTGCTGAGCAGTGCTGGCACAGCATCAAGGCTGTCTCTCCAACATTTTTGCCCCCCCCCTCAACAACAGGCTGGGGCTGGGCAAGATCTTGGGAGGGGACATAGCCATGACAGCTGACCTAAACTAACCAAACAGATATTCCATACCATATGACGTCAGCTCAGATATAAAAGCTAAGTAAAGGAAGACGGAAGGGGGGCATTTTTGTCTTCCAGAGCAACCACGACGCGTACTGTAGCCCTGCTTCCCAGGAAGTGGCTAGACATCGCCTGCTGATGGGAAGTAGAGAATAATATCAATTGTTTTTCTTTGCTTTTCGCGCACGACCTTTGCTTTCTCTTTTTATTAAACCGTCCTTATCTTGACCCACGAGCCTTTTGTTATATTTTCTCCCCCCTGTCCAGCTGAGGAGGGGGAGTGATAGAGCGGCTTTGGTGGGCACCTGGCACCCAGCCAGGGTCAACCCACCACAGTTGCTGATTGGCTCAGCTTTGGTCAATAGTGGGTTCATTTTGGAGCTGTCTGGAAATGGCTCTGTCCAACATGGGGGCAGCTCCTGATCTCTTCTCACATAAGCCACCCCTGCAGCCCCCCCCTTGCTACCAAAACCTTGCCATGTAAACCAAATACACATAGTCATTTTAAAGTGGGATCTTAAAATAGCAGCAGTAAATGTGTTTTAACACAGGACTAAGCAACTAATATATTCTATTAATCAAGATAAGGGACCACCGTGTGAATAAACAAATAAAAACTTTCATTTTAATTCCTTTTCCCTGGAAAAACTAAGAAAATGGCATGAAGTTCTGAAGAACTAAGCTTTCAGGGCTGTCCTGGGTTCAGCTGGGATAGAGTTAATTTTCACAGGAACCTGGGAGGGGGCACAGCCAGGACAGCTGACCTGAACTAACCAAGGAGCTATTCCATACCATGTGACATCATGCTCAGTATATAAATGGGGAGCGGGCTGGGGGATTGGCTTTCGGTGGGGGAAGTGGTGGAGCGTCTGGTGGAGCATCGGCTTCTGGGTGGTGAGCAGTTGCACTGTGCATCACTTGTTTTGTATATTCCTTTATTAATACCGTTGTTGTTGCTGTAACTTCTCTTTTTGTGTAGTCCCAGTAAATTGTCCTTATCTCAACCCTCGAGGTTCCGGTTGGTTTTTTGGGGTGGTTTTTTTTTTTCTTTTCTCCTTTCTGATTCTCCTCCCCATCCCACCGGAGGGGGGTGGGAGGAGTGAGCGAGTGGCTGCGTGGTCCTTTGTTACCGGCTGGGCTGAAACCACGACAGTCCTTTTTGGCGCCCAACGTGGGGCACGAGGGGTTGAGATAACGACAGATCTGGCCAGAGCGTGTTAAAACAAATTTGTCATACGCATTTCTTATATTAGTTAAATAGTTGCTAGTCACGATGTTGGTTCATTTGTTCACATGGTGGTGTTGTGTAAGTTCTTATATGCTCTATGTATTGCCTGTAGTTACATTTATCACCTCTGGGAGAGGGATCGGGATTATCATTTTGCTATACTGGGCAATGTTGACTTGTGAAATGATTACATCACTGGTCATGAGGTTAAGCTGGTATCTGTATGAGGCAGTGATATCATTTCCATACTTCGGGCGCCTTCTATGGGATTTTATTGGTAATTACACCCAACCCATGGGGAAGTCAGGGGGGGGTATTTCCCCCCATCCATTCACCTCCCTTCTCTCCTTCCGGCTAATTACAACAGCTTTTGAGAATTTTGAATATCCTTGGGATGTGCAAGCCAGCATGCTGTTAGTGCTATGTCTCCTGAATATGTTTCAGGTCTTGTTTAGGGCTACAAAAAGGTTTTTTAAGAGTACCACCCAGAGATCTGCCCCAAAGCTGGATATTCATGGGTGGCACGGCATGTGGGAGGATATGGGCAGGTATCTAGAGAACTTCTCACCTCCAGTGGCTTGGAAGTTCACTCCCGAACAACTACAGAACCCTCATGAAGTGGTAGGATATTTGAAAGGAAAATGCTGTGGCTATTCCAGAGATGTACAACTCACTGCACTGTGCTGGGCCCTGGCCAGTATCTATCAAACACTGCTTAATATTAGGCAGCACCCTCAGGGGGAAAAGAGGGAAAACAGAGCAATGGGCACCATGGCTACTCCAACCCTGGCGACAGGCACCGTGGCTACCCCAACCCTGGCGACAGGTACTGCAGCTAAACCAGAGAACCAACCTGTGCCA
This sequence comes from Gypaetus barbatus, assembly GCA_028022735.1. Taxonomy (NCBI): domain Eukaryota; kingdom Metazoa; phylum Chordata; class Aves; order Accipitriformes; family Accipitridae; genus Gypaetus; species Gypaetus barbatus. Next base: position 16,548,026 of record CM051561.1, on the reverse strand, counting down.
GTATCAGTTGCCCCTGTACAGAAAAAGAAACACACAAAGAAATCAGTTCACTTAGCAAGAGATGAAAGTGAACCAGGGTCATCGTGAGAACAGGAGGAAGAGGCAGAACCTGAAATAATCACCCGATCTCTATCCCTGAGTGAGTTGCATGACATGCGAAAAGATTTTAGCCGCCACCCAGGTGAGCACATTGTTACCTGGCTGCTCTGATGCTGGGATAATGGGGCCAGTAGTTTGGAATTAGAGGGTAAGGAAGCCAAGCAGTTGGGCTCTCTGTCTAGGGAAGGGGGCATTGACAAGGCGATTGGGAGAAAAACACAAGTCCTCAGCCTCTGGAGGCGACTTCTGTTAGGTGTAAAGGAAAGATACCCCTTCAAGGATGAAGTTACATGTCACCAAGGCAAGTGGACCACCATGGAGAGAGGTATCCAGTACCTGAGGGAATTAGCTGTGCTGGAGGTGATTTATAATGATCCAGAAAATGGGCAGTCACCCACAGATCCAGATGAAGTCCAATGCACACAACCGATGTGGCGGAAGTTTCTACGAAGTGCACCACCAACCTATGCCAACTCATTGGCAGTAATGTCCTGGAAAGAAGGCTATGGACAAACGGTGGACGAACTGGCTGTCCAACTCTGGCAATATGAAGGAAGTCTCTCTTCCTCCCTACGGGCCTGTGTCTCGGCTGTAGAGGAATTGTCCCGGGAGTTCCAGCAATTCAAAGTGGATATGTCCTCCTCCCCACCTGTACAGGCCTGCATCGCAGCTATTGGGAGTAAGCATTCCTCTGCCCAAGAGAGAGGAGAGAGAAAGTACACACGACGGGCTAACCTGTGGTTTTACCTGCATGACCATGGAGAGGACATGAGGAAGTGGGATGGAGAACCTACCTCAGTCCTAGATGCATGGGTACGGGAGTTGCGAGAAAAAGAAATCAGAAAAGAGGATTCTTGGAAAAATGCCTCTCCAGTTTCCCATGAGCAGTCCCCCAGACGGAGTAGAAGGGCTGATCTCACTTCCGATCCTCTTGAAGGGACTTCTGATTCACATTTGCAAAAAGTGAGTAACGGATACTCTGACCAGGATTAGAGGGGCCCTGCCTCCAGCCAGGTGGAGGAAAGGGATAACCGGGTCTACTGGACAGTGTGGATTCGATGGCCTGGCACATCAGACCCACAGGAATATAAGGCTCTAGTAGACACTGGTGCACAGTGTACTCTAATGCCATCAAGTTATAAAGGGGCAGAACCCATCTGTATTTCTGGTGTGACAGGGGGATCCCAAGAGTTAACTGTATTGGAGGCTGAAGTGAGTCTAACTGGGAATGAATGGCAGAAACACCCCATTGTGACTGGTCCAGAGGCTCCATGCATCCTTGGCATAGACTATCTCAGGAGAGGGTATTTTAAGGACCCAAAGGGGTATCGATGGGCTTTTGGTATAGCTGCATTGGAGACGGAGGGAATTGAACAGCTGTCGACCCTGCCTGGTCTCTCTCAAGACCCTTCGATTGTGGGGTTCCTGAGGGTTGAAGAACAATGAGTGCCAATTGCTACCACGATGGTGCACTGGCAGCAATATCGCACCAACTGAGACTCTCTGATTCCCATCCATAAGCTGATTTGTCGACCGAAGAGCCAAGGGGTGATCAGTAGGACTCGCTCACCCTTTAATAGTCCCATATGGCCAGTGCGAAAGTCTAATGGGGAGTGGAGACTAACAGTAGACTATCATGGCCTGAATGAAGTCACGCCTCTGCCGAGTGCTGCTGTGCCAGACATGCTAGAACTTCAATATGAACTGGAATCAAAGGCAGCCAAGTGATATGCCACAATTGACATTGCTAATGTATTTTTCTCAATCCCTTTGGCAGCAGAGTGCAGGCCACAGTTTGCTTTTACTTGGAGGGGCATCCAGTACACCTGGAATCGACTGCCCCAGGGGTGGAAACACAGCCCCACCATTTTCCATGGACTGATCCAGGCTACACTGGAAAAAGGTGAAGCTCCAGAACACCTGCAATACATTGATGACATCATCGTATGGGGCAACACAGCAGAAGAAGTTTTTGAGAAAGGGAAGAAAATAATCCAAATCCTTTTGAAGGCTGGTTTTGCCATAAAAGAAAGTAAGGTCAAGGGACCTGCACGGGATATCCAGTTCTTAGGAATAAAATGGCAAGATGGGTGTCGTCAGATCCCAATGGATGTGATCAACAAAATAGCAGCTATGTCCCCACCGACCAATAAAAAGGAAACACAGGCTTTCTTAGGTGTTGTGGGCTTTTGGAGAATGCATATTCCGAATTACAGTCAAATTGTAAGCCCTCTCTACCAAGTTACCTGGAAGAAGAATGATTTTAAATGGGGCCCTGAACAATGACAAGCCTTTGAACAAATTAAACGGGAGATTGTTCATGCAGTAGCCCTTGGGCCAGTCCGGGCAGGACAAGATGTTAAAAATGTGCTCTACACTGCAGCCAAAGAGAATGGCCCTACCTGGAGCCTCTGGCAGAAAACACCTGGGGAGACCTGAGGCTGACCCCTGGGGTTTTGGAGTCGGGGATACAGAGGATCCGAGGCCCGCTATACTCCAACGGAAAAAGCGATATTGGCAGCATATGGGGGAGTTCGAGCTGCCTCAGAAGTGGTTGGTACTGAAACACAGCTCCTCTTAGCACCCCTACTGCCAGTGCTGGGCTGGATGTTCAAAGGGAAAGCCTCCTCTACACATCATGCAACTGATGCCACATGGAATAAGTGGGTCGCACTGATCACACAACGGGCTCACACAGGAAACCCCAGTCGCCCAGGAATTGTGGAAGTGATCATGGACTGGCCAGAAGGCAAAGATTTTGGAATGTCGCCAGAGGAGGAGGTGACACGTGCTGAAGAGGCCCCACTGTATAATAAACTGCCAGAAAATGAGAGGCAATATGTCCTGTTCACTGATGGGTCCTGTCGCATTGTGGGAAAACATCGGAGGTGGAAGGCTGCTGTATGGAGTCCTACACAACAAGTCGCAGAAACTGCGGAAGGAGAAGGTGAATCGAGTCAATTTGCAGAGGTGAAAGCCATCCAGCTAGCGTTAGACATTGCTGAAAGAGAAAAGTGGCCAGCGCTCTATCTCTATACTGACTCATGGATGGTGGCAAATGCCCTATGGGGGTGGCTACAGCAATGGAAGCAGAGCAACTGGCAGTGCAGAGGTAAACCCATCTGGGCTGCCCCATTGTGGCAAGATATTGCTGTTCGGATAGAGAAGCTAGTGGTAAAAGTACGTCATGTAGATGCTCATGTACCCAAGAGTCGGGCCACTGAAGAACATCAAAACAACCAGCAGGCAGATCAGGCTGCCCAGATTGAAGTGTCTCAGGTGGATCTGGACTGGCAACATAGGGGTGAGCTATTTATGGCTCAGTGGGCCCATGATACCTCAGGTCATCAGGGAAGAGATGCAACATATAGATGGGCTCGTGATCGAGGGGTGGACTTGACCATGGACACTATCGCACAGGTTATCCATGAATGTGAAACATGTGCTGCAATTAAGCAAGCCAAGCGGTTAAAGCCCCTGTGGTATGGAGGGCGATGGCTGAAATATAAACAAGGGGAGACCTGGCAGATTGACTATATCACACTCCCACGAACCCACCAAGGCAAGCACCATGTGCTTACAATGGTGGAAGCAACCACTGGATGGCTAGAAACATATCCTGTGTCCCATGCCACTGCCCAGAACACTATCCTGGGCCTTGAAGAGAAAGTTTTATGGCGACACGGCAACCCAGAAAGAATTGAGTCGGACAACGGGACTCACTTCCGAAACAACCTCATAGACACCTGGGCCAAAGAGCATGGCATTGAGTGGGTATATCACATCCCCTATCACGCACCGGCCTCCGGAAAAATCGAACGATACAATGGACTGCTGAAAACTACATTGAGAGCAATGGGGGGTGGAACTTTCAAGCATTGGGATACACATTTAGCAAAAGCCACCTGGTTGGTTAATACTAGAGGATCTGCCAATCGGGCTGGTCCCGCCCAACCAAGACTTCCACATACTGTAGAAGGAGATAAAGTCCCTGTATTGCGCATGAAGAGTATGTTAGGAAAGACAGTCTGGGTTAGTCCTGCCTCAAGCAGAGACAAACCCATCCAAGGGATTGCTTTTGCTCAAGGACCTGGGTGCACTGCAGAAGGATGGGGAATTTCGATGTGTACCTCAAGGAGATTTGATTTTGGGAGAGAATAGCCAGTGAATTAGGCTGTATGATAACTGCTAAATAACCTGCCAATGTATGTCATTGTATCTATAGTGTCTATATGCCATATCAAGGGTATTACAGTAAGAATTACCCAAATGACTGAAGGATGGACTTTGAAACCAAGCCAAGTACAACAGTGATGGAACTTGAACTGGCGCCCAGCGATTTCCTCAAGATCAACATCTTCGACCTGCAGACCAAGGGCGTGGGTTGCACCAAATGTACCAGCCGCAAGCTCCAGAGGTAGCATGCAACAATCCAACACCTCACACCATCTCTCCTATCCTGAAGGACTGTTACAACAGATGGAGCCCCAAAGTCATGGACTAAATAAAATTGATGGACACATTAGAGGGATGGCCCATCGACTAAGGGAATGCTATTTGTGTGTGTGTGGGGCGGGGGGGGTGTCCATATACATACATATATATATATGTATATAAGACAAGGAAAGTGGTAGTGGTTAATTGGAAAATGTAGGATCTGGGCATGATGTAGATGGTATAGAATAAGGGGTGGATAATATCCTGGGTTCAGCTGGGATAGAGTTAATTTTCACAGGAACCTGGGAGGGGGGGCACAGCCAGGACAGCTGACCCGAACTAGCCAAGGAGCTATTCCATACCATGTGACATCATGCTCAGTATACAAATAGGGAGCCGGCTGGGGGGAGTTCTCTTGATTTTTGGTGGGGGAGGTGGTGGAGCGTCGGGTTCCGGGTGGTGAGCAGTTGCACTGTGCATCACTCATTCTGTATATTCTTTTATTAGTACCGTTGTTGTATCTTCTCTTTTTGTGTTGTCCCAGTAAATTGTCCTTATCTCAGCCCTCGAGGTCCCGGTTTTTTTTTTTCTTTTCTCCCCTCTGATTCTCCTCCCCATCCCACCGGAGGGGGGTGGGAGGAGTGAGCGAGTGGCTGCGTGGTCCTTTGTTACCGGCTGGGCTGAAACCACGACACCTGGATAATTTGGTTGAAAAGTATTGTCAGAGCTATCTATGGCAAATGAAAAGAAAGAAGCGGGCTTAAGAATGGGTGGGATTACATCGTGAACTAGGTCTGCTGGTGACAGCATAATTAATTTGCATTGCTTTTGAACACTCATATTTGCTGAGCTGAACTTGCACTTGGTGATTAGGTTCAGGAAATTCACGCATTTGCACCTAAATAGTTTTGCTTGATCTTAACACAAACTTTTGTAGCTGAGACTTCTTAGGCAATAATTTTTGAAGCCCTTATGCTGAACTCATTTTTTCCTGATGAAGCTACTTGCTTTTGGTACTCATGTGCTCCTGCATCAAGGCTGCAGGATGCCCCTTACTCAGATCAAAGAGCAAATCTCCAATTGTTTCCTGAAGGCCCCAGTGTTTATAAACTCACCCATTTTCTGCTCCTTCATATACTACTCTAAACAGCCTCCAGTGCCAATACTGACATTGCTCATGCTGCATTATGAGAATTGTAAGACTAATAGTTTGTCCTTTACATATGTGTTCATGTTCATCTATCAAACAGCAGGAGCATTCTTGCTAAAATGTATCTAAACATTTTGAAGCAATCATGGTGCACAGGACAGCTCCATTTAATAAACTAGCAAAGTGAGGTGGGATTGAGAAATTTAAGAATTATTAAGAAAACAGTGGGGAAGTTACCTCTTTAAAATATTCCACTGCCCAGGAAAATTCCAGCTTTTGATCACTCTTTGTCCAGTGAAATCTATTTCATAACAAGCTGGACAAGCCTCTGTTTGCATGTTGTAGCTGTCTATTCCAAATGGCTGTCAGCCAGCAGTTTTACTAAGAGTGGGAGCCATCTGATATTTCAGTGGAGAGAAAGAGAGCAAAAGCATCAGCAGAATGCAGGGAATCAGAGAACCAAACGGCATTCAGAGTACAGCCCATATTTTCTGTATGGTTTTATAGATAGCACAAGTTGTACAAAAACATTATTTGGTTGGTAACCAGCTTTTGTCCAATGAGCTCTTTTAAGCTCTAAACATGCAAAGCATGTGTTTATTATTTACAACTTATTAAATAAGTGCTTGAATAGGTCCAATGGGAGTCAAACTGTCCTGCAAGATAGGGGTAAAAGAGAAGGACCATAGAGTGATTTCTGATGAGGAATAACAACTTGCAGAAGGACTTTGTGCTGTGCATTAGTCTCATGCTTGCATTTTCCCTGGTATCATACTTCATCAAAATGTGCTCACAGTGCTTCACATTGATTAACTCAGATATACTTTCTGAGTTCAGTTCTCTTTGGCTGAACTGCAGCAGTACTTCCCACCTTATAATATCCCTGCATTTACTACACTGTTGAGCTAAATTCCCTTCCTCTTCCTATTCACCAGCTAAAACCTTCTTACCCAACTGTGTCTGTCAATCTGGGTTAGTTTGCTATCTAGGTTAAATGCTAAACCTTGAGCCAGGTTTTGCTCAGCTTTCTAAGTTATCCACTTTGCAGTGAGGTTGCAGCCCATGTCAGTCAGCTGTGGATAGGTAGGTCTCTGGTGCCTCTCATTTCATGCCAGAAAGAAATGTATTTTTGTATGAGTCAGTGGGGAGGAATCACAGAGCTTCTGAGCTTATTGAGGCAGCAGGATGTGTCTGTCTCCAGTGCCAGTGAGGGCTCACTGCTCACACCTGGGTTAGGCTGACCTGCATACTCAAGTAGAAACAATCATCTGATTTAACTCTGCAGTGAGGACACTCCACTTAACACTGATGACTAGAGTTCCCAAATCTGCTCAGGCTTCATTTAGGACCCTCCACAGCTCTGTGTTCAACAGTAGTGAGTTCTTAATCCTTTCCGTTACCAGAGAAACCCCTTACAGAAGGAGTCAAGTGCCTTAACTTCCCTGCAGTCATTACTCGAAAATTATTTTAATCAACATCATTAAAACCTTTGAAAACAACATGCCACTCTCGTACATTCATGTTGAAAGTATTTATGAGCAAAACTTGATGGTTTCTATGTAATTAACAGGAAAAAAAGGCAAGATTTAAATAGAATCATTCAAGGTGAGTAATGTCAGACAGTTTAAAGTTTATATTTTTCATAGCTCATGCTGTTAGTAGTGCACTCAGCTCAGTAATAACTGAGAGTTTTCAGCTTTTTAATAGAATATATTAAAGTGGCTCACTGTGTTATTGTTACTGGTGTTTTTGTCTATAATTTCCAGTATGTATTTCCTTGACTGGGTTTCTATAGCTGGAGCCACAGTCCCTATTTGACAGACAAAGGCCATTTTCATGACTAAGGGGACTTGATTGTAGTATAAACCTGCTTATGTCCTGCTAGAAGTCATGGCACAAGCCCTACTTCAATAGCCACAAGACTGAGCCCTTACAGTATAAAATCCATACCATGATCATGTGGGAGTATTAACTACCACAAAGGGTGAGGGGTAGGAGTGCACTGAATGAACCCAGAGCAAAGACCCTCACCTGGTCCTGGTCAGCTCAAAAAGTAAACTGAAATGTGCTTTGAAAAAAGTGTGTCTGCTGAAAATGGTTCTTCCAGACCAGAAAGACCCTTATTACACTATGTCATTCCTTGGAGGAGAGTTTGAGTTAAGACAGTCTTTGCTGAATATTTACTGAATAAGCTGTAGGCTATACATACATGTACTTTCTATTTAATTTAGTGTCTATTTTGAATTGACCCCAAGCTGCCAATGTCAGCACACTTAATCAATGTCACCTTGATGGCTATTTTCCAAAAAAGACAAAAACCAGAGACGAATACAGTTGCTAACTGGAGGTCCTGTACAACAGTGGGTGGAAGAGTATGCTGAAGTGTGATAATGCTTTCCCACTAGGACCAGTGGATAAGTAAGGTAGCAAGGAAGGGCCATGGTGAAATGAATTCCTGAGAGGCTGTGGAAGGGTATTCAAAGATGGAAATTTTTGTATGAAGGTACTGTGGAGGGTTAACCTTGGCCAGCAGCCAGACACCCATCCAGCTGCTCTCTCACTCCCCCTCCACAGCAGGAGAGGGGGAGAAAATAAGATGAAAAAGCTCATGGGTTGAGATAAAAACAAAAAGATTGCTTACCAGTTACCATCATGAGCAAAAGAGACTCGACTTGGGAAAAATTAATTTAATTTATTGCCAATTAAATTAGACTTGGGTAGTGAGAAACAAAGATTAAAACAACACTTTCCCCCCATCCACCCCTTTTTCCCAGGCTCAACTTCACTCCTGATGACTCTGCCTCCCTTCCCCCGAGCAGCACAGGGGAGATTAGGAATGGGAAGGGGGGGGGGGTTACAGTAAGTACATAACAGTTCTTCTCTGTCACGCCTTCCTTCTCACACTTTTCCCTTGCTCCAGCATGGGTTCTCTATGGGCCTCAATTCCTTCAGGAAATATCAAACTGCTCTGGCATGGGGTCCACCACAGGCTGCAGTGTGATTATCTGTTCCACCATGGTCTCTTCCACAGGCCGCAGGGGAATATCAGCTCCAGTGCCTGGAGCAGTTTCAGTTCGCTTACTTACTTTTTTAAGAGTGGAGAGTGCAATGGTAGTAGTGAGTTTTCTTTTATTATATTTTATAGGAGATTATGTTGGGGGGGGTGGTTTGTTGGGGTTTTAATCTGAAATTACAGATAATGAGGTGACAATAATAAGAAAACCTGTCTAGTCACTGAAGCAATGCAATACAGGAGAATGCAAGCTCTAGAAAGAGGAGCTGGGATAACAAATAATAATAACAACTATAATTATAGTTCAAGAACTTTGACAATATACAGATTAAGCAATAGTTTGATTTATGTGTCTGCATGAGTTAACAGGAAATAAATTTGGAACAGTCTGGCATAATTCTCTATTTTAGTCATTATATTTGTGTGTGTATGTATGTTGTGTGGAAAGACACAGAGACCAATAGAGGGATGAAAATATGCCTTAGCTTAAATACTGCTTTCAGATGCACTCAAATAACTCCTAGGCTTCAGTTATTTTATCTGACTGCCAAGCTGACATTTGTAAGCACTTTAAGATTTGCTTTGCTCTTCCTAATTAATGAAGGTTTCTGAATGAACATTAATAAATGTATCATCTGCTGATTTAAAAAACTAACAGTGGGTGACAGGAGAAAAAGAATCTCATTTCTTAAGTACATCTAAACGAACACAAATCACTTAAGATCAGGTCATCAAATGCCATATAAAATGCTTGTATACTTTATACCCATGACACTTATGAATATGATTGATTGTTAGTATGATATGAGTCATGTTTTCTAAAACCAATCCTTAGGGTGATAAGTGTTCAATTTTGCAAAACAAATTGCTAACATTAACCATGCCAAATGTACAAGTGTTTTCAGGTGTTGGAAATTACAATGGGATTTGAAGTTTCAAAATGGCAAAGGGACTTAACCACATAACTTCCATTAATTTCAAAGATAGCTGAATGGCTAGATGCCCTATTTAACTTTGTAAAACTTTTTTTTCTTTTTAAATCAAAGCTTAATACTAACTAGTAGTTGATCTCAAAGTAGTTTTTCTTACAGATGTTTCAAATCAACAAGACGTGTCTAACCTTCTGTTCAATTACTTTGCTTCTCTCCAGTTGCCTTTGCCTATTTATGCTAATAAGCAAAATATTAATGTCCTGGTTTCAGCTGGAATAAAGTTAATTTTCTTCTTAGTAGCTGGTATAGTGCTATGTTTTGGATTTAGGATGAGAATAATGTTGATAACACACTGATGTTTTAGTTGTTGCTAAGCAGTGTTTATACTAAGTCAAAGACTTCTCAGCTTCTCATACTGCCCTGCCAGCGGAGGCTGGGAGTGTACAAGAAGCTGGGAGGGGACACAGCCAGGACAGCTGACCCAAACAAGCCAAAGGGGTATTCCATACCATATTATGTCATGCCCAGTATATAAACTGGGGGGAGTTGGCCGGGGGGCACTGCATCTTGGGGATTGGCTGGGTATTGGTCAGCAGGTGGCGAGCAATTGCATTGTGCATCACTTGTTTTGTATATTCTATTATTATTGTTATTGTTGTTATTTTCCCTTTCTTTTCTGCCCTATTAAACTGTCTTTATCTCAACCCATGAGTTTTACTTTTTTTTTCTGATTCTCTCCCCCATCCCACTGGGGGGGGGGGAGTGAGCAAGCAGCTGTGTGGTGCTTAATTGCCGTCTGGGATTAAACCACAACAATTAATAATAGCTTTTTAAGCATGATGATGTTCCTAAGAAACAAAGCAAGGGCTGTTTGAGTTTATTTAGAAAGGCTCTTTTAATTTGGGAAAACACATACATGCTGCTTAATTGTGAAACACAGCTACTGAAAGAAAGATCTGGCAACGAAACAAGTAAGGAGCTGAAAAAGTTTATAAACTATGTTTAGTCCAAATTAGCAACATGGGCAACAAGTGTGCTGTGTTTTCATCATCAATTGCATATATTAACACATACACATGCAAAACAAATTCCCCTTTGTGGAGAATGAATTAAATAAATGTAAATTTTAGCATTAATTTGGACTTGTAAATTTAATCCACTCAAACATAAAAAGGGTTTCACGCACTGAATATTCCTGAAGTGGTTAAATATGCTTAAAATAAATATTGAGCATCTGATAGAAAAACATGCCCTCCATATCACAAAAGCTGTTTTAAAACAATAATTTAAGTCCCTAATTAATATTTACTACCCAGGGATTAAACTCCTAAGTAAATTTTCTTTCTAAAATATTCGTTGTATAATCTATACAGGTGGCAAGTATTGATGGGAATAGATCACAAATGGGTAAGTCAAAGGCACATTATAAATGCTGCTATATTAAAAAATACTTGCCATGAAATAAGAGTAGTTGATAAAAAAAAGAGTTCAAGTTTCAAGTCTTCAGCATTTTCCATCAGATCCTAAGTTTCCTGAAAGTGAAGATAGTATAATTTCTGAAAAAACTTTTGTTTAAAAAATGCTGTTAGTAATACACCGTCAAATACTTGTTCACAAAAAAAAAAAAAAAAATGCAATGAGCCTCAGTTCCAAACACAGCAGTGAGGGTGTCATATAACTGCTGAGACTACTCTGTGCTTGTATCTTACTTGAACCATTAGCCACTTTGTCTTTTGACTTAGTCTTTATCTCAGGACTTGTTAAAATCTACCAGAAGAAACAAGTTTGATATTCCTTTTGGTTCTAAAATTTTAAAAGGAGAATTTGAGTGGGGAAGTAAGGTAAATCTCCCAAATGAAAAGGAGCCCATTTGTTTCCTTTTCTTTTTAGACTGGACAGAAGAAGGAAAAATATCTCTATAAGTGTGAGTTCTCTATGATTTTTCCTTCTGAAGTGTGTATTCAAGTAACTATATTGGGAACTTGTATGGATTGTCCAGCTCATAGTTCACAAACGAGTTTCACCATGTCTAGTGCACACAGGCGACTCATGGGGGGTTACAAAAGCGACTCAGCCTTGGATTGCCTTGAGGCCCTGTCTCTCTGCAGAGATGACTCACAGGAGCTGTGTAGACAGCTTAGCCCTGGGTTGTCTGATAAACCCTAAACTAAACAGGGCGGTGGCTGTGCCATTCAAAGAACCAAAACCTGAACTGAGCCTTGAAATCCCTTAACAAATAGTATGCCCTGAGTCTTGATCCAACCACTATTCAGTTGCCTGAGGAAGCAAGGTAAAAAAAAAAAAAGCTGGAGGGTTTCAGCTTCAGTTTCAAATGACAACCTTGTGTACTCAAACAATCACAGACCAGCAAAAGAAAGAAAGATAAGGGGAAACTCCACTCAGATATACATAATCCATTTAGGCATATATCATAATCCACTCAGACATAGTCATACACACCATTCCACAAGTCAGGGGATAAAAACCCTAAGATTCAGGTTGGAAATTGAGGAGTCACTTCTCCAACTATACAGTTGGCTTGTGAAGGAGACCCTTCCCCGCCTTGATCGGGACACCGGTCGAGGTAGCTTCCCTGGGATTGAGAGCCCTTACCTGGAGGGGTAAGTGAATATTGTTTATGCTTTAAGTTTGTAAATGCGTGTGTGCTTGTGGTTGTAATAGTGTACTACTCTTGCTTTAAAAATTGCAATAGTGCATTCCTCCATTGTATCTGTAAAACCTACAATAGTGGCGTGTTAAGTGTAAGTGAAGTTCAAGTCGTTTGCTTGAACCTTGCAGTTAAAGCCTGGCTGAAAGTTAAAACCTGGCTGAAGGGCAGGGCTCAAAGGGTTGTAGTGAATGGGGCTACATCTGGCTGGTGACCAGTCACCAGCAGCATTCCTCAGGGCTCAATTCTAGGGCCAGTTCTGTTCAATATTTTTATCAACAATCAGGATGCAGGTGTTGAATGCACCATTAGGAAGTTTGCTGATGATACTAAACTAGGAGGAGCTGTTGACTCTCCTGAGGGACAAGAGGCCTTGCAGAGGGATTGAGATAGATTGGAGCATTGGGCAATCATCAATGGGATGAAATTTAACAAGAACAAATGCCGGGTTCTGCACCTGGAATGGACTAACGTTGAGCACAAGTATAGATTGGGAGAGGAGTGGCTGGAGAGCAGCCCTGCAGAAAGGGATCTGGGGGTGCTGGTTGACAGTAGGCTCAATAGGAGTCAGCAGTGTGCCCTGGCAGCCAAGAGGGCAAACAGCATCCTGGGGTGCATTAAACACAGTATAACCAGCTGGTCAAAAGAGGTGATTATCCCCTCTGTATTTAGCATTGGTGCAGCCTCACCTTGAGTACTGTGTGCAGTTCTGGGCCCCACAATTTAAGAAGGATGTTAAGGTACTTGAATGTGTTCAGAGGAGGGCAACAAGGCTGGTGAAAGGGCTGGAAGGCATGTCCTATGAGGAGCACATAAGGACTCTGGGTTTGTCTAGTTTAGAGAAAAGGAGAGTAAGGGGTGACCTCATTGCTCTCTACAGCTTCCTGAGGAGGGGAAGTGGAGAGGGAGGTGCTGATCTCTTCTCCCTGGTATCCAGTGACAGGACATGTGGGAATGGGTCAAAGCTGCCCCAGGGGAGGTTCAGACTTGACATTAGGAAGCATGTCTTTACCAAGAGGGTGATCAAACACCTGGAACAGGCTTCCTAGAGAGGTGGTCAATGCCCCATGCCTGTCAGTGTTTAAGAGGCATTTGGGCAATGCCCTTAATAACATGCTTTCCATGTCCTGTGTCACCAGGTCCCTTGCCCTGTGTTTTCCCTAGTCTTCCTTTTGCTGCTGATAAATACACAGAAACCCTTTGTGTCGCCCTTCACATCCCTCACCAGATTCAACTCCAGGTGAGCTTTGGCTTTCCTAACCCCATCCCTGCATGCTCAGTTAGTGTCTCTATTCCTCCCTGCTTCCACCTCTTGTATACTTCATTTTTACATCTGAGTTTAGTCAGGAGCATCTTGTTCATCCATTCAGGCCTCCTGTCACCTTTGCTTGACTTCCTACATGTTGGGGTGGACCATTCTTGAGCTTGGAGGAGGTGATCCTTGAAAATCAACCATCGTCATTTTTAATTATACCTTGTAGACTTCTAGTCTTCAGTGTTGACCTTAGGGTATTTTTTTTTTAATAAGGAAAAAAGAAAAATGGTTGTGGTATTTGAACACCAGCACAATTACTATACATTTCTCTATTAGCATAATAATAACTTCAGACTGTAGATAGAAAATGTATTACAAAGAGAGCAGATTTTATTTTTCTAAAAGCATTGAGAGAATGCCTTTGTAGTGAAGGAAAAGAATGGCTAAGGTACTCTGCACACAAAATTTGATTACACAGGATGAGAGGAAAGGTGGATCTCACCTTAAGAAAGTGAAAGGAAGTGACTTGTCTGTGGGCTGAACTGGAAGAGTTATTTAAGAACAAAGTAAGATTTTCAGAAGTGTTCAAAACACTGAGAACCTCTCTACATCAGTAGGTGCCTTTGTACATTTAAAATCTATAAATGTAGCTCTCCCTTTTTCAAATCTTTTGGTCAAGAGATTCTAGCCCCTAGATTTGTGCAGGTGAAGAATCATAATTGGTACACAGGAAAAAGTGCCTACAAGCAGTCATTTGCAGAACTGGTGCCCTAGACTATTAGAGGCTTAAAACAAAGACCTGTCTCTCTTTGTTTGTACAATACTTAATAAAGTAACTCCATGACTTTTATACTGGACTCTCTAAATGCTACTAAAATGTAAACATTAAATTATAATAATGTTATGGTACTTTGGGCTATCAAGTCTGTTTGTGCTGCTTTTTTTTTTTTTTTTTACATGCTGCAGATTGTCTTTAGACTTCTTAGCTTAATGTTTTTGATGCTTTTTCAATTTAAAGATTAGGAGATTAAATAAACTTTTAAGTTTCTGCAATATTTCAGTCTTTGTAAATTACTGATTACCAGTAAAATACATCCCTAAATAAATAAATAAAAATCATGTTTCTTTTATGATATAGTACTAAATAAATGGACAAGAAATATGATGGTAGGCCAAGAATTATGTCACTCTCAACAGAACTGATTTGAAGTGCTAGCCAGGACACTGTGGCAGTAAAAATGAGGATCAAGGGAAAATAATACACAGATGTTTCTATCTAAACCAATATTTACTGATGGAACTCTATTTTTGGATATGGTTTTAAGTATCAATTTACATTTTAAAATGCAGGCCTTAAGTACAAGATGTCATGTCAAACTGATGCTATTACTTTAGAACTGCTATTCTCTGACTGTCTGAAGAACCACCTATTTAAGAGAAGCCTACATTTTACAAAAGAAAGCTCATTATTTAGCAGTTAAATAACATGAGACCCAGCTAATCTCTCCACTTCCACGAGCGCAGAAATGCTTGTATACAATCAAGGCAAAATCTGCTGTTGCATAAAGTTATTCCTCATTCTCATCACCTGCATTCAAGTTCCTTCACCAAATCTCATTCTGGTCAGTTTTCTCACCCAAGATGAGCAGGAATTAAGAAGCATTATTTCCTTAAAGAGTTTTCATTCCAAAGGTGGGAAAAAGAATGTTTGCCAAACCCTGTCTTAATTTTGTTTGTTTAATAGTGCTTATCACTTGCAGCTCCCATTGACTTCACTGATATTTGTGAGTACTTAAATCCAGGCTAGATTTATTTAGTTTCTTTTCTTGTTTGTTTTAAATGGATTTAGGCACACTTCAGACACCCAGATTTGAAGCCATTGACTGGTGGAAAAAAACACTAGTTTAGAAATTTACAGCACTTATTGTTACAATGATCTAAAACTGTTTCAAGTCATAATTGCAGTAGTTAGCACAAATGATTTCTTTGCAATATTTAATCATATTGCCAAACAAGAACATAGCTGTGTTTCATCACACAGGTAGCTATAGCTCTACAATCAGGATAGAATGCTCATAAAGGATACATACAAAAGCTACAATGTATTATTCTGCTCAACAAAAGAAAGTTTAGCGCTACAAGTTCCTGTTTTCATTGAAATCAATATTATTATGTCATGAACTGCAGTGACAGCAGCATTTGGCCCTTATCAAATACAACTGCTGCAAAGCAATTAAGAAATCTAATCATGGAGAACTGAAGAGGCAAACCATAATGGTCTAATCTTCAATTACTTAATCAGCTGTTTTAAACCATATAGGGCTTTCCCTGCCCTTTCCATTAAGGTACATTAATGAATTGCCTCCCTTAAACAAATACAGATAAGATGTACTCCAAGACTAACTGGATCTAGTTAATGAAAGAGAATGTAGTTTAACTTATGTATGAGGAGGTGCTCTCTGCATCTTAACAGTGATTTGAAATTATCTGGTTCACCTGGTTGTGTGTGTTTTTTAGATGTCATTGCTGAAAGAAAACTGACTAAATGTAATGCTATAGTAAACAGGAGGCTGCTGTGTATGGGTCTATAGTATAAGAATAGATGGCACAGGTTAATTCTATTTATTAGCAGTCACTTGGCAGGAAGACTGAAAAAAAGATAGAGACAGATACCAGGTTTAATATAGCACTTGATATAAAAGTTCCATAGCTTTAAAACCAAAACGCACTTCAATTTCCTGTCTCTCTCACACAAATTTATCTTAGCTTTCAGCCAGACTTTTTAAAAATCCATTGTTTCCCATTAAGAATTTTTAAAAATCTGCACATTTACCCTAGGATATTACTGGAGAGCTAGTTTTCCTCTGCTAAAAAAGAATTTTCTTATTCCTTCAGTGGAAAATCAAGGATCAAAAGTAATACATAGTCATCAAAAAGTGATGAAAAGCTAGTTTGGTATGGGAAATTTGTTCATCTAAAAGAAGCAAAGTAAGATAGGTAGCTTAACTGCCTGTCAAGTGCTTTCAAATTAGATAAATTCCCCTCCTCTTTGTTTATTGTACTGCTGCACTGTAGTTCTTTAAGGATTAGAATGTCATTCTTTATATAAATCATTCTTGTTTTCTATGTGAAGTTTATGAAGTATGAAAATATATTTTTAGTGTTTTAACTTTGGTTTTAGCTTTAAAAACCTAATGAGCATTACAGTGGTCTGTGTGTTCAGAAGATAATTATCCTATTGTTCCTTTAGAGCTCATTAAAATGGCAATGCATTGTTTCTTTAAGGGGACAAGGCTGCTAACTCTAGTGCTAATAATATGATGATTTTGCTCTCTTTTTTTTTTTTTCCTCTTCTTTCAAAGGTTTGGAGTTCACAGGGGAAAGGATAGCTTTGGTCACCATTAAATCAATCTCACCTCATATCCTTTCATAAGTATGAAATTAATTCTGAGTGATACTGATTATAGCAACTGTATCCTGGCCTTGGTCAAACCTAATTACTATTTTCATGCAGTGTTGCACTCCATTATTGTTTCCAGGTAACATGGCCTCTTTTTCACTCAGCAGCCTTTGTAGGCAGCTCCTTGTTAATGAATAAGAAGAGCTGAAAAAACCTACAATGTTGATTACCAACAGGCACCAGAAAGCATACCAATTTTACCCTTTTAGAGAAGACAAAAATGTGAAACAAAAATAACTTTACCTAGTATTAAGAGATATAGATTTAAATGTTAACTTTCTAAAGGTTATGGATTGCATGCCTTTTCTTAAAATATAATTTATATGAGGCTTCCTTATGGAGTTGAAATAAGACTAACAAGGATTGTGAAAAGTCAATGGATTTCAAGTCTACAAAATAACAAGGAGATAGGGCAAGGAGGTGCAACACTGAAGTTGGATATTTGGTGTCATATGCAAACTTGACAAGAGTGCTCTCCATCCTGTTCTCCAGATTACTGATAGACATGTTAAACATGACAGGTCCCAGGATAGACCCCTGTGGTACCCCACTTCTTACCAGCCTCCAGGTAGAATAAGATCCAGTAACTATTACCAATCATCCAGCCAGGTTTTTTTTATCCGTCTGTTTGTCCACACATCCAGACCATAATGTCCTAACTTGGATACAAGAATATAGTGGGAGACAGTGTTGAAAGCCTGGTTAAAGGTAAAGGACATCCACTGCTTTTCCCTTGTCCACAAATCCAATAATTTTATTATCAAAGGCACTCAGGTTGGTTAGGCATGATTTACCCTTGGTAAATGCATACTGACTGTTCTCAATTTCCTTCTTCCCTTTCATGCGCTGAGAAATGTGCTCTAAGAGGACATGCTCTGTGACTTTCCCAGGGACCAAACTGAGAGTGATCAACTTGTAGTTCCCTGGATTGACTTTTGGCCTTTTTTTGAATACGGGTGCACATTCTGCAACATTTGCCTTTCTCCAGTTGTCAGGAACCTTCCCCAGTTTCCACATTTCAAAGGTGTACTTTCAATTACATCGGTCAGCTCCCTCAGTACCCTTGGGTGCAGCCCATTGGGTCTCAGGGACTTGTGTGGGTCGGGTTCTTGCAAAACCATCACTCAACCCTCATCCCCAGCTAGTAGCTCCTCTTGCTCCTCCTTGAGCCCTGTCACTAAGCACAGAGGCCTGGCAGACCTTGCCGGTGAGACAAAGGCAGCAGCGAGTACCTCAGCCTCATCTGTGTCCGCTGTGACTAAATCACCCCCTACCCTTTCAGCAGCCATCCCATATTTTCCTTGTTCAGTCTTTTACTGCTAATGCTAATGCTCCAGCTGAGCTTTGGCTTTCCTGACACCATCCCTACATGCCCAGGCAATGTTTCTAAATTTCTGCTTTGTATCCTGGCCCTGCTTCCCCTTCCTGTACACTGTCTTTTCGCATTGGAGCTGTGCCATGAATTCCCTGCTTAGCCAAGCTGGTCTCCCAAAATATTTACTTCATATCCTGAGTACTGGGATGGACTGCTCCTGTGTTTGGAGGATGCTATCTTTAAAGACTCACTAGCTTTCTTGAGCTCCTTTACCCTTCAGAGCTGCCTCCTATGGGATTCCACCTACCAGTTTCTGAAGTCAAAATTTGCTCTCCTAAAGTCCAGGGTCTGTGCTTTGCTGCTCTCCTTCCTCACTCTCTTCATGATCTTGACTCTGCTATTTCATGGTCACTACAGCCAAAGCTGCCATTGATTACCACATCCCCAAACAGTGCTTCCTTGTTAGTGAACAGCAGATCCAGCTGTGCATCACCCCTGGTTGGCCCATCCAGTACCTATATCAGGAAGTTTCCTCTGACACTCTCCAGAAATCTTGATTTCTTGTGTCCTGCTGCATTGCTCTTCCAGGAGATGTCAGGGAGGTTAAAGTTCCCTAGAAGAACCAGCATCTGTGATACAGAGACTTCCTCAACTTGTTTAAAGAAGACTTTGTGCACTTCCTCACCCTGAGTGGCTGGTCTGTAACTCACTCCCACACATTGTCAGCTTTACTGGTCTCTCTTCTGACCCTGACCCACAAGCTCTCACCCACCTGTCCTCTGTCCCATATATCCTACTGTTCCTTCACACAGAGGGCAGTCCCCCTCCTCATCTTCCCTGCCTGTCACTCCTGAAGGGCTTGTGTCCATCCACCACAGCACTCCAGTCATGTGAGCTTTCCCACCACCTCTGAGTGATCCCAGCAATGTTGTGGTTTTGTGACTGCACATAAAGCTCTAGTCCCTTCTGGTTGTCTCCCAGACTGCATGCATATGTGCAAATATACTTGAGGTGTATGTCCCTTCACCCTGTTTTATCATTTCTGAGGTTTTGCTTGTTCCCATCACCCTGCATCCATTACTTTCCAACACTTCCTCACTTAACTGTGGTTTGCCATCTCCCTCTCCATCATTCCTAGTTTAAAGCTCTCCTCACCAGGTTAGCCAGCCTGTTGACAAAGATGCTTTTGCACCACTTTGCTAGGTGGATCCCATCTCTTCCTAGCAGTTCTCAATCCACAAAGTGGGTCCTGTGGTGATAAAAGCCAAATCCCTGTCCATGACACCAGCTGCACAACCAGGTGTTGACCTGCAGGATCCATCAGCTCCTCTCCAAGCCTTTCCCCTTCACCAACAGGATAGATGAGATGCAACCTGGGCCCTCATGCCCTTGACCCCCATCCCCCAGAGCCATGCAATTGCTCTTGATATGCTCAAGGTCTCCCTTGGTTGTATCATTGGTATCCACAGGGATGAGCAGCAGGGAGGAATAGTCCAAGGGCTGGAAAAGCCTCATCTGTTTCTCCATGACATTCCAGATCCAAACCCCCAGCAAGCAGCAAACCTCCCTAGACAGCAAGTCAGGTCAGCAGATGGGGGTCTCTGTCCCCTGCAGCAGGGAGTCACCCACTATCACTCACTGCTTCCTCCTGGTGCTCCTGAAGGATTCGGGCTCAGATGCCACTGTCGCTTCTCCAGACAGGGCTTTCTGCCCCTCGCCTGCTACCAGGGCACTGAGCTTAATCTGCAATTGCAGATCTGCAGGCAGAACAGGAGCCATCCTCCTGTTACCAGAAGTCAACTGCTTCCAGCCCTCTCCACATCTCTATTTGTCCCACAGTCAAACACAGTCTCTGGCTACCTCTGGTTTTGTGCAGTTAGGGGTTCAGGCTTTGGTCTCTGCAGGGTTTCTGTGAAAATCTTGTCTTTTTTTTTTATTATCTTCCCTGATGCTGTGCAGTCTGTTCACTCATCTCCTTAAGTTGGCAATGCAGCTCCTTGGCCAGCACACCCTTCCTGCAGATGAGGACATCGCTTCCACCTGCACCAGACACTGCCTGCAGCCCCAGGCCTAGGGAGCTGATTCCTCCCTCTGGAGCTTTGTCTGAATTGAGGCATCTGAGGTATTTTACCCTCTATAGATCAAGTAAACTATCAAGGTAGGGGACAGTCAGTTCCAAAACACAAAATATTTTACAAAAAGTCAGCTGCTTCTTTGTGAATCAAATGTGTTGAAGATAAAGGTCATTCTGCATCTGGTCTTCCTAGTCACGGTATTACAGACTTTCTCCATTAATGCAGTATCCAATACTTCCAATATTATCTGCCACCAGGTGGCTTAGGCAGAGTAGCCTTTTTCTGTAAGGCATCACACTACCAACTATTAAGGTGTCTTCTCACAGCAGCCATTCACTCAGGTGTTACCTGTGGTATATGTTCTGCTATTAGTTTAAGTACCTAAACCCACATTGAGAATGCCACTATACCAGAAGATCGGTCAGTCACATTCTAACCACTGCAGTTTTGCACTCATTAGCTAAACTCTACTGTCATTGAACACCCAGTCCGAAGCCCAGTGCCTGATTCCATACTCCCTTGGGTTGAGAGTTGGCTGATTTTCTGGCACAGTGAATTCTGAAAACTCTGAAAAATCTTACTGTGAGAAACACTGAACCTAAAATCTAAAAACCTAAAAAATTAAAAACCTAAAAATAAATTATCTAGGTATCTACAGTATCCCCAATTAGGTATTTCATAGCACTATATTTAATGGTAGTTACTTAAGATTCATACTTCTCTCTTAAGACAATGAAGTATTTTCACATCTGTGGAAACTGAGTGATGTCTTATGCCAAAATTTAAAATTCCTAATAAAACAACATTAACTTTAAATGTATATTCCCAATTCTTCACTTTTTTCTGTCAACAGTTGTCATAACTTCACCATACATGCTAGTTGAGACTTTGCTGAATTTTTAAATGCAAATCTTGTACTGTTCCTCCTTTCTATTTTAAAATTATTAAATTAATAATCTCAGTAAAAGAACAATTTTTAATTTATTAAGGATTTTTATGAACAACAGGGAGTAAAAATGAATTTTAAAACTATTTAAAATATTCCAGGCAGCTTCCTTCCCACAAAGCATCAGCAGCTGTGATTAGTCAGTGAACTTATACCAGGCCCATATTGGTAAAGAAAAACATAGCAAGATCTTGAAGGACTAATAAATTTAATCAGTATCTGAATTCTTTGTCAAAGATCTATCAGAAACTTCTGCTGCCTGGCCAGAAGAATTATTCAACAGAAGAATTATTTACCTTCACTTGAGTATAAGAATAGCTCACAAAAAATTCCAGACACAGACCTTTTAACAGAAGAGTCTGTTGACTTAATTATTTGGAGAATTAAGTTCCTAAGGGTAGGTTCAATGATTTGCTTCTCTGCATAAGAGAGAGATTGGGAGATGTGATCCTCTTTGATCCCTACTTTGTCAGGGACTCCTAGGAAAACATAGATCTGACAAATTCACGTATGATTCTCCTGCCTGAGAGACCAGTGTGGAGGACTGAAAGAGTGTGGCTGCTGTTCAGTTGCCAGCTCGTGTAAGTTTGAATCTCCGACCAGTGCTTAATTATTTTTTGGGGTTGGGAACCATAAAAAGAATCACGGATATAGAACTATACCAACAGTCACTTCTGAGTGGAAGTTATGTGGGATGCTTAAAGACAGGCTATGATCGTAGCAAGTGCTTGATTTTCCTGAACTCTAAGAGAACAGCATGTTGTAGAACACTGCCGTAGAAAAGATTTTATGTTGGTTTCAAGCACACTATATTGAAGAACATGAAAAAAAACTATTGATTTTCTTTGCTAGGTGATATTAAGCTAGAATTGTGGTTGAGGTCTCTAAGAAACAAAACATGTCACTCTTCCCAGAGGCTGATAATCACATATCAACAAACAGGTAAATAATTTAATTCCATAGCTCTCTTCTTTTTCTGGAACAAATGGGAAAATGTGCACATCTGTATTTATATACAGATATACATACTTATATAGCTTCATGTTTGTACATAAATAAATCCGCATTTATGTGCTGATAAATGTGGTGGCAACTAAGCTAAGTCTACATCTGTATCTAATGTGAGTTCCAAGAGATCTAGTAATATTTTTCAAAGCTCCCATAATACTGGCACTAAATCCTATTTTCACCTACTGTGGCAGGTACACCCACCCTGATAGAGAGCGAAACTTCTCTGGCCATGGAAAAGAGGAAAAAAAACCCCTAGAAGCCACGGTTTGGGGGTTGAGCCGCCCCGTCCACACAGTGGGGTCAAGTTACAACCACCAGGTACACGTCAGGAATAAAGAAGTGTTGACCCTCGGCCAATGAAGACTAATATGACCATATATGACCACAGGTCAGATTCAACTAGGGTATAAATGGGGCCCCGACGGAGGGCAAATTGAGCCAGTCCTCCTCTGAGCAGCAGGTCTGCAGTCAGGGACTCTCCCATTGGGTCAGGACACCACCCAAGGTAACTCCTGCAGGTTGAGAGCCCTCATCTTTTAGGTGAGTGATATGCGCATTTTGAGTCATCATTTCTAAAGCTCAAGAATTCTTAAGTCAGTTGTGTAGTACTAATTTCCCCTTACATCATTGAACCTGTGGTTTACTAATGTTGTCGGAGTTCTAAATGATTTTTATTGAAGAATAAATTTGTTGATTTTTAACACCTGTTTAATTTGATGGTGTGAGCCTCCGTGACACTTACTTATCTATTTCCTTTCCTTGAGATAGCTTATAATAAACAGGTCCAATATAATGTAGACCTGCAGTCTTCCACCCTGGTGTCAGTAACCCTAATACTGCCCTATTCCTTATATTCCAAATTCTGTTTCAGCTCCAGCCAACCCCTTATCTGCAGTGATCATCACTATCCTTTTCCAAATATTTCTGAAAAATCCCTTCTCAGAGTCATAGGCAATATAATATTCTATTTGGAGCTGCAGGTGCGCTCATTAAAGGACAAAAATATTTCTTACCTGATGTCTGTGACCCAGATTTGGAGGCTGTGATATAATCAACAAGTATCCTGAGATATTTTTTGTTTAACCACGATTGAATGCCCAGGCCACAAACTCTTCTCTTGGAGTTCTGGAGAACCATACAGCCAATAGTTGGGAACCTTGTATAGAACTATTGGCAACTTGTACCAGTATTAGATTTGAGGGTGCCACAGATTAGAATCTGCTTTTTTCCAAAGCCAGCTTTTATTGGCTGTGAAGATAAGTTTGGAATTATATAGAAATACCTCTTATTGTTCCAGGACACCTTCACCTAAAAGGACTAACCCACCATAAAGTTCTATTCTAATCAGAAATATGCCCTATAAAAATTTCAGCACAAATTTTCTTTTTGATTGGATCTCACAGACTTCCAGAGTATCTTTTAGCCCTATAAATTCAGCCTGGAAGTTTTTTCCCTGACTTGCATGCTGTTGGCAAAATAAACCCTGCAACTGAAATGTGAATTTTGGTTGTCCCTATTGATTTATGAGTCAGAATGGAACTCTCTCACTTGCTCACTGCTCAGTTCTTCAGTGCCAACTGAAGACTGGAGTCACTAAAGTCCATACATATAATTTTCACATATGCTGTATAGAATGATTGCATTAAAGTACTTCTTTTAAAATTACAGAGGGAATCTACTTAATAGACTTTTAACTTTTAAATATTATTATTGCATACAAATAGGAATATTATAACATTTTGAAAATTATTTATAGGTGGCATAACTGCTTTCAGCAAAAATAAAGAAATGGATATGGAAGCCATAGTTGAATCACCTTAGATAACAGCCTTTTTCACAAGAATGTGTGCAGGTACATCAGAAGTAGAATATTCTTTCCTTTAATCGTTGATCAGTAAATTTGGCTGCAACACTTTCAAAAGACATTTTTGTGAAAATATCCTGTTTTTCTAAGCTGAAACATGAGAGAGACTTACTGAGTTCTACAGAGCTTTTGTTAGGAAGGTTTTATAGCATCACAGGCCGTACAGTTACTTCAGATGAGAGAGAATAAAATAGATAATATTTTATCTAGAAATTGATATTTCAATGCAATTTTAATTGTGAAAATACTTTAAAGGTTTTGGTTTTACTCCAATGCAGAACAGAAACAAACTTCAAAAGCTTGAATGTTATAATGAAATTGAATTGTCATCTCTCACGAACTTTAATAATCAAGAATAATACTTTGCATTATAGTTTTGCTTTTCAGAGGAGTACAAGATTGGACTCAAAATATCCATCCAGATAATAGTACTTTTTAGAGCCTCTTTCATCCTAAGATCTCAAGTGTAATTAATTAAGCCTCACAATACTCTAATCATGAACATCCTGCCTACATATTACAGAAAATACAGCACCGAGGTTAAATAATTTCCCACTGTCATACTGGTAGCCAGCTGTAGAAATCACATTTCCTGACTCCCAGTCCTATCATCTGATCACAATGATTCTGTCAAGTTGTGGGAACTATTGACTATCATGAAGCTGCAATCCAAAATATTATTGTCCACAAAAGCAGAAGTCACACTAGGTCTCAAAGGAGACAAATGTTAAAGACAAGGAGGCAAGCTGTATTTAATAAGTGACTTACTACCTGTTGATAAGGAAAGTTCAAAATAATTTATTTTCTTTTTCAAAAAATGAGCTATTTTACTATTATGGTCAAGTGATGCATCATTCATTTATTAAATAAGAGAGCATTATTACATCTGAAATGTGGACTAATTCTTCTAAAAGCATTAATCAATTTGTTAAGAACTCTGCAGTAATAATGTTGCTAACGCAGTAAGATTTACCTCACATAACCATAATCTTCTTATTGATACAAATATAATCTCCTTTTAGTTAATTTCAAGAAAACATTTTAGAAGTGCTCTAGTCTGATGATAATTTTTAGACTGAAAGTTGAAGTGCATTAATTAGGAGCAATTTTTTATGTTTCACACAATAAAAAGATGAACTACATGGTTCACAGAGCCAATTTGCAGAGCAACCTCTTCTCTCTAATTGCTGCTAGACTAATGTAGAAGCACACTCCTAGGAAGTAGAGAAATCCATTTACCCAACCATGTCATTTGAGTAACAAACCCAAGTACTGGATTTTTCCATTACCTTTCATATTAGCTTTGCTACATTCCACCTGTGACCCTCATTTTATGAGGGCAATGCTCTTTTATACAATTTTGTAATTATAATAAAGGTCCACTTCAAAATCTTTCAAAGTAGACTAAGGACATTTTAAAAAAACATAATTAGGGACATAGCCAATCTCACTAATTCCTGGTAATGTATTGTAAAATTATTTGCTAAAAGGTCTAATAAATCCCCATCTTCAGGTGTAGAAAATAACATATCCTGTATTTCCTCTGGCATGAGAATCTAGTGACTGTTCTCTTCTGACTACTCACTCTGCAGTTGCCCCAGCTACTGTGAAATTTATTTTAAGAAGCCTTTTTCTTGTAACAGGAAATGGACAGACTCAAATGGACAGATCTTATTTAAATCAAGATAGGAATTTTTTTAGTACTCTTCACATGAAAATAGATAACATTGTAGTTGGAGAGAAAAAGGAAAAGCATACACTTAGCTCCACCCATTATAGCAAGTCAGAGTATACAGATCAAAGCAATTAGCTTTATGTTTCAGATGTCTTCTCTAAGGAATGGTTTTATTAATTGGAGGAACTGCATTAAAAAGAATGACATAAGTAAAAACTATTCTGAGAGCAATGCTTCAAAGTTTCTTTAATGGAATAAGAATATTTTTTAAAATTCCATAAATATCTAGGAAGAAAATGTTAATGTTTTAAGAAAGTTATTTCAAAACAAAGTTGTTTAAAATCAGATTGTGATAATCACAGTTTTTCAGTACTGGAAGTAGTCAACAGCAATTAGCTTCTTTGTGGATTCAGTACTGGATATCAGAAAAGTTTTCTGTTCAGGTAAAGCGACCATATCTTCTTTACCATTTCTTGCCAACATACGGTACAAGTTGCAATCCTAAAGTTACAATTACCCAAATAAGCCAGATTTATATCAGAGATGCCTGCTATGTGTGGAGAGGTATAACTGATGAGTGACAAGAATTCTACCAGCAGAAGTCCCTAGCATAAATAGAACTCCACTGACAAAACCACTTTAACCATTGGAACTAGTTGATGCAGAAATGAGTACACAGCAGTGGATAGGCAGAGAAGACGACACATTTGTAGATGACAGTTAGCTTTCATTAGGATTAAAACAAGACTTTTAGGTAAGTATCCTGGTTTCAGCTGGAATAGAGTTAATTGTCTTCCTAGTAGCTGGTACAGTGCTGTTTTGAGTTCAGTATGAGAAGAATGTTGATAACACTGATGTTTTCAGTTGTTGCTAAGTAATGTTTAGTCTGAAGTCAAGGATTTTTCAGCTTCTCAAGCCCAGCCAGTGAGAAAGCTGGAGGGGCACAAGAAGCTGGGAGGGGACACAACCAGGGCAGCTGGTCCTATGCCAATTCACTGGCGATAATGACCTGGAAAGATGAAGAGGCACCAACAGTGGATGAAGTGGCTCGCCAACTCCGGCAATACGAAGAAAATCTCTCCTCCTCCCTACAAGCCTGCATTTC
Organism: Gypaetus barbatus; assembly: GCA_028022735.1. Lineage (NCBI taxonomy): Eukaryota > Metazoa > Chordata > Aves > Accipitriformes > Accipitridae > Gypaetus > Gypaetus barbatus. The sequence continues at coordinate 16,521,021 of CM051561.1, read as the reverse complement.
GGCTGTGGAGAAGCTGACTGAGGATTTCCAGCAATTCAAAGAGGATATGTCCTACTCCCCACCTGTAAGGACCAATGTCTCAGCTATTAGGAGTGAGCGTTCCTCTGCCCAAGAGAGAGAATATAGAAGGTACACACCGCGAGGTGCCCTGTGGTTTTACCTATGTGATCACGGAGAGGACATGAGGAAATGGGATGGAAAACCTACCTCAGTCCTAAATGCACGGGTACGTGAGTTGCGAGGAAAAAACACCACAAAAGGGGATTCTACCAGGAAAAATGTCGCTCCAGTTTCCAAGCAGAGTAGAAGGGCTGATCTCATTTCTGATCCTCTTGAAGGGACTTCTGAGCCAATTTTACAAGAAGTGAGTACTGGATACTCTGACCAGAATTAGAGGAGCCCTGCCTCCAGCCAGGTGGAGGAAAGGGACAACAGAGTCTACTGGACAGTGTGGATTCGATAGCCTGACATATCAGACCCACAGGAGTATAAGGCTCTAGTAGACACTGGCACACAGTGTACTCTAATGCCATCAAGTTATAAAGGGGCAGAACCCATTTGTATTTCTGGTGTGACAGGGGATCCCAAGAGTTAACTGTATTGGAGGCTGAAGTAAGCCTAACTGGGAATGAATGGCAGAAACACCCCATTGTGACTGGTCCAGAGGCTCCGTGTATCCTTGGCATAGACTATCTCAGGAGAGGGTATTTTAAGGCCCCAAAGGGGTATCGATGGGCTTTTGGTATAGCTGCCTTGGAGACGGAGGGCGTTGAACAGCTGTCTACCCTACCTGGTCTCTCTCAAGAGCCTTCGATTGTGGGGTTGCTGAGGGTTGAAGAACAATGAGTGCCAATTGCTACCATGACGGTGCACCGGCAGCAATATCGCACCAACCGAGACTCCCTGATTCCCATCCACAAGTTGATTCACCAACTGGAGAGCCAAGGAGTGATCAGCAGAACTCGCTCACCCTTTAATAGTCCCATATGGCCAGTGCGAAAGTCTAATGGGGAGTGGAGACTAACAGTTGACTATCCTGGCCTGAATGAAGTTACACCACCACTGAGTGCTGCTGTTCCATATATGCTAGAACTTCAATACGAACTAGAGTCAAAGGCAGCCAAGTGGTATGCCACAATTGACATTGCTAATGCGTTTTTCTCAATCCCTCTGGCAGCAGAGTGTCGTCCACAATTTGCCTTTACTTGGAGGGGTGTCCAGTACACGTGGAATCGATTGCCCCAGGGGTGGAAACACAGCCCCACCATTTGCCATGGACTAATCCAGACTGCACTGGAAAAAGGTGAAGCTCCGGAACACCTGCAGTACATTGATGACATCATCGTATGGGGCAACATGGCAGAAGAAGTCTTTGAGAAAGGGAAGAAAATAATCGAAATCCTTCTGAAAGCTGGTTTTGCCATAAAAGAAAGTAAGGTCAAGGGACCTGCACAGGAGATCCAGTTCTTAGGACTAAAATGGCAAGATGGACGTCGTCAGATCCCAATGGATGTGATCAAAAAAAATAGCAGCTATGTCTCCACCGACTAATAAAAAGGAAACACAGGCCTTCTTAGGTGTTGTGGGTTTTTGGAGAATGCATATTCCAAATTACAGTCTGATTGTAAGCCCTCTCCATCAAGTGACCCGGAAGAAGAATGATTTTAAATGGGGCCCTGAGCAACAACAAGCCTTTGAACAAATTAAACAGGAGATTGTTCATGCAGTAGCCCTTCGGCCAGTCTGGGCAGGACAAGATGTTAAAAATGTGCTCTACACTGCAGCCAAAGAGAATGGCCCTACCTGGAGCCTCTGGCAGAAAGCACTCGGGGAGACCCGAGGCTGACCCCTGGGGTTTTGGAGTCGAGGACATCGAGGATCCGAGGCCTGCTATACTCCAACTGAAAAAGAGATATTGGCAGCATATGAAGGAGTTCGAGCTGCCTCAGAAGTGGTTGGTACTGAAACACAGCTCCTCTTAGCACCCCTACTGCCAGTGCTGGGCTGGATGTTCAAAGGGAGGGTCTCCTCTACACATCATGCAACTGATGCCACATGGAGTAAGTGGGCCGCACTGATCACACAACGAGCTCGCATAGGAAACCCCAGTCACCCAGGAATTGTGGAAGTGATCATGGACTGGCCAGAAGGCAAAGATTTTGGAATGTCGCCACAGGAGGAGGTGACACGTGCTGAAGAGGCCCCACTGTATAATAAACTGCCAGAAAATGAGAGGCAATATGTCCTGTTCACTGATGGGTCCTGTCGCATTGTGGGAAAACATCGGAGGTGGGGGGCTGCTGTATGGAGTCCTACACGACAAGTCGCAGAAACTGCTGAAGGAGAAGGTGAATCGAGTCAGTTTGCAGAGGTGAAAGCCATCCAGTTAGCATTAGACATTGCTGAAAGAGAAAAGCGGCCAGTGCTCTATCTCTATACTGACTCATGGATGGTGGCAAATGCCCTATGGGGGTGGTTACAGCAATGGAAGCAGAGCAACTGGCAGTGCAGAGGTAAATCCATGTGGGCTGCCGCACTGTGGCAAGATATTGCGTCCCGTCTAGAGAATCTGGTTGTAAAAGTACGTCATGTAGATGCTCATGTACCCAAGAGTTGGGCCACTGAAGAACATCAAAATAACTAACAGGTGGATCAGGCTGCCAATATTCAAGTGGCTCAGGTGGACCTGGACTGGCAACATAAGGGTGAGCTATTTATGGCCTGGTGGGTCCATGACACCTCAGGCCATCAGGGAAGAGATGCAACATATAGATGTGCTCGTGATCGAGGGGCGGACTTGACCGTGGACACTATCGCACAGGTTATCCATGAATGTGAAACATGTGCTGCAATTAAGCAAGCCAAGTGGTTAAAGCCCCTGTGGTATGGAGGGCAATGGCTGAAATATAAATATGGGGAAGCCTGGCAGATGATTGACTATATCACACTCCCACAAACTCGCCAAGGCAAGTGCCATGTGCTTACAATGGTGGAAGCAACCACTGGATGGCTGGAAACATATTCTGTGCCCCATGCCACCGCCCGGAACACTATCCTGGGCCTTGAAAAGCAGGTCTTGTGGCGACATGGCACCCCAGAAAGAATTGAGTCAGACAATGGGACTCATTTCCGAAACAACCTCATAGACACCTGGGCCAAAGAGCATGGCATTGAGTGGGTGTATCATATCCCCTATCATGCACCAGCCTCTGGGAAAATTGAGCGATACAATGGACTGTTAAAGACTACACTGAGAGCAATGGGGGAGTGGAACTTTCAAACATTGGGATACACATTTAGCAAAAACCACCTGTTTAGTCAACACCAGAGGATCTGCCAATCGGGGTGGCCCTGCCCAGTCAGAATTTTTACGTACTGTAGAAGGGGATAAAGTCCCTGTAGTGCACATAAAAAATATGTTAGGGAAGACAGTCTGGGTTACTCCTGCCTCAGGCAAAGGTAAACCCATTCGTGGGATTGCTTTTGCTCAAGGGCCTGGGTGCACTTGGTGGGTGATGCGAAAGGATGGAGAAGTCCGATGTGTGCCTCAAGGGGATTTGATTTTAGGTGAGAATAGCCAGAATTAAACTGTATGATATTAGTTGCTATATAACCCTGCTACTGTATGTTATCATTACTATAATTGTTATATGCTATATCCATAGTACTACAGTAAGAATCACTTAGATCAAGCAAGAATGAACTGTGATAAAACTGAGCGAAGCGCAGTAGTGATGGAACCAGAACTGACTCCAGCATGCAACAATCCAACAGTGCACACCATCCTCCTGCTGCGTCCAATGTCACCTGCTTGCCACACTGCACTGAAGCCCAATCCTGCTCTACCGACTGAGAGGACTTTGCACCATCCCTCCTGCCCAGAAAGACTGGTATGACAGATGGAGCCCAGAGTCGGGACCTAAATGAACTCAATGAACATTTTATGAACATGACCCATAAACTAAAGGAATGATATCTCTGTGTGTGTATACATATATACATATATATATATCATTGTTTATATGTCTCAAAGGGACGGAAAAGGTGATGATGATTGACCAGGATGTACCTAAAGTTATGGGAACTGAGCATGACGTCAATGGTATAGACTAAGGGGTGGATACTGTCCTGGTTTCAGCTGGGATAGAGTTAATTGTCTTCCTAGTAGCTGGTACAGTGCTATGTTTTGAGTTCAGTATGAGAAGAATGTTGATAACACTGATGTTTTCAGTTGTTGCTAAGTAGTGTTTAGTCTCAAGTCAAGGATTTTTCAGCTTCTCAAGCCCAGCCAGCAAGAAGGCTGGAGGGGCACAAGAAGTTGGCACAGGACACAGCCAGGGCATCTGACCCAAAGTGGCCAATGGGGTATTCCCTACCATGGGATGTCACATCTAGTATATAAACTGGGGGGAGTGGGGGCGGGGGGAATCGCCGCTTGGGGACTAACTGGGCGTCAATCAGCAGGTGGTGAGCAATTGCACTGTGCATCATTTGTACATTCCAATCCTTTTATTATTACTGTTGTCATTTTATTAGTGTTATCATTATCATTATTAGTTTCTTCTTTTCTGTCCTATTAAACTGTTCTTATCTCAACCCATGAGTTTTACTTCTTTTCCCGATTTTCTCCCCCATCCCACCGGGTGGTGGGGGGAAGTGAGTGAGCAGCTGCGTGGTGCTTAGTTGCTGGCTGGGGTTAAACCACAACAGTAAGCTTACTTTTTCTAGGTATAACTACATCCATCATACTCAGGTCATTCATGACTGATTTTGTCTACCTGTCCCTGAAGGTCTCCCAATCATAGAGCCCCACAACCTCTCCAGGCAACCTAGTTGATATCTCTGTGAATAGTACCTTTAATAATTTTTCTTGATGTTTAACCCAAATCTTTTTTCGGCAATTTAAGCCTGTTACTTCTTGTCCTATTTTAGATACAGAGAATAGATTAATCTCTTTGTCTGTAATAGCTTTATGCATATTTGAAGACTATCATGTTTCCTCATTCCTCCCTTCAGTCTTCTTTCAGGTAAACAGCCTGATTTCTTTCAACCTTTCCTCACCAAACATGTTTTCTCTCCTGATGATCATTCTTGCTGCTTGTCTGGACTTTCAATGTGTGGTTGACATCTTCCCTGAAGTATGATTCCTAAATCTGGACAGAGTAAACCTGCACAGATTTACCAGTGCTGACCAGAGGAGAATTACTTCATGTGCCTTTTAGGTTACAATCCTTTTTATATTTCCCTGTCTAACATCTGTCTTTTCACAGTCACATGTGGTTGAGGCTTACTCATCCTGTGATCCACTATAATGCATAAATCCTTTCCTGAAGAACTGCTACCTAACTAGTTCTTGCCCATACTTAATTTGTGCAGTTGATTGCTCTTCCTCAAGTGTAATATCTTGTACTTGTTCCTACTGAATGTAATTTTGGTTTTTTTTTAAACCATATATCTGATTTGCCAAGATCATTTTGAATCATACTTTAATCATTCAAGCATCATGCTAGATTCCTGCCTCAGGCTAAACTGAGAGAAATTTTAGCAGAAATGGTTGAGTCATTTTTGAGAATAAGGTGATGGAAAAAACATGCTATTTTGCCCAGTGACTGTAAGGATATTTTAGAAATACTACTGCATACAATCTGAACTCTCATGTCTCTGCTCATTGGCACTATACCCCCAGCTTGGCTGCCTGTACCTTTCTGCCATACCATCAAGCTTCTTTTTCTCCAGCTCCGCAAGTTTCCAGTGTCACAGCTTTCAGTTTCTGCCTATCTACTGTCATCTTATAGTTCATGCTCAGACTCTTTCTCACATCTGTTCACATTTCTCACTTTAGCTCTCCTGCCCTTTCCCTTCTTTACACTTCCACATACCCAAATTTCCTCTTCTCTGTCTACCTGACCCCTAGCCCTTGCCTCCCTCCTATGTGTCTCTCCAACTTTTGCTTCCTATTCTTCTGTCCATGTACCCAAAAACTCAGGACTGTCTTCTGCCCTTGCACAACCCCTTTACAAAAATGTTTTGCTGCATCTTTGATGCTTTCATTTCCTCTAGCCTCTGCCTTTTTCTTTCTGTTTTCTGAAAACTCAGTTCTCCCCCACTGCAATTAACCATTTCTCTCCACTGGGGTCAGTGACTTTACTGTCTGCAGGGTAGGAAAAACTTCTCTCAGCTGGTGTGCTGAGTGCCAGAATGCTACTCACAGCCAATGACAGTAATTACAGGGAAGTCCTAGTCAGTCATTTCAGTTTCAAGAGACAGCACACAACTGTGCAGTACAGTTAAGGCAGAAAGCCTGTAAATGGAGGGGGCATGTGTAAACTGGTTATCTTCGGAGACCCTATTTTTATTAAATTTGGGTAAATTTTCACAAGATATCAAAAAGTATCTACAAATATTGGGAATATATTAGAGTAAGAAGACAGCACTGTCTCCACTCCAGCTGCTACATGATTACCTGAAATCATTTAAAAAGCAGAACAAGACAACCTCTCCCAACCATATACACTGATTGTGGAGGAAAGTTTGAGAATATATATCCTTAGGCTCAAATATCAGGAAATAAACAAAAAAGTCTTAATATTTTTGAGATGTGTTAAAAAAAAAAAAGATATGCCACTCACATGCTTTCTTAGGGCAGAAATCACTCCTCTGCTCCCACTATTGTCTTATTCATTACTCAAAAGCCTGGAGCAAGGAGGGAACATGATGGAAAAGTGCTGCATTCTGGTAATCTCTATCTTGTGAAATTAGCAGCCTCAGCTGTCTTCAGGATTGTAAACTAATAATCTTACAGTTCAAGTAAACAAAACATGTAAAGGATAGAAGAAAAAAGTATTAGCATTATACAAGAAAGTGAGAAACTGGAAGACAAGATTAAATTCTTCATAAGGCTGTCTGTGGGACTGAGGTACTTGTTCTTGGTAATATAACTAGTTCTGTGTATTTATTTTTTTAACCTAAAAAAGATTTTCCATAAAATGGTACTCTCTACCATCACTGAAGTTAACAGTTTTCAAAAAGATCTTTCAAAAGAATGCCATGATTATTATTTTATTTAGTATTGCTATGAATTCTGTATCCAAACAAGTATTAATTAATATTATTATGATTACTCTAATATTACTTATAAATGTTCAGCTAGTAGGTTAAATTAGTAGATTTTAGTGGTTGGATAGAATAACTTATTTTTGTGGGTTTGTTTCTGATTTTTTTTTAAAAGACTTAAGAAAAATAATTGATATCGGAACATGAATGGATTATGGCATTAACTGTACTTCTATTAGTGATTGTGAGCATATTAGCTCTTTTAAACCAGAGAGCATCCTGAATAAGGTCTATTTTGTATTAGAAAGGGATAGCAATACCAGTGAACTCCTTTACTAAGAATACAGCTTATACTTACAAAATATTTGTTCTGCAAATATAATTTAGTAATCCCTGAATGAAAGATCGTATACACCAATCACATTTTTAGCCAATATTTTATGTTGACAATACCTTCTTTTGTAATTCTAGTCCAATTGTTGCACTTTCTTAATTTCCATCAGGGACTATTAAGTGCAAAGGTACAACCTCTGGCTTAGGGGGTTCATGAGTGAGAGACTGCTGAAAAATATCTCAGGGAAATAGCACTATATGCTTGCCATGCTATCCTAGGCACCCACTACTGGCCATTTTCAGGGACAGAATACTGAATTATATGGACTATTGGTCTCACCCTATACAGGTTTCTTAGATTTTGTTTATAAAACAGAGAGTTATAAAAATGTCATGCGCTTGCCCTAGTATTCCAACATCAGTTAATATTTTATTTTTTTATATGAGTTTATTTTGTTTACAAATGGTTTTCCACACACTGGAGGTGTGGAAAATCACATTTTGCATTTACCACATCATTTATACATTTTTAGTAATGTATTCTGAGAACTCATTAGGAAACACGGTTGGAAAATTCTCATTTTAAGTAGAATAGTTGTGAAGCAACTTCAAAATTTAATTAGAACTCTTTGCTGCATTTCATTATGAGGTTATTTCATAATTACTCAGCAGGTCCTAGGTATTTACTAATGCAGAAGTGTACATGATATTGCTGAATTATAACTGCACAGCTGGAGAAGATACTTTGAAAAATGAAGAACAGATAAATGCATTGTTTAAAAAGCATCAGGGGAAAACTCAGCATTGAGCAGAATCCTTTTTCTCCCCTATAGCTACTATTCACAGTTGCAAATAATGCTACAAAATCCAGCACGGTCATCTATCTTGTAATGACTACCTAATAGAATCAGTTGGTTCTTTACATATGCAAGTTACAAGAATTATGATACATATAAGTAAAAGGAAGGTATGCTCCTAACTAACGGAGAAATGGGGGAACTATTACAATTAGGCCTGTACTCACCAAGGTGAATTTAGTGCTGTGGGCAAAACTGGGTTCTAATTATGCTGAGACACACCATGTGGGTATTTCTTGGGGAAAAAAAACCCAAAACCTAAAATTCATAAAAAATTAAGTTACCACCACCATTCAAGTCTATTTAAAAAATATGGCAATACGTTGCTACCACTCAGATATAAACATTATTATTATACAGATATTTGTGCACACATCCACAGAAGTATAGTCCATATTTTAAGCCCACACAGAAGCAGGTTTTCTGGCAGGACCTGTGACCCCGCGGAGGACCCATGCTGGAGCAGTCTGTTCCTGAAGGACTGCACCCTGTGGAAAGGACCCATGCTGGAGCAGTTTGTGAAGAACTGCAATCTGTGGGAAGGACCCACATTGGAGAAGTTCATGAAGGACTGTATCCTGTGGGAGGGACTCCACGCTGGAGCAGGGGAAGAGCGTGAGGAGGAAGGAGCGGCAGAGACAACACGTAATGAACTGACTGCAACCTCCATTCCCCATCCCCCTGCGCTTCTGGGGGGGGGAGTTAGAAGAGTGGGGAGTGAAGTTGAGCCTGGGAAGAAGGTGGGGGTGGGGGGAAGGTGTTTTAAGATTTGTTTTTATTTCTCATTGTCCTACTCTGTTATTAATTGGCAATAAATTAAATTAATTAGCCCAAGTCAAGCCTGTTTTGCCTGTGACGGTAATTGCTGAGTGATCTCCCTGTCCTTATTTCGACCCACAAGCTTTTCTATTGTAATTTCTCCCTGTTTTGTTGATGGAGGAGGAGTGATAGAGCAGGTTGGTGGGCACCTGTTGGCCAGCCAAGGTCAACCCACCACATCAGTATAAATAGATATGATTTTCTTTTGTAGCATCTCTTGCAGCTGGATCAGGCTTTCTATAATCACTTATTGTTTTTCAGTGTCCCAAACAGTTTAGAATTTCCCTTTTTTCCCTCCTCCCTTGTTTATTATTCTTTACTCTTTCTGACAAAGCCATTGCTTCCTTCATGGAAGAAAAGAGAGGATACAGTAAGCTTTTTTTCACTGTTATATTCAAATGCTGAACAACTTAGCTTCCTTCTCTTGCGTTCTTTACTTGGCCTCTGAGATGGAGTTAATTCTCCCCATAGCAGCCCTCATAGTGCTGTGCTCTGTATTGGTAGCTAGAAAGGTGTTGATAACACACCAGTGTTTTGGCTACTGCTGAGCAGTGCTGGCACAGCATCAAGGCTGTCTCTCCAACATTTTTGCCCCCCCCTCAACAGCAGGCTGGGGCTGGGCAAGGTCTTGGGAGGGGACATAGCCAGGACAGCTGACCTAAACTAACCAAACAGATATTCCATACCATATGATGTCAGCTCAGATATAAAAGCTAAGTAAAGGAAGACGGAAGTGGGGGCATTTTTGTCTTCCAGAGCAACCACTACGCGTACTGTAGCCCTGCTTCCCAGGAAGTGGCTAGACATCGCCTGCTGATGGGAAGTAGAGAATAACATCAATTGTTTTTCTTTGCTTTCGCGCGCGACCTTTGCTTTCACTTTATTAAACTGTCCTTATCTTGACCCATGAGCCTTTTGTTACATTTTCTCCCCCCTGTCCAGCTGAGGAGGGGGAGTGATAGAGCGGCTTTGGTGGGCACCTGGCACCCAGCCAGAGTCAACCCACCACAGCCTCTTCCTATATTTTCATCCTACCTTCCTCCAGCTGGTTCCAAAAGACACCTGTTGCTGTCCATCAGCAGAATTGTGTCTATGGCTGGAGTTTCACATGCTTTAAACAAGCATATGCACCTCTCCATGACACCCTACTGCCCCCATCCCCACTTCTTTCCACCCCTGCACTATTTCCTCTTTTGTACCTCAGGGAACTGATCCAGGCTAAAAGCCAAACCAGCAGCAGCAACTAAAGATAGTTTTTAACCTAGCAGCATTATGGTGATGTTTTATAGTTTTTAACCCAGCACAAAGAAGATGGTGTGCAAGCATGAAAACAGGGCAAGAGAAGTCTAATAGCTTCATTCAATGGCAATGCTGACTTATATGGATGTGGGACTATTGCATGAAATGATCAGGCCCTTCTTTTTTTCAGTCAGCCAAATTCCACCTAAATCTTAAGGCATTTAGGGGTATGATTTGCCTTTATTTTTCTATACTCAGAATAGCTATACTGATTTACTGCTTTAATATGGACACTACTTTATTAACTGGGCTTATTACACAAATGAAAACTGGCATAAATTATACCAGTTTAAACATCTTTATACTGATGATGATACTAATGATGATAATGATACTGATATTGATACTAATACATTATTAATACAATGTCTATAGATTTTGTTAGTCTGTGTCAATTATATCATGAGTAATGTAGTTACACTGAACCTGTCCCCTATAAACAACAAACAAATCCAGCTAGTGTGACTCAAAGGCCTCAGGTTAGCCCAGACATCTGAACATTTTACAGGCTTGTTCCTTAAAATGAACATGAAAGTTCTTGCTTCCAACAATATGCTAGATGAGATACTACTGTCAAAAGAACAGCAGCCTGAAGTTTTGACACACAAAATTTGTAAGTACTATGGAAATATTAAACAGTACTTGCTGTAGATGAAGGTCTACTATGAACAGGCCCAATAAAAATTTTGCTACTGATTGATCTATGGACACCACTAATGCAACACAGATACGCTGTATTTGTAAAGAACAATATTTCCTTGCCTAGAACAGCAACCTTAGTTTAAATATATTTTTCTATTTAAAAATATTAAAATTAAAAAGTTAAAATCAGAAAAGAATGCTGTATTGGGTCTGGCTGGGATGGAGTTAACTTTCTTCGTAGCAGCTGGTATGGTGCTGTGCTTTGCATTTGTGGCTAAAATTGTTGATAACACACCAATGTTTTGACTACTGTTGAACAATGCTTGCACAGCATCAAGGCTGTTTCTCATTCTGCCCCTCCAGTGAGTAGCTAGGGGTGGGCAAGAGATCAGGAAGGGATGCAACAGGGACAGCTGACCCAAATTGGCCAAAGGGATATTCCATACCACATAACCTCATGCTCAGCAATAAAAACTGGAGGTAAAAGAAGAAGAAGGGGGATTGGCTTTCAAGGTGGCCACTGCTTGAACACTGGCTGGGCATCGGTCTGCTTGTGGGAGGTGGTGAGTGATTGCCTTTGCATCTGTATACGGAGGGGTTAAAAGATGGAATTTTGGTCCATGGATGAACACTGGGGGAGAAGTAGATAGCTAAGAAAAACACAGTCAGCACAGAAAATGGATGGTTTGTTGCCCATTGCTTGGAATGCTGACCACGGAGATAAGAGAGCTGAGCAATACTGGGGGAGGACGGGCCGCAGGCTGTTGCACAGCACAGCTGTGAGCATGGTCAGCGCATGACTGCTGGATTATGACAATATGCTGCGTGTACAAAGCCCATGAACCAATAGACAGGATGGCTATGGCTCGTGCAGCGCGCCTGGCCAGCGAGCGCATGCGTCATAGGCTCCCTATGTTGCAACCGAGGAGTGTTTTGGCACCCGCTGGCCACGTGTGCCGAAACCCGTTCCTCTGCAAATGTATAAATACCGGGATTTTTCCGAAGAGCATCAGGCTGGTGTACGGCAAGGCCACCGTTGCCTCCATGGGGACGCCCACGTAAAGCTGGCACCTACCGATTGCTGGGCTGAGCTCGCAGCGCAAGACAGCACAAGAAGGTACGGATGGTCCATCTTCCTCACGGTCCTCGGGTCGGTATGTTAATTTGCTTTACAAGATACCCTTAGCATAACGCACATCTGTAGTTAATAAATGCTTGCTTTTTCCCTTATAGTCAGTGTGTGTGTGTTCGCCTTCTCGGGAATCCTCGAAACCACCCTAAACCAGCATCACTTGGTTTTTTTCTCTTTCTTTCACTTATGAAACTGTCTTTAACTTGACCCACAAGTTTTTCTAGCTTTTGCTCTTCCTATTTTGTCCCCCATCATGTTGGGCAGGGAGAAATAAGCAGCTATGTGGGTGCTTGGCTGCTGGCAGGGGTCAACCCACCACAAATGCTTAAGACAATGTTCTTTTAATGTTGCTTTACATCTCTTATGCTCCAAAAGTGAAGTCAGGAATAGAAATGTACAATTTCCCAACATCAGACTAACACAAAATTTTAGCTGGCAACTTATTAGAATGTCTCCATCATGATAAAAATTTGGTTTGCTTACTTCCATCACAAAACATCTCTCTTGAATTTTGAAATACTTGGTAGAATACAATATCAACAAACTGACTGTATTTCTCAGGAAGATCTAAAGTGGTAAAATACACAGAAGACATAACATCTGATTTTTAGATTCAAAACTACTAATTTCACAAAATAACAAGTTTTCAGAAATAATGTGCCTTTAAATCCGTTTAAGATTATCATTGTTGTGAAAGTACTTAATTTTTTTATCAGACATTTTCATATATCTGAAGCTGAAAAAAAATTTTTAAGAAAGCTTTCTTCTGCAAAGAAGAGGCAACAGAGGCAGTAATAATAGTTTATTCCTGTCTACAAGACAGTAATTTTGTAAAAGCTACAGCAATACATAGTATACTGTTGAAGTATATCACAGTCTGTCACAAGAATAACTTACTATTACAAGAATAGAAAATATGAGATAAATACATAGCCATGTTTCATTTTGTACATTTGCAACAGTCTATGCAACCTCATTAACTATACTTATATATAAATAGTTAATACTTAGCTGTGAGTGTACAAAATTATTTCACTTTTAAATTTTTCTATGTGTACCCAGGGCCTAATTTACTGATTATTAACTTCATAAAAGCCACTACTAAGATATTATTAGATCAAACTAATTCCCAGTTCTGTTTTTCAAATAGCAGAAATGGAAGAATTATCACTGAATCAGGAGTTTTAAATACAATTGGGAAATAAATAGTAGCCTAACTGGTATCACCTGATATAAGTGTGATGGTCTGACAAATTATAGTCAATGTCTCAAACATTCGTTAAAGAACTTTGGTGGAGAAAACGGCCTCTGTAAAAACGCTGGAGTTTTGTGAACAGGACAATGTGGCCGGAGGAGAGGGCCCCACGGAGGGTGGGACCGCGCTTCTCCAAAGCCACAATTCCTTATCTTAAGCGACCAGGAGAAGGAGCACAGCATATGTGCCTGGAGGAGGGGGCCCCACGGAGGATGGGACTGCGCTTCTATCTTAAGCGGTCATGCCAGCAGGAGAAGAGAGGCAACTCCGCAATGAACCCCCCCAAAGCTCACCGACCGATTCCAGAGAACCCCGGGAATGTGAACTGCGCATGTCGAGACCACCAACTAACACACTATAAAAGAAGGGAGAACGAGTTCTCAGCGCGCACCCTCCGGACCTGGATCTCTATGCTGGCTGGACCAACGCTGGACCCAGGACTGGTGAAACCCTTCTCTTCTCTCTCTCTCTCTCTCTTTCTTTCTTTCTTTCTCTCCCTCTTTTCCTTCTCTCTTTTCCACAGTCCCTACACCTCATCCTTTTAAACATAAACCATTGAACAAGTCTGAGACTGGGAGTGGATCTAGCCACCCCTGAGCTCCTCTTTGAGAAGGAGTCCAGAAAGCAAGGGGGTCTGCTCTGAACCTCGTGACTCAACGGGAGGGCTCTCCTTCTGACACATTTCACGTTCCTTTTTCCATTTCTTTTTCCACACCTCCCTTCTCTTTTCAAACAGCGGCTTAATGACATGTTGCAAGGTTCATATTGATAAGTTCACTTGTACTTGGGCAAGGTTAGCTAGGTTGAATAAATGTTGATTGTTGTTTGAACTCCCCTGGTGTTGTTTCACCTTAATTCTGACAAAGGAAATCCACGAACCTGAGTCGCTCCAATTTTGGGACGTGACAATAAGAAAAT